>CM070674.1:25905481-27105481 GCA_036346575.1 Dendrocalamus sinicus | reverse complement strand
TCTTTGCTTGGCGGACTGCATGAGGACTATGCTCCCATAAAGATGTCATATGATCTTGATCATAAAAAGTGGGTCACTGCCAACAAGAAATGTTTGGCTGTGATAAAGAACACGATTGAGCCTGCTATTGTGGGCTCAATCGCAGAGTGTGACACTGTCACAGAGTACCTTGAGAGGATAAAGAGCCGCCATCGGCTCTTCAAAGACTTATGCTACACGGTGATTAAGCGACTTGTGAGAGAGTACTTTGGAGGAGGCAAGTGGCATAAGAGAGCACATACGAGGATGAGCAACATTGCATCAAGCTTAAACCAATGGATTTGGCTCTCAAGGATGAGTTCCTTATTCATTTGGTTTTGCTTCCTTGCCTAAAGAGTTTGACACATTTGTTGTCAACTATAATATGCAGCAGAAATGGGACTTGGAGAAATGCATAGCTATGTGTGTGCAAGAGGAGGAAAGAATTAAATCCTCACATGGTGGATCCATCAACTATGTGAAGGATAACAAGAAAAAGAACTTTAACAGTACCTCCTTCTCAAAGAACAAGGGAAAAGCCTCATCCATCATTTAACAGAATAAATTTGTCTGTAGACAAAGATCGGTGTCTTCACTGCAAGAAGACGGAACATTACAAGAAGAATCATCTCCGATTATTTAAAGATGATAATGGCAAAGAAAGGTGAGAACATTATTACCTTTATAAATGAATCCTGTATGTGCAATATTCGAAACCACTTGGTGGATTGACTCAGAGCAACTGTTCATGTTGCTAATTCATTCAGGATTCCGTTCGACGAGGACTACGCAAAGAAACGAAAGATGCATTAAAGTTGCAAATGGAGTCAAAGTGAAGTTGAAGCCGTTGGCGATCTTTCATTAGAATTAGCTAATGGCTCCACTCTTTTACTTAGAGATGTCCTTTTGTACCCTCTTTACAGAGGAATTTGATTAGTGTGTCAAATTTGGACAAAGATGGTTATGATTGCAATTTTGGAAATGGCAAGTGTGAAATAATGTTTAATAAAGAATGTGTTGGTCTTGCCATTTTACGAAATGAGCTTTATTTGTTGTCATTATGTGATGATGTGAATGTCGTATGCAATAATGAGAACGTTGCGTGCGAAAAAGTGATTGAATCTCGTCTCACGAATGTAAACAGAAACGAAAGAGAACTCTAGATGAGTCGTCGAAATTATGGCATCGCGTTTAGGCCATATTTCGAGGGGAGAATAGAAAGACTAGTAAAGAATGACATTCTTCCTCCATTAGAGTTCTCGGACTTAGAACAATGCAGAGAATGCATTAAAGGAAAATATGTAAAGAAAATTAAAAAGACGCTAAAAGAAGCACAGGAGTTCTACAAATTGTTCACACAGACATTTGTGGTCCTTTTCTGTACAAAGTGTGGATGGTTATGACTCGTTAAGTAACATTCACGGATGATTACTCCGTTATGGATATATTTATCCAATCAAAGAAAGAAATGAAGCCTTAGATAAATTCAAGATATTTAAGATCAAGTTGAAAACCAACACGATTTAAAGGTTAAGATAGTCCGATCGATCGTAGGGGAGTACTACGGTCGACATACCCCATATGGACAAGTTCTGGACCTTTGCAAGGTTTTACAGGAAAATGTTATAGTGGCCCAAGATTCTATGCCGGCGAACCTCGGCAAAATGGAGTAGCTGAAAGACGCAACCGCACTCGATGGATATGGTGCGAAGCATGATGAGCTATTCCACACCGCCATTGAGTTTATGGATGGAGCGTTGAAAACCGCCATTCATATTCTCAACAGAGTGCCTAGTAAGTCGTTGCCCAAAACACCGCACGAGTTGTGGACAGAAGAGTTCCTCACTAAACCACTTACGTGTGTGGGGAGTCTCTTGAGGCTAAAGTATTTAACCCAAACCTTGGGAAACTTGATCCCAAAATGATAAGTTGCCATTTCATTGGCTACCTGAAAAGTCAAAGGTTATCGTTTCTCTTGTCCGCATGATATACAAAGTTTGTAGAAACGAGACACGCTGTCTTCTTAGAGGATGAAATGATGAGGGGAGCATGGTAGCTCGTGAGATTGACCTTGAAGAGAAGCGGGTGTATGCGCCCACTCAGATGATTCAAGAGCCATTCTTCACACTACTGCTTTGTCATTGCACCGACGGTGCAAGACAACGTGGTGCCAAGACTGTTATTGTTCCTCCCGTGGCAACAATGAGTGAGAATGAGGAACCCGTCTTTCAGATCCTATAGAACCTATTGCCACAGATGAGGGGCAACAAAGCACCTCAAACAGAAAATGTATCAATTGAGGAGGCCCAGGAGGTCTCAAAGAGTAAGAAGATCAGCTATTTCGATGATTATCAGATTTATCATACAGAGGAATTTCAAATGGAGGATGATCCCACCTCATTTGAAGAAGCCATGAGAGCGAAAATTCCTCAAAATAGCTTGAGGCCATGGAAGAGGAAATGGGGTCCATGAAGACTAATAAAGTGCAGGACTTGGAAATTATTCCTAAAGGAGCCAAAACAGTAGGCTGTAAATGGGTCTACAAGACAAAGCATGACTCCCAAGGGAATATAGAAAGATACAAGGCGCGACTTGTGGCAAAAGGCTTTACGCAAAGAGAAGGGATTGATTACAATGAGACCTTTTCTCCAGTCTCATGTAAAGATTCCTTGAAATCATAATGGCATTAGTAGCACATTATGATTTAGAGTTACATCGATGGATGTAAAGACGGCATTTCTTAATGGGGATTTGGAGGAAAATGTTTACATGGCACAACCGAAAGGTTTTGTTGTGGAAGGAAATGAAAGAATGGGATGCCGCCTAAAGAAATCAATATATGGGTTAAAGCAAGCTTCAAGACAGTGGTACTTGAAGTTTGACAGTACAATAAGAAAATTTGGGTTTAAAGAGAATGTAGAGGACAACTGTGTTTATGCAAAGTTTAAAGATGGGAAGTTTATCTTCCTAATCCTGTATGTGGATGATATCCTGCTAGCTAGTAGTGATGTTAGTCATCATTCGAGACAAAGAAGTTTTGTCCTCAAACTTTGATATGAAAGATCTTGGTGAAGCTTCGTTCGTTCTAGGATCAAATTCACCGAGATAGAAACAAAGGGGTATTGGGATCACAAAAGGCATACATAGAGAAAGTCTTAAAGAAATTTGGTATGCATAAATGTAGTCCTTCACCGCACCTATAGTCAAGGGCGATAGATATGGGGATTTTCAATGCCCCAGAACCATATGAGATCGATCAAATGAAAGCGGTTCCATATGCTTCAATTGTCGGAAGCTTACAAGATGCTCAAGTGTGCACACGCCCGACTTAGCATTTGGTACGGGTTACTTGGCGATTCGAGCAATCTGAATAGAACATTGAAATTGATAAAAAGTCTTGCGTTATTTGCAAGGAACAAAAGGCCTCATGATGACATACGTAAGATCGATTCACTCCATATAGTGGGGTATACAGATTCGATTTTGCGGAGATGATAGAAAGTCTACATCCGGATATGTATTCACTCGCTAAAGGAGCTATATCGTGGAAAAGCTCAAAACAAACCGTCACTACATCGTCCACAATGTATGCCGAGTTTGTAGCATGTTATGAGGCTACGGGCGGTGAATCGGCAAAGAAGTTCATACCGGTTTAAAAGTGGTTGACGACATCAATAGACCACTTAAGTTGTATGCTGCGATAACGAACCCGCAGAACGTATGCCCACAACAATAAGTCAAGTGGTGCTGCCAAACACATTGACATAAAGTACTATGTTGTGAAAGATAAAGTTCGGGATCAAATTATAAGTCTTGAGCACATAAGTACACGCAAAGATGTTAGCGGATCCGCTTACCAAAGGCTTACCACCCAACGTGTTCGAGAGAACATGTAGCGGCATGGGTTTAAGGAAAGCCTATGAATCTGGACTAAAAGATGGCCCAAAGTTTAAAGTAATGCTTGTTTGAGCAGAGGTGTATTGTAATCATTGAATCTATCGGCGATTGACCGTGACGATGAGACATGTTCTATGCACTAATCTGTGATGGAATGTGTAAAGTCAAAAGTAATTAAAGATAAAGTATAGACGAGATCAAGGGGAGAATGTTAGAGTGATCTCGGGGCTTTGGCCCAACGCCAAAGCCCAACCCTTGATCGCGCTCGATCGGGCGCCCGGCCGCTTGGTGGTGGGCCTCGTCGCCGCCGCTTATAAATACAGAGGTGGGGGCCGGGCGGCACGCATCACGAGGTTGACCGCGCCGCCGTCACCCCACCGACAAACCCTAAACCCGATCTAAGAGGGGGCGCTGAAGCGACGGGAAGCTCCACCGCCGTTCACCGCCGCCAGGGAGACGCCGCCGCCCGGGACACGCCGCCAAGGACCTCGGCGTTCTTCTCCGACCGTCGCCGTGCCCGCGCTCCGCTGCTGAGATGGCCACCTCTTCCTCTACGTCTGAAGGTTGGTACCCCACTCCCTCTCGGTATCCCTCAAGAATCAAGAACTCTAGAAAATAACCCCGCTAGATCTACCCTAGGAGGTCCTAAAGAACTTGTCTAACAGATGATGCCAGGAACTAGTCGTAAATCCTAGTTTACTGCTTGTGGGCACATCTTAAGAGTTCCGCCTGTGTGAAGTTTCCATTTCCACTACTGCTCTTTAATGGTTTTAATCTGATTGACCCATGTGTAATCTACTATTATATTAGTTATGTCTTCACAAGATATGTATTTGATGTTTAGTAATATATGTATGAGCACTATCTACTGATTCATAGAATAATACAGTGGCATCTTAGAGGATTTGGAATTGATAAAATCTGAGTCCAACAAACGCACAAGCTAGATTCAGTGAGATGTGGATGGTTCTAGTGATGCGATGCATAACAACAGTCCAGTTTGCTGTGAGGATGAATGGTGGGCTCCTTCCATCTTTTGTTGCTTCATGGGGTTTGCGACATAGTGATCCATATCTAGAGGTGAAAAGTGGATACAATTTATCGGTTTGCCTTATTTGATAGGATGCGAACATAGTATAGATTTTTCTATCCGATTAACAATTTCTATCCTATTCGTATTTATATTTGAATTCGTATAAAAATATAGATGCAAATATGGTATAGATTTTTACCATCCGAAATGTTATTTTATCTGGACTATCTGTATCTGTACTCGTATTCGATGAAGCAACATGCATATTTTATTACAATACGACTAAATAATTGAATAAGTTTTTTAATTGAACGTGAATTCGTGTTTCTTTAGGTGAAGTAAATGAATTAGAATTATTAAGTATCCAAAGACAAAAAAAAATCATTTTAAGACACAAGTTCTTCATAACTTGACCTACATTAGCCAAGACATATATCATACATCCTTAATCCAATAACCCAGACATCTACAGTACAAAATATGATGCGATATCGGAGCCCAAGATGATGAAAGCACTAGCGTGTATAGATGGAGTCAGATTGGCAAGGAAAATGGGCTTTGATCGGGTTGTACCGGCGACGGATTTACAAGAATTGCTTCGTGGGTGTAGTCGGCTAGATGACAGGTCAGATATCGCCTACGTACCAGCAGAAGTCCGAGAGCTAATTAGGAGTTTTTGCAATTTTCTTTTTCAATTCAAGCGGAGGGACATGAATAGTAGTGCGCATTGTTGCACAAAATTTGCTTGTTAACAGCCTAGGAACTTCAAAGTGGCGTTTCTATGTACCCTTGGTTCCTTGCTCTTCCCCTCCAGAGGGATTGTTTCGTTTTGATCGAGTAATAAAGCTCTCGGTTCCCCTCAAAAAATTGAGGTTAGATTAAAATTGACATATTTTGATTTAGTATCATCTTACTTATAGCTTAGAAGCAATTTTAGAATCAGACTAACGGGCTGAGCTTGAACGTAATTGAGTTTCATTCAAAAGCAACTCATTTTAATTTTGACAAAAAAAAAACAAGTGTAATCGGAGCAGTTTTGAACTAAACCCACGAGCACATTAAACTAACCCTTTTGCCAGCCCTCTTTCTCGCTAAAAAAAATCAATTCCATATGATATAAGCGTTTTGACAGCTAGCCTGACCCTATGCAAGTCTTTAAGGGCCTGTTCTTTAGTTAAAAACTGGTAGCTATTGACTTTTGCTACGGTACCTAACTTTTAAATGGAATATTTTCTTAAGATGAAGTCTATAAGTTAAACGATCTACACGTTAAAAGTCCAATATCTGTACCAGTCAAAATCGCAAGTGAGTATCTGTCTCTCCGTAATCTACAATCAAAAGTTAAAATTTTCAATCAAAACCATAAACCGCAGCCGAAAAGAATATGCCCTAAGAAGCATACAATGGGTTGATATATACGCAGATCGTTTCGGTTGGAAAAAGGCACTGATTCTGATGTAGTAGGATGGATCAGCTGTCCACCATCGATATTTCATGATTGATAACACCACTAATAGGTTGTCGGTTCTTTTAGGCTGCAACTTATGTTTTATAGCTTTTAGTCTTAGCATAGACACTTGTGCGAACGAATCAAAATCTTATAAGCCACTTCTAAAATTCTATCCCGATAAACCACATCAAAACGGTGACAAACAAATTATCCTATTTATTTATTTAAAAATCATAAACTAAAAAAAACATATACTCTCACCAAATGCATACAGCTCGCCTCGCGAGACAGCAAGATACATGTATGCATTTATCAGGATTTGTTATCTCAGGCATAGCTTGGAAGGAGGAGAAAGGGAGAGGGGGAAAAAACAATTATCCACGCGCTACACGAGGGGACCAACCAAACAACCGCGTTCCGCCTTCACGTGTATGTGTTCCGGTCGATCGGAATCGGAATCGGTACGGCCTCCATGTCCAAACAAACAATACACACCCATCAACTTTATCTAGTAAATTACTTAAATTGCACATACGCAGTTGCTTTTAAAAGCGTAGTAGGAGCGTCTCTATGTGAACAACATTAAAGACCACTTCTCAAAAAAAAAAACATTAAAGACCATATTGATACATTGTTAAGTATATGTACAAGTTATGAGATACACTTAGGGATAAAAATGGATCACGTAGTATTTAAACTATATTTGTACTTATATTTTTTCTTAGATAAGAATACAGATTAGAAAAATGTCAGATACAAATACGGGTCAGACAAATGTCGTATACAAATTTGGATCAAATTATACTCAAAATCGAATCGAATTCAATTATTTTTCAGATTTCAATAATTATTCGTGGCATCTCCTATTTAAAACATGACACCAAATTGTTTTAATATTTTAAATTGATAAATAGCTGACTATAATATGTAATTACGCATTAAATATTGAAAGCAATAAATGAATCATTCATTTTACATATTTATATAACACAACTTCTAAGAATAGTTTTACATCCAATGACATAATGAAGTTTAGCAAATTAACATTAGTTTATAGTAATATGTATGCCCCTTTTTCTCTGGTTTATCATGTAATCATTGATTATTGGTGTCATTTTGCCACTAATCTTAACTAATTCTAGACATATCGCAAATAAATTGACTATAAACAAATCAAATTTGGGTAAAAACAGAATATAAAAAGCTTTATTAGAGGATGTACCAAAATAACAAGAATAAAATACCAAATTAGAGTCCACTGTGACGACGGGCTCATCGAGATAATCGAAATGCATATATAATATGCTCAATTCGGAGATCAAATACAAAAGATATGATTAGGTAATTGCTGCTATTACATCCGCCGAATCTGAATATTCGACTCCGAATCCGGCCCAGGCCATCCAGATTTTCATCTGATAACTAGAACTTCGCCATTTCAACATCCGAATTTGGATCTGTTCTCTATTCGGATTTAGATATTAAGTATCCGGATCCAGTCACAGGTGGGGGTGGCTAACCCAGCCTCCTAGTTCGCTCGATCCCAATTCGGCGATTCTAGGGCCTCCCACCAAAGCCTCCGGCAGGCGGCGACCTCCCTCCACTCTACTCCTGTAGCGTCGCCTCCCTCTAATGTCGGCTCCCGGCCTCCAACACTACTGGATTTGGTGTTGCCTTCTTCCCACACCGCCTCCCTCCCGCGTCGCCTCCCTCCAGTGTCACCTCCCTCCAGTGCCCACTCTCAGCCTCTAGCGCCATTGGCAACGCCTCCCTCTAGTGCCGGTGCCGCCACCTCCTTCTAGTGTCGGCTCCCGACCTCCAGCGCCACTTGGTTTGGCGTCGCCTCCTTCCCACGCCGCCTCCCTCTAGCGTTGCCTCCCTCAAGTGCCCACTCTCGGCCTCTAGCGCCACTGGCGCGCGACGCCTCCCTCTAGCGCCAGTGCCACCGCCTCACTCCAGCACCAGCACCGTCGCTTGCCTCCTGCAGTCTAGAGCCGCCTCCCTCTAAGCTATACGATGAGGTTGTTGACATCTTCGTTGCCAGATCTAGGAAGGCAGCGACTGTAGGTGAGTGTGAGGGGCTGATCTAGCCATTCGAGCCTCAGTTGGACTTGGTTTGACTGGTTTGTTCCCCGATTTGGGGGTTGATTTGTGATCTCTGTGTGATTTGTAGTCGTGTAGGTTGGGTATTCGGGTTGATTTGTAATATGTGTTAGGAATTGTAGGTTGGGTACTTGGGTTGATCTATGATCTGTGTGTGGCTTGCAGGACTGGCAACTCCCAAGGGATTGGTTCTTGAGGTATTAGTATGAGGACAAGGCCCAGATTGCAGAAGGCAGTTGATCAGCTCGATGGTGGGTTTCTTTCTCATCACGAGGATTTGTATGATACAAGTAGTTGAAATATTGAATGCTATCCCGATATGAATCGTGAATGAGAAAATGAATTAAAATATTGAATGCTATGCTGATATAAATTTTGAATGAGAAAATGAATTGATGAAGAAATATAAACTTCATGTTCTTCATATTTATTCATACACCTGCTCAATTTACTCTCATATGTTGCCTTTGTAGGTTCTTGTTTTTGTTCTTGTCATACTATTGATGAAGAAATGGCTTGCTAGGATGAGAGCAAATCTTCATTATTTAGGTACTCAAAATTTTGTCTTTACTACGCTACATTGTTTATATTTTGTCATGTTTTTTTTTATTAAATTTGGTGTTAAAGCATTGAGCTAAATTTGTATTGTGATGTACTTCTATTATGCCATGGTGTGGGTATAAAATCACATTTGTTCTAAGACTGTTAGCCTGTTATAATTTAGCCCGAGGTACAATGAAATCCTAGATCCGCCACTGTGTATGTGGAGCCGATGTCCTCAATTCGGGTCATGGGTGTTGTTGAGTTACGGTGATTTATATCTAACTTTTTGGAATTTAGAAATGTCTAAGAGTTCTAGATGAATTTTAGTTGGATTAGAACTCCTACTCCTATTTGAATTAGGATTCGTACTCTAAATTGAAGGACTAGGGGTGACCATGAAGAAGAACCAAGTAACCAAGCAATTAAGCATACTCATCCAAAGCAGAGAGCACACAAGATAATTAGATGCTAGGATATTTATTAACACAAGATTTTTATATAGGGCAAGGATCCGAGGGTCCTAAAAGATTAGAGAGGGTTGTGCATGAACGATAATCCCGTGTACTTTTTTGAGGTTGTGCTTAAAGAATTTGTTCTCAGCTTCACCAAATATTTTCTCTCATCGTGGTTGATTCAACATCGTTATTTTGGTTATCTCTATGAGATTTATCTTCTTCGTTCTTGATATTGTGTACGCTTGTACCATATCTCACAAACTTTGTTCTAATCTAGGGGCTGTTGCACATAAGAAAGGGTATCAGAGTGTAACAAGTGATATCAGAGTCAAGACTAGATTACTCTGATTTGAGAGAATGTCGATAAAGTGTTAGGTGGCACAAAATCAAGATCGATGTCGATGATGTGGAATCAAGTTGAGAAATTTGACGACGGAGGAAATTTCAATGTGTAGCAATGTGTGATGAATGATGTCATTGTCCAACAAAGGCTAATCCATGCTCTTGAAGGGGACAAAATAGAAAATTAGTCAGAAAGTTGTTAGTACAATCCGTCTATATCTCTCCGATGAGATAAAGTACTCAATGATCAAGGAGAATTCACTGAAGAAATCATGGAAGGACTTAAAAATTGTATATGGGGAAGTTACTGACAAATCAATGGGTGCTGAAGTGACAAATGTACAGGTTGTGCATGGAGAAAGGTACATGGTTCATTGACCATCTCAGTATCTTCAACAAGCTTATCACATAGCTAACTAGTGTGGATGAGAAAGTTAAAGAGAACAACAAGGTCATCTTACTGGCATCATCTCTACCACCACCATAGTTGCAATTAGTGATGAATATTCATTCTCATCGAAAAAGACAATCTCAGCTTCAATGAGGTAGTTCCATATCTATTGGAAGTAGAGTCGTTGAAAAGTCATCAAAATCTTCATCATGGATGGATATTTCATTCGGCTATTGCTTCCATATATGTTTGGTGAGGGAGATGTTCACTTATCAAATTACAAGGAATATGCAATTACTGATATGGGAACGATTACATTGGATATGTATGATGGAGCACATCACATATTTAACGGGAGTTTGGTATGTTCCTAGTTTAAAGAAAAATCTAATATCTGTGACGTCGTTTGAACTCGAAAGTTGTAAGGTATCACTTCGATGTGGAGTCATGCAAATTACTTGCAAAGGGCAAATAATCATGAAAATATCTAGAGCAATAAATGATACTGATTAAAGAGTGATCTTAAAGGTGGAGCCTAATGGGAGGTCTGATAAAAATCCTAGTCAGGACAAGGAAACTATGTCATGAATGGTATATCTCAGATCTCATCTGTAGTTATATGCAGAACTGCAAAAACGGTTGTAAAATCTAGTAGGCACAAAGGTGAAGGTGCAAGCTATTGGAAGAAGGAAGATATAGTGGGAACAACCACGTGATAACGAGGATCAAGTGGAGCTTGGAGGTGGTACAAACCTATAGTATGGAAGACTATAGAAACAGGATGCGTGGTTAACCAAACTACACAACAAAGGAGCTCTTAAGTGGAGAGTTTGGGCAAGCTAGCCCAGACACAGACACTAATACGCACATTTCGATGATGTCCATAAGCCCTATGGTGAGGGTACTCCCAAAGGTGGGAGCGAAAAACAAAAAGAAAAATAAAAAACAAAAAGGTGGAGCCGATTTGGGGTGAATTCTTGGAGGAGCACAATGACTTTAATAGATAAGAGTCAATGTGAAGATTGTTGAGTTAAGATGACTCATATCTAATCTTTTAGGATTTAAAAATGTATGTTATAAAGAGTAATAAATGAATCCTATTAGGATTATGACTCCTACTTCTATTTGGAATGGGATTATTGCTCTAAATTGGAGAAGGGCTGGGAAGGACTATATAAACCATGGGGGCGACCATGGAGAAGAATCAAGCAATCAAGCCTATTCTTCCAAAGCAGAAGGCACATAAGAGAATTAGGATATTCTACTAGATTCTTGTATAGGGTAAGAATCCAAGGGTCCTAAAAGATTCGAGAGAATTATGAGTAAGCGATAATCCCTTGTACTCTTCTGTGGTTGTGCTTAAAGAATTTGTGGTTGGCTTCACCAAATCTTTTTTTCCTCTTGTCATAGTTGCTTCAATGTTGTTATTTTGGTTCTCTCTATGAGTTTCATCTTCTTTGTTCTTATAATATCCTAAAATTCTAGAGAATGCAAAAATAAGAAAAATTTTAAAAATTATGCATGCATTTAATTTTCTTGATTTTTATTGGAGTTTATTTGGAAAAATAGTTTGCAAACATAAAACATTGGAAAAGAAATATGCATTGGATGTAATTCAAATTGAATTCAAATAAAATTTATTCATGGCACTAAAAATAAAATTCATCTCAAAAACTCATAAATATATTCATGGCAATGAAAATGAAAATTTTAACATTTTTGAGCATGTTCAAAAATTTTATTCAAATCAAATAGTGAAATAAAATAGGGACCTTCCTAGATTGTTTGAGAAAAATCCAGAGAAGATAAAATTCTAAAACTTTTACCCGATAATCTTCACTTTGTCAGGAGCATGCACCGAAACTTTTATAATTTTTTGTGCTTATCTGGTGTGCCTAAAAATTTCCTAAACTCTCAGCCACCTCACCCCTTTCATTTTTCTCACTACCATGTGGGGCCTACTCAACATGAGGCTTCTTCCACCTCCAGCCAACTTGTAGAGAAACCATGGCTATGCACAAGCCCATTGTTTTGGATGTCCTTCCCATTGTTTGAATGCCATGTGCATTAATTCTCCACTCCACTGGCATCCCTGCTCTGTCTAGTCCCATCTCCACCCCCTTCTCTCCCTTTTCAGCTTGGAACACGCCAAAATGGCAGCAAAGCTGTTGTTGCTGCTTGCTGTTTATAGCTTGCATGCCCCTAGTTTTCCCCTCCATTCCCTAGATTTCCTCACCCTATTTAAAGAAACCAACCATGCCACTTTGTGTTCCATCCTCCCCTCTATAATTTGCTCAAATTTCAGCTCAAGAGCTTCTTTATCTTGGCCAGAACACGCGTGTCTTCGCCAACGCTTGCGAGCACACCCGTTGTAGCCGCCACGAAGACATTACCATTCTTGCTCTGTCGGTGAGTCTTTGGTCGAGATGTTCATGTTACATTGTGTTCTTAGCCTTAAAGATCAAAAACCCTCTGTTTATTTTGAGTTTCCTGTAGCGTATCTCTGAGAACGTGACTCTTCCCCAACTCTAACCGAAAACTAGCCACCTACATTGTTGTTGTTGCCATTCTTCACACAGCACGTCTCTCTTCAATTCCTCTCTGCTAGAGCACCCTTTTGGACTTCTCTACCTCCTCCAAGGGTTGGCTTGAAGCTTCATCCACCGAGGAACTCCCTCCACATGCACCCACCATTGCCGCCTCCGGAGCTCCATGGATGGCTCACACCGGCCCTCCTTCACCTTCGTTAAGTGATTTGATGAGTTTCCCTTGGCCCATGGATGCTTTCCCACCCCACCCTCCCTTTCCTTTTCAACAAGCTGAGCCATATTTGCCCCATTCAGCCTTAGTCATTCTCCATCGTCATGAGAGCGCCACAAGCCGCGAGAGAGCAAGCCGCCACCACCATTGAGACCGTTTTCTCCCAAGCAACCTATGTTTGTACTTCTCGTTGCCTCCTTGGCCTTCCTGTGCCATTGGACAAAGCTTCATAGTGAGCAACAATGGTGACTGTTCTCTCTCTCTCTCTCTCTCTCTCTCCTCCCTCCAGTCAAGTAAAGAAGAAGGCAATGCATGTGTATGAGTATGACATATGGGCCCCTCTTGTGAGACTTAAGTAAAGACTCATTCAATAGATGTGCATGGATTGTAGAATCCATTAGTAAGCAAAAGACTCTGAAATTCGAGAATGGGAAAAAATATTTGACACATGGGGCCCACGGCCAAACAGTGAAAGCCATATCTTTTTTATAGGAGTTTCAAACCTAGATAAATTCAGACGCTTATAACTTTTGTATACGAACTCCAAATTTAGTGATTTTTATCTCTAAAATTTTCTAAAATCATACTCTTTCTGAATATACAAAAATATTTAAAATTTTCCTATGTTGGAATTTATTTGGCTCTTATTTGTATTCATTAGATTTTATCAAATAGATACTGCCACGCCGGACAATTTCGAAAACGCATCTGAAACATTCTCTAAGCAACAAGAGTAAGGCAAGTACACTCTTTGACTATGTTGATCCTACTATCTCAATTATTATATATTATTTGCAAAATTTATTATGTATGCGAATATATTTCATTAAAATTGCTATTTTATGTGCAACGGTAATTATGTTCACTTGTATGCATTGAACCATCTTGAAAATTGATATCTTTACTATTGTTACCCTTAGGACATAATTTAGATAGTAGCTAATATCATCTTGGGTATATTACATTGAGTATATGGTCTAGATGTTTAGCCACGCACTAGTTTTCATTAAGTTTGAACTTTCGAAAAACTTGCACGTGGGCATTGATGGTTTCAAAAATATTGGACCAAAGAAGGAACCTCTATTAATTTTTTATAAAATAAAAGAAAAATCTAGTTTTTAGACTTGAGTGAGTTATATGATAAACTATCAAATGTGAGAAGAAATCTCGCATATAGATAGGAGAGATTCTTGCCTGAGTCAATTAAGCATTGTACGCTATTGTCGCACATCTAAATCTAATAATACAACCACATATCCTATATGGACTCTAGTTTTAGCTGATTAAGTTGTCTAGATTTAGTCTTACATTTTTGTTGGCATAGGTGAAGTGAGGGCATTCCAGCTAGGTTTGCTCGTAGGGGCTCCCTTCACCAAGATGTTAGGACTAAAACTTGCTAATACAATAATAAATGCTCACTTAGGGGAAGGGCACACCTAAGTGAGGATCAGTCATTCAGCTCATTTAGGAAAAGGACATGCCCAAGTGAGGGTTTGTCCATTCATCAGGTGGGTGGTTAGGGCTAGATGACCTAAAAGCTATATGATAATCACTCTCGTCACATGCCAAAGAAAACGTGAAGTTGCCGACAATATATTTGATTATCTCATGTGAGTAAAGTTATACAATCTTTTAAGAGTGTTAAAAACTACTTAAATAGCCGTACTCATGGTTATGAGCATGCTTGGATGCAACCACAATGCGTATAATTTTTATTTTCAAAATTGTTTCACTAAACATAATCGGGTGACATGTACGCATCTTTCGTGTGCCATACCCATGGCAAGAATTGTGCAATGTTCACAGCCGAGGAAGGCTACGAACGGATGTGATGTATTGTTATTAAAGTTATATAAATATTATTTTATTACATGTCAAATGCTCTTTACAATTCCATTGCAAATTACCACCTATCAATATTGCAAATGAAACTTGCTTCATACTGAAAATAACTTAGCATAGATGTTCATTCTTTGTCAACCTTGCATACACTAGTAGTGTGCCCGTGCTAACGCTACGATAAAATACAAAACAAGATAAAATTTATAAAAAATAAAACGAACAATCAGATTCATTAAGATTCACGTCTCATATATTGTATAACCAAATATTTTTGTCACATAATGAATGTCACATAACGACTGATCCTTTGAGGAGGCGACAACATCATTGGACTCACCCACCGACGACTTTCTCTATCCCTACATTGTTTAAACTTGAGGCTACAAAATGCTGTCACTCAGTAAACTGACAAAGCAAAAGTTGCAAAAGCATGCCCCATAAAAACTCGCTAATCCACAATTTCAGTAGAGCAAAAGAGCCTTCCAATTATCGACATTTACAGCAACCATCAACCAACTGGGAACCACCACTGTGAGCATATATCTACATAGATGCCTCCATCGTTGAACTACACAAAATTGGGGCGTCCGGATGAACATAGGCCTAACAATAACATCTACCTCAGTGCATACTTTGTGCATTATCAATCCACGGGACTACTACTACTACTACTACTACTACTACTACTACTACTACTACTACTACTACTACTACACCACGAAAGAGGGCCGTAAATCGCGTAAAAGCAGGACCACTGTAATCAGAAATTTTCATCCTGATGGGTAATAGTCAGAACAAGCCCGAAGTGGTCGCTGGGTAAGACAGGCAGTTTCAGTTTGTGAACCTCCTTGCAGCCTACCTTCTCCTTGTAGTATGAGACACCTGGTATCGCCTCCTTCCCGATCATCTCAATGCCATCGATCTTGAAATCTGCCAACTTGCTGAGTCTAGAACACCAGGTCATCTATGCTGAGTCTAGATGGTTATGGCAGGATAACTCACATTTTCAGACATGGCAAACTATGGGATAGTGATTTGGCTCACAATTGAAACCTCCATGAGGGAGGACTACAGAAGTGATGTGGCAGGTAGATTCATGCATTTAATATGTATACTAACCACCTAATAAAATGGTAGGTAATAAACACTGGCTTTATTAAGATCATGTAACTTCTACTAATCAATGAATGATGACATGATTTAAGACCTGTCACTACTCGCTACCACTAGACCAAGTGCATGGTCTATGTATATCTGATGTAAGGATTGTACTTTTTGTTTAAGAGCTCTCTAACTCAAAACTCGACAGTAGGCATCCAAGCATAGTAAACATGAGATACATACTTATCCTAGAGAACAGGAAAAAAACTAACGCTACGGTAAAATACAAGTATTCAAGTAGCCACTACAAACTAAATTCCCAGATCAAGATCACAGAAAACATGCAAGACAAGAATTACCCATGTGATAGATGTCAACCGAGTGAATTCATCATAAGAACCTGCCCTCCGAACAAGAATTTCAGCCATCTATAATATCGCAAACCTGTGTAAGGAAATCGGTATTTAGTCATCATCACTTCAGTAAATGAACTAAAGCATTTTTCTTCCAATCTTCCTTACCTCGAAATAGTGCTCCTTAATCTCCATTTCAGCATCCAAACCAACAAACTCACACAGATGCCTGTGTGTGTTTGAATTCTCAGCTTTGAATACAGGACCAATCTCAAATACACGTTCAAACCCTCCACAAATAGCCATCTGCTTGTATAATTGAGGGGATTGCGCTAAACAATCAGGCTGGCCATTGTACTGTAGTTTGAATACAGCTGCACCACCTTCACTTGATCCAGCAATCAGCTTTGGGCTGTGAATCCCAACAAAATTCTTTGACAACAAAACTTCCCTGAATTTCTTGGCCAACACGAACAAGCTTCTCTCCGGCCTGCAATCATGGCAAGATTAATCCCTTAAACCACAATAAGATTCTAAGAATCATAGGCGGGAAAGCTGGAGCACAAAATTGAGTGTTTCCTGAAAAGGGAAAGGAAGCAAAAACAGAATTTGCACAGGGCATACTTGTTCACCTTTTCAAATTCTCGCTTCACTCCTTGCTGCATCCTCAAGATTAATAGGAAGGGTTGGGATCGCCTATTGATGCAATAGATCTTCCTAACCTGAATCTCCACCGCCACCAAAACGAACACATAAACAATTCATCAGATACACACAGGATAATAACTCAAGCAAACCATAGTTGCATAATGCATGCGTTTAGTAGTATGAATTAGACGACAACAGTAAACCTAGCTTATTGTGACAATAATTCAAGATAGTTAGAACCTAAAGAGCCTACAAAACCACCATCTCGCATGATTATTCACCATCCTAGAGCTACGGATGGTTACATGGAGACTATACGAAGGTGTATTCGGATCGATTGCCGCATGACGGCTGCTCCTGATGAAAAGACATGATCATATTGCCTTACAAATTTACAAGAAAGAATTCCAAAGATACGGACCTGCTGTGTGGTGGCCTTGAGGGGTTCCTTGGGGAGGGAAACGACGCCCTCGACGTCGACGATACTCTCCTTGCCGAGGAGGTCGCGGCGCACCATTTGCGTGCTGACGCCGGCATCGGCGCTGGCGACGAGCATGCACTGCACAGTGCTCATGCTCTGCCGCAGCACGACGAAGGCCATCTTCTTGCTGACCGGGCGGATCGCCTGCACGGCTACGCCACACCGCGGATCAGCACGGACCGTCCCTCGGCGGACTCGTCGAGGTCGCCGACCCCGGTCCAGGACTGCCCGGAGATGGTCTTGGACTGGATCTCCTCGATGGGGACGTCACTGTAATTGACCATGAAGGGGTCCTCGGCGTGGGCCTGCGGCTGCTGCTGGCGCTGCGCCGCCTTCTCGGCCTTCTCCGCCTTCCTGGCGTCCTTCTTGAGCTGCTTCTTGCTAAGGGTGGCGGCGGAGAGATCGGACGCGAGCTCCTCTGCAACAAAATTGATTCAAAAGCTGATTCAAAAAAAAGTTTATTCAAAAGCTCAAGCTGTTAGTAATAGCAACAAAATTGATTCAAAAGCTCAAGTTGTTAGCAATAGCAACATAATCAACAAAACCCAAAAGAACATGGAATGTACCCAATGCTAGTATTGGAATGCATAGAAAATTAAAGAACAACCAATTTGCAATTCAACAGCTAGATGAAACAGCATACACCAAAGGATGGAAATTGCTACAAGGGAATACAATTCCTGTTCATTATTAGCAAGCAGAATTTTCCAATTAGCATTGTAGTTTACAGTACTATAAGTTGGTTAAAGAGAAGAATTATTATCTTATGTGCAACAAAAGGCCAAAGTTTGCTGAGATGCTTGTTTAGCCATTTCACCTGTAGAGAACAAAATCGTAGGTAAAATATAACCAAATAAGCATGAACAGTTTCTCATGAGCTGACAAGACAATGTCCGAAGTCTGGATCATTTTCAATCCATTGCATGTACAGAATATTTTGCAGAAAAGAAACTATTAACACAAGTTATGTGCTTCCTCTAAGACAACCTCCTCATCTTAGGCAAATACAAACCAAGGATTCCTATGCCATCAAATATCAGACGATGAGATCATACATTTTGACCCGTTTGAGGAAATGATAATTTCTGAATATACAAATTCAACATGTCTCTTCTAAAATCCTGCAGTGGTGTTTTTTCGTGTTTACCCTTCCACATCCCTTGATTCTAGAAATCATTGTTGTTTCTTAATCAAGAAAATTGCACCACCTACGCTTCTACAGATGCCCATACAGAACTGGAAACCACCCAACTTTTTAAAACCCATTCATGCTAACTAATACGATTTACCGCTTGTGAATACGGGGTCAGTCATATATTCCAGTTTATACACACGACACTAAGATCACAGCAAGGGCATTTCGTAGAAGTGCCGCTAACTCGCTCGAATCTGCGGGAAGGATATCCATTCGGGAAATTATCGCGCCACGACTTCTTGAGGTCGTCCCCGCCAAGCGAGCCCAGACCTTGATATCCGCACTGTTGGGGACCCCAAAACAAAAAGAGAATCAAAACCCGCAGCAAGCTTCACGCTACGCTTCACGAATCGTGTGAGCAATCCAACCGCAATCATCACAGCAGATTTGCATGGCCCGAACCTTGGCGATGCGCTCTCGCTGCGCCGCCGCATCACGCGGCTCCACCCGCCATGAGCGCGACGCCACCACCACCCCATCACCATCCCGAGATCAGCCCCATCCTCGCGCCTGCCGAAAGCCTCAGCCGCCCTCCGCCGGCCAACTCCAAGCCGCTTCGCCTATATCCTAGCTCCGCTCCGATCCCCTACCTCATGAAGCAAAGGCGGCTCGAGATCTGGGCGCGCAGCAGGGGGAGGCTACATATTAGATATACATATTAGACGGCACGAGGCCACAGCCCCGGCGGCCCACCTCGCTTGGCGCACGTCGGCGACGACCGAGGTCGAGCAGCGGCGGCCTCGCCTGACGCGAGCGACGGTGGCCTCGCTAGGCGCGCGTAGCGGCGGCGGCACCTCCAGGAACCCTAGATGGGTTTTAGGAGGAGAGAGAGAACTCTTTAGGACTCAGCAGCGGCGCAGAGGAGCGGGGGAGGAGGAGGCGGCGGCGGCGCTGGGTGGGGGGAGGAGGAGGCGACGGCGTCGCGGGGTGGGGAGGAGGAGGAGGCGGCGGCGGCGGGTGGGGAGGGAAGGAGGAGGCGCTGGCACGTGGGGGCGGAAGAGGAGGCGGTGCGGGATAGGGAGAAGGCGATGCGGGGTGGGGAGGGAAGGAGGCGGCGGCGGGCGGCGGAGAGGAGGAGGCGGGGAGAGGCGGAGCAGGAGGCGAGGACCAGGCTCTCCATGCCGCGCCGCGCCAAACCCTAGCTCTGCGCCTCCGTATGTGAGGCCTCTCTCACAATCGCTCGTGCTAGGGTTTACTGTCGGGGCGAGCGCGCTGCACGCCTGCGCCGTGAGAACGGGGAGGGGAAGGGTTCAATGATGTGCATGATCCAGATGATTTTGGCCTTAGGATTTTCAATGAGTAAGAGAAGAAGGCTTGAGGAGAGATCCAGACCATTCATTTGTATGAAGTTGGATAACTTTGGTACACAAATCTGGGTGGACTTAGATTAGGCATGACTGTGGGGGTGGTTGAGGGGGTGGATTTAGTAAAGATAATTTTGGTATATTATAGAGTAGGGTAGATACACACACATATATAGTATAAATAACAGGGGCATTATGGTGCTCAGACTCTATGGTTGAGACTTTTCATCTATGATTAAAACTTTCCATCTATGATTAATTCAGCATGCTAAATCAATAACTTTCTTTTCAAATCAATGCCTTTTCAAATTAATAAATGTTAACGGCTTTGCCTGATATATTATATATCATTGCACTTGCACGCATCTAAAAGCAACCCAAAGGCAGAGAGGTTTGGTGCCCAGACATCATGGTGCCCCATTTTAGCGTCCTATATATATATATATTTAAAATTTTTCGCGCACAATACATATCTATTTTAGAGTATGGTGCCCAGTACTAAGGAGCACTCGTTATTTTTACTATATAGGAAAATTACTTAAGGCACTTAGGTGCCTAGGCACCCACATCAAGAACTGTATGATATGATTGATAAATTTTTTTGGAGTTTGGGTATGAAAATATTTTATACCCTTGATATATTTATGGTAAGTGAGTTTTAAACTCAACTCAAACTAGTTTGAACTACTTTTGAATTTGATACGACTACCGTGAGTATATACCATGAAATTAGCTTGAACTAATTAAACTAAAGTTGAATTTAGTTTTTTTAGTTTGATATCTCAAATATACTTTTTAATGGGTATGTGAAGATACCCACGTCAAATGTCACGAATCTCAAAGCACATTAAGTTATTTGTGCTTGCTTACAGTCTTTGTTAGCCTCATTCTTTGTGCTTGCAACCTTAGCATGTGTACACTCTAAGGTTGAAAATAACTTAGCACGTGTTACACTCTGATACCCTTTCTTATATACAGTAACGTTAGATAGGACTAGAGTATACGTGCATAAAAAATGGTATCAGAGTTGCTGATCTAATGCAACAAAAAGTATATATGAAGCATTATGCTGCTTGCTTACACTATGTAGCTTGAGCATAGGGGATTAATCCATGGTGGGGACGAGATGGGAGACAGGAACCAAACGTACACGCACTCCACTCGTTAATTCCATTCCATGGATGGAATCAGATAGTGCAGCTGCAAGGATCAACTCATGTGCACCATCCGTTAATTGTTGCTTGCCATACACACTTACGTAGCAATCACTTGATCAGGCATGCGCATCTAGCTACAGAGCTCAAACAAATCTCACTATCTAAATCAAATTAAGAAAAAGAGCATCCATGCGTTACACAAGGAGACTGTGAATGATTCCTGTTTCACTGTAGCCTCGATTCTCGTCGTGAATCATGATTGACTCTAAGCGACTCTGTATATGCAAAAACAAAGAAATCATTTCCGACACAAGTTTTTCATAACTTAATCTATATTAGTCAAAACATGTTTCATGCAATATTAATATACTGACTTAGATCAAACCAACTCAATTCATGACTCAAATTTTCAAAATTCCTGAATTTCTACTTCGGCCGGTACTATTGTTCCTCATAAGCCGGTACTACAGCAACTCGCAACTGAACCTCTCTGGAAAATAGCTACGATTAAGTAAAATTCAGAACTACCACTCAGTGGTATGACTGACACCACACTTTGGTACTACCACACAGAGATATAACCGGTATCACACTGTGGTACTACCGCATAGCAGTATGACCGACATCACACCGATGATCATACCATTTTTCCAAAAAAATCTAGAGAATGATTCAGACAAAATGCTATCTTTGCAGATTTAAACAACCACTTTATAAAACTTGTAATGGTTTATTATAACATTATTCTGAATCTTCTCACATGATTTTTCATGGATAGATTTGAATTCCTTTGATAGTGCCACTCACTTCAGCCGCATGCGGTAGAGAAGAAAACCCTTCCGCACATAAGAGAAACAAGTATGGTGAAAATGGGTCACCTTGCGTCATGCCTCTTTTAGGGACAATGGTATCAGTGAGCACTCCATTTACCTTAAACCGATTGAATCCTGATGAAGTTTCACATTTTTTTTAGAAAACAGAATACAACCATATTCCGGCCTTGATCATTCCATTCGAATGACTACAACCAAACAGTACCAAAAACAGAAACAAACCGTCCTGAACCCACCAAACGGTGATACAACCCCTCCTTAAAACAAAAAACCACGCCACTAGGACTTAACCCCAATCCACCACAAAAGCCAAAAGGACTTAATCCTTCAATCTAAGAGTTGCATTCCACCCAAGCTTGCTAAACAACTCCATCACCACTCTCTCAAGTCTAGTACAACCTTTTAAGAGTGTCCTTCTCGCTTCCTCTTTAGACAGTTGCGACCAACTTCTGATCCAGTATGTCCCCCTGAAAATGACCTGCACCAAAGAGTGAGTATTGATCTTTTTGAAAACAGCGTCATTCCTATTCAACCATAGCGCCCAGAAAAAAGCCGCTATACCCACTAGAATCTGATTTCTAAGCTTTTTAGAAAAACTTCTAAGCCAAGAACCAAACAAAAACTCAACATTAGCAGGCGGTTGAATTCCAAAACTAATGACGAACACGCTCCAAAAAAACCGCGCCACATGGCATTCGAAAAAAAGATGCTGAATGGTCTCCTTAGCTGAACAAAAACAGCAATTGGTATTTCCTTGCCACTTTCTTTTAGCTAGATTATCTTTTGTTAAAATAACTCCCTTATACAAAAACCAAAGGAACACTTTAATTTTGAGCGGTATCTTTGTTTTCCAGAATAAAAACTTTCCTGGAATAACTTCTCTTATCAAAAGATCTTTGTACATGGAATAGACAGAAAAAGAGCCACTCTTATGCAAGTTCCACATTAGCACATCTTCTTGATCATTTAGAGATAATCCAACCAACATACGTACCAACTCGAACCACATAGCTCGCTTATCACCTACTAATGCTCTCCTAAACGAAACATTTAGCGGTGACGTACTAAGAACTTGTGCAACCGTCGCATTTTTCTTCCTAACAATTCTGTAAAGATCAGGGAATTTCGACATTAGCGTTTCCTTCCCAATCCACAAGTCTTCCCAAAACCTTGATTGTTGTCCATTATTAACCTTGAACCTACTCTTTGATAGAAAAAGATCCTTGACCTCCATGAGACCACTCCAAAAATGAGAGTCCCCAGGTTGCTTAACCCTTTGCGACAAGGTCTTTCCCTTCAAATATTTTTTCTTCAGCATGTTCTGCCAGAGGCCCTCCTCATTCAACAGTTTAAACAACCATTTACTTAACAGACAACAATTCTGAACTTCCAGGTTTAGAAGGCCTACACCCCCCACACATTTTGGCTGAGTAAGCATACCCCATCTGGCCAACCTATATTTTTTTTTATTCCCATCATTTTGCCAAAAAAATCTGGATCTGTAATAATCCAGTTTCTTAAGGATTCCTTTAGGAATTTTGAAAAAGGACATCATAAACATCGGAAGACTTGATAAAACTGAATTGATTAAAACGAGTCTGCCACCTACCGACAGCAGATTGCTTTTCCAGCTACTTAACTTTTTCTGAAACCTTTCTTCGACTTCCCTCCAATCCTTGTTTAAAATTTTTCGATAATGCATCGGAAGCCCCAGGTACCTAAATGGTAGCGATCCCGCCTTGCAACCAAAAAGATCAACAAAGACCGGACTATTGACCTTAGCATCCCCAAAGCAAAACACTTCACTCTTATGGAAGTTTATTTTGAGGCCCGACAATTCCTCGAAGGTACTTAGTACCAACTTCAGAATCTTCGCCTCTTCGATATTATTCTGTAGAAAAAGAATCGTATCATCCGCATATTGAAGAATCGATAAACCGCCATCCACCAAATGAGGTACTAGGCCCCTTATTTGCCCACTGCTTTTGGCTCTTTCTATAAGAATTGCCAACATGTCAGCTACTAGATTAAAAAGGACCGGCGAAAGAGGATCTCCTTGCCTCAACCCTTTGCTAGTTTGAAAGAATTGGCCTACGTTGTCATTTACCTTGACTCCTACGCTGCCACCGTTTACTACCGATTCAATCCAATTGCACCAATAAGGCGAAAAGCCTTTAATTCTCAGAACCTGCTGCAAAAAGGACCAACTCACTTTATCATAGGCTTTCTCAAAATCTAGTTTGAGAATAACCCCTCCCATTTTCTTCTTGTTTAACTCATGCAACGTTTCGTGAAGAACAACAGCACCTTCCATTATATTTCTACCCGGTATAAAAGCCGTTTGGGAAGGTCTAATAACCTTGCTAGCCACCCCCAAGATCCTATTAGCCAACACCTTTGTAAAGATCTTAAAACTGACATTAAGTACACAAATCAGTCTATACTGTTGAATTTGTGTAACCTCTTTTTGCTTTGGAATGAGTGTTATTATCCCGAAATTAAGACTAAACAAAGGGAGCTTATTTTTGTGGAAATCTTTAAACATGGCCATTAGGTCATCTTTTATAAGATCCCAAAACCCTTGATAAAACTCAGCAGGAAATCCATCAGGACCCGGAGCTTTATTGTGCTTCATTTGGAATATGGCATCTCTTACTTCCTTTTCAGAGAAGACATCCGTAAGAATCTTATTCTCTGTTTCAGATACCTGCGGAATATCTTCTCTGAAGGTTTCGTCAAGAATCAAGTTATTCCTCCCCCGAGGCCCAAACAGGCGTTTATAATAGTTTGAAATAAACTTCTCCAGGTTATCCTCTCCTTCAATCACCCCTCCTTCTTCTTGCAAAAGTCGAAAAATTCTAGTTTTCCTTCTTTTACCGCTTGCAACCATATGAAAATATTTTGTATTATTGTCACCCTGCAGGAGTTCCGTGGACTTAGCCCTTTGGAACCATTTCAACTCCTCCTGCCTATGTAACTGGGCTAGCCGATCTATTACCCTTTGCTTCAGGTCCACCTCAGGCTGAACGAGAGGTTGTGTTTCTGCTTTTTTATCAAGATCATCAGCTACCCTCATCAACTCTTGTTTTTCTATCTTACAAGCACCCTTCTCGTTCTTCGCCCAACCCCGCAGAAATTGTCTTAACCTTCTTATTTTATTTTGCCACCTTTGGAGAGCCGATAAACCCTTATTTTCTTCCTTCCACACCTTGGACACTAAGTCACAAAAACCCTCACGTAAAAACCATCCGAGTTCAAATTTGAACACAGGACGCCCCTTACTTTGGGTCTCTTCACCCGTACAAAGCAAAAGCGGAGTATGATCTGAGTAAACTCTACTCAACGCCCTTACTACGGCGAGGGGAAACTTTTGGTCCCATTCCGGGCTAACCAAGATTCTGTCCAGCTTTTCGAAGGTTGGGACATTGCGGGAATTAGCCCATGTAAAGCTTCTTCCAGACAACTCAATTTCTCTAAGATTCAAGCTATCTATAACTGCATTAAAAAGGAAAGGCCACCTCCCGTCAAATTTATCATTATTTTTTTCACTCGGATGTCGGATAATATTGAAATCTCCGCCAACCAACAATGGCAATGTTTCTTTGTTACAAGCTTGTACTAGCTCGGTCAGAAAACTCTTTTTGAATTCTGGTTGCGCTGCCCCATAAACAGCCACCAAAATCCACTGAAAGCCATCATTTTTATTCCTGAGATGGAATTTCACAAAGAAATCTCCCTCCACAATACTACCAATATCAAAGAAATTTAAATTTACTCCCAACAAAATTCCCCCTGACCTCCCGTGAGGCTCAGTCCAATGCCACAGAAAGTCTCTACCCCCACACAATTTATTAAGTTTTGCTGGCGAGAAATCTTTCTTCCCTGTTTCCAAGAGAGCAATAAAGTCTAAGCCCTGCTCTCTGGAAGTTTCATACAAGAACCTAGATTTAGCCAAGTCTTTAAGACCTCTGCTATTCCAAAAGATTCCTTTCATAGCGAATTTCTTTTCGAAATTTTGACCTTTCTTTTTTCCCAAGTCTTTTTCCCCAACGACTTAGCGTTAGACTTGTAATTTTTTAAGACTACCTTATCCTTACCACTAAGGTAGTAATTGGCATCATCCAACAGATCCTCCGCCAAATCCCCACACAACTGCTGCACATCCTCCGACTGCAAAACTTCTAAACTTTCCGAATCACTAACACTAATCAAGGAACCTTCACTACAACCCCCCGGACTACCCCCCTCACTGGAACGCTCCCTACCAAAAAGCCGAGTAACAGTTGAAAGCAAACCTTCCTCTTTGTTACTCGTCAAAACCCCCAGCTCATGCATTCTACTGACAACAAACGGGGCAGAAAAAGAACATGAACACGAAGGGTTAAAGGTTACATTACCTTCCGACTGTTCGAGGTTACGCGCCACCGCTCGCCGCTCCGCTCGCGCCAAAGTGTGTTCTTCAGCTGCCCCGGCCAGGCGCCTGCTGGCCCTTGACGGCGACAACCCCACTTCTCTAATTCCGGCCGCCACCAAAACTCCACCAGAACCGTGGCACACCCCAGCCTGCCCTAAGCCTCCCTCACTTCCCAGCCGAACCAGCGCACCCAGCTTTCCCGCCGGCAACATGGCCTGGTCCGGAACAGCCGAACCTCCTGCAGCCTCCGCCTCACCCCCCTTGTTCAGCTCCACCGAACAGCTTCTCTGGAAAGCGCTCCCAACCGAGGCCACCCTCTCCTTCCGAACCTCCCCCAGCACACCATGCTCCTCCCAACGCCCTCCCAAACTCACCTCAAACCCTCCAGACGAGCCGACAAAACCCACTGCGCTCTGTTCGTTGACATCTTCAACTGCACAAGAATGCTCCTCCTCATCTACCACCAAGTCGGCCGCTTCAACAATTACTTTGTTCACCGACACGTTCAGCAGCTCCTCTGCTTTTGCTTCTAGAAAGGTATTGAAACCCTCCTCATTCAGCTGTTGGACTGTATCTTTCAGAGAAACTCCACCTGACTTTCCTTCAGAAGCCGGCACCCCATTTCTCATCCCCCCTTCCCCTTTCAAGCGTTTGTGATCTCTATCCCCCTCCATCTCTTCTCCCAACAGATCGTCTTCCTCCAAACCCTCCTCACTACCCAAATCATCTCTGTCTCCTCCATTAGTGCAACACTGATTGAACCCTGATGAAGTTTGTTCAGAACTAATTTGCTTTGTCAAAGTATGAAACAGGTACACATGTTTTATTATTCAGTCACTGAAAATGATCGGCACTTCAGCTGCTCGAGCAGTGATCCTGAATTCATGTCTAGGATTTGTTTCCTTTTTTTTTTCTAATTAATTCGGAGTTCTACTCCCACGTGGAATACGCCATGGCAATCGTTACATCTCTCTTTCCTGATCCATCTGTTCTTGCTGTCGGCTGCGTGATGCGCGATCTGCCTTTGGATTAGAAGAACACACCGTCCCATTCCGATGCTGGTGCGATCAGATTTCCTTAATTTATATTTTGGGAAAGTAACATGTATAAACAAGAATTAACGTGCTACGCATTGCATGGCAATTGGCACGGAGACAGATGGAATCAACGCGTTTCACGCTAGGCGCCTCAAAAGAGGAACAAGACAAGGAGTGCATATATATGTACAACAAGTGGATTGGCCGTACGTGCTGCGTGCATGGATCACCATCGATACGTTAATTGTTGCTCGCCATATAATATTGTGTAGCAATCACTCCTCCATCGGGAAGACGCATCTAGCCACAGAGCTCGAACGAAACTCGCTGTCTAATTCGATGAATAAGAGCATGAGCATCCAGCCATCCGCGCGTTACACATTGGAGACCGCGAATGGTTCCTGTTTCACGATCTAATTCGAAGGAAAAGAGCACGCGCGTCAGGTCCACCCGCGTTGCACGGATGAATTTTTGTGAAAAGCGAACGATAGTTTTCTACAAAAAGATGTTTACGTAGAATGGGTTTCTATCTATCCCCATTCGAACCACATAATCTAGATCGAACGGCTCATATCGTTATTAATATCTTAGCACTGAAATAACCATTAACACTAGATATATTACATGTGTGTGTATATATAATTCGAAGAAAAAGAGCATGTGCATCAAGTCCACCCATGAATGCAGGGTTGGGTTTTTGTGAAAAGCACAGGAAATTTTCTACAAAAGCGTTTAAATAGGATGGAGATTCCACCCATCTCCATTTGAAGCACACAATCTAGATTGGACGGTCTATATCATCATTAGCACCTTAGCACTGAAATAACCACTAACACTAGATATGTTGTGACACACACACACACACACACACACACACACACACACACACACACACATATATATATATATATATATATATATATATATATATATATATATATATATATATATATATATATATATATATATATATATATATATATATATATATATATATATATATATATATATATATAGGAAAAATACTTTATATATATATATAAAAATACATTTTACTTTTAGATGTAGTTACTCTCATCTATGATATACCATATAAATAAACTTAACAAACTTCTAATATCATTCACATGAAAAAATTACAAGGAACATATAATTTTTAGCATATTTTACTAATATCTTCGTGTTTGTATGTAGCCTTGAGTGAGAACTGTCCCCCCTCAAGACTCTTTAAAACCTCCCCTTATACAAGTCCACTAAAGCACTGCACTCTTTAGGCAGCTTGCAATGGCTCACGTCGTCGGCATCGCGGTGCTTCTCCTCCTAGCCTCGTCGTACCCCGGCGCGGTCTCTGCCGCCGGTGCGGTGCTTGGCCGGAAGGCCCGCATTGTCGAGGAGCTGGCCCCAGAGAATTGGCCGGCGGGGCCGGGAAAGTACGCCGTGATCTTCGACGCTGGCAGCACGGGGACCCGGGTGCACGTCTTCAGGTTCGACAAGAAGATGGACCTCGTCAAGATCGGCGACGACATCGAGGTTTTCGCTAAGGTACGCACGTATTCATCCATCAGTTGAATGACTACGCATGGCAGCATGGATGTTTCACTCAATTTCTAAGTTGACTTATGCTTCCTTAAGGATACGTCGCATTTTTTAACCATTAGATCAATCTGCTACAACAATTAGACACATCCACATCTCAAAGCTAATTAAAAGTAGAAACGTTGCCTTAAGAGTTTAAAAAATCAGACAATTTTTAGGACTAATAAATCAGACAACATTGAAATAGCAAACCGCTTGGTTTAATCAGCGACCGCGTGCCCATCTGGACTCTTGATGAGGCTCAAAACGAAACAATAAAACACACAAGATAAATAACCCGTTCAACAATCTGATAAACAGATGCAACCCGCTGCTGTACGTAAGCCTTCCGTCCTGTGAACACCATAGCACACGGTAAGGAACAGTGAACCATAAGGATTCAGCACCCAGCCCAAAAACGACGGCTTCTTGATCTGCTAAGCAAAACAAAACCCAAACTTGGAAACACAACCCAACGACTTATGCAGCGTTGAAACATATTTAACATAAATCTTATTTTATTAAAATTGTAATTTTGAGTACAACGGTATAAACAGATCGCAGATCAGACATTTGATTTAATAGATATTACAATTCTACATTATAAACATATTCTACGTTTGGTTAAAGAGATATTGTAATTTTGAACACAATATAATAAACTTTTTACAGTTAAACTCTACCAGTAACACGGAATCACACCGCTTCAGTTACAACCGGAGCGTAGAATAACTTATTCTACTATTAGGCGCAGGATAGCACGTACTCGCGTGTGTGCTGATGTACAGATAACACCTAGGCGCAGTATATATACACAAAATTAAGTAAGCAACGATTCAGCTGTGTCCAGCTACCATGCATGTATATCGTACGTGTCCTCTGATCTTCTTTGCTTTGCCTTGTATTGTACATATATACGTATGAACATCCATGTGTTGTCGGTGCAGGTAAACCCCGGCCTGAGCTCATATGCTGGACACCCCCAGGAGGCTGCAAAGTCCATAGTTCCTCTGCTTGAGAAGGCCAAGAGCGTTGTCCCTCAGTGGCTTATGAAAAGGACTCCCATTAAACTAGGGGTAAGTCAGTAATTTGCCCTAAATATATAAGTGCATCCCTCCCAAGCAAATTGCAATTTGCTTAAGGCCCCGTTTGGTACAGCTTTCACGAGCAGCTTCACCGGTGAAGCTAAATCTGTTTTGGAAAACTGTTTGGCAAAACAGCTTCACCAACAGCTTCATGCATGGCTGAGAGAGGGCAATTATCCAAGATGCCCCTGTCTACCTAACTTATTCTAACATTTGGAGTTGTATGTTTGTATATGGTCATATGAATTAAAAAATAATATATTTGAATGAGTATGAATTAAAAAATTAAAATAATAAAAAATTAAAATCAGTGCGAACGGTAGAGAAGTGCGAACGGGACAAGAAGCTGTTGGTGAAACTGTACCAAACAGGGCCTAAAAGAAACCATATATACTGTACTTACCAGTGACAAGACATATGCAGATCAGGTCTTGCCTTAAAAAACTATTGAAAGGTTGCGTATTTAATTAACATCCAAAACATAAAATAAACTTCGTATGGAGATGTTCCAAGAAATTGGTTCTCATGGAAACAGATGCCCTTAAAGCTAGCACCGTACCTCTTGGTCGTACCATCAAACCTATGCTTTTTTTGACTCCCAATCAAATTTGCAGGCAACCGCTGGACTAAGGCTTATTGGAGATAAGCAAGCAGAGCAAATTCTTGAAGCGGTAGTTTCATCTTGTCTTCTACTATTGCTATTGGCACAGTCATAGTGATACACGAAGGACAAAAAGCCACTTGCTGATCTAACTGATTCTTAATACAGGTCAGGGATGTTGTCCACACTAAGAGCAAATTCCAGTACAACCCCAAGTGGATCAATGTTCTTGAGGGATCTCAAGAAGGCTCTTACCTATGGGTACGACCTTAATTACTAGCTAGTCCCATGCAGCAACAATTCATCTCTACGTACACACGCCTAACTATCTATCTCAAATAACCATGTACCTAATTTGTTTTACAACTTCTTAATATGTGTATGACATGAGATGCACGCAGGTTGCTCTGAACTACCTGTTGGATAAATTGGGAGGAGACTACACCCAGACGGTAGGTGTGATTGATCTTGGAGGTGGATCCGTGCAAATGTCGTATGCAGTCTCTGCAAATGCTGCTGCTAAGGCTCCAGCAGTGCCTGATGGGAAGGATCCTTACATTACAAAAGAGTATCTTAAAGGAAGGGATTACAACGTCTACGCTCACAGGTTTAACCCTGATGATGATGGGAGCATTTTAGTTTGAATTTACCACTTTCAATAAGAATCGAAATGCATCGCTTTTTTTTCTAGATACTAACAATGATTAACCTGGACCTTGCCTTCTGCAGTTACTTGCACTACGGCGCTTTGGCTGCTCGCGTGGAGATCTTGAAGGCAAAGAACGGGCCATTTAGCTACTGCATGCTGCGTGGGTTCAGTGGTAATATGGAGTAGACATCTTCCTCCCTGTTTGCTTGATGCGTACTTTCCCCAAGAACCGTATATATAACAATGCTCAACTGAGGATACGCTGTATTTTTCAAGGTAAATTCACCTACAATGGGGAGCAATACGATGCAACTGCCTCACCACAAGGGGCAGTATATGACAAGTGCAGGGAAGACATACGCAAGGCACTAAACCTGAATGCACCCTGCGAAACCAAGAATTGCACCTTTAACGGCGCGTGGAACGGCGGCGGCGGAGCCGGCCAGGCCACCCTCTACGTCGCGTCCAGCTTCTATTATATGGCCGCGGAGGTAACAACTAATTTGTCAGAAATGTTTAATTCACAAGACCTGAATACATTCGGATGTGTAATTTACAAGACCTGAATGTGTTTTCTCCGGAAGGCTGGCTTCATCGATCGCGATGCTCCCAGCGCGAAGTCCACCCCGGCGGCGTTCAATGCTGCTGCAGAGAAGGCCTGCCCACTGAGCGTTCAAGAAGCCAAAGCGGCGTACCCCAACGTCAACGTCCGCGATGTGCCATACCTCTGCATGGACCTCATCTACCGCTACACCTTGCTCGTCGACGGCTTCGGTACGTAGATATTAGCAGTAATTATATACAACTCTGCACAGCGAGAAATTCATTCTATCATGAATGACAGTCACTAGCGTTCTGTACAATGCGAAGTTAATTTAGATACCTGGTATGATCTGCGCATTGCAGGTCTGGAGCCAACGAAGGAGATCACACTGGTCGCCAAGGTGAAGCACGGGGAGTACTTCATTGAAGCAGCGTGGCCTCTGGGTACTGCCGTAGAGGCCGTGTCACCCAAAAAGCGGGGTCAAGATGCATGATTTATCTGGGCTTCCGGTAGACCGGCACGGATGTGTGTCAATTGAAACTTGATCGCTATCTGTATCGCTCCATGGATTAGCCCTCCGACCTACCTAGTAATAACGTATGCTGAGAAACCATGCTTATGGCGTTGCTGATTCGCACATTTGAATACCTTGTACATCATCTCGCCAAGTCCTAAAAGAATTCAGCACCATGTTGCCTGGACAGGTTGTTGGCGTTGAGCTGAGAATTCTTGACACATCTAGACCTCTAATGACCCGAAATTTCATTTTTAACCTCCAAATCAAAAAAATTCCCGATTTGGACCCCTCCCCACCGCGCGTTTACAAGAGGCCGACACGTGTCCCGGTCGTGCAGTCAAAACCCGAGTCGTGCGGTCAAAAAATTGGTCGTGCGCTCAAAAAATCGAAACGGGTGGCCAACGCGGAGGGCGAGGCGGTCGTGCGGTGTGGTACCGCACGACTCGTGCTACTGATCTTGGTCGTGCGGTACCACACCGCACGACCGGACACGTGTCGACGCCACGCGAACGCGTGGCTCAGGCGGGGGTCCAGTTTTGGAATTTTTTTGGTTTGGGGGCCAAAAACGGAATTTCGGGTGTTTAGGGGTCCACATGTGTCCAAAATTCTTGAGCTGATGCCTTAATTAAGACAACAGGTGGGTTTTTTGAGTTGATGGCTTATGAGTTATGGTTTAAATATTTGAATTTTGACTGTTCGCGAGAGATAATACGTACAAAAAAATAGTCGCATGTGATTTTAGCCGATATATCTGAAATCAGTATAATTTTTATTACAATCTTTCTGTTGACTCCGCTTTAAAAAACTTACTATTTAAAAGATAGTTTTTGTAGACAGTACAAACATAAGCCAGCTGAAAGTCAAAAAGTACTCAGCCAATATAGCAATAGAGGGGTGAATGTTGCTTCATCTTTTCTTGCAAGCAATTATCATGATTGCCACGTGTAGGTGCATCATCAGCTTGCCATGCATCGGTAAGTCTCTCCTGTTCTGGTTCCATCGAACCACGCCTCACTTGGACCGTTCAAGCTACTTGATGCAACCTGTCACTCATACTTCTCTTTAGCATTTCTCACCTTCCTTGTGTTATGCTTGAGCTTAGCCATCTCACACGTCATTCTTGATTGTTTTTGGACCGCATCTCCTCCATGAGTGCAGCCCCCTATCCTGGTCATTGACCATGCCTGACTCGAAGCATCCCTACACATCCAAAGAATAAGGGCCTGTTTGGTTGGCAGCCAAAATTTTCATGTCTAACCTTAGCCGCGCCACAATTTCTTAGGTGGGTCTTTGGTTCATTGCCACAGTTGTGGCTTGCCACACTTTGTTAGCCATATGGCCCACGCGTCATAGACTCAGTCTTTTGCCTAACTTTGCCTAAGGTGTGGCGTGGAATTTGGACGCCACAAAAAGTGTGGCACGCCACACTCGACTAAGGTTAGGCGTGGCAAGGTTAGGCATGAACCAAACAGGCCCTAAGAAAACCATTTTTTAGGCACAATTCTTAGAAACTTCATGCAATATATCCGCACTGACCTAGGTCAACCCAAATCAATCAATGACTAAGAATTTTTCATCTGAGACTTTCTAGAAAATTGCAACCAACAAGTAATCCGCGGTACTACTAGCCAACGTTCTGACCATCGCCATGCCGATGGTCAGATCGGCAACATGACAATAAAGCTGATAAAATATAAACTTTGTAAAATTCAAATATCTACTCTACAAACTTAGTAATGGTTAATCACAACACTGTCCTTGACCTTCTCATATTGTCCTTTACAGTGCAGTCGGACCTCCGGCCGGTCTGGCCAGCTTGACCACATCAGTTTAGTAGGTGTCCGGTTGAACTGGGCTTAGGGGCGGTCTGACCATTTCTCTGTTCATAGAACAGAAATCTCAAGTCAAAACCAAGAATGGTGTAGCTCCCAAAATTATTGACCAAATGAGATGAAATTTTATTTGTACTTTGTTCAAGGTCTTAGAAATCTATTACATCCAAGAATTGCATAGATCTTGATAAAAGTTCTAACTTTTTCCAAAGACAAGCATGGTTGAACCAAATTTTGGCAAACTTCAAAATCTTAAGATATGACTTGCTCGTGGGTAGAGGATAGCTAATGTAGCTCTAGAAGAATTCTCACATGTCACAACAAGCTGCTTTTCTTGAAGATTTAAAGCAAAAACTCTAAGATCAAGAAATCTCAAGATGAGGTCAAATCCATGTAAAATCGGTCAACTTTAAAATCTTGCAGAACTAAGTGCCTAGATGGGTGGAAGTTGATATCCACGAGTCATCTCTATTACTTACACGTTCTTAACACATAGCAATATCAAAAAGGCGAAAGAAGAGATCAAAACAAACAAAAAGGAGAAAGAAGAGATCAAAACCAGCAAGAGCGAGACCAAATCAATCAAATTGAGTTGTAGTTCTATATTCCAAATAGTAGTCAGCAGTCTAGTAATACTTGCACATCATCTTGCCAAGTCTGAAAAGAATTCAAGACCAAGTTGGAAAAGAGAGACGTTAGCTTGGATAGTGTGGATACTTGTTTTTCTTTTTCCGAGGTAGCCTGGACAGGTTGTTGGCCTTAAGCTGATGACTTAGGGCCTGCTCATACTTGCTTCTATCAAACCTAATAAGAACATTACAATTTCTATAAGTCGCTTCTATCAGCTAGTGCTATTCATTAGCGATTACCTTTTGCTTTCACATATTGTAACATATTCTGTATATTATTATATCATAATTCTGTAAGTCGAATGCCGGTTCAAATGTTGTAGTGCTTTCATTGCACCATTTGTCTTACATAATACACTACTATTCATCTGTCGCAGCTAAAAACCATTAGCAAATCTAATATAAAATAGACCCTTAATTAAGATGGACCATGGCAGCAGTGGTGCCGTGGAGAAGAGGTGCAGGGAGGGCAGCACAGCAGCGGTTGAAGGCAGCAGCGTGGTGAAGAGGTTGGGAGAGCAGCCAGTAGGGGACTGACGAGGGAGGAGTCTAGATCGATAAGGAAAGGGTATTTCATTTCTCTTTTCAATATTGTCCCACTTTGTTTTCCACTTGCGCACCAAACAACACGCCGATTTTTTTAGTCTAGCACCCTTTTTCCTCCACGCGCGCACGCCAGGTGGTTGGGAAGACAGGCATATATAAGGATGGATTCTTGTTTGCTATAGCTTATGGATGTAGTTGATGGTTTATAGTCTTATTGCGAGCGTTTGTAAGAATAAATTAAATACTGATAAATCGCTTTGGAAAAACTATCTTGATAAGTCGTTTCAAAAAGGCGGCAAATAAGTCATTGTATTTGTTTGTTTGGGAGAAGCCATGGCCTTGTTCTTTTGGGTTACACTGATGGTTTTTGATTGTGACTGATAGTTTTTGTCTGTACTTTTCAAGATGGCAGTGGACAGCGAAGACGCTGGCACGGATGGCACACTCGATGCTATTTGAAGAATCCGCTTTAAGAAGCTGCTTCATTTATTTTGTCTTTTGGAGAAGTCGAAACCAAAAGTCACACTAAAAGCCCAAAATAACAGGATCATAAACCAAAAAGAAAGAAGCATAGTATCTTTATAAGGTGAGGTCTATAAGTCGATTGTAGTAGGTATTGTTTCGATTTCATCTATATCGGACAAAATCACACACAAATATCTCTCTTACAAATAGCCAGAATTTAAAATTTAAAACCAAAAGTCATAAACTTCAGCCCCAAAACCCCACCCATAAACGTTAACGTTGTGGTGGAACCCAGCGGGGTGTTTCCAAATGCCCTAGTTGACCTAATAATGTAAATGTTCACATAGATCCTAGGCTGGCGTTTATAATTAGACACCCATTCATTCGAGCTAGCAAGCGTACATAAACGCTGCAGTAGACCCTAAGAGCATCTCCAAGAGATGCTCTTTCTCACCCCCTATCTTCAAATATTAGGTATAAAAGTTAAAAACAAGCCTCCAACAGATACTCAAAAACACGTCCAATAATTTTGGTACTCTAAAATTGAGGTGGATCACCATCAAATATACAGTGCCTAGATGATAATTTTAGGGATCCAAGTTTAGAGGAGCTGCTGAAGCAGGGGAAATATTTAGAGGACAATTTTTTTAGGAAAACTCTCAATATGAGATTTTAGAGGACAAAATATTGAGCCTCTCTTGGAGATGCTCTAAGCCGGCGTATCTATGCGCCATGGAATGTAAATGCCCCGAAATCCCTTTAAACGCCGGCTTAGACCCATTTCAGGGGCGTTTAGGCTAAACGCCGGCGTTAAGTCAAAACGTAGGCTTAGCCCTGATGTGTTGCGGTGCATGGGCCGTGCTGCATTCATAGATCACCATCGATCCGCGTAGGATCGTAGATTGCAATTAGAAAGGGTGAATGATTGCAATTTTTCACAGAAGATTTTTCCAAAAATCTACTGTATTCTTTTTCTTACCTGCTAAAAACTGAGAGCACAAAAAAAAGCAAGAAAATAACAAATAATACGCTACTATAGCTAGCAGAGAACACCTCTTTGTCTCAGCCGAAAAGCCAACTCTCGGCCAGAACTCCAAGCTAAATAAAAAATCTCTTCTAATGCCCAACCTAATTAGCCCCTTTTAATTTCCTATCTAATCACACCATCTCAGCAAATAGCAGATTTAATAGATATCTCTTGTGCACTTAGGGGGTGTTTGGTTGCCAGCCACACTTTACCACAGGTTGCCACGCCTAAGGTTAGGCAAGTTTGACCAACTTAGTAGCTGTTTGGTTGCAGCCACAGTTGTGACAAGATTCTCTTCCAGCAAACTAGGTCCCACACGTCAGTGACTCAAAAAAGTGTGGCAAGATTCCCTTAGGCTTGCTAAGGTGTGGTAAAGAATTTGAGCACCTCAACTTAGGCAAGTGTGGCAATTTTTGTTAGTAAATAGTGGCAAAATGTGACTAGCAACCAAACAACCCCTTACTATCCAATCAACAGGGACTGATGAATTAAAACGAAACAACTGCACTTTCCTCTGTCGATGCAGCTACCCTTGATGTGGGACAGCCAAGACATCACTTTTCTTGGTCTTCACGTGATAAAAGGCACCTGAGCTGGTCAATGCACTGCCTCCTCTTACTTTTGCCTTCATGTAATGCTAGTAGATACAGCGATCTCATCTCTCCTGGCTTTGGCATCCAATCCCCAAAAGCTGACCACCACGATTCGGCCAGCCCCCTCTTGAATCACTCCTCCATCGGGAAGACGCATCTAGCCACAGAGCTCGAACGAATCTCACTGTCTAATTGGAAGAAAAAGAGCATGAGCATCTAGCCATCCGCGCGTTACACATGGAGACCGCGAATGGTTCCTGTTTCACTTTCTGAGCATGTTCTTTTGAAGCCGGTGCTTTTAGCTTTTGCTACAGTACCTAACTTTCAAACGAAGTATTTTCTCAAGATAAAAGCTACAAGTTAAACGATGTACACATTAAAGCCCAATATCTGTATCATCTAAAATCGTAAGTTAGTATCTCTCTCCGTAATCTGTACCGTGAACAACCAAAATTCAAAAATTTCAGCCAAAAGGCATAAGCCACAGCCGTTGCCAAACAGGCCCTCTAATTCGAAGAAAGAGAGCATGCGCATCAGGTCCACCCGCGTTGCACGGATGAATTTTCGTGAAAAGCGAAGGTAGTTTTCTACAAAAAAAACCCCGTTTAAGTAGGATGAGATTTTCACCATCTTCGAATCACACAATCTAGATTGGATGGCTCACGTCGTCACTATTCTTTTCTTCCTTTTTGCATTTCCCAAAATTTGATTTTATTATAAGCCTAATGGTATATAAGATGGATTTAAAAGACTTTAAGGAGGGTGAACCAAGTGAACCGAAACCCATGTACCATAAATTGGACCCGACTGAATTGAATGGTTTTTGATATTTTTTAGCATCGTATAATAGATCTGTAGGATCGACTATGATGAGTTAGAGGGAGGTGAAAGGTTCTTTTAAAACTTTTTCCTAGGTATCAACTCTATGCAGTGAAAATATAAACTCACAAGTTTATTGAAGCCAAAACTCAAAGAACACAAACTCACGGCTGAGTTCAGTACCAAACCGGTCTGACTGCTAGCTTAGATGTGGTCTAACCGCTAGGCCCCGGTTTGATTGTTGGCTTTGCCAGTCAGACCTCTCAGCGGTTAGGCCATCTGGGCACTAGTCTAACCACACGCTGATCGGACCGCTCACCAAGAGAAAGTGCAGAATAGAATTGCTCACAATCTAAGAAAAGAGCCAACTCTCAAACCACTGATCTAAATACAGTGAAACTTGACACAAACGCTCCCTAAAATATCATAAACTTATTCTAATCATAGATTATGAAGATTGATGCCAAAGTTTCAACTTTAACCCAAAATAAGGAAGGTATTGCCGTAGCGGCATTTTTGGGAAAATGGTGAATCGCGGTGTCGCGTATCCGTATCGGGGTATCCAGGCAACATAGTGCTCCGAGAACTGTCACCACTTGACATAAGTCCGATTGGCACACCGCATGCACGTACTTGCTTCCTCACGATTATCGTCTATCTCTCGTGCTTCTCCACTTGAGATGATGTTCCACCCAGATACATTATATATAGGAAAAGAACATTATACTTTCAGGTGTAGTTACTCTCACATATGATATACCACCTAAACAAACTTAACATATTTCTTTATCACCTTAGGTATACTTAGAGGTGGGAGTCGGACCGGGCCATTTCATGCCAGCCTGAGGCCCGGCACGGCCTGAGTACGCCATGTGATGGACTGAGCTGGCACGACACAGATGGAGGGCTGGTTAGGCATGGAAAAATGGTCCGACAGGTGCAAGGCCCGACCCAACATGGAGGGTACAGCCAGCACATTGTTGGCTGCCTCGCCGCATTGCCTCCCACGCAGTGTGGCCGCCTCCCACTCCTGTGCGGCACAGCCACCTCGCCTTGCCGTGGCTAGTTGCCTCCCACGTGTCCACCTCGCTGTGGCTCGCTGTCTTGTCTCACTGCCTCGGCTCCCGCATGGCGCGGTTGCCTCTGCGCCTCGCCTCCCACGCGGCCGCCTCGCTGTGGCTTACCTTGCTGCCTCGGCTCCCACGCGGCACGGCTACTAGGGGTGCAATTGGAGCGGATATGAACGGATATCGCTTATCCTGTATCTTATTCCATATTTTTTTCCTCGGAATCAGAGTTGGATACGGATAATGCCGGATATATATTTCTCCATTCCGTATATGTTCCATAATCTTTCGGACGGTCGGTCGGACGGAAATTATCCGCTTCTTTGCACAGGACATTGGCCAGTATGGTACAATCAGAGCGAACGTGGAGAGGCTAATTACTGAAATGTCAAAGGAAGAATACTCAGTACTCCCACTTATTTAGATGTGACAATCTACCTATATATTATTTTGTTTCTAGGTGAAATCATATTAGATTTCCTTATATCACTTGATATACAGATATATATAGACAGATATCATTTATCTTATATCTTATTTTATATTTTTTTAAAGTCAGAATCGAACATGGATCAGTATAAGATACCCATCTCCCTTTTCTATGTCTTTGGTCGATGTAACGGACGGAAATTATCCGCACTCCTAACGGCTACTGCCTCACTGTCACTGGTCGCACAACAGTACAGCATTACTATTTGGCATACTATGCTAGCTATACTAGGACTAGTACACCTGCACACTCAAAGCTGACACACTGCTAGCTAGCAGCCTACTAGTACACGCATGCGATGAGAACTAGTACACGCAGGACTGCCTCATGAGGCCAATCGCTAAAGCGACTGTTCTTTTTAGTTGCGGCTTATGATTTTTGGTTAAATTTTTTAAATTTTAGCTGTTTACGGTACAGATTACGGAAAGATTGATACTCACTTGCAATTTTAGTTGGTACAGATGTTGGACTTTTAACGTGTACTACGTTTAACTTGTAGACCCCGTCTTGAGAAAATACTCCGTTTAAAAGTTAGGTACTGTAGCGACTGCGAAAAGCCGGCCGGCTGGAGGCCAGCCGAACAGGCCCTGAGACCAGAGCCAGACAACCTGCCAACCATGGCTGAGGTGCTGAAGTGACAAAACTGTTCCCCCCTCCCCCTCTCAGACTCTTTAAAACCTACCCTTAGGGCATCTCCAATGGTCTGAGTCAGCTAGCTATATGCATGTACACATCAGCATATATCCTATGTGGAGGAAAGAGAGTATGCAAAAAAAATCGAGCCAGCTCTTCCTTAAGCACTAGTCTATAACGCCAAACGAGGCAGCCTCTGTAAATTCTGTGTGTGCATATAAGCATCAAATAACTATCTTTATAGATAGTTCTTTAGAATGCTAGCTTTAGTGTATAGCTATAACCATTAGAGATGCCCTTATACAAGTCCACTAAAGCACTAGGCACTAGCGCTTCCTAGCTCTGTGCCAGCGACGTACTTGAACTCGCACTGCACTCTTTAGGCAGCTTGCAATGGCTCACGTCGTCGGCATCGCGGTGCTCCTCCTCCTGGCCTCGTCGTACCCCGGCGCGGTCTCTGCCGCCGGTGCGGTGCTTGGCCGGAAGGCCCGCATTGTCGAGGAGCCGGCCGCGGAGAATGCGCCGGCGGGGCCGGGAAAGTACGCCGTGATCTTCGACGCCGGCAGCACGGGGACCCGGGTGCACGTCCTCAGGTTCGACAAGAAGATTGACCTCGTCGAGATCGCTGACGATATCGAGGTTTTCGCAAAGGTACGCGCGGATTCATCCATCAGTTGTTTTAAGGGGATGTCAACTCAATTTCCAAGTTGAGTTATGCTTCCTTAAGGATACGTCGCATTTTTTTTAACCATTAGATCAATCAGCTACAACAATTAGACACATCCACATCTCAAAGCTAATCTAAAGGTAGAAACGTTGCCTTAAGAGTTAAAAAAATCAGACAACATTGAAATAGCAAACCGCTTGGTTTAATCAGTGACCGCGTGCCCATCTGGACTCTTGATGAGGATCAAAACGAAGATGGACAGTGAACCATAAGGATTCAGCTCGCAGCCCAAAAACGACGGTTTCTTGATCTACTAAGCAAAACAAAACCCAAACGGGAAACAGAACCTAACGGCTAACGAATGGGTCGAAATATATTTAACATGTACCTGTTAAAGCTTGTAATTTCGAATACAGCGATACAAACGGATCGCAGATTGGATGTTTGGTTAAAGGGATATTGTAGTTCTCAGTTTACAGCAAAAAAAAAAAAAACACACACACACACATCACATTGCAAGCTTTTTACGTCAAACTCTGCCAGTAACATAGGATGATAGGATCGCACTTCTCCATTTTCGACCGGAGCATACAGTAACTTATTCTACGCTTAGATATAGTATAGCATGCGTGTCTATATATATGTGTATGCTTATACACTAATCAGCGCACAAGTGTAGAATATGTGGACAAGTTACTGACATTTTTGAATGAGTTGCCATTAGTTCTAAATGAAGTTATTGCTAAACCTTCAAAAAGTTATCATCGGTTCTGCATGAAGTTACCATCGGTAGAGAGTGAAGTTGCAGCCAATGCTCACAGCATGTAACCGGTGGTAACTTTCTTCACAGTTGACGATAACTTTTTGAACAACCAGTAATAACTTGCTAGAGCGTAGAATACACACGCGTGCAAAATAGCGTTACCATGTGTGTATACATATACACGCCCTCTGAATCTAGTTTGCTCTCTAGCTTGTATTGTACGTATATGCGTATCAAAATCCATGTGTTGGTGGTGCAGGTAAACCCCCGCCTGAGCTCATATGTTGGACACCCCCAGGAGGCTGCAAAGTCCATAGTTCCTCTGCTTGAGAAGGCCAAGAGCGTTGTCCCTCAGTGGCTTAGGAAAGGACTCTCAATAAACTAGGGGTACGTCAACAATTTGCCTTAAATATATAAGAGCATCCCTTCCAAGCAAATTGCAACTTGCTTGAAAGAAACTATATCTACTGTAGTTACCAGTGGCAAGACATATACAGATCATGTCTTGCCTTCAAAAACTATTGAAATGTTGCGTATTTAATTGACATCCATCAAACCTACGGCATTTTTTTTTATCCCAATCAAATTTGCAGGCAACCGCTGGACTAAAGCTTATTGGAGATAAGCAAGCAGGGCAAATTCTTGAAGCGGTAGTTTCATCTTATCTTCTACTATTGCTATTGGCAGAGTCATAGTGATACACCAAGGACAAAAAGCCACTTGCTGATCTAACTGATTCTTAATACAGGTCAGGGATGTTGTCCACACTAAGAGCAAATTCCAGTACAACCCCAAGTGGATCAGTGTTCTTGAGGGATCTCAAGAAGGCTCTTACCTATGGGTACGACCTTAACTACTGGCTAGTCCCATGCAGCAACAATTCATCTCTACGTACACGCGCCTAACTATCTATCTCAAATAACCATGTACCTAATTTGTTTTACAACTTTTTAATATGTGTCTGACATGAGATGCACGGAGGTTGCTCTGAACTATCTGTTGGATAAATTGGGAGGAGACTACTCCCAGACGGTAGGTGTGATTGATCTTGGAGGTGGATCCGTGCAAATGTCATATGCAGTCTCTGCAAATGCTGCTGCTAACGCTCCAGCAGTGCCTGATGGGAAGGACCCTTACATTACAAAAGAGTATCTTAAAGGGATTACAACGTCTACGCTCACAGGTTTAACCCTTCCGTGCCACTGCCACTTGTTTTACACCTTAGTCCTGTATATTACAAGCACCTGTACGTGTACCCATTGAGGAATACATCCTCAACTCAACCAGCAGGCCATTTGACGCCGATTCGGCTATTTGGAGATCATTCCCTAAGGTAATGTCACCCATTCCATCCATTTATTTCGGTTTAAATTGGTTTGAATTTTGGATTTAGGGTTTATGCCGAATTGGATGTTTGAATTTATGTCACCCATTCCATCCGTACACTTTAAGTTCCACATCTTTGCTTTGTTAGGTAATTTGTTTAGACTATTAGAGAAGTTAAGAAAGCATTTGATGCTATTAGAGAAGTTAAGAAAGCATTTGATGCTAACTTTATCGACGGTGCTCCAGTTATCAATATTTGCACTTTGTTTGCAATCTTTCGTTTAAAACCAACAACATATTTAGGAGTGCTTAATGCAATATGTGGACTAAAGAAAGGCCCATAAATGTAGATAGTTCCCTGCAATGAAAGCACACATCAATCGGATGTGCAAGGGACAAGTTGAATACCTTTGTCTTAGGATACCACAAGTATATAAAGAACATCAGCTTTGCTTCTGAGTAAAACGATAGCCTTCAACATGAGCACATGCGTAGACAGACTAAAGTTGATTTGGTCATTTTTTTGTAGTGCGTTTGTAGACATTTGATCAGGAAGGAGTAGACAGTCTAAATGAAACGTGACACTCGATGAAACACGACAAAACGCTATGTAACTTGATAAAACTTCACGAGACTTGGGATAGAACATGAAACACATCAAAAATAAGACCCGGGCGTCGTCATTTCTCTCTCCACTACCGCTGCGCCTATTAGGTACCACTCGGATTAGCGATGGCTTTTGGCTTTTTTCACTACAGTAGCGAAAAAAACTGTAGCAGCTGAGAAAAGCACTGTAGCGGCTGAGGAAGTACTGTAGTAGCTAAAAGTAGAGTTAGTTCAAATTAAGCGTTAAATAAATATGTAACTTACATATTGGTACATTATGAATGGGACGACTATCTCAGGACTACCAACGGCGCTGCTATCCGGTCACGTGTCATGTCTATCAATACGTCCTCCGAACCATGCGTAAGTCTAGGCGACATAGACGGGGGAGGTGCAGAATGCCCCCCACGTTGTGATGTGTGGTTAGAGGGTACCATCGTAGCTAAATTGTAGTCAATAATAAAATTGTGCAACGCCATGCACGATGTAATGATCGCACTCTGCTTGCACCCCTTGTAGATAGGGACCTTGTCGAGTATGCGCCATTTGTTTTTGCACATCCCGATTGCGCGCTCGACGGGGTTCCGTAGATGTGAGTGGTGGTAGTTGAAGAGCTCCTGCATCCCTACGGGCTTAGTACCATTGTTAAACTCCGAACAATGGTACCTACTGTTGCGATACGGCGCCAGGTACCCTAACCTATTAGGATACCCTAAGTCAACAAGGTAATACTTGCCTGCAACGTATAGAAGCGGTTAGCGCATGCTGTGCAAAGAATGGTGTATTGGAAATTGTTTGTAACGTATTACCTTCCGACGGATGTGGGAATTGTCATCGTATTTCACAATAGTCTCACGTAGGATCCGCGAGTCATGCACCGATCCCGGCCACCCTGTGCACACAAATATGAACCAGCAGTCAAAATCACAAATGGTTAGGACATTTTGGCTTGTGTAGCCGTACCTGTTGATATGGCGCTACCTCTCCTTGTTTTACAACGACTCTGACACGCGTACCATCAATGGCCCCGATGCAGTTGTTGAAGTGCGGATAAAATCTCGGGTTGTGTAGCCTTGCATGCACCGCCTGATATGTAGGGTCCAATGGTGCAATGATCGTACCAGTAAGGTCGGTCGCACTCTGTAACACATCGTTAAACCTCTTGCAAATGGTTCCCACGGAGTGCTCGAAGCGGTTCATTCCTTGACTTTGCGATTGAGGCGCCCCGCAGGTCTACAAAAAGAGAGCCAACGCTTCCTTCGAGCAAACTTCCCGAGTTCGTGCGCCGCAACTAGCTTGTTGTGCAGTGCCTCAAATACAAGGGGGCTCATCCTATACATATTGCAGCAACGTTGGTTATCGGCAAGTTGTTGTGATACCCATTGCCATCCAATCACGTGCGGCACTGTTGGGATTGCCTCCGTAGTCATCTCGTTTTCGTTGCTTCCAAACCAGACTAGGCCAATGTAGCTCACAGCTATGTCCTCAAACAGATCCTCTCCTTGGTGCCCACGGCCAGAAGCCATCCCTGTAAAGCCATAACATATTGAGTTTCATCGTGTGCTGATGGCTGCTGATATGTGCTGCTATGTGCTGATATGTGCTGCTATATGGCCCGCTGGTTGAGTTGAGGATGCATGCATTGCCATATATTGTTTGTGGCTGCTGGCTGCCATATATTGTTTATGTTGGCTGCAAACATTGGGTATGTTTACATGTTGAATATGTTATGGCTTTGCAGGTATGGCTTCTGGCAATGAGCACCAAGGAGAGGATCTGTTTGAGGACATGACTATGAGATACATTGGCCTAGTCTGGTTTGGAAGCAACGAAGACGAGATGACTGCGGAGGCAATCCCAGCAGTGCCGCACGTGATTGGATGGCACTGCTGGGATTGCCTCCGCAGCAGTGTTGCTGCAATATGTATAGGATGAGCCCTCTTGTATTTGAGGCACCGCACAACAAGCTAGTTGCGGCACACGGACTCCGGTCTACTCGGGAAGTTTGCTCGAAGGAAGCGTTGGCTCTCTTTTTGTAGACCTGCGGGGCGCCTCAATCGCAAAGTCAAGGAATGAACCGCTTCGAGCATTCCGTGGGAACCATTTGCAAGAGGTTCAACGATGTGCTACAAAGTGCGACCGACCTTGCTGGTATAATCATTGCACCATTGGACCCTACATATCAGGCGGTGCATGCAAGGCTACACAACCCGAGATTTTATCCGCACTTCAACAACTGCATCGGGGCCATTGATGGTACGTGTGTCAGAGTCGTTGTAAAACAAGGAGAGGGAGCGCCATATCAACAGGCACGGCTACACAAGCCAGAATGTCCTAACCATTTGTGATTTTGACTGCTGGTTCATATTTGTGTGCGCAGGGTGGCCGGGATCGGTGCATAACTCGCAGATCCTACGTGAGACTATTGTGAAATACGATGACAGATTCCCACATCCGCCGGAAAGTAATACGTTACAAACAATTTCCAATACACCATTCTTTGCACAGCATGCGCTAACCGCTTCTTTAAGTTGCAGGCAAGTATTACCTTGTTGACTCAGGGTATCCTAATAGGTTAGGGTACCTGGCGCCGTATCGCAACAGTAGGTACCATTGTTCGGAGTTTGACAATGGCACTGAGCCCATAGAGATGCAGGAGCTCTTCAACTACCACCACTCGCATCTACGGAACCCCGTTGATCGCGCAATCGGGATGTGCAAAAACAAATGGCGCATACTCGACAAGGTCCCTGCCTACAAGGGGTGCAAGCAGAGTGCGATTATTACATCGTGCATGGCGCTGCACAATTTTATTAGACTACAATTTAGCTAGGATGGTACCCCCTAACCACACATCACAACGTGGGGCGCATTCCACACCTCCTCCGTCTATGTCGCCTAGACTTACGCATGGTTCGGAGGATGTACTGATGGACATGACACGTGACCGGATAGCAGCGTCGTTGGTGATCCTGAGATAGTCATCTCATTCACAATGTACCAATATGTAAGTTGCATTTTATTTGACGCTTAATTTGAACTAACTCTATTTTCAGCTGCTACAGTATTTCCTCAGCCGCTATAGTGCTTTTCTCAGCTGCTACAGTGTTTTTCGCTGCTACAGTGAAAAAAAGCCAAAAGCCATCGCTAATCTGAGTGGTACCTAATAGGCGCAGCGGTAGTGGATAGAGGAAATGCCGACGCCCGGGTCTTAGTTTTGATGTGTTTCATGTTCTATCCCAAGTCTCGTGAAGTTTCATCAAGTTTCATAGCGTTTTGTCGTGTCATCGAGTGTCACGTTTCATTTAGACTGTCTATTGTAAGAGGTCGTTTCGACCATGTTGTGCGTGGTTGGTTTCGACCACTTTATGAGTGGTTGGTAACGACGATGTTGTGCGTGGTCGTTTTCGACTATGTTGAGAGTGGTCAGTTGATGGAAAGGTATATGGAGCAAAAGAAGGACATTCACATGATATTTATTGACTTAGAGAAAACTTATGACAAGTGCCAAGAAATGTCATATGGTGGGCACTTCAAAAGAAAAGAGTCCCAACAAAATATATTACCCTAATTAAGGACATGTACGAAAATGTTGTGACTAATGTCAGAACGTGTGGTAGTGTTACTAATGACTTTTCCATTAAGATAGGACTACACCAATGGTCAGCATTGAGTCCATACATTTTTGCCCTAGTGATGGATGAGGTCACACGGGACATGCAAGGAGATATCCTTTGGTGTATGCTTTTCGCTGATGATGTGGTGCTGGTTGATGAGAGTAGGATAGGTGTTGATAGAAAGCTCAAGTTATGTAGAAAGACCTTAGAATTGAAGGGTTTTAGACTTAGTAGGACTAAAACCGAGTATATGAGGTGTGATTTCAGTGGTGCTAGAGTAGATGATGGAGATGTTAGATTGGATGGACAACTAGTGCCTAAGAAGAACACGTTTCGTTATTTGGGATCGATGCTACAGTGGGACGGGGAGATTGATGAAGACGTGAGCCACAGGATAAAAGCGGGGTTGGTGAAATGGCGCCAAGCATCTAGTGTCCTATGTGATAAAAAAGTCCCTCAAAAGTTAAAGGGTAAGTTCTATAGGACGGTGATCAGACCCGCAATGCTATATAGAGCAGAATGTTGGGCGACTAAAAGACAACATATACAGAAAATGAGTGTAGCGAAGATAAGGATGCTACTGTGGATCTGTGGTCATACAAGGCGGGATCGCATCCGCAATGATGATATACGTGATAGGGTGGGGGTAGCACCAATTAAAGAGAAGCTTGTCCAACATTGCTTGAGATGGTTCGGACATCTCCAACGACGGCCTCCTGAGGCACCGGTACGTAGTGAAATTTTAAGACGTACTGAAAATGTAAGAAGAGGCAGATGTCGACCAAAATTGACGTGGGAGGAAGCAGTTAAAAGAGACTTAAGAGATTGGAATGTATCTAAAGAATTAGCTTTGGATAGGAGTGCATGGAAGTTAGTGATCCACGTACTGGAACCATAAGAAATTTAGGAGCAGTGTTTTAGGATCTTGACTCAGATAGCAGGTTGTACAGCTTAGGGTTTTAGCATTGTAGGTTTTATTTCAAGGCTCATATCACTTTGATCTTGAAAAGGTTTCATTCCTAGCCTACTCCAACTTGTTTGGGATAAAAGGCTTTGTTGTTGTTGCTGTTGTTGTTGAGAGTGGTCGGTAACGATCAAATGTGCGGCTACGTTGAGAGTGGTCGGTTTCGACCACGTTGTAAGTGGTCCGTAACGACCACGTTGTACAACCACATTGAGAATGGTCGGTTTCGACCACGTTGTAAGTGGTTGGTTCAACCATGTTGTAAGTGGTCGTTACGACCACGTTTTGCATGTAGTCGGACACTAATGGTAGCCCATCATCGTAGCCATTGGTCGAACACCGTGGTCGTAGGTAGTGGTCGTACACCATGGTCGTAGCCCATGGTTGTAGCGTGTGGTCATAGCTCGTAGCCAATGGTGGAAGACGGTGGCTATAGCTCGCGGTCGTAGCCAGTGGTCGAAGATGGAGGTCATAATCAGTGGTCGAACACTGCGGTCGTACCGTGTGGTCGTAGCCCGTCGTGGTAGACCAAGCTGTAAGTGGTCAGTTCGACCAGTTTGTGAGTAGGCGTTACGATCACATTGTGAGTGATCGGTTTCGACCATGTTGAGAGTGGTCAGTAATGACCACGTTGAGATTGGTCGGTTTCGACGACGTTGTGAGTGGTCGGTAACGACCATGTTACGACCACGTTAAGAGTGATCGGTAACGACCACGTTGTCCGACGACGTTGAGATTGGTCGGTTTCGACCACATTGAGAGTGGTCAGTAACGACCACGTTGAGAATGGTCGGTTTTGACCATGTTGTACAACCATGTTGAGAGCGGTCAGTTTCGACCATGTTGTGAGTGGTCGGTAATGACCACGTTATGAGTGGTCGGTTCGACCATGTTGTAAGTGGTCGTTACTGTTGTAAATAATATTGTTTAGAAGTCATGTGCAAATTTTGGTCATGATTGAAGTCGAGTTGTAATCGCAGTGGAAAGCCGAAAGTCATAGTCGGTGTCGAGTTAGAGTCAGAATCAAGTTTGTACTCGCAGTCGAAACCCACGGAAAAGTCGTAGAGCCCGGTATAAAAGGGGAGGAGTCATATAATCTGATTACTGTGAGAAGAAAAGAAGAAAAGAAAACTTGAGTATCGACTTCATTGTGTGATCTCGCGGACGTGGTCGAAACCAACTTACGACCACGGCAAACGTGGTCGGAAGGGGCTTCGACCATGGCAAAACATCAGCATGCTCGATCGAAAGGCGTTCGACCACGGCAAATCTTAAGAAGACGTAGTCGGAGGGTGATACGACCACATCAAAGAAAGCTTAGACGTGATCGGAAGACGTTCGACCACAGCAAAGAAGAGCTCAACGTGGTCGGAAGAATTGAACGTGGTTGGAAGGCTTCGACCACGTTGTGGAGTTGAGCGTGGTCAAGAAAGGCTTCGACCACGTTGATGAAGTGCTGAACGTTCTCGGAATAGGACTTTGCTTCTCAATTGATTGTCTGTGGGTACGTCAAATGGTCACTTCATTTCATTATGTTTTTCGTTGCTAGTTTTTTTAGCCCTTCCGGCTCTTAATGTGTAACTTGACCATAAGATCGTAACTCTGATTGTTAATTAATATTCGAGTCTTTCTTTCAGTTAACTATGTATATGGTTGATATTTCATCTATATTTTCACTATGTGTACTAGCATGATCCTGGACTAGTGTAGAATACACAGAGGGATCCAGATTTGCATATTTGGATCTCAATAGTGTGTTACTATAAGACAAAGAAGGTTCTTCTTCCTATGGTTGGGAGGGTCAAGTGATCCTAATTTCAATGGGTGGGTGTGCATTTTATAGCCCGTAGGGGAACGCATCGTGCTCTCTCTTGTCTCGAGGCAGCTTTTTGCACCAATGTGACATAATGAGGTAGATTTGCACACGACGTGACCCATCAAGCCAGCTTTCTGCAGGGACGTGATGTGACCGATGGAGCCAGCTTTCCCCAGGATGTGACCCAACTAAGCAGCTTTGTCCTGCGATGTGACCCAACCTGCCAGCTTTGGTCAGACGTGACCCAACCTACCAGCTTTGCGTCGGACGTAACGCACGACGTGACTCAACAAGGTAGCTTTGCTGTACGATGTGACCTAATGACACAACTTTGTCCTCCGCTACATCGTGGACGCCAAATTTGCTTCAACTAAATTATGTTCCAACCGCATCCATCAATCTGCATCACTACTTAAGCACTACCCCAAATGGGGTACTCCTACATCACGACTACAACATTACCTCGCTCAAATGGAGAACCAGTGGGATGAGATTCGTAGGCTCGCAAGGACTGTTGCAGCCCATGATGAACAAAGAGGCGCGTGCTAGAAGGACACCACCCCACAACGATGCCCCCATAGCAGCAACCCCTACCTCAACATTCCAACCGAGCACTCGCTACAAAAACCACCCGGGGGAGAAGCCACCGCTCTATTGGTGCAGGGACATATGCAAGTTCTTCAAGTTGATGCAGTAGCTTAGCCTCGGGATGAACTACTGGGGCTGCACAAACTACGCATGGGAGTATCCCGATCGTTGTTGGGACATGAGCCGCTACCAGCAGTCAGTAAGGACATGATACAACTTATTCTCGTAACATTTCTCTCCGCAACTGCACACTAACATCCTCTCCTGTCTACCCGTAGTCTCCGTATCCGCTATGTGCCTACCGCAGTTGGATCGACCGATAGATCCACCCGCATGACCAGTGGCTACTTGACTACGAGGAGAAGGATGCCAAGACCTACCGCGAGCGAATGGAGGATGAAGAGCGCAACGACCGTATCCAGCGGGAGACACAGGTTCATCTCAAGGCAATGAGGCATGTAGGCATAGCGAGCATGAGGCTTGCGAGGAGGAGCGTGAGAGAAAACGTGAACTAGCGACCAAGGCGAGGGTGGTGGGCGAGGAGTACAATGCTGACCTCGCAAGGAAGGGTAAATGGCCGCAATCCATGTAGTAGTTTGAGACATTCCGTAGCAGCCCCTTGCGCGTATGTTGTTCCTTTATGCACATACATGTATTCTGGCATTAGTCGCATGCTTGTGTCATAGTGTACTGTAGTAGTATCGATGTTTACTTAAGCAATTACCGGAAGCACTATGCCATGTATCTGCATCGTATGCGCATCAGTTCAGGGACTCTAATATATTACATGTTCCTTGTCTCTTAACTTATCTTTGGTGCGAACATTTCATGACTCTTATACCTTCTGCTTTATCCACACTGTACAATAGGATTTGTATGCATTATATTTTTCCATCTAATAATTCCGAATCGTCAGAATTTTCCCACAATTTTTATACCTCATTTACTCTATGTTTGTAAATAGTAGCCTTTATTACCGTTAAAATTAAAAATAAAAAAGTTCCTTTGAACAGTGCAAAATTTTTTTCTACCTCACTGACATGTTGAAATACCACTGTGAATTTGCATAATTTTTTGGAGATTACTTGCTATTTTAAATAAATTGGATTTTCAGTCTTTTCGTAGATGCGTTTTGGTCTTTTTTTTTCAAAAGATAATAGTCTCCTATAACGGTCAACTAACGGCAGTGGCATATAGTGAAACTCATCTCAAGCTCAATGGCATACAGTAGTTACAACTTTCATCGACAGCAGTTTGTCCAACCTGGTCACTCCTTAGTGGCATAATTCTCTCAAACTATGCACTAGGCTCCAGTCACCTAACCGTTGGGCAATAGGATGTTTTATCGTCCAGCAGTTGGGCGACAGCATCTGTCGTCCGACCGTTAGGCGACTGCATCCCTGTCGCCCAACGGTACAGCTACTGCTTTCGTGTCGCTCGGTCATTGGGCGACAAGGTCCAATCGCCCAACAGTTCGACGACAGGAGACTACTTTTACAAAAAACATTACAGGTATAATTTTGTATTTTAGAATAAAAAATGGATTATTTGAAAAAAAATTCTTGGTTAATTAGTACAAGGTTAGTTGTACTGTAGAACGCGAAATGTAGATTTTGTTTGGTTGGTTGTTTGACATCAATTTGCTAATATATGTTAAGATAGTTAAAAATGTTATGCATAGCTACTCGGATCATGCCATATATCATGTATTCTAAAATTATCATAGTTGTAATGAACTCGATCCCTTAATAACCACCTACATATTCGTCCCTGACTCCTAGTCTTGTCTCTAATCGATCCTGCTTTCCCATGAGATAGGAGGAATTTTGAAGCTGGAATCCCACCCCGCGAGATCCATGGCTCGTTTGGAGCGTGAGCCCAATGTGAATTATATTGGATGTCTATTTCCCGACTCATCATGCATATATGTATGATTATCTACGTCCACTGTTTTTTTAAAAGAATACCTAGGAATAAGTATGTATTTTTAATTAAAATGAAAATAGACTTCTAAATTCACATAAAAACCCTAAATTTAGACGATAAAGATGTACATCCACACCTTCCACTAAGCTAAACTCAGTTCCTATCTACATCCACCAGGTCAAACACTGATTGGGTTCTTTTGGGCTGATAGATTATGGCTTAAATATTTAAATTCTGGTTGTTTGCGAGAGGTAGTACGTAGAGAAAAATAGTCGTATGTGATTTTGACCGGTACAGTTGAATTTATTACACTTTTACTATAATCTTTCTATTAACCTTATCTTAAATAAGTGTATGTTTAAAAATTAGTTTCTGTAAACATCAGCGTGCTCGTGCACTAGCTAGCTCAAACTGTCCACTGCACCTTCCATTATTGCTCCTGTCATAGCTAGTCTTATACAGGAATCACTCCGCAAATGATCGAGCATCTCATCCAGCTTGACAACTGAACAAATCGATCTCACTTTATTTGAGAGAGAGTAAAGTGAGAGAGAGAGAGCATCATCATGCATGCGTTTCACATGGAGAAAAGTATTGTAGCTAGCTGAAAAAGCATTATAGCTGACGGTGACTTATTTGGCGTAATTAAATTTAAAAAATAAAAATAGAAAAAAATATTAGCCCATCACGGACAATACAAATGAATACGGAAAAAAGAACCGACAAAAAAGCTTAAAAAACCAAAAAATAAAAAATAAAATTATTAAATAGTAAAAAAATAAATCAGAAGCCAAAAGATCAAGCCAAAATAAGCGGGCCTTACTGTGAACGATGCGTTTCATCATGCCGACCTGTTTCAGTGGACGTGACCCGTGACCCTGCTGGCCCATATGCACGGTATATGTGTTCCCTTCTCCGACATCCATGCTTCAGGCGGTCACGGCTGTCCAGTAAATTGTTCAAGCGGAACCTCAACCTTCTGAAATTCTGTATCAACCTTACCATGCTAGAAATTTGCGCACATGCCCGCAAATTTGACTCGTGAAAGACCATGTTAACTAAGACATTGTTACCCTAATATTAGTCGATGATCTGTACAACTGCATGGATCAATCAATATATCTTTCAACTATATTGAGAATATCTATGATCTACTTGTGTTGAATAATTGACAATCATATCGAGTTGATATTTGAGTTTGCAAAGGTCTGTAAGTTTTTATTCTTACTGTTAGGTCTTAGGCGGTAGCCACTGTTGGTCGCGATCTGCCGCAAGCGCGATCGCGTTTTTGGTGTGGCAGTGCCGTGTACCGATGTAAAACCGCAGATTTATCCGAGAGCAAGATGACCAGACTTTGTATAGCGGTACTACTGAGGCGGTAGTATCGGCCAAGTGCGAGTGGTCATACGGCTCCCCTATTAATAGGGTTTGACCAATTTGACTGGAGCGATCCGATCAGCTAGTCAATGATGGTCAGATCGGTTTTGCCTAAAAATATTCAAGGGGTTTGGATATTTGTGGGTTTTGGTCGTGGGTTGAGCGTCTAGGCATTGCATTAATGATGTATGAAGTATATTTGAACTAATGTGGATCAAGTTGTGAAGAACTTGTCCAAAAACAATTTATTGGTCTTTGATGTATAGGATGCTTAGAGGCAGCCATGGCCGATGGCGTGAATCGAGATTAGACTTGGGGATGAGCTGAGATGCGGTCAAGAAAGCCGAGTAAGATGATTCAGCTCAAGCATGGCACAGATGAACACAAGAGATATCGAAGAGAAGGTTCAAACAACAATTCATCGAATGGTACGGTCGTGCAAGGGAGGCATGGTCGAGGAGAATCGACATGAAGAGATTTACTGATGTGTGATCCAATGGTGAATCGACACGTTGCAAGCATGATGATTGCTTGTAAAAGAGAAGATAGCCATGGACTAGGCTTGGAAAAGAGGTGAGATCTACGGTCAAAGCAATGGTGTTTTGGTGTGAAGCCAAAATACCGAAAACAGCGAAGGGACCAAAACCGCGGCGTTTGGAGAGAGATTTAGGTCAAGAAGGCACTAAGGAGGTCAAGTGGATAAAGCTTGCTCTTTAGCGGGTTTAGGCTTATATGCTTTGAGAAGCGTGCATAAGTCAAAGTGTTGAGTGTAAACCCTGGTGTGTGGGGTTAACAGGTTTCTCTGGTTGTGCTAATAGATAGTATCCATTAGAGTTAGATGTTGATTGATTGCCTCATCTATTTGAGTGGAAGGGGTTGGTGGCTAACCAACCAACTCACTCTTTAGAGTTTACTAGTTACGTATCCGTGCGTTGCAACGGAACTTATTGAATGTATAGAGAATCGTGTTATAGAAGAAAGTTGTTCTGATCGGTTGGAAAGTAGAGAATGGTGAGAAGTTGAGGAAATAGAGCGGTTGGAGGAGAATGGACGTACAACCACCAACTCATTCTTTTATAATAGTAATGATAAGAGATGCTTCCTAGAGAAGGGAGATTTTTTGTGAGTGCTCTTAGAAGAGAAAGCTCTATCCTCTATTATGGAGTGGCTGTAAAATTTTTATCTACAAGCTGCAATAAATCAACCTTATTCATCCTACATGGTGTGTTCTACTCTTGTTTGTTTTGCACTTATTTTGTTTAGTGTTTTTGTCATCTCTTCTTCCCTCTTGATCTTGTTGTTTTTAAGGACATGTAAGTAATGGAGATACCTCACGAGGATCATATGATATCCATCTAGGGACTAGCTGTAGCAAGATCTTGCAAATTACCCGATTTAGTTCTATTTGGAGCATTTATAGTGATTCCTTGATCATACGGTTTTGGTCTTGAATTTTTGGATACTCGTACTTGCTGTGACACGTGGGAACCTATTTTCAGTCATTTTGGCCATATTAAACTCATGAGCAACTCATATCTCATGTGGTTAAGTTTTGCCCAATTTTGGTGCAACCTTATCTCAAGAAAATATTGTAACTTTGACCAAGATCCATACAATCCTTGAATGGATTATGTTCCTGATATTCTTGGTAAGGTGTGCAAAATATCAAGTTATTTGAACTTGTATTTTGAAGATTGCACCTTTTTTTAGTTATAGCTCGGGTTGATTTTCTGTTCTGAAATCAATGTGTGGTCATACCGCTCCAAGATGTACGGTACTACCGGTCTCCGGTCATACTGGCCCTCCTCCAGCGATTAGACCGCTCAGTCACGGTACTACGGTTTCTCCACTGCGGTAGTACCGGCCCAGAGGATTTGAACTCTATATTGTTTCCGGGCTTGTGTGAGTTCTTTGATGTTATGCTAAACTATTCTTCTTAGCTTCCAACAGCTAGTGAAATAAAAGTTTTAAGAATACTTTTGGGAGGTTGAATTTGAAGGTACTATTCACCTCGTTCGATTGACATACCGGTCCTATAATATGTCTTGTTACATGAAATGTTAATTTCAGAAATTGGTGAGCTTCTATTTGAGAAACTGGGGTTATCTCCCGAAGTCCAACTATATAAAGCACCCATCAACATCTACACAGCCACGAAGGATCGATCAGGACTCAAAAAGGAGATTATACTCCGCTCACCTGTACGTGCACGCAGTCGGAGCCAATGGCGCCTCACGTCGCCGGCACATACATCGATCGCGGTGCTTCTCCTTATATTTACCAGCTCGTCTTCCCCTAGAGTGGTCTTTGGCGATGCCGTGCTGGGCCGGAAGGGCGGCATGGTCGACGACCCGCCGGAGAATAATGCTGCGGCGGCATCGCCGGAAAGGTACGCCGTGATCTTCGACGCCGGCAGCACTGGGAGCTGTGTGCACGTCTTCAAGTTCGACAACAAGATGGACCTTGTTAACATCGGCAACGACATGGAGTTCTTTGCAAAGGTAGATTTTGTGTTTTGTTTTTTGGGAAAGGAAAGGTAGATTTTGTGTTTGACAGATGTTATTGTCACAGACTTACAGCCGACCGATTTAGGCTTGGGCCGTATAGACTTTACATGTCAAAAAAATGTAATCACAAAAAGAAAAGAAGGAAAGGATAGTCCAGTACAGTAGGATCATACTATCATATAATTATGAGCCTGAAGTTGGGTCACTGGCTGGGTCCTTGAGAGACCATGTGGAGGTCATCCCGTGTGTGTGATGAGTAATTGACATCGGTTTAGGGAAGTCAAGTTTGATTTGTTTGATTCGGACCATGTCGTTGCGTGGTGCAAAGGACTCGGTCGGACTTGGTCAAACCTGGTCAAAGGGTTTAGATTGCATATTATGTCGACTTGTCAGGTTTGGGCTATATCATTAATGCATTTATGCTTAAATGTATCAAGCGGTGCTATTTGATGTGTTTCTTGTCTGTGTGGCTGCAGAACATCGAGGCGGAGTCGTGGCGAGCCACGAGGTGACCGGACTAGACGCAGGTGACGTTGAGGTCAGAACGGTCGGGATGTGTCGAAGACGGCGGAGACTCGAGGTGGTTGCGAGGCTTGGACGACAAGGAGCGCGAAAGCTTCCCGGAAGGTGCAGGAGGGGCGAAATGGGAATTTCGCGAGGCTGCATAAGCGGGAGCGGGCTCCGTTGGATTTAGCGGGCGTAACGGGGTGGAGACCCGTTAGCCATGGGCTTTAAATACATGTGAAGGGCTGCATGCCTCCTCATGGCTTTAGGAGAGAGTTAGGGTTTTGAGAGTCAAAAGAGGCTTTGGAGGTTGTTTTGCCTTTGGTCTTTAGTTGATGAGAGTGGGTGTGGAACACAGAGTGTGGCTCCCTGTGTCTGTACGTTGTGCTCTGTGTGTTCTTGAGTGAAACATGTAGAGTTCTTGATCATTCCAAGCATGTATGGGGTTGTAGGGATGGTATGAGTTGATACTCTATGTAATCATGTATCTCTCTTACTCATTATCAATCCAAGATGATTTTATTTGAGTTTGATTGAGTTTCCAGGCTCTCTGTTGGTTTTGCCCTACCATGCCCTCTTGACTTGATTTCTTGATTTTCCATTTTCCTGTTGTTTCTTGCTGGGAAGGACCAAAATGAGTTGCTCTGTGATGGGATAGTGCCTCAAGATCATTTGATCAATTTTCCAAAGAGCTAACTTCGTTTAATTCTCAGATTTCATTTTTGAGCCTTCTCTGTTCATCAGTTCATTTCTAGGGTTGAGGCTTTTTGTGTTTTCCTTCATGAGATGGCATGAAACTTGATATCTAGGGTCCTGAGGCTATCTATTAGCCATCCTCAAAGTTTCATATGCCAAGGTTCAAGGATTGAAGAGAAATTGGATTTTTAGTATTGGCTCTGTAAGCTTTTGGATTTCTAGGGTTTCTTGTTCCCCCTGTGATTTTCTTTGTAAGATAGCCTGAGATTTGGTCTGGAGGATCCTGCTGCTATTACTAATATATCTACAAAGTATCTTGGCCATATGATCAAAGACTGGTGGCAATTTAGGTTTTTGTCAATGTCTCAGTAATTTTCAGGTTTTACCCTATATTCTGAATTTCTTGTGTTCTTGTGTGTTTCCCTTGTTATTTGAAGTCTCTAGCCTATTTGGTACAAGGTCTTAGCCTTGTGGTGAGAAAAGATTGGAGGAATTTCATCTCTCCTTCTCAGTTTGTGGGTGGTCTTCATTTTTACTGCTTGCTGTTTTTTCAGTCTGCACTCTGTTTTTCAGCAAAACTGCATGCTGAAAACTGCATGTTTTTGCTGAAATCTGCATGCTGAAAACTGCATGCTTTTGCTTCTTTTTCTAGTCTCTAGCGGCTGCAGTCTGCACTCTCTTTTTCAGCAAAACTGCATGCTGAAAATTGCATGTTTTTGCTAAATTCTGCATGCTGAAAACTGCATGTTTTGCTGAAAACTGCTTGATGATTTTTATATATTGCAGCTGATTTGTCTAGTGTTTGGTTGCTAGTTTTGTTCTCAGTTTTTCAGTCTTTATTTTGTATAGTTCATAAGTCTGGTTTTCCAGTTTCTCTTAAAGTTTCAGTGAAACTGCATATTCCTTCATAGTTGTTTTGCTATCGGAGCAGAAAATTTTGGTCGATACTTAGGAGGAATTTTAAAACGGCAACATTCATTCCCCTCTGTCGCCGTTACCGATCCAACAGTCCTGGAACAAGCAGCATTCATCTGGCTATTGAGTATAGCATACACATCACATGAAACTAGGTAATCTGACAACAGACACGTAATCTAAACAAAAGAAAGAACAGAGAGAAAAGACGCACAATGAAAAGGAAACAAAAGCTCCCATCATATTCTACATTATTTACATTACTGGATTGGTGTTTTCTCCTCCTTGTCAGTACGTGTGATTTTGCCATTGTGTATGGAGCAGCATGGAATACTTGTTTACCATTTGCCCAGTTCTCATATAACAATAGCTATCAAGCCAGTATCCAAATGGCCCCATTTGAAGCTTTGTATGGCAGGAAATGCAGAACCCCTCTGAACTGGTCAGAAACTGGAGAACGTCAACTCATTGGACCCCAAATTGCCCAAGATGCAGAGGCACACGTAAGAATCATTAGGGACAGACTCAAGATGGCCCAAGATCGACAGAAGTGTTATACAGATAACCGTAGGAAAGACTTAAGTTTTGAAGTTGGAGATTTCGTCTACATCAAAGTCACCCCATTCAAGATAGTCAAGAGATTTCAAGTCAAAGACAAATTAGCACCAAGATATGTGGGACCGTTTCAAATAATTGGAAGAGTTGGGGAAGTAGCTTATCAAGTGCAGCTCCCACCCAACTTGTCAAGAATACACAACGTGTTCCACGTATCCCAGCTCCGAAAGTGTCTACGCCAGCCAACAGATGAAGTGCCATTGTCAGATATTGAGTTGCAAGATGACTGCACATATGCTGAAGAACCACTACAAATACTTGAGACATCAGAGAGGCAGCTCAGAAACAAGAATGTCAGATTTTGCAGAGTTCAGTGGAAGAATCATACAGCGGATGAGTCCACTTGGGAAAGAGAGTCAGACTTGCAGCGCGATTTCCCCAACTTACTCCCTGGACCAAGTTAATCTCGGGGTCGAGATTCTTTTAAGGGGGTAGGTTGAAAAGCCCTAAAATTTCAAACCAAATTTTACTTGAATTTTTGCTGTTTTTTGAGGGAATTTTGGAAACTTTCCCTTTTTGGAAAGTCTCTCGTTTTTCCGCCTTCCTTTTTCGGCCTGGAGCTACCCTTTTCCCGTTGGCGCCTTTTCCCTTTTCCGCCTTCCCCGCTCCTCGGCGCCTTCCTCGTTTCTTCTCCCGTTGGCGCCGCTCCCCTCCTCGCCTTCTCCCCTCCCTGGCGCCGCCTCGCTCCCCCTCCGCGCTCGCGCCCTCCTCCCTCCCCGCCTTCCTCTCCGCACACGCGCCGCATGTGGAGACGCGCCCACGACCGAATCGCGCCCCGGATTCGCGCCAGTGGATTCGCCGCTCGCCGCCGACGCCGCCGCCGACGCCAAGACTGCCGCCGCTGTCGCAGCTCCTCCGCTCAGCCCACCGCAGCCTCCCCTTCCTCTCCCCGCCGCCGGTTCTTCCCCCTTGACCGCGCCATGCGTCTCCCCCCACGGATTCATTCCCCCTCCGCCGGGTATAAAAACCCCACCGCAGCCCCCTCGCTCTCCTTCACCTCCCGAGCTTCTCCGCCACACCCCAATCGCCTCCCACCACTCCAGGGGCTTTCCCCGAGCAGCCAATCAAGGCCACATCGCCCCAGTCGCCGCCGCCGCTCTCCCCTGCGCCGGCGACCCCCGTGAGCCTCTTTCCTTCTCCTTCCAGCTATTTCCCGATTCCTGTTGCCCAGAGCTTCCCTACTTCCCTTTGAACACGTTGGTGTTTGTCTCTGGCCAGGTGAAGCACCGAGGAGCTCCCGCGTCAAAGCTCGCCGTCGACGAAACCACCCCACCGTGGCCAGGCCACCCCATAGCTCCTCGGTTTCCAACTCCGCCACCAATGTAAGCCCCACGCCCCCGTGAACGTGTATCCGCCACCGATCGAGCTCTATTTCATCCGGTAACCCCCTCCGCCGCCAGGAGACCGAATCTCCCCCTTCTGCCTCCCGTCCTCTCCCTTGACCCCCTCACCCCCCTGAGCCCCTAAATGGACTCCCCGTGTTGAGACGCGCCCAGTGATGCCTTTGCCCTCGGGAGTCATCGCCACCGCCGGAGTGCAGCAGCTCCGCCGTCACCATCCCTCTGCTGCGCGTGCGTGGACGGAGGAAGACGGCGATGACGCGGCTTCATCCGGGCCATTCCCTTCCGACCGTGCCGTCTAACCTCGCTCGTCGGATGCTGCGTCCTCCTAGCCGTCCGATGATCATAAACACCTCCCCTCGCCCCCATCAGATCTTCCCCATGCCGCTTCGCCCCGCCTCCATCCTGGCCGCCCAACCAAGACGCGCGTCGCTCATCCGACCCTTGCGGGCGCCAGCCGCCGGGCCGCGCCTCCCGCCGCTTCGCTCGCTACAAGACACGCGCGCGGCCGCGCGCCGCCGCCGGCCGTCGCGGCCGCACAAAGGCCGGGCTGCACTGTAGCAAGAGGCCAGCCCGTTACTGTTCCAACCGATTTTCCAGTGAATTTCCAATTTCCAAAATCCAGAAAAATCCAAATAAATGCTAGAAAATCACAGAAAATCCCAAAAATTCCCAAATTTCACCACTTTGCTCCAAATATGATCCTGGACCCATTTTTGACTTCCAATTCCACAAATTCATCCCAGATAAATTCCTAAAATTTCCCATTTGTGGATTTATGCATTTTGCTCCTTTTTAAATAGTTTATTTTTCCTCGCTTGATTAGTTGCAAGCCGGGCTTACTTATTTTACGTGTTTGCGCTAGTGTCGGAGATTCCGGAAGTTCAACTGCAAGCTCAGGATCCAGGTGTTTCTACGTTCGAGCTAGCCGAGATCGTCCAAATCAACGGCAAGTCCCAAATCCTTTGATCATGTTGTATCCCATGCCATTTAATTATATTACTATGTTATTTGCAGTGAGCTAGTTCTGAAAAGTTAGTTCAAAGTAAAATAAAATGATTTAGAATGACATGCGATATAGATATGACCTACCACTGTTAAAAGCCATGTTTAAATTGTAACCCCGCCATTGTAACCCTAGACTTACATTATGTGTAGTAATATCACATGTAGACTATTATTATCACTCAAGTCCTTACACTAATAAGGTTGTGGTTGCGGGCCAATAGGCTTTGGAAAACCCGACTCTAGGGCAGGGTAGTATGGGATGCCGTGCCCTAGGGCGGAGTATGTCGACGTGCAGTATAGGGTAAGGGGGGTTGTGGTGCGCTGCAAGACGGTTTTCGCCCACTTCTTACCCTAGGTTGTAAGGTCGTGGACCTGGTCAGGGTTGCGGACTCTGGGGGAAAAATATAAAGACTAGACCCTTACGCTGAGCAAATGACATGGTGACCGTTCAACCACAGGAGTTGACTTGTCAACACTGGTTTAGTAGCTGCTCAACTCGATTGAAACTCTACAGGTGGTGAGAAGTAGGTGTTTGGGTAACGTGGTTAGGCAGGCCGTGCTGCGGGTGCCTAACAACGGTAGAATTCACTCGAAGCGGACGTTTGTGTGTGTGTGTGTGTGGGTGTGAGTGTGTGAGCCAGACCCAGTGGATTCTACCGGGTAGAGCCTATATAAAGAATTGAGCAGTGAAACGACCTGGCTTTCTTAACTCTTTAGCGGGAGTTAAGGGATCGTGTGGGTAAAGCTGAGCAAACTCTGCAGAGTCAAATAAATGGTATTCGAATACGCCGTGCTTCCGGTTAATGGGGCTGTGTCACTTGGGTGATTCCAGCCGCAAAGCTTAAGTAGTTTTGTACATGTTTTAACTTGTTTAGTTGGTTAATTAACCTTTGATTGAAAAACCCCTGAGATCTTAAAGAGTAGTTTTGGGTCCGTTTTATTAAAATGTTTGCAAATAAAACTGCATCCACTCAAGTTAATAAACCAAGTATACTCACTTCCATTGTAAATCCGTGCATGTAATATTATAGAGTCCCTTTGGGATTTGCTGAGCCGGTTGTTTGGCTCACGGCTTGCTTAATCCACCCTTTAGAGGATCAAGACGAAGGTGAAGATCTCCCCGTTGAGGAAGTTCCGGAGGATCTCTTCTTCGACGAGGACCCGTGGCTTTAGGTCTTCGCCGCGCTCGAAGTGAATCTTGGAGTTTTTGTAATGTAATTATACTTTGGGCTTGCACGCCCCGCTGTCAAAACTGGATGTTATTCCATATATGAAATATATGCTGGACTTTTGTTGTAAGCATGCAATGGTATACTCTTGCGCGACACTCCATAACTGTTTATGCGTGAATAGTTACGGAATGCCGTGTCCGTACGCGCCCATGGAAACGGGGGCGTTACAAGGTCTATCGACCTCTCAAAAGAAAATTGCTCTGTTTATGAATTGCCAGAGATACTCCTCAGTTCTTGAACTAATCATTCTGATCTGTTCGCTGAATTTCATATACAAATTGAAATAAATTTTTATGCAAGAAAATGGCCTGAGAACAACCACCCCTTGGAACAAACTACGATCCTTTCAAGTCTCAATAGTGTTCTTCTTACTGATCAAATTTGCAGGCAACTGCTGGACTGAGACTTGTCGGACAAGAGAAGTCAGATCAAATTCTTGAAGCGGTAATTTCACCTACTACATTGACACAATCATATCATACATAACGCGGAAAGGATTAATGACTTGCTTATTTGATTCTCAATACAGGTTCGGGATCTTGTCCACAGTGAGAGCAAATTTCAGTATAACCCCAAATGGATCACTGTTCTTGAGGGATCTCAAGAAGGCTCTTACCTATGGGTACAAATACAATATTACTTGCTATTCCTATACACAGGGAATTCATCTACGTACATGCATTCCAACTTGGTCTTACAATTTTAATGCACATGTATGATACGGGGGTGCATGCATGCAGATTGCCCTAAACTATTTATTGGGTAAATTGGGAGGTGATTACTCCAAGACAGTAGGCGTCATTGATCTTGGAGGTGGATCAGTGCAAATGGCCTATGCCATCTCTGCAAATGCTGCCGCTAACGCTCCAGTAGTGCCTGAGGGGATGGATTCTTACATTACAAAAGAGTACCTTATCGGAAAAGATTACAACATTTATGTTCACAGGTGTGACTTGTATTACATCTGTATTTCTACACAAGCCCTTCTATTCTGGACCTTTGGTGATAAAAACTACTAGCAGTGTGTATAAAGAAGCACAAAAGCTAACAGTTTTGAGAACTGCAGGTATATCGAGATGAAAAATTGAAGCAGTTTTACATCTGCTATATTAATTCAAGAAAGAGAAGTTCGTATATTAATTCAAGCTTAGTTGTTGATCAGAACAATCTTGCTTTTGCAGCTACTTGCACTATGGCGCTTTAGCTTCACGTGTGGAGATATTGAAGGCAAAGAAAGGACCATTTAGCTATTGCATGCTTCGAGGATTTAGTGGTATGCCACTGTATATATTCACCTTCATATTTTGATTGACCCATATCCCATTCTTACTTCTTCAGGAACTACGTGATGATTAACTGACTGAGTATTCGATTCTTTTTTACATATTCGTGAAGGTAAATTCACTTACATTGGAGAAGAATACGACGCAACTGCCTCACCAGAAGGAGCAATCTATGATGAGTACAGAGAAGATATAATCAAGGCACTGAAACTGAATGCACCATGCGAAACCAAGAACTGCACCTTCAACGGTGTGTGGAACGGTGGCGGAGGAGCTGGCCAGGCCAACCTCTACGTTGCATCGAGCTTCTACTACATGGCCGCGCAGGTAACTACTTGGAGTAGTTACTGTTGTATATGATGCAACAAATCTTGATTAACCGATGTTCATTGCTAACTGAATTACCTTGCTTTGCCAAAGGTTGGCTTCATCGATAGAAATGCTCCCAGCGCGAAGTCCACCCCTGCGGCATTCAAGGCTGCCGCAGAGAAGGTTTGCACCATGAGCGTCCAAGAAGCCAAAGCTGCGTACCCCATCGCCCGCGATGTGCCATACCTCTGCATGGACCTCATCTACCAGTACAATTTGCTGGTGGAAGGCTTCGGTACGTAGTGCATACTCTGCACCTGTAGATTAGACTGTCATTACTCATTAGTATGCTAGCCTTGTTATATCTGAAGAATCCAAATGTTCAAGCGGATCTAGCAAGAGTTGCTCCAGTAGTATACAAACATGGCCGGCCGTCTGATAAATTCATATGGTGGCTGTGGCTGCACAGGTTTGGAGCCAACAAAAGAGATCACGCTGGTGGCCAAGGTGAAGTATGGGGAGTACTACATCAATGCAGCGTGGCCTCTGGGTACTGCCATTGAGGCCGTCTCACCCAGAAAGATGCTGCATCAAGTAGCATGATTTTGTGTAGGCTTCTAGCTAGTGGGATCAGATGCATGTGTGTTAGTTGGTAACCTGATCGCTCTCTGTGTTCCTCCATGGATTGGCCCTCTTTTCTAAATTCTAATAATGCCTTTGAATTGGTGATGGAGAAACCACGCTTAGTTATGGAGCTGATGATGCTTTTCATATTTGTGTACAACTGCAGGACACCATGCAATGCATGCAGTTCCAATGTATCTCCTGATCATTCAATGGAATTTTAAGTTTTCATCCTATATGGAAAATCCTATATGTGTAGTTTATAAGTCACAAAAGAAACTCACTAATTAAAGTTTCTTTTGAGAAAGTTCTTGTCATTTGTATTAATAACTCATGGATAAATTTATCCATACATAGGCCGTGCTTTTCGGGGAGGCCGTGCTTTCTCAAGTACTTAGTACTGCAGATGAAAAATAAGAAACAAGGGTATCTAATTACCGAGGAGCGCGCACAGGATTTATATGCGATATCTGAAGTTCTGAACTCAACTGCATGGATGCGTATGTGATCTTGTGCAGTCTTTTTGATGACAGGGCCATCAATATTATACTAAGTTCTGATGCTCGTGGTCATGGGCACTCCATGCACGCTCAGATGCATGGATGCATGCTTGCTCTGTTTTTGCATGGATGTGTTTGAGCGAGCCTATATCTGTATGTGGAGCCGAGGTCTTTAATTGGGGCCATGCGTGCTGATCTTGTGCACCAAAAAGTATATATTATTTTTTTTGGTGCCCCAGGCGTTAGGACCAGTTATTCCCATCAGTCTTGGACCGAGGCGAAGCTCCGAGTCTGTTTGATATGGCTACGATTTATAGTTTGTGGTTGAAAATTTTGAATTTTAGCTGTTTACGATAGAGATTATAGAGAGAGATACTCGCTTGCGATTTTAGTTGATACAGATGTTGGAGTTTTAACGTGTACTACAATTAACTTGTAAATTCCGTCTTGAGAAAATACTTCATTTGAAAGTTAGATATTATAACAAAAGTCAAAAGTCGCTTTTAGAAGCCGTAAAGAACAGGGCTCCACCAGGCAGTGGGAATCAAGGAATCATAGGTACTCCATTGCGCAATGGAATTCAAAGGAAAAGAGCATCCATGCGCTACACGAGACCGCGAATGATTCCTGCTTCAGTGTAGCCTCCTGGCCCATATGTATCAACTTTTCGGAGTGGTGAGACGTTTGCTCCCATGATGAATCTACTGAACAGTTAGACGAAATGTCAATTTCAGGACCTGATGGGAGGAATTTTGCTGTGTAACGCAGTCACAAAGCGACGTGTGTAACGAGCCAAAGTCTTCTGAAGCCACAACTATATAAAGCACCTGTGCATACACAGGCCGTGCTTACAGTACTAATCGCAGCAATCAATGGCTCAGGTCGTCGGCACATACGTCGCCGTGCTTCTCCTCCTCATATTTACCTCGTCGAACCCTAGCTAGAGGAGTGTTTGGCGATGCCGTGCTTGGCCGGAAGGGCGGCATGGCCGACATCCGGCCGGAGAATAATGCCGCGGCGGCAAGGTACGCTGTGATCTTCGACGCCGGCAGCACGGGGAGCCGTGTGCACGTCTTCAAGTTCGACAGCAAGATGGACCTCGTCGACGTCGGTGACAACATCGACTTCTTTGCAGAGGTAGATTGCACGCAAGCTAGGCAGACGTTATTGTCTCAGACTACATCCCAAGAATCATAAAAGAAACGAGCCAGAAGGTACTTGGCTGGGCCTTGCTGTTAGTGATATGCCCTAGAGGCAACATGGAGATGTTATATATATCACATACTATGTTTATGATGCATTACTTTATTCCTTGAAATAAACATTATCATTATTGATCAATAAGTATGTGACTTATTCATGAGACTCGTAATGCTAAAATGTTGCTATTTCTAAATGATCCCTGATCATATATCATATGAGGAACAAATATGATTCAAAGATCAGCATATGTATTGATTGATGATCATGCCTCATGGATCATGGTATGGTGATACCAAATCAATAATATGGACATGTGTTAGTGAACATATGTTGGATAGACCCGTCATGAGACACTGCAGAGATTCCATGTGTCATCAGTTGGTCTCAAGTAGTGTTTATGTAGAATCCTTAGACTTGAGATCATCATGGTTCCCAACATGCGTAGTAGCTTATTTTGGGACTACTAAACACTACTCCGTAACTGGGTAGTCATAAAAGTAGTCTTCGGGTTTGCCATGAAACATGTAGTGGGATGTGAATGATCAAGATAGAATTTGCCCCTCCTTGTGGGAGAGATATCTCTGGGCCCCTCGATGTAATGGATTATGAAAGTGCATGGTCATGCCAAGGTGATTGAGGAGTCAATCACAAGTTTATAATCCATCACGGAATCGAGAGAATGATTGAGCTATTAAGAGGATGACACAGGTCTCGCCTTGAGCTCAATCTATATCATGAGGCAAAGGGATTCGTACATGAGAACATTACAGGTTCAGCCGATATGATCTTTACGTATACTTTGGGGTTAATATGTCTTACTAGAGGCCGCTATTAACAGGGTGACCGGAAAGACGTTTCCGGGTCGCGACCAAGTATACGTGAACCTACAGGGTCGCACACTTAACGGGTTGGAACACTAATTCGAATGTGATTCGAATGTGGGCTCAATTCGGATAGGGATCCGACTCCTATTGGGCCTCGGTCCACGAGGCCCAAGTGAGGAGGTATATATATATATGGCGGCGAGGGGCTGAGGGGTGCATGCTTCTGTTAATCCCGAGCCAAACCCTAGCCGCCACCTCCCGAGCCAAATCCTAGCCGCTCGCGAGTGCTGGTACACTCGCGATCGGCGCCCGACCCGGACGTGTGGATACCGGTGGAGGCGCTGCTCGTTGCGGCGTTGATCGGCATCAACAACCTACAGATTGGATCTGCTCGTGGTGTGGTTGATCGCGTGGAGGAGACGATCTGTTCGGGACAATCGGCTACTTCCACTACTACCTCAACGCGCGTGGTTGGATCGGCTTCTCCAACTCTTCTTTCGCTGCGCTGCGCATCTAGTGGTAACGATCCATGATCCCTCCTTAAGCATGATGTACTTGTGTGCGCGGTGGAAAAGTTTTATTTTCTGCTTTCGTAGCCTACGCGCATTCCTTAAGTGGTATCAGAGCCATCTTGCTTAGTTTGCGATCTGGATCAGCGCATATGTTGATATGCGGTAGTAGTAGATTGGATCTATTACAGTCTAGATCATTTGGTTCATGTGATGAATCGGTGGTAGCACGGGTTGATGAGATCAATCAGTGAATAGGGGTTAGATGAGGCACAGATTGTATCACTACTAGTGCCCTAGAGATTGTCTCGGATCGGCATAAGGTGGTTATGTCGAATACTAGTAGGATATGAATCTGATAGCCTCGGGCCAGTGGAAATACTAGTGCCCTAAAGATTGTCTCGGATCGGCATAAGGTGGTTATGTCGAATACTAGTAGGTTATGGATCTGATGGCCTCGGCCCAGTGGAAAAATTAGCATCCTAGAGAATGTCTCGGATCGGCATAAGGTGGTTGTGCCGAATAGTTTTTCCATTGCGATTTCATAGATTGGATCTGTAAATTGCGATTTCATAGTTTTTCCCGCTCACGACCGGTCAATGGGACCACCGCATGCACTTCCTTGTATAGCGTCATGGGTTCACATCGTTAGGTAGAATGCGATTCTACGTCTAACTTGTTTTTGCAGGGAATGGTGTGAATAGTATGGCCCTATAGCATATTGGAATGTATGAGATGTATGTGATGCATGTAACATTCGTTCATGGCCTGCATGTCATGATTATTTCAGCTATTGTTAGCTGTCTATATTGTATTTAACGACCTGTGTGTCGACCTTAATGCTTGAATCTATCTTTGTAATCTTCAATTTCTAGCTATTATAGGTAGTAGTCTAGTTTTGAGGTTACAGGCTTTCAAGCATGGTGCCCTAAAGGAGTGATGTGGAGGATGGAGATCGTCTACACCTACATGGAGATGGATATCACCATTTTTGGGCCATACTACTTCACAGTTAAATGTGTTTATCTGTGATGTTATCTATCTTATTCTTATGCAATGATATATGTGATATGTTTCTTTGGTAGGATAAAATCCCTCATAAAAATTAGGTGTTAATGCCCTTCCATATGTTGCACCAAAAGATAATGATCACCGTATGGTAGGTCTACCAAAGTAGAGTGCCTTCGGTTATCATCATTATTTGGAGTAGATGTCGGACATCTACATGCGGAAGCATTTGGTTTACTTAACAAGGTTATCAAAATAGTTTTGGACCTTGGGGCATAGGTTGGGGCCGGGGCATATTGATGTCACCCAACAAGCAAGAGTCATATAGGGATGTGATTAGCAAGGTGTTGCTTACCCATGTCACTAGTTTTCTAGCTGTGATGCCAAAGCTCACTAGGAATTAGTGAAATGAGGATCTTGACCCACTATGTAACTTAGAGGGAGTTTTGTTGCAAAACACATAGTGGGAGTCTTTTGTTAAATAGTTTAATAAAAGATGAACATAAACATAGTGCTAAACTTTGCATATTCTTGTGTTGTAGATCATGTCAGCTGACGCCGCATCCAGTACTTTTAATTTGCGATCTATTCTTGAGAAAGAAAAACTCAATGGAACGAACTTTATGGATTGATATCGCAACTTGAGAATTGTTCTCAAGCAAGAGCGCAAGGAGTATGTCCTTGAGTCTCCTTATCCCGATGACTTGCCCGATAATGCTCTCATGCGGCACGGAGAGCTTATGAGAAGCAAACGAATGATTGCCTTGATGTGAGATGTCTCATGCTTGCCACAATATCCTCTGAGCTTCAGAAGCAATATGAGAACACAGATGCCTACAATATCATTGTGGGGTTGCGTGATATATTTGAGAACCAAGCAAGGGCTGAGAGGTCCAACACTTCAAAGTCCTTGTTTGCGTGCGAGCTTGCGAAGGGAATCCGTCGACCCTCATGTGATTAAGATGATTGGCTACATTGAGAGTCTGGAAAAGCTTGGTTTTCCCCTTAGCCAATAGTTGACTACTGATGTGATTCTCCAGTCGCTTCCTGCGAGCTTTGAGCCATTCATTCTGAACTATCACATGAACAACATGGACAAGACCCTGGCCGAGTTGCATGGGATGCTAAAAGCTGCCGAGGAAAGATTAAGAAAAGCAGCCATCATGTGATGATGATGTAGAAAGGCAAGGGCAAGCCCAATGTCAAGGTAGGCGCGGTCAAAAGAAAGTTAGCTCCCGATAAGATCGCGAGCAGTTCTAAGGCCAAGCAAGTCAAGAAGGGCGCTGCTCCTAATGCAGATTGTTACTACTGTAAGCAATCAGGACATTAGAAAAAGAACTGCCCAAAGTACTTGGAGGATCTGAAAAGGAAAAGTTTTGTTTTCTGCTTTCGTAGCCTACGCGCATTCCTTAAGTTGCAACAGCTGAGCATGAATGAGGCTTATTGTAACGTCCCATTTTTGGAATTTCAAAAGTGTTTGATTAAAATTTGCCTCATGAAGTCGAACCAAAAGTTCAAACTCAAAAATTCAGCCTAATATCAAAAAAAAATCAAAACCCCAACCCTGCTTGGGCTGATGCCCAGCCCGTTCTCTCCCTTCCCTTGGCCTTGGCCTGGCCCACGCCGGCCCATGACACTTCTTCCCTCGTCATACGCGCCCTACATGCGCTCCAGCCACATCGTGTGCGCACTCGACACGCGCTTTCCGCGCGCGTGTCAACGCCGCCTCCTCCTATGCTCCACAGTGGTTGCCACCTCCTCCTGTTCATGTCACTGTGTGGCCCTGTGCAACGCATAGCCTCGCTGCCTCACGCAAACCCCCCTTCTCTCCACACCATGCCGGCAGCGCCCATACCCGCCACTCTCACACCGCGTCCGCACCACGTGCCTGGAATCTTTGCACCCCGACCATTGCGCCTTCACTCCTCCGCGCCTTAACTCCCTTCGTGTGTGCCCACACTTTGCATTGACTCTACCATTCTCTCTATGCACTGTGCCGCATGGTGACATCACTGACCTCGGTCTTTGTGCGGGCCTTAATGCCACCCAACGGCTCTCGCCTGCCTCCTCGACCATAAATCCCCCAAAGCAGCTCCGTCTGGCTCCTAATTGACTCCCTATTGCTCCACTCGCCATAGAAAACCTACACACCCCTCTTCTTCTTTGACTCCGGCCAACCTAGCCGCCGCCAACGCTTTCGTCGCTCAACGCATTTCCAACTGATTCAAGTCACCGAGAGCATCGCGTGGACACCTCGAAGCTACCCTGAACCTCGCCGACCGCCTTCATCCGCTCTAGCAAGTTACCCTCAATGTCCTCCCCTTCGCCGCCTCTACGTTAACAGCCCGCTCCACGCCACCCTAAGCTAGGCCGCCAGCTCCGGTGAGTTCCCCTCGGTCTAGAGATGTTCCCCTAGGGCGCAATTGCTTCATCTTACCATAGTTTGTCGTATTGCCATGTTTTCGGTCACCACCACCTAGCTCCCTACCAACCACTGCAGCCACCAAATTGGGCCACGTCATCCTCACCACTAGATATGGTTTGGTCTTGGCTTTCCATTTTTACCGTCCTTGCCGCCCGCCATGGCTCCTCTTGCCGGCAATGAGCTGAGCTCTGCTCGGCGGGAAGACGAAGACACTGTAGCACTGTCAGGATTAGTTTAAATCCTTGATTAAGTTAATGACCACAATTAGTTTAGTTAATCGTCGTTGACATGCAGCCCCCTTTCATTAAGCTTCTGTTATCTCTATGACAAGTGGGCCTTCTTCTCAGAACGTGAGGTTAATTTTACTTTTGTTACGCTCATGTTGATATTGATAGAGATCTCGTGTGATATGCAGGTGAAGCCCGGGTTGAGCTCATATGCAGGACGGCCCCAAGAGGCTGCAAACTCAATCGCAACCCTACTTGAGAAGGCTAAAACTATCGTCCCTCGGTGGCTTCAGAAACGAACTCCCCTTAAACTTGGGGTAATTAACTTATTTCCTCTTATTAAGCCCATATATCCCTCAAACGAAACTTGCTCTGGCTATGGATTGCCAGATTCAAATAAGAACTTGCACTGCTCATTCTGATCTGTTTTCCGTACTTAACGTTCAAACTGAAAATAAATCTTATTAACCAGCAGAACTCTGGTTCTTTTTTTTTTAAGTCTCATAGTGTTTAACCTCCTGAACGAATTTACAGGCAACTGCTGGGCTCAGACTTAATGGAGATGAAAAGGCAGACCAGATTCTCGTAGCCGTAATGTCATCTTGCGAACTATATTACTCTACTGCTCCTAATTGGTACAGTCACATCATACATAACATACAAAGGATTAAAGACTCACTTCTTGATAGATTCTTAATACAGGTCCGAGATCTTGTCCACAGTAAGAGCAAATTTCAGTATAACCCCAAATGGATCACTGTTCTTGAGGGATCTCAAGAGGGCTCTTACTTATGGGTATGATGTTACTAGCTAGTCTCATTTGGAGACAATTCATCTACGTGTGCCTAAGAGCAACTCCAAGAGATTAGCCAAAAGAAGTATCTAAATTTAGTGATTTAGCTATTCTTTAAAATGGATCTCACTAAAAAAAACAAGACTACTCTAACAGACTATCTAAACTAGAGGGCGCGCGGTGGGTCGCGTACGCGCGGGAATGGGACGCAGCGTGCAGGAAGGAAACGCCGACCGCGCCAAGAGGCTAGATGGTGAGCGAGGTAGGCTATCCAAAAATAGAGAGCGAAGGAGGAGGGATGGAGAGCTACTAAATTTGGAGAGTCATTTACAGAGTCTATTGGAGACGTTTTTTCTCCAATAATAATCAAATTTACCTTTAAAAAATAATTTAGCTTTTCTCTTGGAGTTGCTCTAACTTTGTTTCGCGATTTCAATGGCGGGTCACATCCAGATTGCTCTGAACTACCTGTTGGGTAAATTGGGAGGTGACTACTCCAAGACGGTCGGTGTGATTGATCTCGGAGGTGGATCCGTGCAAATGGCCTACGCCATTTCTGCAGATGTTGGTGTTAACGCTCCAAGAGTACCTCAAGGGAAAAAAATTACAACGTATTCGTTCACAGGTGTAACTTCTACATTTATTTGTGTTACATCTCTATTTCAGCACAAGTCCTTCTATATGTTATGAACCTTCGGTGATAAAAACTTGGGAAATTTTACCATCTTTGAGGGGGAAGAGGTACCAAATTTGAGCCGTTGATTACACTGATCGAACGGCTGAGATTTGGCAGTACCTAGTGGTACCGGACGCGAGGTACCAAGAGGTACAAGGTACCAAGAAGTACCAAATTTTGAGCCGTTGATCACACTGATTGAACGGCTGGATCTAATTTGGTACCTCTTGGTACCTTGTACCTCTTGGTACCTCCTCAAGGATAGAAAAACTGCTCTAAAAACTTATATGTACAGAGAAGCACCAAGGTTTACTGTTTTGAGAAGTGCAGCAATACTGAACTATTGAACTTGTTTTGAATTTGCTATATAAATTGAAGAAAGAAGTAGAGCATATATTTCTTGGTTAAAGAAGTAGAGCATATATTTCTTGGTTGTCTTTTTGCAAACACGTATTATTTCCTGGTTATTGAGAATTAGTAGATCTGCTGTGATCTTGTCTCTGAAGCTACTTGTACTACGGCGGTTTGGCTTCCCGGGTAGAGATTTTGAAGGCAAAGAAGGGGCCATTTAGCAGTTGCATGCTGCGTGGATTCAGTCGTATGTGTGTCATACATACATAGACATCTTCCTAATTTAATTAATGCGATGCTTAATTAATTGAGGAACTAATGTCGCATTATTTTGTGAAAAGGTAAATACACCTACAATGGGAAGCAACATGATGCCACGGCGCCACCGGAAGGAGCAGCGTATGACAAGTGCAGGGAGGAGACAATCAAGGCACTAAACCTGAATGCACCCTGTGAAACCAATAACTGCAGTTTCAACGGTGCCAACCTCTACATCACATCCGGCTTCTTTTCCAAAGCCGCAGAGGTAGCAATCTGATAGCAGTTACCAGTAGCAGATGCATGTAAATGTCACTGCGGACAAGCGTTGATTAATCGATCTTAATTACTACTTGAATCTGAATGTTCTGGCAAAGGTTGGCCTCATCGACAGCGAGGCACCCAGCGCGGCGTTCAAAGCTGCTTCAGAGAAGGTTTGTCCATTGAGCATCAGAGAAGCCAAAGCTGCGTACCCTAACGTCGTCGACGTGCCACACATTTGCATGGACCTCATTTACCAGTACACGTTGCTCGTCAAATTTGCTGCGTAAATTTTGCTGTCACAATGCTGTCTTGTTATTTATGAAGAAACACACACAATATCTGATATGATGCACCTGCATATAGGTCTTGTTGAATATCTAGTCAATATTCGGCATATTTTAATCCAGAAATTGAGCATATAAAACATGACATAAACAAGCATGAGAGATCTATCATCGACGTATTTATATTCGCTAACGAATAAGCTAACAGAAACATCTATTAACATATTCATAGCGCACAGAAACAAATACACCAGAAAAGGTTTCGGATTATACCCTCGGGCGGGGCCAGTGCCGGAGACACCGGAGGCGCCGTTACCATCAGTCGTCATGATGGCCTATTCGATGTAGTCGATCAAGGCGTGATGCAGAAAGATGTTCGCAGTGCAGTCCCGCGAACGATTCACCACCAGGAAGAAGACGTCGCAGAATGAGTAGTCGCGCTGATGCGCTCCCCAAAAACTTGATCGCCCGCCTACCCGTGCAGGTACACAAACGGACGAAGTTCCGGAGGCCTACTCGCCCAGAAACTTGTGCGCGCAAGGTTCTGGACCGGAGATTGCAGAGAGCAGCGAAAACAGAGAGAGAGTTCTGCTCTTTCGTGTCCCATTGGAATGGAGAGGAGAGTCCTCTTTTGTAACAGCAAAAACGAAGAGACTGGTAACAGCAGCCATTACTCGAAAGTAACCACAGCCATAATCGTGCACCGTTACTGCCAGCCATCAGTGCGTTTCGTTTTTCGAATAGATAAAGAAAACGCGCCGCACTCGACACGCTCGCTGCGACAAGACGCACGCACACGCACACGCACACGCACTCGCACCACGACGGCACGCGCGCGCGCGGCGTGGCGTGGCGAGGCGAGCGAGCGAAGCGTCGCGCGTGTAATGGCTCTCTCCAATTCCACAAGGGTTACCACATTCCACCTTTTAAAGTGGTGTAACTCCCATTCAATTCTCCATATGGGACTAAACAATTTTCTACCTAACATTAGTTGTGGGCCTAGGAATTTCATTTGATTAATTGCTAAATTAAAATGGGCCAATCCCAATTAATCCAACAATCCCCACCAAATTTCAAGGCACACGAAATGCTCTCGATTCTCATTGTTGTTTGATATACCAGTGTTTCGATGGAGACTGTTAAGTTGAACATCCACCTAGGAAAGGAGTTACACTCATCCACAATCAACAATGGACTATGCCTTGAATTGACAGTTTTGTGCGAACAAGCTTTACCCAATTCCTTTACTAGTACTAGGTCGCCTAAAACATCCCCTCGTTTGGAGCGTATAAGTCATACTCGGTGCCTATTCATGAGTATCTAGAGATCACCCAAATCTCATAGACTGTGACCAGCAGTCGAACTCATATAGGTGTGTTCTTTCTAAGATGTCCTGTAGGCCGACATCTCTGGCTTTAAAAAGCCACTTGGATCACATTAAGGTAAAAACCAACCTGCCATACGAATAGGAGAGAAGCGCATCATCAAGAAATAAGCCTGTAAAGGTCTCTCCTCCCACCAACCAACAACTTGTTTCACCATCCTACTTCACGGGATCTCCGATCACATAGAACAGGTTACCACTGTGGTATGACTCATGTGGGTCTCAGGCCCATCTCACTCGATGCACTATCTATCACATTACGTGATAAACCCTTTGTAAATTGGTCTGCCAGATTCTTAGCTGTCTGGACATAGTCCAGTGCTATAACTCCGGAGTTTTTCAGCTTTCTGACAGACTTCAACCGCCTCTTAACATGCCTAGATGACTTCATGTTGTCCTTAGAACTGTTCACCTTGATAATTACAGTCTGATTATCACAGTTCATCAGGATAGCCGGTATCGGTTTTTCAACCACCGGCAGATCCATAAGGAGTTCACGGCCACTCACCTCAACGATGGCGGTATCTAACGCCGTGAGTTCTGCTTCCATTGTTGACCTCGTTAAGATGGTCTGCTTGCAAGACTTCCAGGAAACAGCACCACCTCCAAGTGTGAACACATATCCACTCGTGGCTTTTATCTCATTAGCATCAGAGATCCAGTTTGAATCACTATATCCCTCCAGTACCTTTGGGTACCCAGCATAGTGAATGTCATAGCTCACAGTTGCCTTTAGATAGCGCATCACTATCTCAAGAGCACGCCAATGATCATCTCCCGGATTTGAAACAAACCGGCTTAGCTTGCTCACAGCAAACGAGATGTCAGGCCTCGTAGCACTAGCTAAATACATCAATGAGCCAATGATTTGGGAGTATCTCAATTGATCCCTTGTTATTCTTCGGTTTTTCCTCAATAACACACTAGGATCATAAGGAGTAGAAGCAGGCTTGCAGTCACTATAACCAAAGTGACTCAAGACCTTATCCACATAGTGGGATTGCATGAGTGTAACCCCACCATCACCTTCTCTCAGTAGCTTAATGTTAAGAATCACATCAGCCACTCCCAAATCTTTCATCTCAAAATTCTTGGACAGAAAGTCCTTGACCTCCTCAATCACATTGAGGTTGGTCCCAAAAATCAGTATGTCATCAACATACAAGCACAAGATCACTCCTTCTCCCCCACCATAGCGATAGTACACACATTTGTCAGCTTCATTCACAACAAAGCCAGCAGATGTCAAAGTTTTGTCAAACTTCTCATGCCACTTTGCTAGGTGCTTGCTTTAGGCCATACAAAGACTTTAACAACTTGCACACCTTTCCTTCTTGACCTTCTACCACAAACCCGTCTGGCTGATCCATATAAATCTCCTCCTCCAACTCTCCATTTAGGAAAGCTGTCTTAACGTCCATTTGATGAACGAGAAGACCATGAGAAGCAGCCAGGGCAAATAGTACTCGAATTGTGGTCAGTCAGGCAACAGGTGAATAAGTATCAAAGAAGTCCTCGCCTTCTTTCTGGGTATAACCCTTGGCCACAAGCCTTGCCTTGTACTTTTCAATTGTACCATCAGGCCTAAGCTTTTTCTTGAAAATCCATTTACATCCTCTGAGTTTACACCCATAAGGACGGTCAACGACCTCCCAAGTTCCATTAGACATAATAGAGTCCATCTCACTCCGTACTGCTTCCTTCCAATAGTCAGCGTCAGGAGAAGAATATGCCTCTTCCATGGTTCTTGGAGTGTCATCCACGAGATATACAATGAAATCATCACCAAAAAACTTTGCAATCCTCTATCTCTTACTCTTTCGAGTAACTTCATTGTTATCCTCTTCAGGATTTTCCATAGGCGTTTCCTCAACATGTTCTATCGGCACAAAGGAATCAAGGGAAATTATAGGTTCTTGACTAGATGAGCTAGGTACATCATTATTCATAGGAAATTTATTCTCAAAAAATGTAGCATCTCTGGACTCTATGATTGTACCAATACGCACGTCAGGCACTCCAGATTTTATAATTAAGAACCTATAACCCACGCTGTGTATAGCATAACCAAGGAATACACAATCTACGGTTTTTGGTCCAAGTTTGCGCTTCTTGACAATTGGCACGTTAACTTTGGCCAAACATCCCCAGGTGCGCAGGTATGAGAGAGTCAACTTCTTCTTTTCCCATTCCTCGAATGGTGTTACTTCTTTGTTCTTTGTAGGAACTCTATTCAGGACATGACATGCGGTCAATATAGCCTCACCCCACCATTCCTTAGAAAGTCCCGCAGTGTCTAACATGGCGTTAACCAAATCAGTTAGAGTGCGGTTCTTTCTTTCGGCAATCCCGTTTGATTCAGGAGAATAGGGAGGTGTCCTCTCATGAATAATTCCATGTTCCTCGCAGAATACAGTAAACTCATTTGAAAAATACTCTCCTCCATGATCAGACCTTACCTGCTTGATTTTCCTTTCAAGTTGGTTTTCTACCTCAGCTTTATAGATCTTAAAGTAATTCAATGCTTCATCTTTTGTTTTCAATAAGTACACGTAGCAAAATCTAGTGCAATCATCTATAAGCGTCATGAAATATTTCTTTTCCCCTTTAGTCAACACGCCATTCATCTCGCATAAATCAGAATGAATGAGTTCTAACGGTGCCAAATTCCTCGCCTCTTTTCTGCCTTGTGAGGCTTGCGAGGTTGTTTCGATTGAACACACGCATGGCACTTAGAACCTTTGACCAAAGTGAATTTCGGATTAAACTCATATTAGCTAAGCGCGTCATACACCCAAAATTAACATGACAAAGTCGTGAATGCCAAACATTAGACTCATCATCATCATTACACACATGGTTCACAATTTTATTACAGAATCCATCAAAGAAAAACGGAACAAACCTCCGCTCTCATAGCCTTTACCAACAAATGTTCCATACTTAGACACGACACATTTATTGGACTCAAAAGCAAGCCTAAAACCATCTCTACATAGTAGAGATCCGCTAACGAGATTCTTCTTTATGGAGGGACATGCTGCACGTTCTTCAACTGCACGGTCTTTCCCGAAGTAAACTTCAGATCGACCGTACCAACACCATGAACAGCTGCATGCGATCCGTTCCCCATCAACAAGGAGCAACCTCGACCGACCTGATAAGATGAAAACAAGGAAATATCAGCACAAACATGAATATTAGCACCGGTGTCAACCCACCACTCGTGTGATTGACAAACAGAAAGAAGCGTAGGTAAATAATTACCGCACCCGATGTTCCTCCAGATCACTAATAACCATGTTGGCGGACTTCTTCCGCTTATCCTTGCGATCCGACAATCCTTAGCCCAATGGCGAATCACCGCACACAAAGCAGCTGCCCTTTCCTTTGCCTTTCTTCTTAAACTCGTGGTAGCCTTGGGCTTGACAAAGGCTTATTTTTCTTTTGTTGTGGAAAGCTCGAGGATTCTTCTTCGCACCAAATTGGCGCTAGAACCTCCTCAAGACAACTTTCTTGCCACGAGTATCTTTTGCCTCGCCTTCTCTTCAACACCAAGAGTGCCAATGAGATCGGAACACCGAACTCCCGCCTCTTGTGCTTTAGAGAAGTAGCAAAATCCGACCAAGAGGGTGGTAACTTAGCGATAATACCGCCACCACAAACTTGTCCTAGAACTCGCACTTATTGTTCTCAAGCTCCTTTGCGGTGCTCGAATCTCATGAGCTTGCTCTACTACGAAACGGTCATCGACCATCTTGTAGTCATAGAACGCTCCATGACATACACTCACCGCCAAAGATCGAAACTCCGAACTTGGCCTCAAGTGCATTCCACATATCTTTTCCGTAGGCAAATGCATGTACACATCCACAATGTTATCCGCGGAATGTTGACAAGCGCACCTCGGAAAAAGTTATCCGCTACATTGAACTTGCGTTCATCCTCATCGACAGAGGCTCGTGGGCTTTCCTTGTGCAACATGAAAACATTCCATGGCAAGAAACCACGAGGATCGCGCGCACGCCATCTCTTAAAATTTGAATCATCAAACGGAGGGTGTGGCTTAAGCGACGCAGCAAAGCCAACTACCGAAAAAGACCTATCAAGTTTTTGGATTGTTGAATATCTAGTCAATATTCGGCATATTTTAATCCAGAAATTGAGCATATAAAACATGACATAAACAAGCATGAGAGATCTATCATCGACGTATTTATATTCGCTAACGAATAAGCTAACAGAAACATCTATTAACATATTCATAGCGCACAGAAACAAATACACCAGAAAAGGTTTCGGATTATACCCTCGGGCGGGGCCAGTGCCGGAGACACCGGAGGCGCCGTTACCATCAGTCGTCATGATGGCCTATTCGATGTAGTCGATCAAGGCGTGATGCAGGAAGATGTTCGCAGTGCAGTCCCGCGAACGATTCACCACCGGAAGAAGACGTCGCGAGATGAGTAGTCGCACGATGCGCTCCCAAAAACTTGATCGCCCGCCTACCCGTGCAGTACACAAACGGACGGTTCGAGGCCTACTCGCCGAAAACTTGTGCGCGCAAGGTTACGGACCGAGATTGCGAGAGCAATAAAACAGAGAGAGAGTTCGCTCTTTCGTGTCCCATTGGAATGGAGAGGAGAGTCCTCTTTGTAACAAAGCAAAACGAAGAGACGTAATGCAGCCATTACTCAAAGTAACCACGACCATAATCGTGCACCGCTTCGCCACCATCAGTGCGTTTCGTTTTTCGAATAGATAAAGAAAAACGCGCCCGCACCCGACACGCCTGCGTACGCACGCGCACGCGCGGCGCGGCGAGGCGAGCGAGCGTGCGCGTGTAATGGCTCTCTCCAATTCCACAAGGGGGTTACCACATTCCACCTTTTAAAGTGGTGTAACTCCCATTCAATTCTCCATATGGGACTAAACAATTTTCTACCTAGCATTAGTTGTGGGCCTAGGAATTTCATTTGATTAATTGCTAAATTAAAATGGGCCAATCCCAATTAATCCAACAGGTCTGGAGGCAAACAAAGGAGATCACGCCGGTGGCCAAGGTGAACTATGGACGGTACTACATCAAAGCAGCATGGCCTTTGGGAACTGCTGTAGAAGCTGTCGCACCCAGGAAGTTACAGCAGTCGCATGATTAACTCAAGCTTTCCAGCAAAAAAGAAAACTTAAGCTTCCAGTAGAATGAGTGTCACTTGCTAATCACTATCTGCACCGGTCCATCCATACAAGCATGGATTACCCGTCCTTTCTAATACTTCCATTGTTGATCCAGAAATTAAGCTTATGGCGCTGATGCATGCGGTTTGACTCATTGACTGTATATATATCATTATCTTTCAATGGAAGTTTCAGATCGATCCCCAGTATTATCTGTTCTTTGTCTGTCTATAGTTTATACAGCAACGCATCAGAAACATAACTGAAGGTAGGGAGTTGCGTCAGACAAGCCTGTCCAAAAAGACGGATTTGAGAACAGAGAGTAATTTCGTTTTCAGTAGTTCGGCCCAGATATTTGTCAGGCTTTCAACAAAGCTGCGCGGTTGTGATATATGGTCCAATTTATAAAGTTTCAGCTAGCCCACAGCTTTATCTCAGGAGGAGGTGCAGGTTGGACAAGGACTTGTTCATCTTTTCCATGAAAGAGCCCACACATCTACTTCTTTTCGTTGGAACGAAGACCTTTATTTTCACCAACAAAGCGGGGGAAAACCATATAATATCGACAGGCGCTGTTTTCAACGGGATACATCTAGCGGTTTATATGGCTGGAGCTTGTTTGTGACTTCGTGGTAGGTAAATGCATTTTTTTAGCATCTGTACATTTTCTGGCTGACAAAAGGTTATAGGACTTTCTACGTGTGGTGATGTTTGCATATATTTTGTATCATTTAGTCTTTTATAATTAATTACCGTTATTGACTTGCCTCTAGCAATTTCAGCATGATTCCTTACTATAAAAGCAGTTGATCTATGCGGACTTCTACTTTTTCTTATAACTTTTAGTTTTAATAATTCTTCTATATGTATTTTAAACTATTCTATATCCTTTAGAGTGGCTTCTATTGGACATGTCTTGATTATATATTCAGAGTTCATTATGTTTATTTTACATACGATGGAGTTTTTATCCAGTGTTTCATAGGGATTTCTCCAATGATTTGGATATCTTCTAGGCTTTGAACAATCCGCATATATAGATCAATTGCTTTTATAGTAAGGAATCATATTGAAATTGCTAGAGGCAAGTCAAGAATGGTAATTAATTATAAAAACTAAATGATAATACCATAGAAGACGCCTACAACATACCTAATAAATGATGTAATAGAAAGCACGCAATCTAAAGGAATAAAGTTCATGAGTCCTTTAAAAATTGGTGCTGAAGAAAGGGTAGGAGAAGAATGGAATATAAGTAATTTAATAGAAGACAAAGTTCTAAAGCAACCCGAAGACTACATAAGTTATGAAAACAATAAAGGAAAGACTAGCATTAGATTCATAAACTATAAGTCAAGAGCCCTAGATGATCTAGATTCAGGCATATCAGAACAGGATATTGAAGATAATAGAAGGCATAGCGCCTCTAAATTTACGGGAAAATCTACACAAAATTCTACCTTTACTATTCAAAATATTCTGGTCACTATTCAAATTGTTATAAATTTCAATAGTAATTTTCCACTTCCTGAACAGTGCTTTTGCACTATGATGGTGGGTATACTATTCTGATTACTATTCACTGATATGGACCTTTCTTTCACGGTAGTGCTAATTTAATTTTGAATAGTAAATTTTTCCGGGTTGGCGCAAGATTCATACACACACACATACATACATATATGTATATACAGGTAGGGATGAAAACGGAACGGAAATATCCCGTACCGAACCGCATCGTTTTCTACATTTGACCCGATCGAATTCGTATTTTCGGACAAATTCGAATTCGGTTCAAAATACGGAATACCAAATTCGAAAACAGAGCGGAAACGGTTTAGGCGTTTTCTGACCGTTTTCTACTTTTCTACATTTTATTCGGAATATACCGTATTGTAAATTCGGTTCGAAATACGGAATACCAAAATTTTCGTTCAGATTCTAAAATGGTTGGATCAATTGTGAGTGATCTTGAGGTTGAGGCTTTGGCTAATGTTGTGGCTAAACTAAAAATTGAGGTATGTGTATGTTTATTGACTGCTTGCTCTGAAATATGCTATTGTTACATCTAATTTTAATTCACTTTGCAAATTTGTAGGAAAAGGACAAGGAGGGGGATGAGGACTCTGAGGAGGACAATGAGGAAGCAAAAGATATGGAAAGCGATCCTGACCTCATGGATGATGCTAATGAACTGTAGATGTTCTGCTAACTATTAATTGCTTGTTCTAGACTTGTATTGTATTTGTATTTGTGTCGGCTATTGTGCTAATACTTAAGACCAAGGGTCATGCACTTGTTAATTATTATATGCACTTGAACTTGATCATGCACTTGGTAATTGTTATGCACTTGGTCCTACAGGTCGGTATTCCGTATTGAATTTTCGTATACCGACCGTGTTCGACATAATTCCGCTCGAATTGGTTCGCTTTCGAAATTCTCGATATTCCGTAAGTTCGCGTTCGTTTTCGTGTCCGGCTTTACCGCTTTCGCTTTCGTTTTCGTATTCAAATGTAGAAGTAGAAAACAGTTGAGGAGTTTTCTGACCGTTTCCGACCGTTTTCATCCCTATATACAGGTGTGTATATTACCCCATGCATACAACTTAATAGTTGTATATTAGAAAGTCTAGCTCAATGATATCATCAATTGCAGCTTATTGATGTGTACAAACTAAGCACAAAAATAACTATTAACGCTTGTCTTGGCACGAAACACTCCAAAAAGTTGGAATACTTAGGCCCCGCTTGTTTCGGTTTGAGTTTTTGACTTATTTTGCACTATTCATAAATTTTGTCTTTTTCTATACTTTTGGCTTTTTTGAGCTTTTTGCCAGTTCTTTTTTCTCGTATTTGTTTGCATTATACGTGATTGGCAAACATGTTTTTTCTATTTTTATTTTTTAAATTTAATTATGCTAAATAAGCCTCCATCGGCTACAGTGTTTTTCAGTCATCTACAGTGCTTTTTAGCCATAAGCCACTAAAAAAACTCTTTTGAGCACGGCCTAATTATGCTACGGTGGTCAACGTTGCGACTTGTGTCAGGGCAACTATATAAACCCTCTGACTCTATGCATGATCTAAAATCGCGATGGATAAGATGAGCACAGCTAAGTGAGTGATAACTCCATGTCAATAATAAGTATTTGATATTGATTGTGTATTGATTTAATTGCTTGAATTTGAATTTTTTTTATTATGTGCATTGAGTTGGTGCTGTGTTGGAAAACCGGTCAGACCGCCCGGCCTAGGCGGTCTGACCGCTGGGATTGAGTGGTCTGACCGGCTTCTTGCCACGGTCTGACTAGCCCCATTGAAGTCTGTGTTGTTTGAATTTGGTTTGAGTGTTAGTCACGATGGGTGTTGTGCAAGGGTTAGTCATGGGAGAGTCCATACATGTGTGAGTCATGACATGTGTCCATGCATATAGTTTTCTGTTGAAGAGTGAAGTGCATGGCAGCGGTTCAACCACTAGGGGTCAGCAGTCTGACTGCTGAGACCAAACGGTCAAACTAGCTTGACAGGGTTCGTCGGCTAGATTTTGAGCTTTGGGATTTTTGAATCGTGAGATGAATTTGGTTTGACTTAGGTCGTTGCTTGTGTGCATAGGGATTTACTATTTGGTCCTAAGCTTAGGATCAATGGCTTGGTTGCATACATTTTGCATGGTGCATTGTATGGATGAATAGTATCAATTGATGACTTTGTATATTGTGCGGTGCTACGTGATGGTTTGCTTGTTTGTGTTGGTTGCAGGACTCCGAAACTACGTCATGGTGAGGCGCACGGGACTGGGACTAAGTTAGGAGAGCTTAGGTCCAAAGCGGTCAAGGGGTCGGGACTACGCTTAGAGGAGCCGAGGTCCCACTACTACAAAAAGAGTCATCACAGACAGTTCAGAACTATCATCACATACGATCAAAGAGCCACCGAAAATGACCGAGGCCTGCGGGGTGCTGGTTGCAAGCTGTGACAATGAGGAACCGGAGCGGGAGCTACCGGTGGTGGACATGACGAGCAATGGCAAGGTGGATCGGGACTAGGCTTAGGGAGATGCTGAAGTCCTATGTGTTCAAGAAAGTTGGGTGCCGTCATGTGCAACGAGAAGCATGTGGTGCACCAAGTGACTTAGGTCACTTGTAAGTGAGGACTGTTTGGTGGGATTCGAATGTGTGAGAGACTTGACAGCAAGTCATTTGGGCCACATGGCAGATAGTAAAGCATCAGCGATACTTCGTAGCAAAGGAAGCGGGAAACTTCGTAGAAGGTGGTAGAGGGATTATTTGGTAAATTGCTTAATACCCAAAAAGTGATGGTGTGCAAAACTGCGATGTGGCCTAAGTGATTTAGGTCTTGGTTGTGCTGAAAATGTAAAGTGGATCAAGAGTTGATTCACAATGGATTAATGGGTGTGTGCTTTGAGAAGCGTGCTTGTGTAAGTGTAAAACCCAAAATTATGTTGAGTTAATTGGTTATCCCATGTAAGTGGATGAAACCCAACTAGAGAAACTGGTTAGGGTTTCTTATATCCTCCACTATAAAAGGGTGAAGAGGGTGGTTCGGGGTTAAGCCATCCACGCCAAGTAGAGAGAGGAATTAGGGTTCTTGGAGAGAACTTTGTGGGAGATGTGAGAAGCTCTTGTGGCTTCGTTTTTTCATCCTTATGTTTTGTGTGTGGCTAAGGATTGGTTGTAAACATTCCTCTTCAAGTATCAATAGAGATTAAAATTTATTCAAGTATTTCCCTCTTGTGCTCAAGTGATAAAATCTTGATTTGGCTTGATTTTTGGTCTTTCCTCTTCTCCCCTTGTTCTTGATGTATGCCAAGAATGTGTAAGTGATGAATATGTGTCTTGAAAATCAGATCTCATCTATCTAGGCACTTTTATTTGTAAGTTCTTGTGTTTGCCCTGGTTTTGGCTCAAGAAGGGGTGATTTTGGAATTTTGGTGTTGTGGGCATTTTGGCTTGAGTTCATGGTGTGATCTAACTTGCTGTGACATGTCAGAACCCATCTAAGGTCATATAGGTCATCAAGAACTCACGAGCAACAGCAGATCAAGATTTCTCTCTTTTGACCGGTTTTTGTGCACCCTTCCTTTGAATCGAAAAAGGTCAGAACTTTGGCAATGATTTTCTTTATCGTTAATTAGAATATGTTTTTGACATCCAAGAGAAGGTGCATGCAAAGTTTCAAGTCATTTGGATCAACCGGTCAAAAGTTATATGGATTTTTGGATTTGAAATAACGCTAAAAATACTTTTTATTCTTAAAATTACTGTAGCAGCGGTTTGATTGGGGGTTACTGTAGCATCCCTTGATTTTATTGTTCATAGCTATTTGACCACCATTGAAACAGAGGTCTGACCGGCCTAGAGGTCTGACCGGCCCCTTCATGGAGGTCAGACCACCGCCGAGGTTGTCAAAACATATTTTTCTCTATTTTGATTAGATCTTTTTTTGTGATTATTTGTCTCTGATTTCCATAGCTTCCATTGTTACTAGAGTGAAAAATTTTTCTTCCACTCAAAGGAAAAAAATTTAGAAAGCCTCGGAATTATTTTCGGCTCCTATTCACCCCATCTAGTCGCCATACTCGATCCTACACTAAGCTCCTGTTCAAAAGTGTTATGGTTTTTGATTTTTTTATTATGGTTTTCAGCTTTTGATTGAAATGACACTATAACAACTGTTAGCTTTTTCTGGGGTACTCAATTAAAGGAAAATGAATAAAAAATAAAAACATCATTATATATTTATGGATAATACAAAGGAAATAGAAAAAAAAGGAAAAAAAGCATTAAGAAGCCAACAACACGTTCTAAATAGTTTTTTCTTTTCGAAGCCAGAAACTGTTTAGAATGGACCAAAGGCAAAAGGCTAAGTCCATGCGTTCTTAGGTAATTGTAGCGCCCCGGCTCAACAAATGTCCAAGATGTCACCTCAACTACTATCTCTACCAATTCTAACTAATAAACTAGCACTACCAACAACTAAACTTCAAGAATAAATATTCAATATAATATTAAACATAAAATTTAGTAACACTATAGACCATAAACTGAATTTAATATGAATCAACAACAACTAACAGAATCATAAACAAGTCTAAAACAAGCAAATAATCAAATTGCAATATTATGAATTATGAAGACTAAGGGAATTCATAAGTTATCTAATTAATGCTATGAAAATTACTAAATTATTTATGTCTATAAGTGATGAGTTGCTAGGTAAAGTTAATGGCTATAAGTATGCAATAATCCATGTTCTACATCCACTAATGCATGTCACCTTCATCGTTCACCTAAAAACAACAACAAAGAACGGTGAGTCCACGACTCAGCAAGTACAAAGTAGAATAATAAGTGAGGCATCATCTTATTAGTAATTCATAACCAAATATCATAACTCAATTTCTCGTATTCATTCGTATCAGTTTCTATTCACATGTATCACTAACTCAAATCACATTTATTTTTCATGAATGCTATGCAATACTCATACACATGTCTCAACTTTTCTTTTGCATATACCAATATAGGTGAGTGTCCGTGCGTCGATGACACACTTTCACCCTATCCTTTTTCATACATGGTCGCCGTGTTCTTTTTCATATAGAGTCTCACCTCCACTCCCGTGGAGTCACATCTTTCTATCATGAATGCTCAACATGCAATACAATGATTATATCTTTCTTTAGTTTATTTTCGGTGTTAAACAATTGATATAACCATCCTTGTACCCAAAGTCATCATCATATCATTATCACTTTTTCAGAAGCATGAGAGCAATATAAAACATATATTGTCATATGAATAATCAAGGCAAGTATTCATTTAACCACAATTTTAAGCACTCGAAAACTATTCTACAATGCACTTACCTCTTTAGTTTTAACGACCGGTTTGATTAGGATATGACAACACAACCGCACTAGTTTTTCTACACCAATTATTCACTCTCAATACAGACCATAACATTACAAGCCAATAAATAAATAACAACACACTTAGACATTCTTCAAACCCATAACTTTTTTCCTTTACCGTACAACAACTTTATAAGCCTGTTTATTGTAAGTAATCTCTTGGTTGAACTGATCGAATGACACCAACCACGCAAGTGTATGATTAGAAGCATGTACTTTTGACGGCCTTGCTTTCTCGATCGTCAGAATTCATTATTCTACGTACTTTTGCAGTGAACTTTGGTTACTGGCCTGTCCTTTTCTTACTTTTTATTTACTTTTGGTTTCAGCTTTTTGAAAGTTAAAATAAATAAGGTGAGTTCTTAAAATAATTTCTCGTTTTACAAATGATTTCTCGAGTTTAAAGGCATATATAATACCCGTTTGAGATCTATTTGTCACCACTTCAAAAAAAACACAACCAAAAATTTCTAGCAGCCCAAGACCTCGCTCATTTTGGCTTAAACTTTTGGCTTATAACTTATTTGTCATTATTCATAAATTTCGTCTTTTTCTGAATTTTTGGTTTTTTTGAGTTTTTTATCAGTTCTTTTTCCCGTATTCTTTTACTTATCCGTGATGAGCTAATATATTTTTCTATTTTTAATTTTTTAAATTTAATTACGCTAAATAAACTATTTTTAATTACAGTGTAATTTCAGCCAACTATAACGTAATTTCAGCTATAAATCACTATTTTTACCCGAGTAGGCCTAAAAGAGCCCATCTGAACAGGGCATCAGCTATGCGGATGCAGCTAGCTGTTCCTATTGGAACGTCAATTCAAGCCTAGGATTACTATTGCAGTAGTAGTGCTGGTATAGGTGGTGCAGTTAGATGATAGCATTGTCTTCATCATGCATTGACTAATGATTTAACGCAATGCGCGTTGATTAAGGTCCTGAACAACTCGACTTCGGTTTCTGGTTTATTTTTCACTATTTATAAGTTTCATCTTTTTTTGAACTTTTGGTTTTTTGTTGAGTTTTTTTGCCGGTTCTTTTTTTCCCGTATTTGTTTGTATTATACGTAATGGGCTAACATATTTTTTTATATTTTTAAATTTTTTAAATTTAATTATGCTAAATAAGCCTCTGTCAGCTACAATGCTTTTTTCAGCCAACTACAGTATTTTCAGCCATATATAAGCCATGAGCTTTTCAGCCGAACCAATCACCACCTAATTGAGGTGCAGCCCAACTAATAATAATGCAATGATCAATTCGCGCGCACATATATTATTCTCCTCTCATCTAAAATATACGTTATTATGAATTTTATATAGTTAAAATTTTTCAAACTTTGACTATTAATATATATATATATATATATATATATATATATATATATATATATATATATATATATATATATATATATATATATAAAAAATAAAAGTATAAAACTAACTACATGAAGATAGTATTATTAGATTTACCTTGTAAAATACTTCTATAACATATATTTTATTATTTTTATTAGCATATTATGATAATAAATTATAGTCAAAATTTTATATTGGAGACAAAAAATTAAAAATAATCTATATCTTAGGGCGGACGGAGTATACGCACGCGCGTTATGCTATGCGATTGCAATTAAGCACGCCGCAGCTAGCTAAGCCTGAAATGATACATCACAGTACTGTATACACTACAAGTCCGAACTCTGAACCGAACAAAGGTAAGCTGGTAAGGTACACACTATACTTTTTATTTTTTTGGAGGGGAGGTAAGGAGGTAGGTACGTACATGTGTACGGATGCAAGGGTTGGGCCGAAATTAATGAACGAACTGCGTTCATGGGTCAATATTTTGTGCTGCAGCTGCTAGCACGCTCACGTCGACTTACTTACAGTCATCACGTGCTCGATCTGCTCTTGAAAAATAAATAAATAAATAAATAAATAAATAAATAAATAGCGCTAGATTGAAAGAAAGCATGCATTTTCCACATGCTGCCCGCCTGCAAGGCCGTAACGAACATACATACGCTAGCTGCCTTCAGACGATGCAATCCATTCCTTGCAGCATTGCATTTACTAATTAATTGTCTGGGAATGAAAACTTTTTATTTACTTAGTAGCTATTATTACATTACCTCTAAAAGTAGTGTCTTATTTGTTATCTAACTCCAATACTTATATATATGACTAAAAATACAATTGTATTTATCATACTACTTTAATAGCTCTTATATACATCTAATTAATCTATATCATTATAATTTAGACCCATTATGATCAATAGTATATATATTTATTTTTTATTTTAATTAATATGGTAATTTATAGCCTTTAAAAGCAAATGTTGTGGCTTTTTTAAACTTTGCTTTAATAATAATAATAATAATAATAATAATAATAATAATAATAATAATAATAATAATAATAATAATAATAATAATAATAATAATAATAATAATAGATCTATAGATCGAACATTTGCATCATATTAATCAAAACTGCTAATACTGGCCTAGCTGCAAACTCAGTTTGGTCACATATATGTTCTCGTAACTTGAGGTAGCTGATCGATCGAAAAGAAACGAATATTCCTGGGATCTTCAAACTGCTGAGAACATGTTGACTTTTCTAGCTTAGGTAGATAGATCGGTAGTTAGCCGGTTGAAATTAGCGGATAACGCCTTGCCTAGGCACAAATTGCGCACGTGCCGCTTCGAGTTAATAATTATATGCATATATATATATATATATATATATATATATATATATATATATATATATATATATATATATATATATATATAAAAGTCGTGTAATTGACATTACTTACGTGCCGTCCTGCGCGTTGCATCCATCCATACTATACTCGCGCCAACATTTTAATTTGTACGTTACAGAGATCATACAATAAGCTAACGGCTCTATTATTAATATATCCATATACCGTGACATATATAATTCCTAATAATTAGCCAAAGAAAAAACAGCAAAAAAGAAAAATCCCTAAGAAAGATGCATGTAGCTACCTATATTGACCTAAAAAAGAGAGTAGCTAGCTAGAAGATGGCACATGCATATATAAGCTCACCAGCTAGGTCAAGGGATAATATACTGACATAAGCAGGCATACAGGCACACCATATTTAGAGATAAGCATGATCAAGTATCTCGATCGGCTTGCATACATGGATTGATCATTTTATAGTGAAATGCACGCGTGTGCATGTGTTCACATGAGATATATGTGATAATGTGAAGTTCGTTTTTCAGGCTATTACTATGCATATTCATGCATCGATGATCTGTACTGCGTGCAGATTGAATTGAGCGGATGGATGGATAACCTCGTCTCTGTCTCTGTCGTTGAAAAAGGTAGATCGGTCGGTGCATGTACGATCAGCTAATCGAGAGTTGTCCTCGATCATCTCAGCGCACACAAGAACCAAATAAGGAAGACACAAGTGGCATGCATGGATAGATAGATAGACAGACCAATTCTCTGAGAAGAAGAAACAAAACTAGCTAGCTAGGTTTCCATGCATTGCACGCGACACTTTTTGTTGGAAAGCTCAGCCGCCAGGCTCCTTCCACACACATCGAGCCATGCAAGCAGCAGCTCGATCGCCAAGATGTTTTTTCGTCGTCTTCTTCTTCCTCCTCTTCTTTAGATGTCGCCAAGAAGTATATGCTAGCACATGAATGCATAGCTAGCAAGCAAGCACAGCAAGCAAGAGTTGAGTGTTCATACCATCGAGTTATCGACAAGTGTACCTTTCGCACACCTCGTCACTTGGGCCGTCATGTGGGGATTATTTTGACTTTTCCATCGATCGTGTCGAGCACGCTCCACACTTGTCAAGGGATTTTAATATATTAACCGTGTCTGTAATAGCATATATGATCATATGTATGGCTTGCAAATTAAGCTCTACGTACTGAGCTATAGCAAATACATTATTCTTGAGGAAATTAAAACGTCTCAGTGTGGTAGCAAGTTGCCAACTTTGCACCGAAATTTCTCCAAAGACGGTGCGAGGCTAAAGTTCTGGGTTCGCCGGGACCTCAACTACATGAGAAAACTAGGGTATGCGGTGACGGCGGCTGCGAGGCGAGGGCACCACCGGCTGGAGAATTGGAGGAGGGCGGCCGGTGGGGGCTGCCAGCGGCTGCGAGGGCAGCACCGGCTGAAGAATTGAAGGAGGGCGGCGGGTGAGACTTAGCAGGTTATCGGAGTAGAGAGCGAAGGAGGTGTGACAAGACGACAAAGGCTCCGTCAGTCATGTGAGGTGATGGCAAGATGCCATTTCAAAATAATCACATGTTTTACTTTAGACAATCTTTATCATCCTTAAAAAAAGTGTCTGAAGGTATCGGTACCTCGCCATTACATATAAATTCTTGATTTCTAGTACCTAGGAATCAAGAATTTATATGTAATTTAGTGGCGAGATACCGGTACCTAGGTACTAAGAATTTATATGTAATTTGGTGACGAGGTACCGATACCTCCTAGTAGGGGTGAAAACGGGTCGGATTCGGACGGATATTGCTGTTACCATATCCTAACCCATATTTTTTTCTCCGGATTCGGTATCAATCGGATTCGGTACCAATCGGATTCGGTGTCGGATCGGTCGGGATTAACCCATTTCGTTTGCACCCCTACTTGTTTGTAAGGAATGCATACAGTGCAGTAAATGGAGTAGGACGCACTGACTTGATGTTACTATTTAATAGCTGATGTGGAAGATTTTATTTTACCATTGCAGAAGAAAATGAAACGTCAAATAGTAGCACTAACCTGAAATCAAACTTGAAGATGTATCGGATTCGGACGGATATTCGGATTCGGACGGATATTGCTGTTACCATATCCTAACCCATATTTTTTCCTCCGGATTCGGTACTAGTCGGATTCGGTACCAATCGGATTCGGTGCCGGATCGGTCGGGATTAACCCGACCCGTTTTCACCCCTACCTCCTAGTACCTTCTAAGGATGGTAAAAACTCTCTTTATTTTATGGTAGAGGTGGGTTTTTTTTTGTTGTGGCTTTAACTTTTGGCTTTGAAATTCTAGCTGTTCGCGAGGGACAATACGCAAAGAAAAATAATCGTATGTAATTTTGACCGGTATAGCTAAATTTAATATAGTGTTTACTATAATTTTTCTGTAGATATCGTCTTAAAAATCATATTATTAAAAAGTTAATTACTGTAACAATCTAAACTCAAGCATAAGTAGAAAGAAACTCGCCAGTTGCTTATACCTGTTTGGTACGTATGAATTTATGGCCCGAGGCGCCCTGGTTAGTGCTACTTCCGCGGACTGTCGTAAGAGAGATGAACGGAGCACGTACACCGGGGCATCACTAGGCAAGGCAGCTAGCTCTAGCTTAGGCTTAGGCCAGCGACAGCATGATGCTTACACTGCCGGATGTACGATGACGAGGATGACACACACTGCCCATGCACAGTTCCAAATTCCCGTCCTTTCCTTTCTCAAAAGAATCCCGGTTCTTTCTTATCTCAAGACTTGGTTGCTACCTTTTTCTCTTTCTCTGTGAAATGAGAGGTGTTGTATATATACTCTCTTCAAATTGCAAAACCCTTTGCTTGTCATTGTGAGTTTGAAATAAGAAAACATGGGAAAAATTTGAAGAGATAGTAAATAGTCCTTAATATACTAGCTCGTACGTAGCATGCATGTTAGTGACCAGAATTTTAAAATTAACATCACACGTCTTCTATCTCCTCGCTTCTATTTCCCCTCTTGCATCTGCAATCTCGAGCATGACACTATGATGACAGCACAGACATATTACATGAGAACTAACGTACATCAATCATGCTCCACTTTTTTTTGACGTTTAAAATCATAATTGACTGAGGAAGGTCACAACAGTGGGAATTGTCTACAAACAAAAAAGAATATGGCGTACAAATGGCATGCTTCTTGCATGGTTTCCATACGGCAGCATAGTTTTATTATTATTATTAGAAGTTGGTTCTATGTTTTTTATGGTGTCGCTTGGTTGGACTGAAATAAGTTGGTTTATAGTTAAAATTGCACTGTAGCTAGCTAAAATTACACTGTAGCTGATGGTGGCTTACAGGGCCGGCCCTGAGGGTGGGCAAGAGGGGCGGTCGCCCTGGGCCCCCAAAATCCAGGGGCCCCCATATACTATGTAGAGTATATACATGCAGCAAATAGAAGGCATGGTTAAATACTTTAATACTTATAGAAATGAAGGATTTGCTTTGAGTATGATCATTGCCAAAGATATTGCAGCTCAAATGAATGTAGAGCCATCATTTCCAGTTAAGCGGCGTGTTCTTAGGAAGAAACAGTTTGATGAAATTGATTGTGATGAAGTAGTTTTGCAAGCTGAGAAGGAATTTGAAGTTAATTATTTTTTTTGTTATGGTTGATATGGCAATCAATTCATTGAAAAGTAGATTTCAAGAACTCCAAACATTCGAAGTATATTTGGATTTTTAATGAGTTCAACAACATTGAAGTCATTGGATCGAATCAATTAAAAGAATGTTGTACAAAATTTGCGAAACTTTCTCTCTAGATGGTTCCTCGATGTTGAGTTAAATGATCTAATTTCTGAGTTAAGTGTTATGCAATTGACTTTATCGATAAACCAATGTCCGCTATGGAGATCTTTGAGTTTGTCGAGAAGCGGATTGTTATCCTAATATTTCTATTGCTTATCGGATTTTATTTACTATGCCTCGTGACCGTGGCATCACTGAAAGAAGCTTTTCAAAGTTGAAATTGTTGAAGAATCATTTAAGGTCAACAATGTCTCAAGAGAGGTTAAACGGTTTGGCAACTTTATGTATTGAGAAGAAATTATTGGATGAGATTGATATCAATACCATCATCAATGACTTCGCATCTAGAAATGTTAGAAGAAATTTTAAGGTAATATCTATGAACTCTTTGATGTGAATTTTTCTTTAATTAAGTGTTTGTTGGTAAAATTAGATATATATATATATATATATATATATATATATATATATATATATATATATATATATATATATGTGTGTGTGTGTGTGTGTGTGTGTGTGTGTGTATGTAGATTTATATTTAGATATTTATACTAAGGCCCCTATTTCTAGTTTCGCCCCGGGCCCCTAAAATCCTAGGACCGGCCCTGGTGGCTTATTTGGCATAACTAAATTTAAAAAAATTTAAAAATAGAAAAAACAAGTCAGCCCATCATAGACAATGCAAACGAATACGGAAAAAAAGAACAGATAAAAAAGCAAAATTTAGGAATAGTAAAAATAAGTCAGAATCTCAAACTAAATTAAGCGGGGCTATATATTTGAAAGTTTGTATTTTAAGATTATCTCTAACAACTCCACCTCACCTTAATATATACAACGTCCCAGACAAAATGTGTCTCTATCATCGTTACCCATCCCGACGGGCAATCGAGTCGATGAAGCTAGCTAGCGCACGAATTATGCATTCCACAGGTGGGCCATGCGCCATGAATGGAGCTCCAGAGATAAACAATGAAAAGGAGCAGTCGGAAGCCACGAGCTCACCACGAGCTGCCAACCATGGCATATCATTGGCGACGACCGTAAGTGGACACGTGGCCGGGGGTGGGGGATGCCGTCACCATCTTATCTGAAGCCATGCGCTTTGCTTTCATTATGCACGTTCGTCCCCCCTGCCCTGCACACGGGCGGGCGCCTGACGTGGAGCCACGCCGATGACTCACGTACGCCCAAGCGTAAATTATTCATCTGCTAATTAGCGATTCCATGCCGTACCATGTACGCGGTTTCTGAAGAACTTAATTCGCTAGCTAGCTTTCAGTGAATTCCACCTGTCCTGCATAGTGTTTTGTACAGGGAATCTCGTGCCGACGGATGACCTGATATTTGATCTCTTTCCTGAATCGTGTGTAGCCCTGTTAGTGGACGGGAACAATGATACTTTTAAGCAGCCTCGGATGTCTAATCCGGACGCTAATAGCAGATGTTTGGCTGCTATATTTTTGTTTATATTTATAATATTTTTTATTCATATATACAATAAAAAAGAACAAAGAACGATGTGAATATTCACATCCGCAACATTTCTCGACCATATATGTAATATTTCTTGGCACTGTATGCAATGAAAATGCAAAAAGAATGATACGAGTATTCATATCGTACGCTCCGATGCAATATTCTTATATAATGCATGCAACAATTTTGATAACATATGTAACAAAAAATATATGATACAAATGTCGATGTTGCATATGTGAAATAAAAAATATTACAACAAAAACATCTATACAAAATGTTGTAAATAAAAAAATATTACAACAAAAACATCTATAAAAAATATTGCAGCCAAATGTTAGATGCTAACGTCTAGATCAGACGTCCGGACGCTAGTAAAATCCCATATTTTTATCCTTCGTTAATTTAGGCGCTGTTAATAAAACACTAGTACTGGTAGCCACTTGACATTCTTTGCCATCATTGCAGACACTGTCTTGGTGTGAAAAGGGAGCAGAGTGCAAGTCCCATTGCACGATGGGTCATTGCCCCTGAATGATGACCTACTGTGCCCTCGATCGTCATACTAATCCAACCACCTTCGCTTAGGTAAGTAGCTTAGGTACAAGACAAAGGCACGGCGTCTATAAATCCAAGGCCCAGACCCTCCGTCTCAAAAATTTCAGATCAACACCATAAGCACTGAGCAGCAAGTAGCTATCTTTCTTGGTCCGTTCTTCTGCTGCCCTCCAGCTCTGCTCACTGTCCGCCGAGTACGTGCAGTGCAGCACTCGCCATGCCGAGCTACACTAGCTTGCCCGCTCTTCCGGCCGGCTTTCGGTTTCACCCCACAGACGAGGAGCTGATCGTTCACTACCTCATGAACCAGGCCGCCTCCATGGCATGCCCTGTGCCTATCATCGCCGAGGTCAATATCTACCGGTGCAACCCATGGGATCTCCCTGGTAAACTAGCTGCACCGCACCGCCCAATCCTACTTATCTCTTGGTTCGAATGTTTTTAGCAAGTGAAAATATGTATGCACGTAGTGATGATCAATCTGCTAACCTTTTTCTTCCTTCTCCACAATCTTGTAGCCAAGGCCCTGTTCGGAGAAAACGAGTGGTACTTCTTCAGTCCGAGGGACCGCAAGTACCCAAACGGCGCCCGTCCCAACAGGGCTGCCGGATCAGGCTACTGGAAGGCCACCGGCACTGACAAGGCCATCTTGTCGACTCCGACGAGTGAGAACATCGGGGTTAAGAAGGCCCTTGTGTTCTACAGGGGCAAACCTCCAAAGGGTGTGAAAACAGATTGGATCATGCATGAGTACCGCCTTGCAACCACCGGCAAGAGCAAGCAGCGTAGAGGATCCTCCATGAGGGTGAGATTTCCTTTTTTTTCTTTACTTGGCAGTTGCTTGTACCATGAGCTGCACTTTTTTTTCGAGGAGAAGCTACATATTATATTGCTCTAGTTATTCACACTCAAAGGTCAAATATGTAGGATTAACTGTATAATTTTTTATCTGCATGCTGCTAATTCTTTACTGTATTAATGCCATTCAGTTGGACGACTGGGTGCTGTGTAGAATCTACAAGAAGAGCAACAGCTTCCAGCAGTTCTCTTCTGATAACCATGAGCAGGAGGAGGGCTCAACTGTGGAGGAAGATTCTCTCAACATCAACGAAACCTCACCAAAGTCTGAAGAAGCTCCTGCTGTTGTTGATCAGTTTCGTCCCATGACCATCGCCAAGTCATACTCCCTCACCGATCTCCTCGACACCATCGACTACTCGGCGCTCTCGCAGCTGCTCCTCGACGGCTCATCTGATGCCCCGGAACCGTTGCCGAGCCCCCTAATCTACACAACACCTCCGTGCCAAACACTAAACTATAACAACAACGTGAACGGCCACAATATTAGTATGCCACAAGTAGACGCATGTTCAGATTACAGTGCCAATTATAATGGTCTGAAAAGGAAGAGAGTAGCGATGGATAGTGCTAGATCCTTAGAAGATGGCGGCAATTTTACGAAAAAACCGGTGCTGCCAAGTGATTCAAGGATCAGCGATTTTGGCAGCACAAGCAGCTACTGCAACCAGCAGCTTGCAGATCAGAGTAGCTTTCAGTACAGCAGCTTGCTGAGCCATTCATTCCTGAACCAGCAGCTGCTACTGAACAACCACCTGCAGATGCAGTAGTAGACCTATATTAACGCACCAGTCGAGATGTGAATTGCTACAATCCGAGAAGCAAAGCTGGAGGGAACGGTTTTACTGATTGTTCCATTTGAACTTCCTGTACAAGAGATGTATGAGCATGACAGATAGACAGGATTCTTGCTATGAGCGATGCACGGAAAAATTCCGGATTCTTCTGGTGGGATTTATGATTTCTTTTCCTCTTAATTCTCATGCACAAGAGTTCATGTAAATTATGGGTATTGTGCTAATGAAGCCTGTGATCGATGCATCATCATGATGCACGTTTCTTGTTAATTTGGTACTGTGATTTGACAAGCCACAAAATCTTGTAATCCCAACACATGCATGGACAATTGCATTTTACATGCTGCGCCTTGTTCTTGGAACTTGGAAAGTTGTTCTGGTCCTATGTTGAATAATTGATCATGTACGCACTATAATACTCCTAGGAGCGAGAGCTAGCTGGCATGTGCAATTTCATTGAATCCTCATCCACTTGGAAATTAAAGTAGATTACTCGATCCACTGGAAGTTGGAACATACCTTAGCTGCTACCTGCTCATGATTCCATTGTAGATCGAGATGGATCAGAGTCAAAAGGAGGGATGCCGTGCGGGCGTAGTAGACCTTGTTATCAAGGTTATATTGGACGTCTCATCATATACGATTCTACAGAATTTTTTATAATTAAGTTATAGCATAGTTATCTTAGACGATTTTATTAGCATGACAATCTATATTATAACTGATGGTAAGAACCGTCATTAATGATCTACTTACCACAGATAGTTCGTAATAAAAACCATCTATGATGTATAAATTTATCACAGAAAGTTTTGTGAAAAGCCGTTAATGATATATCACAGATAATTTTTGTAAAAAATTGTTTGTGATAACCTACTTATCATAGACGGTTATTTTTAAAAATCGTTTATGTTGTGACTTATCAAAGATGGTTTTTTATTAGTCGTATATAATAATATTCTTCTATATATACAGACACTTAGAGCGAAAACCTAATTCATTACTTCTGTACACACTTAGGTTTTCCTCAACACACCTGCGCTTTCTTAGCTCCCCCTTCTCCATGCACCTTCGGCGCCAGTGAGGTCGGGCCATCTCGCCAATGGCCACCTGCATTACCTCTATCATCCACCACCACGCCGCTCATCTCCCTTCGCTAGCATGCCAACGCACCATCGGCAACCACCTATTCGTGCCGTACCACCTCCACTGTGCCTTCGCCAAATCCCACCGCCTAACTCCTTCCCTCCAAAGCGTCGCTGCTCGCCCCACCAAGCACCGCAACTCCTTCCCTTCCACTGCGCCACTAGCTAGCTTGTGCGCCGCCAGGTCCTCCCATGACACCGACCACTCCCTCCTTAGCTTCGATTAGCTGCCGCCAAGTGGATCGTCTTCAGCCTCTTCTTCCTCTACAGCGACCACCATCTCCACTGGCCTCAATCTCATCTTCTCCAACCTCGGCTTCCCCTACTTCGTCCCCATCTTCCACCTTGGTTTAGTACAATTTCTCTTCCCTTCCTTAATCTCTTAATCTCTTAATTACTTTTCTATTTTGCTACTTACTTGCTAAACTGTGACATGTGGGCTTGTAATATTGAGACAGTGGAGAATTAATATTCTGTGATGCTCTGTGTTTGTACTTGGTAACTAATATAAATTATATTGTTAGTAGGATTTGTTAGTTGTAGCAGTGGATGTGTGGTTGTGCTTTGTTATTTTATTCCAGAATTGCCCTATGTTCATATTGCCAATAGTTTAAATTCTATAAATTGTGGGTGTAATTTGTGTTCTGAGATAATTGTGAAATATGTGTTTTATTAGTAGTTTGTTAGTACTTGCATCAGAGCTATTTGTGATTTGGGTTAGTAGTAGTTGTGATTTGTGAGCTTAGTTGTGTTGCCGACACTTTAGAGCAATAAAATTTCATCTATGATATTTAATTTTTTTATATATTCCATACTGAAATATAATTTGAATGCTTCATAGATAGCAGCTAAGCGAGAAGGCATCCACACAATTTTCGGGCTCAGTTTTGTCGATTACGTTCGATGACCAGACCAAAGGAGCAACTAAGCGAGAGGGTCGAGAAATAAAAAATGCCTAAGAACTGAATGATCATCGTGGAGGTCAGTCTAGTTGGGGTCCCTTTACATCCCAAGAAAACAGTGGCTGTATTTCAGACCACCTGTGGGATAGTTTCAAGGCAACGGGTCTCCATCACTACACTGAGCTGGAAGTCTCTAACGAGTGAAGAGAAAGAGTAGTTTTGGGAGCAAGTCCCAAGGTCCTTCGAGATCAGAGAAGTTTAGGGCCTCGTGCGACAACAAGTGTTCCTAGCGATGGGTAAGGTGTGGAAGAACTTCAATAGCAAGCTTGTCATGAAAAATGTGAACAAGGATGGGACACCGTTCATGAAATATCCTTTCCTCCGTCTGGATATATGGGATGCCTTTGTGGCCATGAAGATGACCACTGAATTCCAGAAAGAAAGCGTGGTGCACAAGGCAATCCAGGTCTAGAATACTCATCCACACAGACTTGGTACCACTAGGCATGTGGATAAAATCTCACAATGGAGGAGGGAGGACGAGGAGACAATCCTGTCGGAGGCCTTCCTGCCATTTATCGAGATCACAGATGAGCGCGCCTAAAATCATGAGTGCTAAGATGAATGATCCAGAGGCTTGTTAATTTCATAATAATTATTTCCTAATTATCAGTTTAAATATATATGTTTACTACTTTTCTTCTTCTAGCAACAGGGCATGATAATCAAATCAAGTACATTCGATCTGAATGAAATCTCAGACATTCGAGGGCGACTCTCCATCTTCTTGATGACGAAGGTCATTGACTCGAAAGGAGAGTTTCATTCCGACGACATTGATTAATGCATGTTCAAAATATTTGATTCAATTATAATTCACTTCGAGTTGTAATTCAATTATAACTCTAGCAATAATACATGAACATTCTTTTGTAATTGATTTTAAATTATAAATCAATTTGAGTTGTAATTCACTTATCTAGTTATCTGTCATTTATCTATAATCTGATTGCTTGTTTTCGGAGGGCATGGTTAGTATTTCCTGAGGCTAGCCGAAAAACAGAAAATTTTTAACTATACAAAGAACTATCACAGACAGTTTCTAACACAAAACCGTCTGTGATATGTAGATCATCAAGACCATCACAGACGGTTTTTGTATTAGCCGTCTGTGATATGTTGGATATCACATACGGTTATTTTAAAAAACTGTCTGTGTTGTGACTTATCACAAACAGTTTGGGAGTCGTCTGTGATAACTATTTATTATCACTGACGTAATAAATTAGATGATTTAGAAACTATTTCTGATGAGGGTTACGAGCCGTCTTAGATGACTCCATATATGGTAGTGCCTCCGGCTTATTCCAGGGCAAACCAGTTCGATTTGTCAGACTCCAACCAAACGACAAGTCAATGGTCGATTAATTTGTCCATGCATAATTCAACATTAATTGAAGCAAGCATGCATAATTCAACACATATTCACGCGTTGGTGGACCAATGCAATGGCTAAACGTCATCACCGGCCAAAACAAACAACTGATACTACTATATTTGTTGCATGGTTCCTATGATGATGCACATATGACATGTTCGATTAGATAGGTCCTAATTGGCTGATTCTCCGATCCCCATTTGGTTAAGGAAGTTACCCCATTGGAGACAGCGATTTCTTTATGCTTCTAGCTAGCTCTTTCAAACCATCATACCATGCATGACAAGAAGATAATGCAGAAAAAAAAAATGCAACTAACCTTCTCGAGCTGGTCTACCTCTATGCATCTAGCTACCAACCCATGGTTTGAAGCAATCGCCAAGAAATTAATTAACTAGTTAAAGCATGAAGTCACATGTTACAGAGACTGGTTCTAATTGGTGCTTAATTGCGCACTGGTTTAAGCGCCGGATAGGATCGGTAGTGTCTAAAAGGTGGTGGTGACCGAGGAGAGTAGATAAGAAGGGTCCGTCCAAATCATCTAGCTAGGTTCCCTAAGTCATGATACCCTGAACATTATGATAGATTATCTCTAAGCACGCATGCTTGCCAAACGCTAATTGAAAGTGTGTGGGGGCTTACTAGGGTCCATCTTCGTATTGCACCTACGTTAACAGGTTAAAAGTAAGCTTATCACTGAGACCATGACACGGTTGATTCCTTTTCTAGAATGCATGAGCCACTAGCCATTGATAATTGGTTGCTTAATGCTTGCCCTAACAAATTCACAAAGTAGAAACGGTGCTTAATTTGGTGGAGCAACCTGGGCCGTAATTTATATGGGCCAGGAAGCCCAGAACGCAGAACTAATAATCTTCTTAGCTTCCAGGAGGCAGCCCTGAAATGTTTCATCGGTGGCCTTCCGGTTGTACCTACGTGGCCTGTGGGGCGCACGAATGCTTATACAGTTGGAGTATACAGAACTTTTGTGCTCCAGACAGGTTACCCCCTTTTATATATGTAGTTAAGTATGGTTACATACTCTCTCTCTCTCCGGTCGTAAATTCTGAACAGAGATATGTTTAAAACATTTGGTTTTGAGATATCAAAATGATATGCATGAATTTATCATAAAAAATGCTTTCATAATATCGCATGGGAAGCTGCAACAACAACGTTATTGTTGCACCAAGATGATCACCAGGCACTAATGGTGAAAGCCCTACGAGGGGTCGTTGGCCGAAATTCCGGTGTGTCCAAGGGTCAACCGAGCTCGGCGATGGCCGGAGTTTGGAAGCAGAATTCTCTCGGTGGGCCACACAGCAAACTACGGAGCCATGGCCATCCTTATAGCAGTCATGCATCTTACTACTAGTATTGCTACCACTGGATCAGCAGAGAATTTGGGCGCACGGTTACTGCACTACTGAAGGTGCATGCATGGACGCATGGTTATCGATTTAATCTAGTTATGTGGCAATTTTGTTGGTTGCTTCATTAGTTGGTATTTAGAGGGAGATCGTACTGTTTGTTTTAGATCTTTGTAACAAGGACGATATTGTTTATTCTGAACTTTTCGTTGCTTAGTTTTTGATGCTGCCTTGTATGGCACATAGTTTTTGAAAAAAAAAATCCTTTAGTTTTGGATGCACTGTATATACGACTGTTTCGTAAACTAAGAACATCGACCTAACTGTCGTCTTTGTTGAATCTAGATTGTTATAACTAGACTCTAAACATTTTCCATGCAAACTAATTTACATACGTTCTTTACCTGCTGTAAATGGGAAAAGAAACTAGTGCTGGACTGGTTAGAGCAAGTATTATAAGAGGCTGTAAGCTGGCTGTATGCTGAGGTGGAGGAGAGAGAGGAGGAGAGAGAAGAGAGGTGGGCTGTAAGCTTACAGCCAGCTGAAACACAAGAACCAAAAAACTTTGTGAGAGGAAGGGGTAGGTCATACAGCCTTTAGCTGGCTGTAACTACTATATGAGTAGGCTGATAAGTGGGCTGTAAGTATCTATACAGCCAGCTGAAGGCTGTATTATAAGACTTGCTCTTAGGCCATTACGATCGGTCATGTCTTGTGCACCGTCAACTAATTAATCAACTTCACAGAGACCACCAAACAGCGCGGCGTACCTAGAGGTGAAAACGGGTCGGATAGTTTCCGATCGATTCGAACGAATACGGATATGGATTGTGTCGGATCGGATTTTTTTCAGATAATTCTCGGATCGGATACGTATACGGATTTTTTATCGGATACGGATACGAATACAGTAAGCCTAGTATTCATCGAATACGGATACGGATAATCCGTATAATACGAAACCAGATATCCGAGATTTTAGCCCATAACCAGCCAGCCCATAATGAAGCCCAGACGGCCCATTCCACTCCACTTCTCACATACGTGCACTCTGTAAGCATCACTCTGGTCGAATAACCTCTCCTTCAGGAAAAATGCAGCGTCGTGAGCAATCATGCAATCCCTCTCCATTTCTCCAAAACGGAGACCACCATCACGTGAGCGTCGTGCAGTATGTGATAAAAACTTTGATCATAATTTATTTTTTTTTTTGATAAAACACACAGGTGGTGGAAACATTGATAGATCTATCATAACTGAGATTGACATAGAAGGCATTGAGCGCCATTTTGCATACATGATGACAACGGTTTGCTAGTCTTTACATCGTACTACATAGTTGTTTGGTTTTATTTTATACTGCTTTGAGTATTTATTGAAATAAAACTTGTAGGTACAAGAAATCTTAGGAAATACTGAAATGCAGGACTTGGTGGATGAAATGGAGGAATGAAATGTTCTTATACTTGTTCAAATTGCTATCATGTCATCATGTGTATTCCATGAATTGCACGTTGTTGCTACTTATGTAGTTATGTTATGATCAACTATCGGGTATATTTTCATTGTGGATGAAAAGACTATGCTTGTTTAGATTTTATGAATGTTTTGACAAGATGAACTATTTACGTATTTTCGTGAATTTTGGATGTATAGTTTAAGGGGTTTTCATGTTCCCATAAATATTCGTAACCGTATTCGTTTCGATTCGTATTCGATCCGTATCTGTATTTAATATTATTCATATTTTTATTCGTATTCGAGTTATCCATATTCGTATCCGTATCCGAAAAAAATATGAAAACAAATATGGTAGAGATATTATCCGTCCGTATCTAATCCGTTTTTACCTCTAGGCGTACCTATGTACAAGCCAACTAGAGCGCCGCTGCATGCCTGGATCTAAGGAATTTCAATTTTCAAGCCTTTCATTGCGCCCTTGTTTAGACCTCTCTGGGGTGTTTTTCTCCTTTTCTTTTAATGAAATAACGCGCAAAGCTTTTGTATGTTCTCGCAAAAAAGAATTTCAAGTCTTCACTTAACGCTGCACGTTGCTTTCTGAATTCTAGGCCGGACTGCACTTTCGTATAGCTAGAGACAAGCTAGCCTACAAATGGATTCAGCTCTGTCTTTGAGTTTTTTTTGTTGATTCTTTTTTTTGTATTTATTTGTATTATCCGTGATGAACTAACATATTTTTTTTCTATTTTTAAATTTAATTACGCCAAATAAACCACATTCAACTATAATGTAATTTCAGCCAGCTACAGTGTAATTTCAGCTATAAACTACTATTTTTTAGCCTAACCAAGCAGGCCATGATCTTGTTCTAGGTACTTAATTCAGGCCAACAAAATGCCTCTTAAGCACTACCTGTCAAACATATATAACCATCTTGATCGGCAGCATGTTGCAAAAAAAAAATGCAGTCCATACCCTGATTGGTCAGTTCTAGACCCCTTCTGGGTTGTTTCTACTGAAACTAAAAACTTGCTCATTTGAAGTCGCTTTTTTACAGTACAGAATACTGCGCGTAATGCGTTGATAAGAAAATCATATCAGAGCAGTAACCGAAAAACATAACTAACTAATTAATCATCTTAGATCTTATGTAGGACCAAAAGAGAACAAAGGGGGTAAATGGTACCGATCAATTTCCGCAAGTATTCTTAATCCTTCGTCAACTAACTATAGAGTTACTAAGATTAGGATCAATAGCAAAAAACCTAAAGTAAATCGCTCAAGAGATCAAACTGCAGAGAAATGCGAACTCTAGGCGGTCTGACCAGCTACCCAAGTCTGATTTGACCTCTTGGCAGTTAGACCGCTGGCACCAGCACCAAGCTAGTTTGACTAGTGCTGAGGATTGGACCGGCCTCCCTATTCCAAAACAGTCTAAAACAATCCACTTTTTATGTAACTCCTAAAACATAAGTCCAAACGATATGAAATTTTGTACAAGCGGCTTTCCGAACCTAAACCGTGTACGCCGTTCATTACAGTCTTGAAAAGCACAGATAAAAGTCATTAGACACAACTCAAAAAAAAAGGCATGTGTAATGACCGTCCAAGTTTGAGAGGATGTGACTGTAAATAGATGCGATTTATATTGATTATTATTGTAATTTTGGAGGAATAATATGTAAAAGATTAATTGCATTGCGGTTTCTATTGAAATGGATGGTTTTAATAGAAATTTGTGCTAGTTGTACCGTTTCCTACGAAACTTTTTAGGTTGCGTTATTTTCTTGTGCATAATTCCCAAGAGCTGTACTATTTCCTGCAAGATTTATAAAAAAAAACTCTTACAAAATTTCTTTGTTCCACGTAAACCCTGTTCTTAGAAACACAAAACGCAGGTAGGAGTAAATATGTAGGAGACTTATCCCCAAACAACAGATGACAGGACAGAACGATTGATTGACAGAGCAAACAAAAACAAGGCCTCTCTGAGCCTTCCCCTCCATTATTTTTCATCCACTGCTCGGCACAAATGGAAGCAGCACTGGCCACTTCCTCCTCTCTGGTGCTCCTCTACTCCCAGGAGGTCTCTAGTGAGCTTCCCTTCCTCCTGGTTGCCTCCTCCTTGCAAGAGCTGTTCCTCCTCCGGTGCAAAGCAGCAGCAGTGCCTCCATTTCCTCAATCAGCTGCGAAGGATAAACGGCAACAAGAGTAGCAGAAGCATCCTATCCTTGATATGCTCTTCCAGTGTAACGGACAACCCATCATCTGTCGTTTCTTCATAAAGATGGATCCTTGAGCCTGCAGGTTTGCGCCTCCAATTCTTCCGAAAACTGAAAAATATGTGTAGTGCAGTTGAAGGACCATATGAGATGGTCTAGATTAATGTTGTGATGAGCTATTGCAATATTTATAGAGTGGTCAATTGGTTTTTGCAAAGATCACATCTACACGTGGCAAGCATGGCGATTGCTTGCAAAGGATAGTGATGACCGGGTCAACGAGGGGTATTTTGACCAAAATAACTGAAACCATATTGGATCAAAACTGCGACTCATGAGCGATGCGTTGGAGAGCAGTTTAGGTCAAGATGAAGCTGGTTTGATCAAGGTGTATCAAGGCTAAGGATTTAATGGATGCATACTTATGCGCTTTAAAAAGTGTGCTTAAGTGAACTTGAGTGAGTAAAATCCGTGTATGTGGAGTTAACGGGTTTTCCCTATTGTAATAGTGGATTGGATCTATTTAAGGGTGTAGGTGGCTGGTTGCCCACCTATAAAAGGGGTTGGGATGGAGATGTGTATGGTTAACCATCTAACCCTTCTCTAATGTGTTCTTTTGTTTAGGGTTAGGCTTTGAGAGTGGAGCACTTGGTGTGCTCTCTATCTTCTAAAGTGGAGTGGCTGTAAAACTATCTCTGTCAAGCAAGCAATACATCAATTTTTAACGATCTCTATGTCTATTTCTTATTTTGATTGATTTGCTCTTGTTTCGGATGGTTTTGATCTCTCCTCTTCCCTCTTCTTGATCTTACTATGCTAAGGACATGATTGAGATGACGATAACTTCTGAAAATCAATCTCCTATCATCTAGGCACTTTGATAGTGGTTTATCAAGAAACCCGGTTTTTGTTAATTTAGGCCTCATCGAGTGATTTCTTGTTTCCAGGGTTTTTGGGTCAGGTTCTTTGGTGTTCTACCTTGCTGTGATATGTGTGAATACATTTAGAGCCATCTTGGCCATCATCTACCCACGAGTAAGTTATATTCACCATTTAGGTTTTTTGCTCAGTTTTGGTGTACATCTCTTTCAAACTGAAAAAGGTCTTATTTTTGCTATGTTTTCATGATCGTTTATTGGAATAAGTTCACAATCCTCTAGAGAATATCCTGGTAAAATTTCATATCATTTGGATCTACAGATCAAAAGTTCCCTCGATTTTGGTTTTTGAAATCGGGTTGAAAATACTTGTTAGAATTTGTAATCTTGTTTTCAGTTTGGAAGTCGAAGTCGTGTACAAGTCAAAAGTCGAAGTCGTATATGAATCATTGTGGTTGTGCTCATTGTCGTGTACGAGTACGAGTTAGTCTATCGAGTCCTTGTCGGAGTCGTAGGAGTAGTAGTCATAGTCGAGTCTGTCCCGTAGTCGTAGAGCAGGGTATAAAGGGCAGAGTATTGTATCGAGAGATTACAAGGAGAAAATAGAGAGAAAGGAAAACAAAGAGAGCGATCAGGGTGATCGTAGCAATTAGTGTGATCGAGAGAAAGAAATAACGAAGAGAAGAGTGGTTTGGCTCTAGAAAATCTATCGAGTACATCGAGTTCACAGATGTGATCGTAAACGGAGTTATGACCACGGCGACGAACGGAGGTGTCCGCAGGTGCTGAAGACGTGGTCATAAAAAGAGTTACGACCACGGTCGTGGAGCAGAAGCTGTGGCCGTAAGGGTTACGACAATGGCAGTCGATAAAGTCTTCAGCGTAGTCGACAACATTACTGCGTGGTCGTGATCAAGTTATAACTACGGTGATCGAGCCTACTACGCGGTCGTAGGAAGTGCAGCGCAGCGACAGTGAATGTGGTCATAACTTTAGCTGAAGTTACGACTACATGGTCGGAGCAGCGAGACGTGATTGGAGATGTCACAATGTGGTCGTAACGACTGTCAAGGTGGTCCGAGAACCAACAGAGTGATCGTAACGACTCAGGAGGTGGTCGTAGCGACAATAGCGTGGTCGTACGGCTCCTGGGAGTAGTTGTAAGACTTCAACAACACTATTCATTGCCCTGATTTTACTGTAACAATGGTCAGACAACCATTAGAGGAGCAGTCAAACCCCCAAGACTAGTCAGATTGCCAATTCTATGCCGGTTAGATTATCGGGAAGTGGTTGCTTTAAAGTTTTGTATTCTTGAACTATTTATCTTGAGTTTTTAGCTAAAAACTCTATTTTTTGCAACTCTTTAGTTGTGTGAGAATGGAATCTTGAATACTTACGGAAAAATTCGAGTTGGCACCATTCACTCCCCCACGGTTATAACCATCCGGTCCAACAGTAGTCGGTCCTTTTGAATTGATGCATGTTCAGTTTAGTACTAGCCACCGTCCTCAATGTTATCCACATGTTCTTTGCCTGGTTCGTCAGATTACTCTTCAAGAACATTGTGTGCTTGCATATCCACATTTTGGCATTTGCAGCAGTGTGAATTCCCACCCGGAAGACGAAGCGGGGAAGAGACGTGCATATATGATTCGTTCTTGCGTTCTTCCCAAAAAATTGGGCACCATTTTGGCTCTTCCATCAGTAATTTATTCTCTTGGCCTGTTCTACTGGATGCAAAATTATTATTAATTTCAGGAGACGGCGATTGGCGTCATATCGTTGCATTGTTTGTCATCATCTTGTGGATTATCAACAACTACCGTTGTAACAAGTTACAACACACATGTATGCTGCTGTCCAGGATGCGTCCACTCGCTGTGGCAACAGGTCAGTATTTTCGACTCTGCTTGTATGCATTCCACTCGCTGGTTCTGTCCATCTCGTCTAACATCAAGCAGCCATGCGTTGCATTACATAGGATGCTAGATGTGACAAGCAGTTGTTCAGGACCAAATTAAGAACTGGTTTGCACTATTTTATAATAGCCAACCGATCTGACATTAATCTCCTGCGCGCATACATGCAGTTTCTGGCGCGCACGCTCGGCTGGAGAAGAAAGAGGGAAGCCTGGTCGTGACGGATCTGGACAGCACCAACGGGACATACATCAACGAGAAGAAGCTTACACCTGGCTTCCCCGTGCCCATAGACCCCGGGAGCTTACTCATATTAGGAACGACTACACAACTCGATGAATTGTTTCTAGACAATTAGGAAGTAACATAGGCATCAATAATCGTTTGAAATTACAGAGTAAAACCCCACGAAAAGTACCCCCCAAGTTATATTAGATCATGTCAAATGAAAGGCAGAATGCAACGTCGCTTGTTCTGTGATCCGAATTTTCATAAATGGAAAACACTGTTTGCTTGTGAGGAGTTGAATCTGACGGATGTGTTGAATCAGATAACACAGAGTAGTGTACTTGCTACAATCAAATGGTCCACGGAACATAACAGGGAAATTCAACAAATTCTTTCATAGTAGTAAAGGAAATTTGCTGCCACTCGCTTGAGTAAAACCAGGATGAAAATAGTAACTAGCAATGCATTTCATCATGGAAATGCAGAGCTCGATGATGCTAAGCTTTGCATCATATCAACTTCGTGACTTCTCTCCACAAGTACAGGCTACTAGTATCGAAAGATCAAAGCGGATTTTTTGTACATCATCTAGCCTAAAGTTGATTCCTCACAAAATCTAGCCTAAAGTTCTCCACCTACTTTTTCATCCCATGCAGATCCATCGATGTTGACTGACTGGCTAAACCAAGACTCCAAGTGCATTGAGACTGCAATAATATATGTAGTAGTTAGAAGTACACTATCATTCAGATCCGACAAATATAAAGTTCTCATATTTTTTCCTACGTCTCCATTAGAGGCAGTGCAAATACTGAAACAAACCAGCTGTAACCACTTGTGGTGCTTGCATGGATTACAAGTTTGAACTGCTTAACATTTTTTCTATGCAGAATAACCAATGAAAAATCCTTTTTAGTAAGTAGCATTGAAGCATACCCTTCTCTAAGTTCAATTTGGATATTCGACTGATGGATCCATCTACTCACAGAAGCTTTAGCAATTAGCACATAAACAACTGGATTCGGTGAAGGATGCTCCAGCAAAAGTTCTACAATAGAAAATTGCGAAGCATTTTTGCAATCACCTTAGGACTATCTCTCTGCACGTGCCGTATGTCATATAGGAAGGCCATGGTGCAGCAGAATGTGCTGCCTTGCAGTTGAAGTCATCCCTGAATATACTGATCGGTCGCTAATATCCTGGACAATAAAACAGTACATAGTAAATTATGGCTCTAACTGCTAATATGTCAATTATCAAAGATTTGCAAAAGAATGTCATTTCATTTTATGGATTAGAATTCAGAATATGTAGTTTTGCTCAGACCAAGACTTGGGAAATGGACAGAGAAGTGGACAGACAATAATCAAACATGTATAATACTAAAAGCAAAGCATGGTATGTGCATATGTGTAACATGAGATCCATTGTATAATTGCAAATGGAATACGCACATGTGTATGTGGGAAAGTGTAGACCGTACATAAATTATAACAAAGATACTCACTATACTACAAGCAAAACAAGATATAGGCATTGTTTAAGTGAAATTTTAAAGAATAAGAGAATCACCGAGTCAGGCTTGTCAAACAATGGTGCTGGTGCAGCAGTAATTATGAAGGTATATGATCTAATATAATTCATCTCTTGTGCTCAGGAAGCACCTAGTGCATATCTTGTCAATCAACGATATCATCCAAGAACCTAAAATTTGAGTTGAAAAGGCTGTTGAAGAGTAAAAACTGAGAAATGTCCCAACTACCTAGAATTTCTCAACAGAAAGTGAATAAATAATTGTATACTATTTTGGTAAAGGTACATAAAAAAGTAAGCGAGTTGGAACATACCTAGTGCATGAAAGGAAGCTGAAAAGTAAATTATGCAATTACCTCTATAGATATTTTCCACTTTCTTGCCTTTTGCTGGCCTAGACATTTGCAATGGGAATAAATACCCAAACAGCATATAACAAATTGTTTGTCACAAGATAGATTGCCTTGAAGGTAAATAGCTTGATTGAACATTCAGCTCCAAGCATGCACCTGAAATTTTCCCTCTAGAAAATGAATTAATGCATGCACAAGCCAATTTCTAGTTGAAATTCATTCAGTAAGTGACAAAATTCACCTTTGGCATCACATTCCCCTTTGACTTGCATTCTCACAGTGGTATACATTAATAATGAAGGCACTCTCAACAAATTTCTGCTGCCTAACAAAGAGCACTTCCAGAATATCTTATAGCACTCAGCAATCAGCATCTGGTCTGGCATACAACTTTCTTCTTTTTATATTGGTTTTCCTTTTCTTCTGATAGGCAGATGACTAAATGAGGACAACTATACTGCAGGTGCTCCTGAAAATGTGTAGTTTGTGAGACACCACGCGATATGATTTGACCAAGCCATGTATTTCATGAAAGAGCAAGGCGCAGAAGAGCCATCTTGGAATGCAGTGCACCTCCACACCAAAATTAATCAACACCAACCTGCTTGGTCTACCTGAAATCCAAGTTCAAATTAGCCTACTCGCACGGGCAATCTTTAGAAACAAAATGTACAAAAGAAAAACGAACTATTCAATAAAAAAACAAAATGCAATAGTATAATTGCATAATCTGGAAAACAGAAAAGAGAGTCTAAGTTGGGCCTTTTTCAAGGGGGGAAAAGGCAGACATTAGAGAATTACCTTGACATTTTGAGGAGACGAGGGATGTGGGAGACAAGGCGCCAGTCCTCCCCCTTTCCTCTCTCGCAGCGACTCTCCAGACGAGGGCAGTCCCAGATCCACAATTCCTGTAGAGCGGTGAGGCCCTGTATCCACTCCGGCAAGGATGTGAGGCCCGGGCAATCTTCGATCGAAAGCCCTTCAAGGGAGGTGAGGAGGCGCATGGATTGGGGCAGGCCAGTCAGGCCCGGCAACCTCGAGACCACGAATCTGCGTAGAGAGCGGAGCTCCCCCAGGGATTCAGGCAGTTGGTGGAGTGCCTTGCAGTTTCTTATTTGGAGCTCCTGGAGGAAGGTGAGGTGCTGCAACGAATGGGGAAGGCTGCTCAGACAGGGCAAGTGCGAGATAGTTAGGCTTCGTAGAGAGGGGAGCTCCCCCGCCACTCGGGCAGCACGCGAAGACCAGAGCAGTAGAGGATTTCTAGAGATCGGAGCGATGTGAGGCTCCGCATGCTCTCTGGCAACTCACTTAGGCCCTCGCATTGTGAAATATGCAAGGAATCAAGTGCCGTCAGGTGCTGCAACAGGTCCCACCCACGTTCAGCAGATTCGGACCCGGGCGATGATGATGCTGTCTTTCGAGGTGGCTAAAAGACGGTGGTAATCCCTCTGCACCATTGGAGGACCCTTGGCCTTGTCGAAATGGTGACACCAGCAGCTGCTCATTGCTCTCTTGCAAGCGCAATAACTCCAGCGATGACGGCAAGTACGGCTTCACCTTCAATTTACGACATCTCATTATAGTTAAATATGATAGGCGACTACCAATTTGCATTTGTATCTGTTGTCCCTCCCCATGATGAACAGAGAGTTAGGAGCCAAATGTGATGATAGTATTAAGCTGTCTATCAATACCTTAAAAAGACTTGAGCAAGATAGGGCGGGGGTCCAACCAGCTATAAGCACAAAGGTTGTAAATCAAAATAGTACTGGAGAGCATTTTCTCTTAGAGGACAGTGATGACGAGGACCAAACACCTAATTGTGACCTGCTCACGCACTTGATAAAAGATGTGTCGGAAGTTGATCTCGATGATGGGGACTTGGACACAACGATTTGTGATCTGAAAGCCTCCTGTAGGAAATCTAAGTTGACCACCAAAGAACGGAAAACTCGTTCTGGGGGAAGGTTAAAACTTCAAAAAAATACAAAGGGTGCCAAATGAAAGGTTTTTACTGGAATAGCAGAGGTCTATCTGACTTGGCTAAATATCGATACATAGCGGACGCTGTTAAAGAACATAAACTTGATTTTTATTGCGATCATGGAAACAGGCAAAAAGGATCTGTCAAAAGCGAATCTGTTACGACTCTCGGGAGGTGCAGATTTCGTTTGGCATTGCCTACCCCCAAGAGGCAGATCTGGAGGCATCCTCCTAGGGATTAATACTTCCTCACTTGATCTGTCGTTAATTTGTGAAGGTGAATTTTATATAAAATTTAACCTGATTAATAAAGCTGATAAGTTCCGATGGGTTCTTATGGCAGTGTATGGCCCTGCTCAGGATGATTTTAAATCACCCTTTCTAGCAGAGTTGGCTCGCGCTTGCCAGGAAAGTCCTTTACCAACCTTAATTGGAGGAGACTTCAATATTTTGAGAAGAAGTACAGAGAAAAACAACGATAGATTCAATAATCGATGGCCTTTCCTGTTTAATGCTGTCATAGATAGCTTTGATCTACGGGAAATAGAGCTAACTGGTCGACAATTTACATGGGCCAACTCTCTGCCTAATCCGACGTATGAAAAACTGGATAGGGTTCTCATGTCAACTGAGTGGGAATTCAAATATCCGCGGGTGTCGGTTCAAGCTTTGGATAGAGGGGTTTCGGACCACACACCTTTACTCCTAGACACGGGTGAACCAGCGTACACAGGCCTTATAAAACCCTTCAGATTCGAACTTAGTTGGTTTACTCATGATGACTTCCATGATAGAGTTGCTAATATTTGGCATAAGTCGGTGAAAGGGCAAAATTCAGTCCAACGCTGGAATAATAAGTCGAAGGCGCTTGCGACGACACTTACGGGGTTGGGCTGCCCATTCGAAGGGTGTCTACAAACAAAAAAAATCGGAATTACAATCTACTGTTACACTTTTGGATACCACAGCCGAGGTTAGGGCGTTGACTGATTCTGAGCGTGATCTATTAGATCAATCTCGGGATCAACTAACCAATCTTCTTAGGGAAGAGGAGATCAAATGGGCGCAGCGTGCTAAAGTAAAGAATGTGGTACTGGGGGATAATAACACTAGATACTTTCATCTGATTGCTAACGGCAAACAAAGGAAAAAACAGATTTTCTCCCTTGACCATGGCAATGGCAAAATCGAGGGGCAAGAGAATCTAAAATCCTACATTACTAAATTCTATAAGGAACTCTTTGGCGAGCCTGAGGAAAATTCCTTTAGTTTGTTTGAGGATCGGATTACAGATATACCTCAGGTAACGCACGAGGAGAACAATGTCTTAATATCCCCATTCACTGAGGAAGAGGTAAAGAGTGCTATTTTCAGTATGGAGCATAATAAAGCCCCTGGTCCAGATGGCTTCCCAGCAGAATTCTATCAGAAATTCTGGGAAGTTTTAAAGGGTGATTTAATGACAATGTTCCATGATTTCTTTTTGGGAAAGTTGCCGTTGTTCAGTCTAAATTTTGGGGTGATCAATTTAGTGCCTAAAGTTGAAGATGCAAATATTATACAGCAATATAGGCCTATTTGCCTCCTTAATGTGAGTTTCAAAATCTTTACTAAGGTTGCCACAACAAGGATGAATTCTGTGGCAGATCGTGTCATAAGTCCAACTCAGACAGCTTTCATGCGTGGGCGGAATATCCTGGAAGGAGTCGTCATTTTGCATGAAACCATACACGAGATGCATAGGAAAAATCTAAGTGGTGTGATCCTTAAACTAGACTTTGAAAAGGCTTATGACAAGGTTAGATGGCCCTTCTTAATGCAAGCTCTACGGATGAAAGGATTTGCACCAAAGTGGATTACTTGGGTTAAGTCTTTCATTTCGGGAGGAAGTGTTGCGGTTTCTGTTAACAATAATGTAGGACGTTTCTTTCAAACGAAGAAAGGTCTTCGACAGGGAGATCCCCTTTCCCCATTGCTTTTTAACATTGTCGCAGATATGCTAGCAATTTTGATTCGAAGGGCTAAAGAAGTCGGGCAGTTTAGAGGAGTAGTGCCTCATCTAGTAGAGGATGACCTCTCTATCCTCCAATATGCAGATGATACTATCCTCTTCTTGGATCATGATCTAAGTAAGGCAACAAATTTGAAACTCCTTCTATGTGCTTTTGAACAATTATCTGGTCTCAAAATAAATTTCCATAAAAGTGAAATTTTTTGCTTCGGGGAAGCACAGTCGGCTATAGGTCAATATGTTGATCTATTTGGTTGTAAAGCTGGGGATCTTCCATTAAGATATCTTGGCATTCCCATACATTACAAAAATCTTAAAAACTCAGATTGGAGGATAATTGAGGAGAGGTTCGATAAAAGACTCAGTAGTTGGAAGAGCAAACACCTTTCGATAGGTGGTAGACTGACTCTTATTAACTCAGTCTTGAGTAGCCTTCCAATGTATATGATGTCCTTTTTTGCTGTACCCAAGGAGGTGTTAAAAAAGTTAAATTACTTCCGATCTAGATTTTATTGGCAAAGTGATGAGCAAAAAAGGAAGTATCGTCTAGTTAAATGGAACATTTTATGCCAGCCCAAATACCTAGGTGGTCTTGGGATTCATGATTTGAATTTGAAAAACATCGCCCTTTTAGGTAAATGGCTTTTTAAGCTTCTCACGACAGACGGTACCTGGCAACAAATCTTGCGGAACAAATACCTAGGCACTAAACCACTTGTTCAAGTTGAAAGAAAGCAAGGGGATTCCCAATTCTGGTCCAGTCTTCTGAAGATTAAACAAGAATTCTTTCGTTTTGGATCATTCAATATCAAGGACGGGTCACAAGTGAGGTTCTGGGAGGACAAATGGCTAGGTAACTCTACTTTAAAAGATCAGTATCCTGGTCTTTATAATATTGCACGGCCAAAATTCATAACCATTTCGGAAGTGCTCAACTCCGATCCTCCAAACCTATCATGGCGCCGTAATCCTATTGGTCCCAGGTTAGTGGCGTGGAATAATCTTCTTCCTCGTTTGACTACTATACAGTTGTCTCAAGGACAGGATGTTTTTCGCTGGTCTTTACACCCAAATGGGCAGTACTCGGTGAAATCATTCTATCAAGCCATGTTCCTCACAGGTGTACCTAACTTGAATAAGCGATTATGGAAGCTAAAGGCACCACTGAAACTGAAGGTTTTTCTGTGGTATTTACGGCAAGGTGTTGTGTTGACTAAAGATAATCTAGCTAAACGTAATTGGAAAGGAAGCAAAACATGTTGCTTTTGTCATGAAGACGAGACAATTAGGCACTTGTTCTTTGATTGCCGTTTTGCTAGAGCGGTCTGGAGTATCCCTCAAATATCCTTCAACATACCGAAACCCCAAAACGTATCACATATGTTTGGAAGTTGGCTAACGGATGTAACCAAACACTTGCAACCACTAGTTCTGCTTGGGGCAGCAGCTATCTGTTGGTCAATTTGGTTACACAGAAATGACATAATTTTTGAAAAGAAGCAAACTTTTTCTCCCTTGCAGGTTATCTTCGCAGCTTCTCATCGACTCCGTTCATGGGCTATCCTTCACAAAACGGATTTACAGGGTTTCATGGTGGTGGTCTCACAACTTTTGGACCGTGTGGCCAAGGATATCTTCTCCCAGGCATATGGGTGGCGGTCTAGTCTACGGATTAAAAGTCATTAGATTATGCTTGTTTTTGCTTGTTTTTGGGTTTTGTTTGGTGTAGCTGTGTGTCTCCGAGTGAGGCAGAGGCTGGAAGATTTTATTCCAAGACTGTGTATCACCTTGATGTATGGTTCTTGGTTTATTAATAAAGACTTCCGTTATCAAAAAAAAATGATGAACAGAGGTTTCATCTTCAGACACCATCCACACCTCTTTCAAACTGGGCATTTCGTGCATTTCTAAACTCACCAGCGAAGGAAATGGACCTCCGCTTATGCTTTCAAGAGCAAGCATGTCTCTCAACTCAAGCTCCCGCAAGGAAGGCAGCTCCACAAGCCCTTGTAGATGCTTCAGGTTTGGAAAGTTTTCTAGCCTCACCCTGGTCAAACATGGGAAACGAGGATGATCTTCCCCGACACTAACTTGCTTCAACATCCATTGTGCAAATTGCCCACCTGGATACCCGTAAACATGTATAGATTCAATCCCTGATGGTGGTGGCTCCAAGGCATTCAGTACAGCCAGTTCCTTTTCAACGTCGTTACTCCAACACTCATTGCGCCAATCCGGAAACCCCTTGGACCAATCTAGTGACAAGCCTTGTAGATTAGTCTTGTGTTTCAGGTGTGCCTTTTGTGCATCATCTGGGTCCTTCACAAACACAATATTTATGATAGTTAAGTACCCACCTATCCCACCTGCATTTCCAAGCTCCGAAATTTTTGCGAAATTTTCACCCTCTCCCACAACAAACATTCCCAACTTCTGTAGCCGACTGAGCTGCTCAAATCCTACCGGTATGCCACTCAGTTCATAACAGTATTCTAGGTTCAAAACTTTGAGCTTCTTTAAGTCGTTCATGCCTTTAGGCAACTCAACCAGATAGGCACAGCTTGCAAGGTCCAAAATTTCCAGATTTCCTAGAGTTATAATACTTGATGGCAGCCTCTCAATTTTGGTATGACCTAGCCTCAGCACTCTTAGGTTTTTGTTTCTGCTGATAGAGTTTGGAACCGTTGTAAGCTCTCTGCGATCGTACAGGTCTACACTTGAAATCATCTGACAATCACCGATAGAATCTGGTAAACTCTCTAACTTGGTACAGCCAGATAAGTTTAGTGTCCTCAGTTTTTGTAGCTTACCGCTGGATTTAGGTAACTCACGAAGACTCCGACTATTTGTTACATGTAGAGCCTGCAGGCTCCAAATATCTGAAATAGCTTCAGGTAGTGTTTCACATGCTTGTGGGGAAATAGCAAGATGTCAGGAGCTCACCGGAGAAACGTCCCTCCAAGACGTCTGCAGGCAGCACCTCAGGTCCCTGAACACACACTAACAAACACAACACAAAAGGAGACAAAACGCACAGAGATTTTGTGCTCAACCGAACTGAGCATTTTCTGGAGATTTCCATTTATATAAGCAAAAACGATTACAAGCTGAAAACTAGGACACTAAGTCCATGATCCTACAAAACCGCCATGACCAAGTATACATGCAGAAAACAACGGGAAATGTAATCGTGCAGACTAACTAACATGCACAAGAATTATTCAAACATTCTCCTCCTAAATCTTGTGCACCTGAGTACAGGAAGACAAGCCAATCATCTTGACGAGTTCTTGAAACTTGATCTTCCCAAGAGGTTTTGTCAGAATGTCTCCCAACTGCTCATCAGTTCTGATGAATTCTACCTCAATCTGGCCATTGCTTGCATAATCACGAATCAAATGAAAACGTGTATCTATATGCTTGCTCCTGTCATGGTGTACCGGGTTTTTTATCAAAGAGATTGCAGACTTGTTGTCTACCCTCAATACCGGCTCTTTGGCACTAGATTGGCGATTTCGACAATAGCCGAGCTAGCCACACACCTTGACATGCTCGCTGTTGCAGCCGCAATATATTCACCTCACAACTTGACAGAGCCACAACCTTTTGTTTAGCAGATCGCCACTGATTGCATCGCCTCCCGTAAAGAAAAGAATCCCACTAGTGCTCTTCCCTCGCCCACATCTCCTGCTAAATCACTGTCATTGCACCCTAGTAATGCAAAGTGTTTGTTACCTCCTCTTGCATAAAACAGCCCCATATCCCTTGTCCCAAAGAATGTATCTCGAATGTGTTTCATCGCTGCAAGATGATCTTCATGGGGTTCCTCCATGAACCTACTAGCATAGCCAACAAAGAAAGGCAAGATCCGCCGAGTGTTGACTAAATACCGAGACTTCCAATCAAAGCTTCGTACATTGTAGCATCAACAATTGGACTTGAACTTTGCTTGGACAGCTTGAGTTTAGGCTCCATTGGCACTTGTGAAGGATTGCAATGGCTCATCCTCGCCACTTCCGAATCTTCCTAGCATAAGCTCCTTGACCGATTGAGATCCCATCTTCTTGCCGCTTCACTTCTAATCCCAAGTAGTAATGCAGTAGTCCTAAATCAGTCATCTTGAACAGCTGGGCCATTTCTTTCTTGAACTTGTGAATGAGGTTGCTGCTGGTCCCAGTGATCACAAGATCATCAACATACACCCCAATAACCAGCTGCTCACCAACTTTGCCTCTAACATAGATGGCATGATCTGATGGGCACTTCTTGAAACCCAAAGACATGAGGCTCTCATCAAGCTTCTGATTCCAGGCTCTTGGTGCCTGATGCAGGCCATACAAGGCCTTTTGGAGCTTATACACCTTGGACTCACTTCCCTTCTTCACAAAACCAGGTGGCTGTTGTACATACACTTCCTCCTGCAACTCCCCATTCAAAAAGGCTGATTTTACATCCATGTGATGGATCTCCCAACCTTCATGAGCTGCTAAGGCCACAAGCAATCTTACTGCTTCCATGCGTGCCACTGGTGCGAAAACTTCATCAAAGTCGACGCCCTGCTGCTGTGCATACCCCTTGACAACCAGCCTCGCTTTGTGCCGAACTACAGCCCCCAATTCATCCCTTTTAACCTTATACACCCATTTCAGACCAATCGCTTTGCGATCTCGGGGCAGCTCAGTGAGTGTCCAGGTCTTGTTGTCCTCAATTGCCTGCAGCTCCTCCTCCATGGCCTTGCGCCAGCATGCTGATTTTTCTGCCTCGGCCACTGAGCTTGGCTCCTCGGCGCTCACAGCTAGCAGCTGCCCATCTCCCAAATTACGCACAGCATAGCCAGGTGGCATACCTGGACCCACAATGTCGTCCACTGCCCGGAACCGCAGTGTGGTATCTTCATCATGATCAGCGTCGAGGGAGTCGCCCAAGTCTGCTGGTGGAGATACAAACTGGACTCCAGCAGGTGACTGCGCTCCCGGGTCTCCTGGTGAAGATGGCGCTCCGGTCATCGGTGTTGAGGGGCTGTGTGGCGATCCAGCCCACTCCGACTCTGCAGACGACATGTCCGCCTGAGCTCCAGGTGGACTCGCTCCTCCGTCTTCATGCTCCAAGGTGCCGTGCGGGTGCACGGGCACATATTCGACGACGAAGCCGTCGTCGCTGCTCTCGGTTGGTTCTGCCTCCTCCGCCATGGCAGACCAGTCCCACTGGCCCTGCTCGTCGAAGACGACATCCCGCGTCACATGGACGCGCTTGGTGGTGGGATCATACGCGCGGTACGCCTTGGACCCGCGCTCGTAGCCGACAAAGATCATCTTGCGGCCACGATCATCAAGCTTCTTGAGATGCGGCGAGGTGTCCCTGACGAAGACGATGCAGCCGAACGTCCTCAGATGATGCACCGCCGGTTTCTTCCCGTACCATGCCTCAAACGGAGTCATCCCCGGGACGCTCTTCGTCGGGCACCGGTTCAGGACGTACACGGCAGTGTTAACCGCCTCGCCCCAGAACCAGCCCGGTAGCCCCTTCGCCTTGAGCATGCTGCGCGCGGTCGCCACCACCATGCCATTCCTCCGCTCGACGACACCGTTCTGCTGGGGGCTATACGGTGCCGTGAGCTGCCGATGGACGCCGTCCCGCCGCGACAAGATTGCAAACTCGGTTGCGGTGAACTCGCCATCACGATCGGTTCAAGTGATGCCAACTTCTTTCCCGACTCACCTCGGTAGCGCGCACGAACTCCTTGATTGCCTCCGGCCGGTCCTTTGTTGGTAGCACGGTGATCCACATAAAGCGATCAAATCATCCACCAACGAAGGAAGTACCTGTTCCCGCTCGGGGTTGCCGGAGTAATAGGCCCGCACAGGTCACCATGCACCAGCTCGGTCGCGCCGCGCGCATCGCGCGTTCTTGGGAAAAGGGGACCTCTTCTGCTTCCCAGCAAGGCATGCTTCGCAGAGCTGGTCAACCTGGTTGATGTCCGGCAGTCCGCGTACCAGCTCCTCCTTCGCCATGCGCCGCAGAGCCCCCATGTTCAGATGGCCGAGCCTGGCATGCCACTGCCAGGCTGTCTCCCCGCCGCGCACGGCAAGGCACACAGGCTGCGCGATGGTCACCCGCAACACGTACAGGCGATTCGGCCCGCGCACCACCTGTGCCAGCAGCCGCCCGCCTGGTTCCCGGATCCTCATGACTCCTTGCTTGACGTGGATGTCGTAGCCGATCTCGTCCAGTTGACCGACACTCACAATGTTCGTCGTGAGCTGAGGAATGTAGTAGACGCCTGCGAACGATCTGTGTCCGCCGTTCTTGCAGCTGAACAGAATGGTGCCGGAGCCCTCAATGCGGGCGACGGAGTCGTCGCCGAACCGCACCGTCCCGCAGACCGCCGTGTCGAGCTCGACGAAGGCCGCCCGGGACCCCGACATGTGATTCGTGGCCCCGGTGTCGAGCACCCATGTACTCGTGTCGCGCTCCTGCTCGGCTCCTAGCTGCACGAAGACCTTCTCCTCCCGCAGCGACACCCGGCCGCGAGAGGTTACTGCCGCCGTCATGCTTGAACCCCTGGATCCCGCGTCTCGCGCCACCCCATGAGCTGCGCCGCGAGTCGCCCCTTGCCCTGCGCCGCCCGGTGATGGTGTAGGGGCGCGGGAGATCGCCGCCGCAGCCGGGCGTGGATCCCCGGCTTCCGTGCTGCAAGCCACCCCGCGAGCTGCTCCATCCGGCGATGGTGAGGGGACCCGCACCAACACAGGGGCGCGCGAGACCACCGCCGCATCCGGGCATGGATCCCCGGGTTGCGCGCCTCGGGGCCCCCTTCGATCTGCGCTTCCCGGCGTGCCTGGGGACGGCGAGGACGTCTGCGCCGGTGTGGGGAAGCGGGATCCGGCCCCTGCTGCTGGTGGCGGCGGTGCTGAATCCCCATGCGGCAAGGGCGTGAGTGTCGGTGGTGATGGGGAATTGCTTCCGTGCCTCACGCTGGATGGAGATTTTACCTTTTGCCCCACACTGGCTCTCAACAGCAATAAAGAGACCTCCTCCTCCTGGGCCACATGAGCCGCTTCTTTCTTTGGCTTGGAGCGACACTCCCGGGCCCAGTGCCCGTATTTCCCACACCGCCGACACTGATCCTTGCCGAGTTTGCTGGGAGGGTTGGCCGGCCCAGACGAAGACGATGACTCCGCTCCAGAAGATGAGCCCTTGTTGCTCCCGCGGCCACGACCGTGTCCACGTCCGCACCCACGCCCGCGCCCGCCGCTGCTCTGGTTCTCCGCCTCGCGACGTTTCCGCCGCGCATCCCACTCTTCCTCAGTCAGATAAAGTTTACCTTCGTGAGTCACCGTCGGCGGCGGTGCTTCAAACGCCTCCTCGGCGGCCTTCAGCCGTCCAGTGATGTCGGCGACCGTCAACGTCGACACGTCCAGCAGCGTCGTGATCGCCAACACGATCGCTTGAACTTCGCGCACGCCGCGGAGGATTTTCTCCACAACCTTGCTCTCCTCCACAACCTCACCGAGTTGCGAGGTTGGCCACCATGTCGTTCGCACGCATGGAGTAATCCTCCACGCCGCCTCCTTGAATGTCACCAAGTCGTATTCTCGGCGCAATTGTTGCGCCGCCGCTTTCTTCACGCGGTCGTCGCCGATCCGCATGGTTGCGATGGCGCCCCACGCCTCCTTTGCCGCCGCTTTCCCGGCGACCGTGGGCACCATCTCCGGCGGCACGACGCCGCACGAGAGCGCCGAGCGCCGACATGTCATCCTCGACGCCAACGCCTCCTTGTCGACGGCCGTCCGAGCGGCCGAGCCTTGAGCTTCACCTTCATCGCCAGCCGCCCGCTTGAGTAGTTGGTCTTGGTGAGGACCGCCAGTAGTCCCGCCGCCCACCTCACGAACCACTCGCTGAATGACGACGCCGCCCATGGAGCCGCTCGTCCCGTCGTTGTTGTCGCCGTCCTTTGCCGGTGATGGTCCTGTCATCAGCGCGTATTCGATGGCGCGGTCTCGATTCCAACGACGGTACCTCGTCGCAATCGTGCCCCGGCCCGCAACAGGGCTCTGATACCACTTGTCAGGAGCTCGCCGGAGAAACGTCCCTCCAAGACGTCTGCAGGCAGCACCTCAGGTCCCTGAACACACACTAACAAACACAACACAAAAGGAGACAGAACGCACAGAGATTTTGTGCTCAACCGAACTGAGCATTTTCTGGAGATTTCCATTTATATAAGCAAAAACGATTACAAGCTGAAAACTAGGACACTAAGTCCATGATCCTACAAAACCGCCATGACCAAGTATACATGCAGAAAACAATGGGAAATGTAATCGTGCAGACTAACTAACATGCACAAGAATTATTCAAACACAAGATGCCTCAGATTTTTAATCTGTAGCATAGTAGTAAGCACCGGCTCTGTATGGACATATTCCACGGTAATGCTACGCAAGTGTTTTGCGTTCTTCAATACCTTGCCAAATACGAAATCACCCTCAGCAACATACATAGCACGCCCTTTTACAAAAAAATGTTTGGGTGGAACATTTCCTTGCTGCTTAATTAAAGAAAAGTACCTACAGCTCTTTGTAGATTTGGCTGTCTTATCTGGCACAGCAAGTGAAATCTCTTCACCCAAGATGGACCGGGCAAGATCATGAACCAAATCATGCATCCTGCATGTCACTCTCCCGTCATCGTCTTCTGTCACATCTTGTAGAAAAGACATTTGAACAAGAGTGTTAAAACACATTTTGTACTTCAAGTCCAAGTTATCAACACCATCTGTGGGAGTGATCATATCGTGAGCAATCCATTGGTCAATCAATTGCTCTTTATCAATCATGTAGCCTTTTGGAAATATAGAGCATAGCACAAAGCACTGCTTAAGATCATCTGGCAGATGAAAATAGCTCAATCTCAGGGATCCCATTACTCCCTCTTTTATATCCTGGACACTCAGTAAATTGCTGTCTCTAATGGCCTGCCATGCATCTATTTCTCTCTCATAATTGCAAGAGAGGGCGCCTGCAAGAGCTTTAATTGCTAGTGGCACCCCGCCGCATTTGCGTACTATATCTTTTCCAACTTCGATGAACTCCGAGTCCATATCTTCTTCGGCCCATCCATAACACTGCTGGAAAAACTTCCAGCTGTCATTCAGCTTTAAGAGTTCCAAATCAAATGGATTTGTAGATTTCACTGCTTCCGAAACCCTTTTATTACGAGTAGTGAGCAAAATCCTGCTTCCTGGTGCACCACTGTTTAGAAACCCCGTGAATTGTTCCCAGTCTTGTTGATGCTCATGCCAAGCGTCATCCAAGACTAGTAGAAACTTCTTATGGTTCAGCTTTTCTGAAATTTCTTCGATCATCTTTTGATTGGTTTCAAGATCCGACTTCTTCTTAGCAACAGCTTCAAATAGCTTCCCAACAAGCTTCAACACATCAAACTCCTCAGACACATGGACCCAATATATTGCACCTTGAAAATGCCCCTTTATCTTTTTATCCTCACAGATGTGTTTGGCCAAAGTAGTCTTGCCCGATCCACCTAGCCCGACGATAGAAACTGTCAAGATTTTCTCTTGTTCATTAGTTTCTAGTAGCTTAGATATGATCCTACTCTTCTCCTCATCTCTCACACCTATAGTTGACTCACTGACATTACCCAATATCGAGATCTCCCTAATTGTCCTGTTGTTGCGCTGACCTGGATGATCCATTGGTACATTACTCACTATAGCATTGAACTCAAGTCGTTGCTTCACAATTGCAGCAAATCTCTCCTTGACTGTCTTGATCTTACGGGCCATCTTGAAACGGAACACAACGGATTTGGGTTTTGCATAGAAGTTGTTGGCCATAACATGCTTGCCACCATCACCATCTGACTTATGTTTCTCAGCTTCCAGGTGGGCTTCATATAGTAAATCATCAATATCATAAGCAACATCTTTCAATTTTTTGATCCAACAAACTGATGGGTCACTCGCTATAGCTATATCCCCAACTGCTGACAGCCACGCTGTAATCTCTCCAAATAAGTCTTGGAGCTCAGAGAGATCTTTTGTCACACCCATGATGGACGCAAACTCGCCGGTTATCAGCTGAACTAGCTTGTCGCCTGCAACATTCAGCACTCCGGATGCTAAAGCAGCCTCCATCCCGTTCTTATTTAAGAGTCTCTTTCGCTGAACCCCTATGGATTAAATTGCAAAAGTGAGCAAATCTACAATTGAGTTTTACAAGCTGCAAGTAATTTGGTGCTAACACTAATTCTCAACTCGGGCATATAATTGACAATAAAATTTCTCAAACACAATTATGAATTAATTCCTGATATGATATCATTTGGGGGTAGCATGGAAATTGAAAGGTATTGATTTCAGACATCACGAGGGGATGCAACGAAGTAAAGTTAATGAAGCAAGTGTAGCATACCGCAGCCTTGTAAAACAAAAGCAGTAGTATGGAACGTGTGTTGATTATAGATGGTGGAAGACCATGAGAATATTATTCTTAGCCCTCCCTGGGAAGAGGCCGAAGAAGAATCAACCTATTTGCAGAAGAGGTTAGGGGGGATAGCAGCAGCCAGCAAGACATGTTGATGAAAAAATTGATGAAGTGCAAGAAACGAAACGGAGAGAATGTGTTGGGTTGAAGTAAATACCTAGAACCCCAACTCAGATCGGCTGATTTCTCATGCTCTGCATGCAAACATGGTCTTCGCTTCTCACCTATCTAGTGCAGACAGAGCTTTTGGGGTTGGATATGCAGAGCAGAGTTTTTGGGAAGTGGGGATTTCGGTTTGGTAGCTCTTCCCTCCTTGTCATTGAATTTATCCCGAAAAAGATGAAAAATTCTTCTGGCATTACCGAGAAAGAGGCGGACAGTCACAGGGGAGTTGGAAGAAAAACGAGTAGTGAATAGTCCAACCTTCCCATCAAATAGTCAAATCGAGCCGTCACGGAAGAAAATAGTGGGAATGGGCTTCCATAGATCCATTCACTGATAATGAAGTGTGTAATGAAGGGCATTTTTAATGATACCTCGCTAGCCAGTAGTCATAGACATGCCATGGAGAAGGTTAGATACACAGTAGCAAGTTAGCCTGCACCTCATATTGCCTTGTAGGAAACTGATCGCTGGAATAACACCGCATAGGTTTGCTCCAAGCACAACATGACTGCAAATCAATGGTCTAGACGATCGACATCAACACAGCCAGTTATCAATTCACTGATAACCGGGTAGCAAGAGCAGCGTGTTAGACATCTACTCACGAGCGTTATTTTCAGACATTTGACGTGGTCACTAAGCAAAACTATCTATTTCTATTATAATATATTTGCAAAATTTGATAAAATTATAATATCATAAAAAATATTTTCTACGACAAACCTACTTACATCATTTTAATACAATCTATCTAGATACTCGTAAATAAAGACGTTGGTGGTGAAACAAAAAATTAACTTGGCTACATGTATTCAGGGCTGTCAACTTTTTTTAACGGATGGATGATACACACATGTAGAGGCTCACTAGCTTGTAAGACCGCCGCATAAGCGGCCTCCCCTGGTGCCGGAATCACATCCACGGCTCAGTGCCATCGCTATTGCAATTTGCAAATTTGTAATGGTAGCATGTGACTAGTAGGAACAAAGTAATTCATGCAAATAATGCATTGGGTCAACACTGTTAGCCTACCATCTCGTCTTAACTGTGACGCATCGGTTCAAGATGACATATGTATTCACATTAACGGTTGCTATATGTATTTACATTAGCGTCACCATTATATGTATGTATGTACGTACGTACATACATAAGTACGTGTATGTATGTAATAAATCAAACAAGTGATTCATTTCTGCGAGTCTTCAAACACAAATAGATAACAGTAGGAATGTCCAATTGGCAGGCTTACCTGGAGAAACTGGAACGGGCCAATGGCCTCATAAGAACGTGAACGCTACTCTGCCTACTCCCAAATCAACTGGCAATTTGGCGTCTCGTCTTTTTTTTTTTCTCTTTTTCTGAAAGTCTGAAACCTCATTTTCTTGCTGCATCCATGACTTCTAAGAAAACTTGGAAAACATCCTGACTCCTGAGGCAAATCCGCTTGGCTTTACTATATGTCCCCATCCGGGCTGACCGGCTGAGGCAGAGAAAACCAGTGGAGGAAATTTTAGACCAGCAAAACAATTGGGAATTGGGGCCTTCGGTTTGGTAGTTCCTCCCTCCTTGTCATCGAATTTACTGCTACCTTCGATGTCTTCTCTGCAAATTATGGGCCTGTTCTTTTCGGTTGCGGCTTATGATTTTTGGCTGAAATTTTTAAATTTTGGCTGTTTACGGTACAGATTACAGAGAGATAGATACTCATTTACGATTTTAGTTGGTACAGATGTTAGGCTTTTAACGTGTAGATCGTTTAACTTGTAGACTCTATCTTGAAAAAATACTCCATTTAAAAGTTAGATACTATAATAAAATCCAAAAGCTGTTAACTTTTTGACTTAAAGGAACAGGCCCTGTACGCATGCAGCATTTTTCAAGTAAACATTGGGCCTACGGATAGTGGGAGGAGGGGAATAGGGCTTCGGCGGTTCGGCCCGCACGGACGCTACTTGATCTTATCCGAGCAAGCGGTCCGGCACAGCCATGCTCATACAAATAAATCTTTTCTATGGTTCTTCTTGATTCTATTCCTCTTATAAGAATTGGCATGTGCTTTAGGGACAGCCATGCTCCCAGTGGGAAGGGCTGAGTGATTCTTCATGAACAGCTCATCTTCACTCTGTGCAATTAGCAACACTCCAATTTTCATACTTACGGTGGTTATAGTAAGGGTATTGCCTTTGCATATGCACATTATTAGCATAAAAAGTGGATAACATCTTGTCAATCATATCTTCAACTGTGATCTCCTTGCCATAGAGTTTTAGTTGAGTAACAATCGATGTATGGCGGAGTTCCATTCAGCCACATTCTTGTAGTCTTGGAAACGCAAGTTTATCCAATCACATCTTGCCTTTGGAAGCAAAGCGGACCTTTATTTATCATAGCGCTCCTTCAGGGAGTCCCACAAAACCCTTGGGTCCCACTCATGTCATATACGCGTCCTTCAGGGCTGGGTTAAGGTGATGCCTCAAAAAGAGCAAAGCTTGATTTTTCTCTGCAGGAGTAGGCACAACAACAATACCAGCATTGCCACTGCTATGAACATCTTTAATAGTTGATCCAATCCTTGTAAAACCGCTAAAGTGCAAAAGAGAAGAAATGCGAGAAATAAACCAATCCAAGGGTGAATAAAGGAAATAAAGTAGAGTTTTACCGTCAGAAACATCGGCTTTAGAATGCCAAATAAAAGTAGTGCTCACAGAGGTTTCCAGACCGTCCGGGGCCGGTCGGCACTGTCTCGCGTTTGGGTTCTCATCATTCAACAGGAAATTCCATTCTTACCTTTTACCGACTTACCTGCCGCAGTAGAAAAGCTATCAAACAATGCAAGCCCAACCATTGGACCAAAAAGTCATAAAAGCCCCATAATGACTTGAGAGTCAATAGAGAGAAGGGGAAGGGTAGTTTTGGTAATGCACAAAGTCAAGGGCTGTCCAACTTTGCCATTAAGCTAACACAGTACAGGCAAAGCTCACCCCAGCCCCATTTCATTTCCCCACCGAGAGCCAGTGCATAGCTCAGCCAAGGGCAAAGTAAAACCCAGCACAGGCCAGTACCTTCACAAACCCTAGTCCCATTTCACCTCAACCAAGAGCAAGCCAACAAAAGCCAAGAACCATATTGCCACTCCATCCTCTAGCCCAGATAAGGAGTGAAGCCATGCAAGCCCACCACCACCCCCACAACCACAAAGAGAGGAGGTAAGGAAGAGGAAGCATGAGGAGAAGAGCACGAAGTGTAGGGAAAGACGAAGGAGTCAAGACGACGGTCGTCAGCATGGAGCCTTCAACGACTATCAGGATGCTCTAAGAGGGCTGGACATCAACCCGACCATAAGCTGATGATAGCTAGCAAGTAAGCAAGTCTTTCCCCACCTCCCTTTCAAGCTCACCCATGTCACGGCTTAGCACAACCCCCGTATAGCACCACCATAGTGCACTAGCGGCGGCGAGCCCGTAGGAGACGTCGTGCGCCCTTAGGAGAGACGTCGTGCGCCCTTAGGAGAGAGAGAGAGCATGCTCCCCGGCGCATGTATCCCCACCTAGTCCCATCACGGCACCCCCATAGGTGTTCCCAAACCAAGTGCACACACATAGGGTAAAAAGGAGGTAGTAAGGGAAAGAGTACCAGCGGCGGGTAGTAGGAGGGTTGGCCGACCGGTTGCAAGCCGTGGCTAGTGAGCTCGAACCCATAGGGGGAGCGGTGCTGGAGTTGTGGTCGGTGCTAGGCGCCGACGGCTGGCGGCGACGACCATGGGGACAGGCCAACGACCGGGGGGTCAGGGAAGGCCGAGCCACAACGTCAGCAACCAGGCCAAGGGTGGGCTGGGGAAGTTGGCAGCGCCGACAGATCCGACGTTAGGGGTGCCACCGGAGGCAAACCCAAGGGCGGTGCGACCGAAGCCCCCAAAGACGACAGTGTCGGTCAGGTCACACTAGATAGAGAAGGGAGGCAGAGTCATCAGTGGAAGGAGCAGCACCAGGCTCCCAGCTGGCAGTGTGCCGTGGCCAGCGAGCTCGAGGGAAGTCTGAGAAGGAGGTGGCCGAATCTGGCCTAACCGGCCAGATCTGGAGGTGGGAGAGAGTGAGAGAGGGGGGAAAGGTTGGGGGTGGCGGAGGAGCCGTCGAAGGCGAGCTCTGGGCCGACGATGCCTGAGCTCGGCCGTGCGCCGCCGCATCACCTGGCATTCACCTGGGAGCCGTTCGACCGAGAAAAATGAGAGAAGGGAGAGAGCTCAGGTGGGAAAAAGAAAAAGAAAAAGGAAGGGAAAAAAGAAGGAAAAAGAAAATAGAACAATAAATTATGATGCCCCCGTGGTGTGCTAAATTTTCATAAATTTATGAAAACTCATACTTAAAAAGCATGTTTTTAGGTTAATTATGGTTTTAAAAAAATTTCCTAATTAAATATTTAATTAACTTAAACCTTCAGGGTTAAAGTGTAAAAGTCTGTAATATAAAAATCTGGTGTAAAAACCGTAAACCAGAAGGGTTATTCCGCAAGAATATATTAAAATCTGGATTTTTTCTGTAATTTCCCAAATTTGCTATAAATTTTCCTTTTACAGCATAATTTCCCATAATGATCCAAAAAGCTGGGGCTTTCTTGAAAGTTTGCCATCATGCCAGCTTTAGGCCGGTTGGCCACTGGCCCATGTGGGCCAATATGAAACCGGGCGCTAGGGTTTCCCAGTGCCGGCTTCTCTAGTTTCAAGAGTAGCACGTTAGACACACGCAAACCTCTTAGTGCTCTGCTACGAGCTAGCGTAGCACCATAACACCACAGAAGAAACCGTCCGGTACAATATCAGCACAATAAGAATAACCAAAATGCAGTAACATCCTCGGGAAAATCATTGTCATAGCTACAGGCTCATTCCAGCGGCATAACATGTGTACATTGTTTCCATCAGTTATACAGGAAAAAAAAAGGGCCAAGCACTCTACAAAAATGCAAAGCACCCAACAGTAATAGCAAGGGTTTCTTTTTTCACATTGGAATGAAGAAACAGAAACAATGGACCAAAATATTCCTTCCCCCAGGTGAAAATATCACAAAAAATTCAGAAGCAGCAGGAATGAGTTTTAGTGTAAGTCACTTAGCAGCTACCAGCCTACCAAGTAAAAAAAACTCTTGAAGGAGCATTAGAGACAATGGAGGAAATACAGCACCACACATGCAATGATAAACCAATGAACAGACAACATATGACGAAGAGAACTATCGTACAACAGCTGGACAATTGCTGCAATGCTGAACACTTGTCACAAAGAAAACATTCTCCAGAATGACCAAGCAAAACAGGGAAAAAAAACCCCACTAGAAAAATTCTGTCATATACAAGCATGCAAATTACTGCTACCTTCAATGTTGTCTCTGCAAATTAAATGCATGTAGCATTTGTTTCAAACATATCATGAATATAACAGTAGAATGTCACGTTAGCTAATAGATTCAAAAGTCATCAAAAGTTTTTGCACTACATAATCTAAATTTGCACAAAACCCCAAAAAGAACAGGAAGAACATGCAAGTATTTTCCATTTCTATTTCCAACATGGTAGAGGCAGGACTAACATATAGCTACTCTCTGTTTCCATCGAGAGCAAGGAGATGCATTTTCTTTGGTGATATATAGTGAACGTTCACTAGTTTACTAACTAGTTCTAAACAACTACTACCATTGGAACAAACCACAGCTAATGCTACAACCCGCTATCTAAAAAAGCAATGTGATTCTAGGAAGCATTCTAAAACAGAGTCCTTGGACATGGCATAATCATACACCACGTCATGAAAATAGCACAGAAACTGCTCAGAGGCCACAATGTGCCATCGTTGGTACCCTATCACCAGATTGGAAATTTAAAAAAAATAAAGGCCGATTTGGATAAAGGGAATAGGGATTTACACTAAATACTTATCCAAACAGGCCCTAAAGATCAATTTCAGGAACATGCATTTGAAATTATAACCTGACTAGAATTACATGCCTTGTTCTGCTTATAGACACTATAACTTGAAACAGTCAGATGAACAACAAAATACATACTATGTGGAACTGATGACAGCTTCAGACAATAATTTGTCTCATCATATCAATTTCATACACCACCTTACACCAGAATTTATTCCCAATTATGTAATTAATTTATGTTTATATAACTGTAAAGATCAACTGCCCATAAATTTCTCAATTCCCAGCTGACGATAACTGGAGCGTCATTTGCAACATTGTAACCGTCAACCTACCCTGAATATTTAACACCCCAATGTACAAATACCTACGAACATCAGTCGTATTAACGATCCAACTGACGATAAGCAGAACAGAGCAAAATGAGCATTTCCTAGTTGAGCAAAATGAGAATTATTTGCAACATTGAAATCCCAATGCCCAAGCTAAACTGGCATACAAATACAGAATGCCTCAAATGTACCAAACTATTAACCAATCACAACGTAACAACAATCATATGAGACAGACATAGCAGCATGAAATTCTTAACATAGAATAAATATACGGCAATCATATCATAATTCATCGATATAGGTAACAAGCAAAACCGTGTTCCAGCGACTGCCAATAATCTTTAACATCTCATCACATTAATACCACAATGTCAAAAAGGTTCGCAACTGAGATTAAAAAGTCAAGTTTGCAAGTAAAGCAGCAGCTAGATATAGAACCAGGCGAGCAGCTCCATCGATAGGACGAAGCGAGAACAGCGCCGCCACATCCACGACGATCCGCCATGCACTCAACGGTACGACTTCTGGAACCTCGCGCGGGCGCCGCGACCACCGAACTTCTTGGGCTCGCAGCGCCTGGGGTCGGCGACGAGGAGGGTGCGGTCGTAGCGGGAGAAGATGTCCTTGACCTCCTTCTTGGCGGCCTCGTCGACGTACTTCTGGTAGTAGGCCACGAGCGCCTTGGCGATGGCCTGACGGATGGCGTAGATCTGGGACGTCTTCCCGCCTCCGCGGACGCGGATGCGCATGTCGATGTCCTTGAAGCGGGAGCGGCCGGCGAGCATGATGGGCTCGAAGGCCTTGAGGCGGAGCATCTCCGGGCAGATCAGCTCGATGGGGGCGCCGTTAACCTTGATCAGCCCGCGCCCCGGCTTGCAGTAGGCCACGGCCACCGCCGTCTTCTTGCGGCCGAAGCACTGGACCGTGCCGGGCGGCGGGCGGGTGAGCGCGGCAGCCATGGTTGCGGTGGTGGTTGGTGGGAGGGCGGCGACGATGGTGGTTGGTGGGAGGGCGGCGGCGGCAGCGGCGGCGACTGCTAGGGCTTTGGCGGCTATAGCGAGGTGAGGTGGCGGCGACGAGAGAGGATCGAAAGGAGAGCGCTCTTTTATAGCGAGGAGGCATTAGGGTTTTTTCCTAGCATTCGCGGTTCTCAGAATGACATGTGGGCCCAGAAGACAGGCAGGTCAGGTTAAAAACGGGTCTTAACTGGGCTTACCAATATTGTGCCTGTATATATTGGGCCTTGAGCAACCCAACTGTGGTGAGGTCCAAAGTCTCTGATTATAAAAGGCCATGGTGGAAGGAGGAGGGGAATAGGGTTTCGGCCCTCACGAACGCTACTTGATCTTATCCGAGCAAGCCGTCCGGAGGCGCCGCGGCGGCCGGAGTCGCATGTCCCCCAACCGCGCCGCCACCGCCGCCCTCAAAGGGTTAGCGGGAAGGTGGCGCGCTTTGTTGGGGGAAGAGGCGAAGCCGGCATCCGCGACGGCCACCGGCTGCAAGCGATGACGACTGCCCGCGGTCGGAGCGCGCGCGATGATGGCCGCGCGGGCTCACCCAAACTAAAAACAATCCCCAAGATTTGCGGTTCTTTTATCTTTTTCATGGCGATGTGGTTTTTGCTGTATTTGTCTTCTTCGGATTTTTATTCTTTGGTTCTGTTATGTTGGATCTGTCCTCGGATCGTTGTTTTCATGGGGTGGTTCTGGTACGTTTGATTATTGTCTTTATACTCGGTGATTTGATCTGACTGGGAGGCATGCAAAACAGGTTTTTGCCTTAGGTTTGTGAATTATGAGGACATTGTATTAGGCTAATGCTATTTGTTACTGCGAATCTCTACGCAGGCGTAGCAATTGAATGTGTACATGGATTTGTTAAGATTGTACTCGTTGACCTCACTGAACCTTTGCTTTATTCATATCAAATTTTAAGGCCTTCCTTTCAACTAAATATGAGTTCCAAAATTGATGTAGGAGTAAGTCTTATCAACCTAATGCTGTTTATTTTGCAATGGAATGTTGATAAACTGCACCGCAGTGGCGCAGTCTAAGCCTGCTGCATTCTGTGATTAACAGAGATTCCCTTGATTCAGTACAGCATGTGCTTTGGTTCAAGCAGCAGGAGGATGATATGCGCAAGTTCTATCAAAAGGTGAACTTTGACAGAAGTACACCTTTCACTCCACATGATGTGCTATGGTGCTCCATGTTGATGCTTCTTGTCAAAGAGGAAGATCAATATAGATGCTCATGGCCACCTGGATGAAGTTTGACTTGGATATGTGGCATGTCTGCATTTGCTATTGGTCTGAAGCTACAAGATGCAATTGTCAGAAGATGCCCAGATTTCTCGATGAACTGCTTCTGTAGCTTTTTATTTTCCTGATGAGTGCCAACTGCAAAGTGCAGATTCAGTGTGTTAGTTGGGGAAGCTGATGTAATCAAATAGCTCACTAGAATGAAGTTGTAGCAATAAGTTTGTGTACTCTTCTAGTCCCTGGATCCAACTGTTAAACATATCACAATTTTTTCTTTCCATTATATCTTTTAATTTCATTATAAGATGTGCGTGTGATGCGTTTAACTGTGAACCCAAGGATTTCTTCCATGATTAAAAAATGCTGGCGACAGCCAATGGCTTTTCCAGATTTAGATTATATGCCTAACGTTAACCATGAAAGCAGAATCATATGCCTAACGTAAACCATGAAAGCAGAATCTCCTAGTAGTTCATCTTTTTCGTCGAAACATTTGTGTTGGCTTTTGGCATGTTGTTAGATAGAAGTTTACAGTTTTAGACGCTTACCAGATCGATTACAAATACTCAAAGTCAATTGGATCAAACGCTTATCAGATCGTTTACAAAATACAAATACTAAGTCAATTGGATCAAACCATGGTTGGGCACTGGTAGAACAAAAGCACAATTTTATGGTAAAATAGGCAGCTGCCTGACGCTAATCACCCATTTCGTATACCGGATTAAATGAAATGCGCAATACAGATTAAAAGGATAGCTCGAGCAGATGTCAACAGCAAAAAGGAAGGCCATATTCTTTTGGGCTTTTGAGGTAACTTCTGGCTTTGGATTTTTCGACAGCTGAAACAAATGGGAGAGTTTCTCTAAACAGTATCTCCAAACGGATTCCTGAACCTGTCGACGCATGTACCGTCTGCGTCAACATCTCTATCAATTGTTACCGTCTTAAAAAGCATAGCAAAAAGCCATCAGCTATAACAAAAAAAACTATCTACCGAAACTAAAAATCATCAACCGCAGCTAAAAGAAAAGGACCAAAAATGAAACACCAAAGACAGCTTAAACATAATACCGATACTGACGCTGTTTGGCAACATTATGTTCAGAAAATTTTCCCTTCCTCTTTTACAATTTACTTTAAAAAAAATGATACAAAAACAATAAGCATTTGTATTGCCAGTATACACTTCAACTGGACCAACAAATTTTAAGTTGTCGGTCTTTTTTCTATGGAATAACCAACAGTCAACCTGAATTTTCTTTTGTTACACTGTTCCTTTATTCCAATCTGTCTGATTTTGTTCATGGACCCACATATGACATAAGCAACTGATGCGTCAGTGAAATGCTGTGTTAGATCAGCCTAGGGACAAGATACATAAACCGCCTTCATGTTTATTTTCTTCCTCTGTCAGATCTTGAAAATCTTCTAGACCTATGTGCCTTCAGCCGGATCGCCGGCAACTTTCTAGCCAATGCTTGCCAGATCATCTGGACTGCATCATCCTTCTGAGATGGGTACTGATACTCAAAATGTTTATCGACCTCTTTGAGCCTCTTCCACATCCTTGTCCATTCATGCTTGCTTACACCTCTAATCAGTCTCATCAAGTAACCCTCTTTGACAGCATCAGATGAACGAACGAAGATGGAGAACTTGGAATAGTCCAATACATCCTCGTAAGGGAGCTCAATGTCATCACTGATGATAACAGGGACACAGTGGCTTACTATGGCGTCAAACAGACGATTGGAAGAAGGGGTGTCCCCAGCAATGTTTAGGCAAAACTTTGATGAGCGCATTCCCTGGCTGGCTTTGCTGACACCATGGTCCTGGACGCTTCCAAAGGAGAAGTAAACATCCTTTTCGTCTTTGAGCATATAATATAGCTCTTGCCTAATGTTGCCTCCCTGAAAAAGGATCATGTAATATATTAGGTCGTGCATCACCAGTCGTCACAAATAGATAGAATACAGTTAAAGCTAGTATTAGGTCGTGCAAATAATATAGCTCCTGCCTAATGTTGCCTCCCTGAAAAAAAGATGATGTAATATATTAGGTCATGCATCACCAGTCGTCACAAACAGGCAGAATACGGTTAAATCTAGCAACCTGACAGTTCTCCATGTATCTACATCAGCTTTTAAATAATGATTTACATCTAGCTGAAAGCAATCAAAACATGTGCACGAAGTTTCTGGATAGACTAAATCTGTTTATTTTCCTTGATAGCTGCATAAATTTGATAACTGAATTGGCTGATATATTCCTGTTCTAATCTTTTCTTTTTGATGGCATAGGGAACATTTGTAAGTTTCTGATCTTTGGACTTTGGACATTAGTATTTTGATCACACTCAGATAAAAGGAGCTTTTTTCAACAAAGATGGAATGATCAACAACAAAGTAAAGATGAGATGATCAACAAAGTCACTTCTTGTATTATAAATCCACTGGACTATTTTGGACTACATATATACTTCATCCAAAGGTTTTCAACTAAGGTGATGGCTGTAGATTAATCAATAAAGGGCATCATATGAATAAGTCTAGCCACTTTGATGGTAGATAAAAGTTTTAGATGGCCATATTTGTCTGTTCAGGAGCAACATTTGATACATAGCAGCATAAAAAGCACAATTCGGTAATTCCTATCATCAGGCTCAATTCGAATTTGTCGCACTTTGTAATAGCAGTAACTTGTCTGGTCAAAAGAAATGAAAGGTTGGACTTGTAAATGGATCATGAGTTCTGAACTTTGAATGAACATAACAACTTTTCTACCACCTCTAGTAAGCTCATTTGGTATAAAGCAACTACATATAAATACCCCCTATTAAATCCATCCTATTCCTACCTCATATACTGAACAAAAAAATCTCAGTTACATTGACTTTCACTCTTAAGGCTTGCCAATTCTCATATGTTTATTTGTCAACTTTTGCTAAAAGTATTTACCTTAACAAAGAAGACAAGTTTTTTCTCATTGTATATAGTATTTGTAATAATACAATGTTTATGCCTTTAGGCATCACATAACAGGTGATGATTACCTTATGAAACCCAACAAATTAAGCACTACATTACTGTGGTATGATTGGCACCTCATAGAAACTTTTATTGAGTTTGCGATGTGCTGAACCACATACGAAAGCACAATTATTACCTCCTTCCTGTAAATAGCTCCCCGGAAGTATAACAACGTCGGCCGGTCATCGAACCCGGCCGAGTCATTCACAAACGTCTTCGCCATATGCCGGTACGGCGCAATGACATCCTTCTCCAAGCTGGCTACCCTGGGGTGGTACCTCCCAAAGTCAGAGAGCACAAACACCGCCGGGAACAGAGCCGACCGGGCATGGAGCAGGCTGTTGGGGTGGTGCGCGACGATGACATGGTCGGCGCCACCGGACTTCTTCCATTCCTGCTGAGCCATCAGGTAGCTCACGAGCTTCTCTTGCAGGGCCTTGTCCCTGCTGACCTTCTCCGGCGGCGCGGCCTTGGAGTGGCGGTTGTAGGCGAGTGACGCGAAGAACGGCACGAAGACGACGTCGGCGTCGCGGGAGTCGGACACCCTCACGGCGGCGCCACACTGCGCCGACGAGGAGGACAGGAGGTCCAGCGTGAGCCAGTACTCGACGCTGTGCTGCTGGTTGAGGCCACCGGGGTAGCGCGGGGCGGCGCCGCCCCTGACGTCCGGCCAGACGCCCCTACCGTCCCCGGCGGGCGGCGCCCAGCCGAGGAGGCCGAAGTGGAACTCGGGCGCCATGTCGTACATGAAGACCCTGATGGCGGCGGCGCGGGGGTCGCATCTCCCAGCAGCCGAGCTGGCGTTGGGATCGTCGGGGCGGCCGCTCACGTCAATAAAGTAGAGTTCTTGGCCGTTGGTGGTCGAGTTCACACTCGCAGGGACCACGGAGAAGTCGGCGGCGGCGTCGGCCGGGACGGGGAGGCCGGTGTCCACAGGGCGCCAGCGGGCACCGGCGGCAGCGAAGAGGAAGATGGTGGAGGCGACTAGGACGGTAGCCGCGGCGAGCGGCAGGACGAGGGTGCGGGCGCGGGGCGCCATGGGGAGCGTGGTTCATGGCTGGGTTGGTGGTGGGGGAAACATGGCGGATCTGCGACTGGGAAGGGAAAGGCGGATAGCCGGAGAGCGAAGTTTGGGCTTCCCCCCTCGGCTTTTTTTTAATGAGAGAGCAGGACTTTTTTATTGTGAGCATCCTAGCCAATCATAGGATAATCTAGCGAGTGGTATTATGTTTATCTAACTTAATAACTAGAGTTTGATTTCTATCAAATTTAGATTAAGGGTCTACTCCCAGTTGTTGCAGTTTCCGACTTTTAACTGAAATTATACTGTAGTATATATTAATTTTTCTAAATTATTTAATTTAAAAATAAAGAAAAATAAAAATATTATTATATCTTCACAAGTAATACAAAAGAATAAGAAAAAAATCAAAAATAGTAAAACACTAAAAAATCAAAATTAAGAAATTAAACGTGTTTTAAGTAACTTCCAAAACCATCTAGAGAGGCCCTAAATTAAATGTATTGTTTGTGTGAATTTTTCATCGGTATTTTTCAGAATTTGAAGCTCGCTGAGCGGAATGGCTTTTGATTGGTCTGGGTGGTGAGGTGTTCCCATCGCATCGCGCGGCGCCAGCACAACTAAGGAGGGTACTGGGCCGTAAAGCCAGGCCGAAGAGGGCTTGAAAGGGGTAAGCTAACGCTACTGGACTGGAGCAGCTAAGATGGCTAGAGCTGGCTGTATATAGGGCTGTAAACGAGCCGAGTTCGAGCGAGCTTGGCCTTCCAGGCTCGACCTCGGTAGAAGCTCGAGTCGAGCTCGAGTTGGGGTCCGAGTCTGAACCTGAGCTCGAGCTCGGCTCGGCCTAAGCTCGAGTAGGCTCGAGCTCGGCTCGTTGAAGCTCGATAACAATTAAAATAATTTATTATGCACTATTTTTCAATAATAAGAAAAAATTAAGTTCGAGCTCGGCTCTAATAAGCTCGATAACAGTCAAAATAATTCAAATACACACTAATTTTTAATAATAAGATAAGCTCGAGCTCGAGTTCGGCTCGAGTAAGCTCGGTAAGAATTAATATATATTACTATTTAAGCTCGAATCGGGGCTCGCGAACTATTCGAGTTCGGCTCGGTGAAGCTCGCGAGCTCGAAATCAAGCTCGAGTTCGGCTCGTTTAAAACTCGAATCGAACCTAGAACGAGCCGAACTCGAGTAGCTCACGAGCTTCGAGCTTTTTTTACGACCCTAGTTGTATATGTACGTAAGACGAAGTTTGTGTTGGCAAAGTGATGGTTAATCAAAGGTTTTCCCTTCCCCCGTTAGCCCATCAAAGTTGGTAAAATCAAAGGCTCTATTGCTTCTACCACTATGCTCATGATTACTTTACCGACCTGGAGGGCTCCTTTGCGAGATGAAATGGCTTCTTTTTAGTTTAAAGTTAATTTATGTTTATATTATTTATAGTAACTAGTTTTTAAATGATAAGATTTTTAAAATGGAATCAATAGAAAAATCGTAATAAAAAGTGTAGTGAGTTCAGTTATACCAGTCAAAATCATATGTGACTATTTTTCTCTGCCTTATTGTCTCTCGCGAACCATCAGAATTCAAATATTTAAGTCATAAGTCATCAGCCCAAAGGACCCACCCAAAAATCTAAGGGTGCCTTTGGTTGAGCTTTTGAGAGCTGCTTTTGCTTCCAAAAAACCAAAAGTCAACCAAAGGGGTGGAAACCAGAATCTGCTTTTTCAGAAACAGCTACTTTTGGATAGTACAGTTTTGAAAGCACTTTGGACCCTGCTTTTGGCTTTTGGTTTTCTGCTTTTTGAAATGGTGAAAATAGAGAACTGTTTCACAGTTGTTTCAAGGAAAATAGAGATAGGAGGTAAGTTTTATACTTGTTTGAACCAAACGACTTACATTTTTCCACACCCACAACCTACAAAGAGCTTTTCCACACCACAAGAGACTTTTTGAAGCCACAGCTCAACCAAACACACCCTAAGTAAACAGGGAAAGGAGTTGTGGCATGTTCTTATTGGCTGCTAAAAACTATTTTTCTATGTTAAATATTATTTTTATAGTACCTAACTTTTAAACAAATTATCTTTTTAAAATAAGGTCTACTAAGTTGAGTATACACTGCAATGACTTCATTTATATCAGTCAAATCTCTCTATCTACAAGCTTCTCTATAAATTATTACTATTTATAAACTAAATCCAAAAATCAAAACTAAAAAGTAATATAAACTGTCCTAATATGTTCTAAACTCCCAAGGTCTATATGCCACGTCCTCTTCCTTCTGGTTTGCTTCCGTTCAAAAGTTCCCCGCCAATCTTGTACGATTATTTGCCAAGTGGCGCCCAAATTAGTTGGTTTCTGCTCTTGTTCCTTTTCGTTTGACCGGAGGTCAAAATGCCAAAGAAGACGAGCATCAATTCTCCTCCTAGTCCTAGAGCCCAGCAAACCAATAGAAAGGCTTGTGTCTCGTGCAGGAGAGCAGCGTCGCTGACGGTCAGACCATCGCATGCACCTCTGCTCTGATGAAGCGAGCGCTCCCCGACATTACCTCATTACTCACCTTGTAAGTTGTGACGACCTCTCATCCGATCATCTTCTATGACCTTCCCGTCTATATAACGCAGCGACGCTGAGCTCCTCTTCTTCTTCCTTGTCCACACTGAAAAGTCCCCAAAATTTCAAACCAGAAAATTTTGTGATTTTTGTGGCATTTTTGAGTGATTTCTGGAAAACTTTCCCTTTTTGGAAAGTCTCCCTGGAATACGCTTTCCCCTTTTGGCGTTTCCGTTTTCTCCATCTCCTTGGCGCCCCGCCCCCTTTCCGCCTCTCCCCTTCCCTGGCGCCTCCCCGCCCTCTCCCTCGCAGGCGCCGCTCTTCTCCTCGCCTCCTCCCTCGCGCTCGCGTGCGCTGGCGCCGCGCCGCCGCACCGCCTCTCGCGCCGGATGCCTCGCGCCGCGCCCCGAGCAGCCCGGCCCGGGCCGACCGCACCCGCATGCACGCGTCACCTCGCTCTGCCTCGTCCCGCTTGCGAGGCCGCTCTCCTCGCTGCTGCGCGACGCGCCTCCGCCATACCCGTCGCCCACTTGCTCCCATCGCGTCGCCTTTAAGCCACTGCAGAGCCCAGTCACCGCTCCATCCCGCAGAGGAGACGCGCTGCCAACTCCCGTTGACTCCCTGGCCGCGCCCGTTGCCTTCTACCCGAAGGAGCTCGTCCCTCCGCCCGGGCTTAAAAGCCGCTCCTCGGCTCCCTCCTCCTCCTTTGCTCTCCCAGTGCTCCCACTGCCTCCTTTCCCTTCCTGCCACCCCAGAGGACCTCCCTGAGCCGCCGATTGAACCCCCGTCGCCCCAGTCGCCGCCGCCATCCTCCCCTGCGCCGGCGACCCCGTGAAGTCGATCTCCTCCTCTCTCTCCCTCCATTTTCCAATTGCATTCGCAAAAGCATCCTCAATCCCTCCTAATCACAATGCTTTACTCGTTTGGCCAGGAGGATTACTGTGAAGCCCTCGCACCGACGACCCTTCTCCGGCCGCCGCCTCTCCGTGGCCACTCGTTTGGGAGCTCCCACCGACGCCACCACCGCCATCAGTAAACCTCTAGCTCCTCACCGTGAAACCGCCCCCGATTCGGCCCCTAACAGCTTCGGTGACCCCTTCCCCGCCGGAGAGCCGAAACCACCCCCATCTCCCTTTCGCTCTCTCCTCTGACTCCCTCGCCTTCCAACCACCCAGAATGAGTCCCCCACTCGAAGACACGCCCGCCGGTGCCCTTGGTTGCCGCCGACAAGCCTCCCTGCGCCCGGACCACTCTCGCGCGCGTGGCGATCCCTGCGCGCGCCTCAGCGGCTGGAGGTAGAAGACGGGGGGACGTGGCCCCATCTCGTCCGCCCGTTCCTCCCGTCGCCTTATAACGTCGGCCACCCGATGGCGACACCCCTCGACCGTCGGATCTTCGTAAACTCCTCCCCTCCCGTTCGTTCGATCAAACCGTACCGATTCGGTCGCCCTCGTCGTATCGCTGCCGTCCGACGCCCACCCGCATCACGTCCGCCCGCTCCTCGCCATCCCGCCTCGGCCCGGCCGCCGCGCGCTGCCCATCCGTCGGGGCGGGCGCGCGCGACGCCTCCGGCCGAGCGCGTGCGTGGGCGCTTCTCCGACCGCTTCGTCCGTCGCGAGCGCTTAAACTCGGGCGGGCTGCATCAGAGCAAGCGGCCGGGCGACTCTCGTTCACCCGATTTTTCCCGGGTTTAATCATTTCCAAAATCCAGAAAAATCCAAATAAATCCTAGAAAATTCCAGAAAATTCCAAAAATTCACAAACTTCACCACTTAGCTCCAGATAATATCCTGAACCCATTTTTGACCTCCATTCCTCCAGATTCATCCCAGATAAATTCCTAAAATTCCATTTGAAGGGTTTATGCTTTTTACTCCTTTTTAATTAGTTTATTTTCCCTCGCTTGATTAGTCTCAAGCTGGATTTAATTATTTTATGTGTTTGCGCTAGTGTCGGAGATCCCTAAGCTCAAGTGCGATCGCAGACCCTGAGCTTCTTCGTTCGAGCTAGCCGAGATCATCCGGATTGACGGCAAGTCCCAAATCCTTTGATCATGTTGTATCCCATGCCATTTAATTACGTTATTATGCTAATTGCATTATGCTAATTGTGAAATGTTAATTCAAAGTAAAATAAAATGTTTAGAATGACATGTTATGTAGTTAATCCTACCATCACAAATGTTATGTTAAACTTGTAGCCATGCCTTTGTAACCCTAGAAATAATTATCTCATTAATCTAGATAATCAGAAGATATTATTATCACTCAAAAGTCTTATACTAATAAGGTCGTGGCAATGAGCCAACAGAATTTGTAAACCCGACTCTAAGGTAGGGTGGTATGGGACACCGTATCTTAGAGCGGAGAGTGCCGGCGTGCACAAGGTAGGGTAAGGGGGTTGTGGTACATCGCAAGATGATTATTCACCCATCTCTTACCCTAGGATTGAAGGTAGGGGGGTTGTGGTGCATCGCAAGATGATTATTCACCCAACTCTTACCCTAGGTTGGGTCGCGGGCCCGTAAGGTTGCGGGCCATGTGAAAATATAAGGATCAAACCCTTACGCTGAGCAAATGTCATAGTGATCGCTCAACCACAGGTGTTGACTTGTCAACCCTGGTTTAGTATCTGCTCAACTTAAGTGAAACCCCGCGTTAGGTCCCCACAACTCGGACCCGAGGGTGTGCGGGATTGTTACCTATCGGGTGAATTGTATACCCAAAGTTGAGCAGCGAAAAGACCCGGTTCCTTAACTCAGTCATGAGGGTTAAGGATGCGTGTGGGTAAAGTTGGGCAACTCTGCAGAGTCAATAAAATGGTATTCGAATACGCCGTGCTCCCGGTTATTGGAGCTGTGTCACTTGGGTGATTCCAGCAGCGAAGCTTAAGTAATTTTGTACATGTTTTAACTTGATTAGTTGGTTAATTAACTCTTCATGAAAAACTCCTGAGATCTTAAGAAGTAGTTTTGGGTCCATTTTATAAAATGTTTGCAAATAAAACTGCATCCACAAAATGTAATAAACCAAGTATACTCTATTCCTTTGATGTTCCGTGCATGTAGTAAGTTAGGGTCCCTTTGGGACTTGCTGAGCCGGTTGTTTGGCTCACGGCTTGCTTAATCAATTCTTTAGAGGACCAAGACGAAGGTGAAGGCGTCCCCGTTGAGGAAGTCCCAGAGGATCTCTTCTTCGACGAGGACCCGTGGCTTTAGGTCTTCGCCGCGCTCAAGCGGATTCTGAAGTCTTTGTAACGTAATTATACTTTGGGCTTGCACGCCTGCCAAAAAATCGGATGTTATTCCATATGTAAAATATATGCTGGACTTTTGTTGTAAGCATGCAATGGTATACTCTTGCGCGACACTCCATAACTGTTCAGGCCTGAATAGTTACGGAATGCCGTGTCCGTACGCGCCCCTGGAAACGGGGGCGTTACAAGAAGTGGTATCAGAGCAGGCTCTTTGACCGTAGATTGAGACCTAAGGCAAACTAGGAAGCGATTTTATCGCAAAACTTAATTTAAGCCATAAAAAGGGTTTACGAAAAATATAAGTATTACTGCTGTCTTTTTCCTCTCTTGCTGCTACCTTATCTATCTTAGTCTACCTCTGCTTAAGTTTTGCTTTTGCAAAATGTTTACTGCCTCTCTTGTCTAGCTTCAAAATTTCGCTTCTCGGCAACTGGAGGAGTAGCCGTTGTTCGCTAGACTAGACTGCCCCTGAGTAGTAGCAGTACTTTTGTAATGTAAAGCCGGTGCAATCATGAACCCTAAGTGGTTTGTGTACCACTTGCATATTGTAAATTTATGTTCATTATCTTGTATGTTGTTTGCCTAATTATTCGTAATTCCTCTGCATTCAAAGCTTTCTCCTGTCCCCTTTCGCTCTCGTTCTTACCTTTTTCATCTTATACTTACCTTGAAAATTCGATGTCTTACTTATCCCCTCTTGATTGCCAAAGCCGCTGCAAAGCTGACTTCAAGTTCCCAATTGGCATATGGATCCGGCAGAGCAGAGTGGTCAGACCAACAGGCAGGGTGCACCTGCCACAGATCAAGCGACACTCGCCAGTGTGATAGCAATGTTGGAGCAGAACCGATACCAGGGAGAACAGAACATCTTACAAGTGTTAGATCAGCAGGCCCGATTACTTGAGCAGTTAGCAGCCAGATCGCCAGGTATCCAAGGTGGAAGCAATGCTCATCGGGATGGTTCTCCAATTTCCACCCAATGGACAGATTTTCTGAAGACACGTCCACCAGTCTTCTCCACCACAGCTGACCCTATAGTAGCTGAGGATTGGCTTGTGGACGTGGAAAGGAAGCTTCAAACAGCACAATGTGATGATAAGGAGAAAGTATTATATGCATTCCATCAGTTGCAGGGCGCTGCAGCAACCTGGTGGATCAACTATCAACGCACTCTACAGAACAGAGAAGTCAGTTGGGAAGATTTTTCAAAGGCTTTCCGCGAGGCACACATACCAGATGGCATTATGGAGGCTAAGCGCCGAGAATTCCTAGCGCTTAAACAAGGTGGACGCACTATTATGGAAGCGTCCATTGGGCCCGTCCCATTTTCTTATTCGGCCTCTCACCCTAGTCAGCACTCCTTGGTCACTGTTGGATGCGTTTGTTGGGCTGGGTGCTGCCTCGTTTGCTAGGCTGTTATTCTGTTCTTGTATTAGTTTAAGGCCCGTTATAACTATCTGGCTTTCAGAAGCTGAAAGCCAATTGAAATGAGTGGACTTTTGCAGCGGTTTCTGGGAAGCTGTAACTATACATGTTTCCGAGATAGCGAATAAGGACGAGCATAGGCAGCCAGTGGCACTGGCGAACGGCAACTTAAGCGATGTGGCCAGTAGGTAAAATGGGTCGGCCTAACCTCAAGAGAGCTATAGGCGGTGACACAGGTAGAGGAGCTCAATGGCGATGCTTGCGGCGCCTGGGCAGCAGCCATGGCGCGAGCTCTTAGCGACCACGATGCTCTAGCAGCGTACTTGGAAAATAGCGGGTCAGGGAAGGCAGAGGCGAATTTGGAGGGCTGCTGGTCGTCGTTCTCCATCTAGGCATAGCATTGTACCTCACCCTGCGCTCCCCACCCCAACCGCTGCTTCGGCACCCCAATCTCTCTTTCTCTAGTGAAGCCCTTGTAGTTCTTTTCGCGCTATCTTGTGTTCCTGAGCATCATGAGTCTTCCTCTCAAATTAATTAGATTTTCTCGCAGCAAATCACTAGAAATTAAGCTTCTTCTCTGCCGTCAGCCAAACCAAACTCTCACCGTCGATTTGTCGCCGTTAGTAAGTTATTTCTCAATTTCTTGCACCAAAGTACTCCCCACAATGTCATCAAGCTCATGCTCACGCTACTTCCCAAATATCATGACCAAAGCATCGCTGCCATTGTTCCTTCTCTGCCCCGGCCGCTGCTCACCATTGCCCGTGACACTGCCTCACATTGTTTCCCCGTGGTCCCTCCATTCCGTTTGAACCCTCGCCCATGTCGCCAGTGCCACCCTCACCATCGCTATCCTGTACCGCTGCCGCCCTTTCCCTGTTCTCCCATGCCTCAAGCACTATCTATCTCTTTATGTGAGCATGGCAATTTTTTCCTTGTTTTCTTTTTTCTTTCATTTGCCATTCTTTTTCTTGCATTTTCATTTAATCCTTTTTAATTTATACTATTTTTTCTTCTTTAGCCCTATCCAAATAAAATTAGCCAATAGCCAAATTGAACACATCTACATTCAGCCGTGGCTTCTTGCAGCGGTAAAATGTTATTTCAGCCAAAATCTACGACCGGGTTTATACTTCGCTCAAGTCTCCTCTCACTCTCAAAAAAAGGCTCTTCACTTCAGTATCCTGGCTTGATCATTCGGTTCACTTTTGCTGCCTAATCTACTCTGTACCTGTGAATATATGCGTGTGTTTCGTCTTCTAGTAGTGTTGGTGCTGCGGTGAAATCTCCCAAATAATCTCGATTCATCATGACGTGCACGATTTATCAGTAAGTTCGGGATTCCAAGTAACAGTTGACAACTGAAATCAGGAATATATAGATGCCACTCCATATCGCGCGCTATCCGCAGGCGCTACAGCGGAAGAGATACAGATAAACGATGCCTTTTGTCCAAGGACAACGCCTTCGGTCCCTTGATTCCTTCCGTCCCGTGTCACTTCTGCTGCAATGCCCTGCCTAATCGGTAATCAAAATCTGTCTGTTTTCATGTGTCTCAACGAGCAACGGCCGATTGGACGCAAACCAGAAATGATCCGTTCGCAATGGCAGACACGGCGGATCTAGCCACTGTTACCCCCTTCTTCTCCTGTCGGTCACTCACTCACTCACTTGTATATGGATCGATTTGACGGCTGCAGATTCTTCTTAACTCTTCCTTCGGGTAAACCAACAGGACAGCACTAGTATAAGGGTCTGAATTCTCATGATTTTGCCTTCTGCGCAGTCATCTGTCAAGCATTCATAGAAGCAACCAACCAGATTTGCGGTCGCAAGCCGAGCTGGCCGAAAGGAAAGGCCTTGAATTGCACGCAACCCCTTCACATGCAAATTTACATCCATCCGAAAGGATGCCAGCCAATTTGCAACCACTATTCTATTCCCCACATGAAACACAAACTACATTGAGAGGGGACCTCGACCTTCGCGTCTTTCTCTGAAAGTAGTGTATGATTTGTTTAGGTGAATCATTCCGGTGGTGCCAACTGAAACAGTGCACATCTGATCTTTCATGGGTGTTCAGGGCAGTGACCAGTGACTTTGAGAACAAAGGCCACAGTTGATGAACCTTAAATTAAGTCTGCCCCCATCTTGTTTCATGGTATAATTTGATAGGTGGAGCCTAATATCACATTATCCACCATCTGGAAGGACTGTAGGACCCTCCTCTGGAACTTCACAAGGTCAAACAAATTGAGCCCCTATTTAGTCAAGAGTAATACTCGGCAATTTGCAAACCCATTTATCCAATGTACTTGGCTAACTTTTCCAAGATTTGATGATGATTGAATGAGTGCAGCTTGTGGGGTACTACTAACATAAGTATATCATTATGTTTCTCCTTTCTTATTAATGATGATACCAAGTAGTAGCATTTTTCTAAAGTCAAAAGTTGGGATGTAAGTAGATATGGCATTTTACTGAGGTTGACACAAGTCCCTCAACTTATCAAGTGCATATGGTCTTAAGTGCTGTACTCCACCTCTGGAGAAGATTAGTACTCTGGTTCTCAACAAGTGCATATTTTAAATCATAAAGCCAAGCCGAAAGATTATGCAACAGGTACAACGGCATCTAGAAAACAATTTAGGACACAAAGCGTTGAATTTCAGAAGTCTAGCTCAAGATCTTGTCCAATTCCTCCTATAGATATTCTTTTCAGTTTTCAATTATTAGAGGGAACAAAAACGTCGTTGTACTAATAACAGGGTCTTAGTACTATCATTTTCAGGAAAAGGACTTCAGGTGTTATTACTAGCTTCTGGTACTCTCTTCATTTTCCCAGTGATGTCTGCTAGAATCCTGAGAAACATTTGCGGTAGCCTGTTTATAGAAATATAGCTCCAGCTATATTCCAAGCAAAATTTGAGTAACTAGTGTAGGTTTTTCAGACTATTAGGCGAGAACCTGAGCACCTGACAAGTTCAGTTCAAATTGAACCTAATTTACATGTCTTTGATAAAAAAATATGATAAGAATTACCATGGAACTTCCTGCTAAGAATATGCTCCCTTCTCACGTAGAAAAATAGTTAAGCGAAGTAAGAATATGTACCATTTTTGTCACTACAACATCAATGACGTGAATCTATTCTTCTTTTTGAGAGAGCAGACATAAATTATTTGATCACCAGTTCTACTACAGAAGACAAGTTTGGCTGCTGAATACGACGTTTCTGTATCTTTGTCGCCATGGCGGAGCTGTACTCCAGACATATATCATGGCATCTTTCACATGTCATACCTTAACTGGGACGATCTCCACCCTGCATTGCGTTTAGTAGGTGTCCTTTTACCAAGTATGGGAGAATCTCCCTATAGCTCCTGCAGTCCTTCTTCGGTTCAGGTTTGTGATGAATCAGTCACACAGATCATAGGTGATTCAGGCAGAGCATGATTGTTACATTCATGCTGAAACGTGGCGGAATAGATCGCATGTAAAAGACAGATTAAGCAACACAATAGTGTGTTTTGAAAACATACAGTTGGGTAAATTCAGAAACGTACAAGTCTGAAGTGAAGGTGCCATACCGTAGTGCTGTATTTACCTCCATGAGATGAACTAGCAAGTGCATTCAAGTAGGCTACTATATATTTTTTTTAGATAAAGGATAGAAATATCCGGCTTCATCTATCAACCGATAGAATCAGGCCAATTATTACAAAAGGTAGCCCAAAGGCTGGCCCAAAAGCTGGAAAAGGTTCCAACTTTACAGCAAAACACATGGAGAAATAAAACGCAAGTAAAGTTTTGACTAAGAAAGACCAATAAATCTTGTTGATAACCATCCATTGGAACCGAAGAATTGCAAAGTCGACGACTCAAGATGTTGCCCACTAAGACCAAGCGATCCCGTAGATCATCACGTCATTGCAACTTTGCCCACCGTCGGAGCCGTGAGTTCCCCGAATAGTACCGCAAAAAGATTTTGGTCTACATTTGTCAAAACCACCTCGTTTCTTGTTATCCAAACTGCCCAACACAAAGGCCGATGTCTGCTTTGTCAATAACAATGCGTTTTGTTTCTTATTACCCTTCTTTGACCACCCATTAAAAAGGTCATCTATACTATGTGGAGGTGTTAGTCCGAACAGTAAATGTACCGCTCGCCACAAAAACTTAGCATAGAAACAGTCCAGAAAAAGGCGATGAATAGTTTCTAGAGAATGACAGAAGCAGCACTTCGTGTCACCGTTCCAGTTCCGCCTAACTAGGTTATCCTTAGTTAAAGTCACCCCCTTTTTAAGGTACCACATAAATATTTTTATTTTTGAAGGAACCTTAATTTGCCAAATATCTTGTGACACTCGCACTCCATTGTTAATTAACGCAGCATACATGGATTTAACAGAGAAAATTCCTGATGAATGTAACGCCCACACAAAAACATCCCTTTCTTCACATAAGTTTACATCCTGTAACGAGGCAACAATTCTGTGCCAATCCCTTAGGTTTGTGCCCACTAAATTACGGCGGAATGAAATATTTAGTGGGGATGAACTAAGTATTTGTGCCACAGTGTCTTGTTTCCTTCTTACGATATTGAACAACGATGGAAATCTATCTTTGAGTGGTTTGCTCTCCAACCAAGTGTCAAACCAGAATCGGATTTGCGACCCGTCTTTCACTTTGAAGGAACCAAAACCCATGAAGGTGTCTTTTACATTCATCAAGCTTTTCCAAAATTGAGAATCATTGGTTTTTAACGCAGCTCCTAGTGGCTTATCTTTTATGTATTTATTCCGCAAAGTTCCCGCCACATGCCATCCTCATTTAACAATTTAAATAGCCATTTACTCAACAAGCATTTGTTCTGAATGTCCAAATTTTGTATGCCTAAACCACCTTGTATTTTCGGTTGGCACAAGATTTCCCATTTGGCTAGTCTATATTTTCTCTTGTGTTGATCGTTTTGCCAATAAAATCTTGATCTAAAACAATTGATTTTGTCTAACACTCCCCGTGGGATCTCAAAAAAAGACATCATAAACATCGGTAAACTAGAGAGCACCGAGTTTATTAAGACCAATCGACCCCCAACCGAAAGCATTTTGCCTTTCCACCCGCTGAGCCGCTTTTCAATTCGGTTCTCAATCATTTGCCAATCTGTATTGGTTAATTTCCTAGTATTCATTGGTAAGCCAAGATAGCGAAATGGGTACTTCCCCACTTTACAACCAAACAATGCGAATAGTACACTACCCGATCTTGTGCTTTCCCAAAACAAAAGATCTCACTTTTATGAAAGTTTATTTTGAGCCACGATAGTTGTTCAAAAGTACTAAGTATTAGTTTCATATTTATCGCTTTCTCAACATCATGACTCATAAAAATCACCGTGTCATCCGCATACTGGAGAATGGATAATCCATCTGGAATAAGATGAGGAATAACCCCTTCAACTCGCCCTGCTTCCTTGGCTCTAGCAATCAGTATGGCCAGCATGTCCGCCACTATATTAAATAGTATGGGCGACATTGGGTCACCCTGCCTTAAGCCTTTTCTTGTTTGGAAGTATGAACCTAGTTGGTCATTAACCTTAATATTAACATTTCCTCCTTGCGTGAACTTCTCCACCCATCTACACCATTTTTGTGAAAATCCTTTCATCCTTAGTGTTTGTTGTAAAAAACTCCATTTTACCTTGTCGTATGCTTTTTCGAAATCAATTTTGAAAATAACCCCATCCTGCTTCTTCGAGTGAAGTTCATGTATCGTCTCATGGAGTATTACCGCACCCTCCATGATATTTCTGCCAGGAAGAAAGGCTGTTTGTGTTGGTCTAATAATCTTCTGGGCTACGGTAGATAATCTATTAGTTGCCACCTTGGTGAAGATTTTAAAGGAGACATTCAACAGACAAATTGGTCTGTATTGTTGAATCACTTTCGCATCCTGCTGCTTAGGTAGCAAAATTATTGTTCCGAAGTTAAGACTGTTTAGTGGCAAGGATCCCTGATGGAAATCCTTAAACAGAGCCATCAGATCATCTTTAATTAAAGTCCGTAAGACCTGATAAAACTCGGAGGAAACCATCCGGTCTGGCGCCTTATTATGATCCATTTGGAATATTGCAGTCCTTACTTCATCTTCTGTAAAGTCAGCTGTTAAAACCTCATTTTCCAGTGCAGAAACTTGAGGAATATCCTCGGTTTGTAACTCATCCAAAGAGATGGTAGAATTATCCGATGGGCCAAATAATGTTTTATAATAATTGGTAATATGCTTTTTAAGTTGAGCATCACCACTTATTATATCATTCCCTTCTTCCAACTGGAAAATTCGAGTTTTCCTATGCCGACCATTTGCCAACAAATGATAGTATTTCGTATTTGCATCACCCTCTAATAGATGTTTCGCCTTAGCCCTTTGATACCATTTTAGCTCCTCTTCACGAAGCAAATCCGCTAGCCTTTCATTTAACACATGTTTTAAGTTCAATTCCATTTCATTGAGCATAGAGCTCTCTGCCTTCTTGTCCAGTTCGTCTAGTTTATTTAAAATTGTCACTTTTTCTTTCTTATAAGCACCATATACAGCTACATATCATAACATCATTGATCATTGGTGGCATGATGAATTGTAGCACATGAGCAATAGTTCGATAGCTCAGACGTCTTTCTGAGGAGGTGCCACAAGCAAGTAACAAATAGAGAAGCCAAAGAGTCAATTGGAGAGGAGTGCTTCTCAATCCAACCTCCATTGTGGATCCAAGAAACTTCCTTTCATGCCTAAATTTCCAGCTTCTGCACTACGTTCCAACACCAGTCACTGAATCTCTGAATTTTGACTAAGTTGGATTTGCCTTTTACTTTTTCGTCAAGACGTCAATGTCAGGAAACGAAAACCTGCCTCCGTGTTTGCAATTAGACGAGTCTCAATCCACCTAAGAGACGCCTACGACGTTTCGTCAGGTCAATTTCAGATCTAATCTTGTCCAGAAATGGACCTACTTAAAATGCTAGTTTGTTGATCATGGTGGTCCTTAACAATAATAACATTAGTCACCAAACTGCAACTACAGTTTCCTTTTGGTAGCAATTGCACAGGATAAGATATAGCTTTTCCATGTGCAAATATTCTAGCACTACCAACAGATATAACAACCAAACTAGCTCATGCATAATGTGCCAACGTGCTCGGCAAGATCAAATCCTAAGATAATAAAGAGACACAAAAACAAATATACCGGTGCGATTTGCTAACTGTTTCTTAATAGAAAAAGAAATCACAAATTGCCTGTAAAATAATTAGACCTAAAACAAGATAAATCGTGCACGGACTACTATTCTCGGCCGCACCCAAAATTGTCCATTGCTCCAACCGTTGGTTCATAAAACAAGCATTAGGTATCTTCCTGAGTCATGATATGTTAAAAAAAAAACAAATTGCTTGTAAATTAATGAGATATATCCATAAATATAGGTTCCCATGGGATCCATGCAATCAAAATTTTGAAATTTTGGCCATTAATACACGTAGAAGTATGTAGATTGACCACGCTAAAATAATATCATTACATTTGTCATAATATACAATTTTGTTTATTTTTACTATTATATTACTATAAAAATCATGACCAAAGTCTTGCATTAGAGATTGTGAAAAGTAAAAAAAGAAGACCTATAATTAGAGGCGGAGGGAATACAATATAAACAAAGAGTGCACATGATTCATAAACACAAACACCGGGTTGTTTCATGATACAATTTTTTTTAAAAAAAATTGTGTAAAGTAACGAGGCCTATAGAAAGAAGACAGACATAGAGTGTACATAAAACTATTCCACGGAACAGAAGGCCGCACCAAGATAATCATTTGCTCTAACACATGTTTGATGAAACCAGTCCCAAGTTGGTTTTCTGACTCACGATATGTTTTTAAAAAATAAATTGTCTGTAAGCCAATGATACCTAAAAACAAAACAAACGAAGAGTGCACGCATTACTAATCTGTTCAAAAAAGAAAATTACAAAGGACCATGAGATCCAGAATAATATTGTGATGAACCATTGCAAATTTTGTAGAGTTAATATTTGATTTTGCAAAACTTGCATTTTGTCTAAATCGTTTTCTGAATTTTTTAGGAAAACCGGTATGACCACCAGCTTGGCGTTGGTCAGACCGCTGGGAGCGGTATGACCACAATGGTCATATCGTTAACCAGTAGTACCACGACGGTCAGACCGCAGAGTGGTAATACCACGGTTTACTTAGCGATGGCTATTTTCTAGAGAGTTCTAGTTGCGGGGTGCAGTAATACCGGTCTGTGGTGGACGGTAGTACCGGTCTAGATGAAAATTCTTGGTTTTGGGGAAATTGAGTCATGTATTGATTTAGGATGGCCTAGGTCAGTGCATTAATATTACACGAAACATATTTTGACTAACGTGGGGGTAAGTTGTGAAGAACTTGTGCTTACAAAATGATTTCATGTTCTTTGGACGTGCAGTGATGCTTGAAGTCAACCATGGTCAACGGTAAGAATCGAGGCTACACTCATGGAGGAGCCGAGATCCAGAACGATCAAGGATGCCAGGAGAGATAGATAAGCTTAAGCATGGCACAAGAAAGGCGGGAAATATTGAAGGAAATTTCGAGCTACGAGTTACACCATATGCTTTGGTCAATTCAAGTGAGATGTAGTTCGGTGTAACCAAAACAGGAGATATTTGCTATGCATGGCAAGCCAGATATGTATTTACATATGGTAAGTATGATGATTGTTTGCAATGAAAAATGAAGATCGAGTAAAGAAAAGATATTTTGGTAAATTAACTAAAATATCAGAAATATTTTGGATCAAAACCGTGATGCTTGGGAGAGCAATTTAGGTCAAGGAGAAATTGAGAAGATCAAGTTGAATTAAAGACTAAGAACTTAATGGATTCGGACTTATGTGCTTTGGAAAGTGTATATAAATGCAGTGTGTGAGTTAAACCCGTATTGTGTGGGGTTAACAGGTTTTTTCTATTTATACTAACTGGATAGTATCTATTAAGATTAGATGGTACTGATTGCCTTGTCTATATAATGGGTTGGGATGGAAACTTGTTAGTTAACCATTCAACCATTCTAGTTTTGCTCATTGAAGCCAAAGTGTTCTAGGGTTAAGGTTTGAGAAGCGTGAGTGTTATGGCATGCTCTCTTGTGCTCTAGGCGAACTGGCTATAAAACCTTCTTTATCAAATAGTAATATATCAAGTTCGTTAATCTCTTATGAAACTCTCTTACTTAGGTTGATTTGGTTGGTTTTGATCTTCTCTTTTCTCTTCTTGATCTTGTTGGATGTCAAGAACGTGTAAGTAATGGACATATCCTATAGAGAGTTATCTTAATCATTATCCACCCACAAGCAAGTTATGTTCATCATTTTTTGTTTTTGCCCAGTTTTAGTGCAATATTCTTTCAAATGAAAAAATGTCATAGCTTTGACAATGATCCTCTTGATCGTTAGTTGGAATATGTTTGTTACATACTAGACAAGATGCATGCCGAGTTTTAAGTCATTTGGATATACGGATCAAAAGTTAAATGGATTCTTAGTTTTGAAATAGTGCTGATTTTACTGTTTTGTCGGCTTGAATTCATGGTAGCGGTATTACCGCGGTTACTATAGTGGCACTGTCGATTTACTGTAGCGATACTACTGTTTTTATTTTTGGTTCCTCAATTTTCTAACTCCTTAATTTGCTGGTTTTTGTGGTGGTTTTCCATCTTAAATCTTCATAGCTCTGTATGCAATTCTACATCGAGGCTCAAGGGACAACAATTTGGATTAAAGTATAGGTACTTTTTGAAAAATGTAAATTGTTTGTCAGCAAATGATACCTAAAACACAAAACAAATCAAGCGTGGCACATTACTATTTTTTTAAGGAAGCAAATTACGTATAAAGTAATGGATCGGACAAACAAGATAAACCAAGAATGCACGAATTACTAGTCACACAACCGCACCAAGATATGTCCGAAACCAATGTCGGGTTGGTTCTTGACCCATGATCTTTTGCAAAGTAAATTACTTGCAAATTAGCTATACCTAAAAAGACGAAATAAATCATGAGTGCATGCATGACTATTACATGGAAGGAAGGAAAGGCCACGGCGAGATGGCCCGTTGGCCCGATCCCACTACTGCATTGGTTTCTAAGAACATATGTAATGATATAAATAATTATTGTTTATAATATTCTCTATATTATTTATAGATAGCGCTAAAAATATCTTATATAATAGGTTATCTTTTTATGTGTTTCTATAAACAGCTTCGTTATGATATAATACATCTTATTTATCGTGTTACGTTACAACTGACTACTGTATGAGAGACGTCCAATTCTCCATATTCGTTCTTTCTCTTCTATATCACCTTATATCTTATATAATAAAATTTATAGATAGTTAACATCTTATTGTTATACGTGTCCTTGCTGCCGATGATTAGTTTCCGTCGGTTTTCTGACCCTGACGTGGTGAGCCCAGCTATTACCCATCTCGTGGCTCCTTCCCCTATAAGTACCAGCATCCAAGGTAATCTTCCTTCCATCTTTACTCGTTTTCCTTCGAAAACTTCCTTTCGTCCCCCCTGCGCCTAACACTGACGGCCGCCGGCGAGAAGATAAACCAACCATGGGACCTCAGCAAGATCGGTCGGCGTCCAAGGCGTACGCCAACGGCACGGCGGCGCGGGCAGGGCGGAAGGAGAACAAGATCGTGCGCTACAAGGAGTGCCAGCGCAACCACGCCGCCAGCATCGGCGGCCACGCCGTCGACGGCTGCCGGGAGTTCATGGCGTCGGGAGCGGAGGGCACCTCCGCCGCGCTCCTCTGCGCCGCATGCGGCTGCCACCGCAGCTTCCACAAGCGCCAGGTCGAGGCCGAATGCGACGGCTCCTCCGACACCTCCGGTTATCACCGCTGAATGGAGCCTGCAGATTGCCTTGTTCGCATGCATGTCATTAGATCAGCATCAGCAGGTATGGTAAGGGCATTGAAATGATTCAGTGGGTTCATTCGATCGTACATGGACCAATTAATAATATTTTCCTCCTTTTCTTATTGGGATTTTGGTGAATTCTGTTTGATGTAACATATCTATGGCCTGTGGGACTCATGTGTGCCTGTAACTTGTGTGTGTAGATCGATGGGATGAACATATTATATTTTGTAAATAGCTGTGCTTGTCATTTGGTTCTTGTTTGCATGGGTGGTTTAATTTTCTGTTTAATCTGTCTATTTCGGTGATGTACACTGCTCATTTCTTATTTTGAGTAAGCAAACTGCCGTAGAATATGTATATATTATTAACTAGCTTAGATGCCTTTTTTCTTTATCCGAAAGAAATTACATTCGCTTTGCTTTATTTTACTGAGTGCGGTTGTTATATTATGTTATCTTGTCACTAGCCTGGCTGAGGGTTCATCATTTGGATCTTCAATGCCTGAGAAGTGAGGGCTATACTTATCAACTGCTAGCCATTTGATTAATTCATTGTTGCTGTTGCTACAGCAATATAGCCTAGCCTTGTTCAAGGTTAATGATCCTAACGGGGATTAATTAAAATTAATTCTGTATCGAGGGGAAAATTGTTTGCTTTCAAGAAAACAAAGAGCAGCAACGACAAGTGACGAAATCCTCACACGCGCGCAAAAGGAAGTCTCTAGAGAGCAATTTACTGATCTTTTTCAGAGTTTGAGAGTAATTCAGTTACTCCAGATTAAATCAATTTATGTGTACTGTGCTATCACAGTACTGGAGGCATCTGTGCTTGTCAGATGTCAATATTGACATCATTTTCACCGCTGTTGTCGCTGCCGACTGGCACTGCCGAAATCACCACGTCCTTTCCAATATCCCTGAAGCTGCTTTCCCAGCGATCTGCTGTGTTTTCAGGTTGGATTAAGGGCTACAGGCAAGAGAAATCAGCGGCACGATCCATGATTCCCGTCAGTGTAAATGAAGAGCTGATATGATAAACCAAGGCAGGGCTCTGCAGGTCAGCAGAGTAGATTGCGCTTTGATTCGCTTGTCGTGCTCGTGATTAAGCTCGTGCGCACTGCATATATGCACGAGCGGTGGACCTCGGTAAATCAGTCAGTGCTGCCTGCTGCGGCGCGAGCACGAGCAGCACGACGACGAGCCAGCCTCGCCTCATCGATCGATCGATAGGCATCTGTGCACTACAGTCGCCAGCTTGCAGCCTACTTGAATTGCTGCGAGTATTCCCTGGGACCCTGGTTCTCTGGTGGATCCAAATCGAATAGATTCAATTCCTACGGCACGCACGTTGTATGGACCTAGCTTGGGGTCACCACCCCATGTGGACTTTGCCATCACCCGCTACGACCTCGATCTTCTCCAGCGACGTCGCCAGTAGGTGTTAAGAGTTTGGGTTCACTAGGTTACGTAGAGTTAACTAGGTGTAGTGATCTATGTTATTAGAGCAACTCCAACTGGTTTTTAATCATGCTCTTCATTGTATATTTACCTAATATGACTCAAGAAATGGACTCCAACCGGTTCTTTATCCTCCTCTTCATTTTTATCGAGTCGCTATTTTCTCCCAGTTGCTAGCTAGATTTGGCGAGCGCCTCCTCACTCGCTTCTCAAATAGCTAGGCCATTGGAATGCTAACTCAAATAGAGAGCTGCAAATAATAGCTAGCCTCTTCATCCTAGGAAATAGAGAGAGAGAAATGACTAATGGGATGGAGTTGCTCTTACCATAGGATAATAATACTAGTCAACGGATTATTATTCGTTAAAACATTATTTTGTCAAATAATAAATCCATCATAGTATTGCAGCAGAACAATAATTAAAGACTATTCTATAAAATTACATTACCATTGTTATGCCAAGCTAAAATCTTTAACCAGGCCAACAGTGTCTGAATATTACAACATTAACATAAATAGTTACTCCAACTAATAATTATACATATGCTAGGAATAATAGATAACATTGCATTATTATATCCTAAGTGTCGTGCACGAGCTACTGGTAATTGTCTACTCGTTTCATGTCTCATATATGGCATCCACCTCATATGGCTATCCCTTCCTCTAGCATACTCTACTCCCCTAGCTCTCTCTTCCACTGCTTTAGTATACATGTGTGGATGCTACTTCTCTAGTGTGATGCATATGTATGTGAGGTTGCATGTGCACATGGTCCTGCGATGGTGATGGCAAGGATTGGAATGGGATGTGGGGATGCCTCGGGTTGATGTTGTTGGGCTTGATTTGGTAGGACTGGTGTTCGGTTCTTCCCTTCTAGCATGTGCGTGGTTTTGCTTCACTTCTCTGCTTCTTCTGGCCCCTGGTCTTCTAGTCCTTCCACACAACCATCTCCTCCTGGCACTGCCTTTCCTCTTCACAGCCTTCCCCCCCCTCTTCTGGGTTGACTGCCTCCCTCTGGTCTGACCGTCGTGGCTCACTTCGACCCCTCTTCTCCTTCTCAACACTGGGTTGGGGATTTTGGGCAAATATGGATGGATTTGGCGGTGGCTTGCTTTTCCCTGGGTAATGTTGTGGCTATGGTGAACAAACAGCCTCCCCCCTCTTCTGGGTTGGCCGCCTCGCTCTGGTCCAGTCGTCGTGGCTCACTCCGATCCCTCTTCTCCTTTGCAACACTAGGTTGGGGATTTTGGGAAAATATGGACAGATTTTGGTCGTGGATTGCTTTCCCTGGGTAGTGCTGTGGCTATGGTGAACACTGGTCTCTATCTCTCTCTCTCTCTCTCTGTCGGCCTCTCGCTCAGCCTTATCTTCTTTTACCTTTGCGCCACGTGAGCTCTGATTTGGAGAGGTTTTTACCACAGTAGTGGTGCATTGGGTACTCCAGTAAACTATTTTTTACTGAGGTTTGCTAGCAGTGTAAAAGGAATTTGGGAAGGATTCAGATTTGTTTCTAAAGCCAAATGATAAAACCCTATGGCTACGAGAGGTGCTGACTGACTCCGGATGGTATGATATCTCGATGAGCGAATTGCCTATTATATTATTCTAAAGAGGGAGTTGGCGGCAATTTTGGCTTTGTTATTTTGGTTTATTTGGTCTTTTTCTGTATACTATTATCGGTTTTTCCTTTAGGTATTCGATATTTACTCCGGCTTGTGCCTAAAACTAAGGGTCTCGAAGAATCTGGTCAATTGTAGTTGTATACAGTGTATTCATGTGTATGTATGAACATTTGTATATAATTAGTGAACACAGTGGTATGTTTGCAGATTGTATGATATTTGTAATTTGTGAGCTCAGAGGCACATTTCAGAGAAATGACGATTGTGGTTGTATCTTTTTACGTAATTACCCCCTTTGCTTTGATTTGGACTGTTGCACATTTTAAGAGATTGAGTTTGCCCCGTAATTTCTTCGTCAATTATGCATTTAATTTCATGTTTAATTCTCGAAGTTAGCAGCTAAGGCTAATTAGAGACACGGGATGTTTCATTAGGGCATGCGCAGACAACCAGTACACCATCTACTTGCGTGTGTGGATGTTGCAGGGCCTCATCAATTAGTTGCTGCCTGATTGGAGCGGCTGCTTTCGCAGTGTTTGGGCTAATTGTTGGATATCCAACGTATCTCTCCTAGCTTGGATGCAGATGCTTACGGCCCTGTTCTTTTCAGCTTTTAAAAGTTATTTCTTAATTTTTCTATAGTAATTAGCTTTTAAACAGAGTATTTTTTTAAGATATAGTCCACTAGTTAATTACAGTACATACTTTACTAACTTCATTTATATCGGTAAAAATCACACGTGAGTTTCTGTTACTCTATAATTTTTTATACAAACAGCCTAAAAATTACAAATTATAGTCAAATACTATAAGCTGCAGTTAAAAAGAACTAAGCCTATACCTTTCTACTTTGTAGCTAGTTAGTGTGGTGAGCTGGCTTTGGCTGCAGTGCTGGGATGGATGATCACAAAAGTTTGGAAGATGCCACATCACTAGCTTTTTTACCGGACTGGATTGGGATAGGCATCGCCAAGAGATGAGGATAAATTGGATAAATTATACATCTAGATGTTGGCCGGATCAGAAAAATGCAGGAGAATCCCACAGATGTGGAGCACAGAAAGGGTCTGTTCTTTTCCTCTGAAACTAATAGTTTTTGATTTTTATTATAGTATCTAATTTTTAAACGGAATATTTTTCAAGACGAGGTCTACAAGTTAAATGATATATACGTTAAAAGTCTAATATCTGTACCATCTAAAATCACAAGTGCGTATCTATCTCTCCGTAATCTGTACCATAAATAGTCAAATTTCAAAAATTTTAACTAAAAACTATAAATCACAGTCGTTGCCAAACAGACCCAAAGTTGGTTGATGCATGCATGCAAGAGCAAGACTGCTAGAGGGCCTTCAGACAGACGTGTGAAACTAGAAATGCCTGCTGGTGACCTATGACGTGTACGTGTGTTGGCCAAGTATTGCAGTGCCCTTTCGACAGGAAAGCAGGGCGAAATAAGCCCCCTACGTACCATGCAATACAATGTACAAATGGCTCCACTGTACTACTCTCTCTAGTTGCAATGTAGAAATTTAGAACTTATTTTCCAGAGCAAGTAATATGTACGCACGACTTGTACATGTGTAATAATGCTAAAAACCGAAAGCACATGCAATTCCGTCCCATGTAGCTGGTCCAAGTTGAGGAGAGCATTTCTCGCTTGGGCTGACCTGTGCCGGCGCGAGGTACAGTACTGTTGATTCAATCTAATCATGGTATGACCTAAGACCTAAACAGACCGTGCCGTGGTCCAACAGGCTGTGCCATGCTTGGCATCATCGGGGCACGCCCCGTTTAGACACGTTTAGCTTGTCTAAACATTAATAATTTTTAATAAAACTCTTCATTGTATTCTAACATTTTTTTTATCTTTTTATGGTATAGGATCTTTTTTTGTAGGTTTTAATTTGCATATTTGAATTCTACATATATTTTTGATTTTTTTGGGCAATTTTTAAAAAATTTGGAGTGAGATGGGCTAAATAGGTCTATGCCGGCCCAGCACAGCATGTGACCTGAGAGCAGCCCGTTGACCGATATGGCACTGTTCGTTTAGTTAGCCCGGCCGAATGGGCCATGCGTCGTCAGGCCGGGCCATGCTGGGCTGAATTGTGTTCAGGATTGGAGGCTGACCTGAGCTGCTGAGACACTAGTTGGGCCGAGGCTGAGACCGAGTAGTTGGGCCCACATGTCGCGCATGCGACACGAAAGCTAAATTTTGGCGAGCCGCCTCCTTCCCTCCCAAGCCGAAGCAAACCAAAATTCTGAATTCCTCCCGCGCTCGCCGAAACACCAATTCAGCAGTTCCCCTCCCTCCTTCCATCGTCTTCTATTTCGTTTTCGTTGCGCTCCCAGATCTCTATCCCAAATTCCCAATCTCCCCAATTCTCCCAATGGTGCGCGAGCTCCGCGTCGACTCCTTCTACGCCCGCCTCCGCGCCGCCGCCGCCGCCGCAGCGGCCGCCTCCTCCCCTCTCCTGATCCTGCCCTCCGCCGCCGACGCCGACTCCCTCTGCGCGCTCAAGGTCCTCACCCACGTCCTCTCCGCCGACTCCATCCGCTTCTCCATCTACCCCGTCGCCTCCGCCGCCGCCGCCGCCTCCCTCCTCGCCTCCTTCTCCGCCTCCCAGCCCCTCTGCCTCCTCCTCATCAACTGGGGCGCCCACCGCGACCTCCGCCACGTCCTGCCCCCCGCCGCCACCGCATTCGTCGTCGACTCCCACCGCCCCGTCCACCTCCACAACCTCGCCAGCGCCAACGACCGCGTCGTCGTCCTCTTCACCACCGACGACGAGCACGCCGCCGATCTATCCTACGACTTCGACGTCTCCTCCCTCGCCGACGCCTCCGACCTCACCGCTGAGGGGGACGCCGACGACCACCTCCGCATCTCCGAGGACGACGAGAATTCCGATGCCTCGGACTCGGATTCGGATGCCGAGGGCGGGAGGAGGAAGAGGCGGCGGCTCTCCGATGACGCCGAGGCGGACGGCGACCCGGTGAGGCTGTTCGGGAAGCTGCGGAGGGAGTACTACCGCCTCGGCACCTTCCACGGGAAGCCCTCGGGGTGCCTCACGTACGAGCTCGCCCACGCGATGCGCAAGAACACCAACGAGCTACTCTGGCTCGCCTGCGTCTCCCTCACCGACCAGTTCGTCCACGAGCGCATCACCTACGAGCGCTATCAGGCCGCCGTCATGGAGCTCGAGCAGCACATCAACGGATCCGGCAACCTCGACCCGTCCGGCGTGGGCTCGGTGGTGACGCTCAAGGACGGGACCAAGATCCGCGCGCCAGAGACCTCCCGCATCGCCTACGAGGACGAGCCGAGGCTGATGCTGCTCCGGGAGTGGAGCTTGTTCGACTCCATGCTCTGCTCCTCCTACGTCGCGACCAAGCTCAAGACGTGGAGCGACAATGGCCTGAAGAAGCTGAAGCTGCTTCTGGCAAGGATGGGATTCCCGCTCGCCGACTGCCAGAAGAGGTTCCAGTACATGAGCATGGAAGTCAAGCGGAAGATGCGCGACGAGTTCGATCGGTTCCTCCCGGAGTACGGGCTCACCGAATTCTACTACCGGAGCTTCTTGAGGGTGCATGGGTACAGGTCCAAGGTTTCAGCTGCTGATGTTGTGTACGGCGTCACAGCTTTGCTAGAATCACTGAATGCCGAATCCAAGGAGTCCTGTGCCGCTGAGCAGTTCTGGGTTGCATACTCCGCACTGTCGCTGAGCAATGTGGATCAGCTGCGCAAGGGGATGCAGTCCGCAATTGAGATACAGAGGGCGGTGCTGAGGCAAGGAAGCTCGGCAATCACCAAGACCGGGTTCATACGGAGCGCGAACAAGTTCCGGTGGGTGAAGCTCGATGACCCGGTGGACACGGACAAGCTGTGCCACCCGCAGGCGCTCACCAAGTTCTGCTTCTTCCTGATGGACGCGCTCAAGGAGCGGGGCGCGAGGATGAAGCCGCTGATCTGCGCTTGCTTGGCAAGGGAGCCCGAGAAGGTGCTGGTCGTCGGGGTATGCGGGAAGCCGAGGCTCGGGGCTGTCCAGGGGAATGCCTTCGGCAGCGCATTCCGGTCAGCGGCCGAGGAGATCGGTGCAGACTACCTCCACGACATGTTCGAGTCGTCATGGATTGTTCTTGACGTCGTCGCTGTCAGTTCTTTCATGATTCGGTTAACGGAGAAGCTGTGATGGTATGTGCTTCTGATTCTTTTTCATTCCTTGGGTGGGCGTCTGAGGAGGCTTAATTCTCCCTCTAAATAAAAGGAGGTTGAGGCCCGGTGACATGACATGTTGCATTTTCCTTGGTTGCCCACCTGATCTTTCAGCAAATTAGGGATAGCAGCCTGACAAGCATTGTGATTTGCGACGTTTGGTTGCTTAGTGATCGTGTTTTTAGTAGTGATAAAGGAGAGATTGCTCCACTGTTTAACTGCTCCATTAGCAAAGGATAGATCGATAGGCTCAGATGCAAACCTGATTCCAATGTATACGGGGCAAGATATATTTGTTTACTGGTTTTCTTTACCGGAAAGAATGGATGTTTGCATTTGTACTTGCATAAGCATGCGTCTTTTTGCTGTAGAATAGTGCTGTATTCATTTCTGTATTACTAAAGTTACTTGAAGTTCTTAAATTGTGTAAACTAATAAGCTTTCCTCGAGTATGTGACCATGTTATTTCTGCAAGCCATCTATAAGTGCATATTTGTTCTTATTACAACTTTAAAGTATATGTTCAAGCATTTGATTTATACTTGCATAATTGATCTCCATGCAAAGAGGTATGCAATATCTTCTGCTGCTCGATATAATTCAGTTAGCTTAGCTACTCTAGATCATTGCGAGAACTTCATTCCTCAGTGCACGGGTCCATTGCTCTTGAGTGTCTCATACCATACTTGCAATCAGAACAAGATGCTATTTCAAAACAAAGCCCTTTCGTGGCCGAAAAGTAATTTATTGAGTTGTCCCGCTCCCACACCATAGAATAGAGATAAAAGCATCACCACAGGTTCATTGCAAATCATAGACATGAAAAGAAAAACGAATTTCTATCAAATCAATAGAAGGAACATTAGACTTTGGATACTTTACAAGACATCCAACTGGGGTTATTCAGATCCTGTGGGTTGAGATGTGAATCAGTTACAATGATTTGACTGATTTCATATGACCAACTGATTTTTTGTATGAAGATTCTGTAGCGTTCTAGGATTTACATTTGTTTGTAAAGAAAAGGTTGGCAGTCCTGCAAGACTTGTGATTAACTGAAGACCTTGGGTTCCTGTTCTTCTCCTACAGCTTCTGCTTGTTCAGAGTGCTCATGGACACTTCCCAACTGAAATGGATTGCTATTCGATCTTAAATATGTAGCAATTGAAATTTCTTATTGCATGCGGTTTGCTACTTTGCTATGTTGGCCCTATTGCAATACATCATGTATATATAATTTCCCGCACTCAAATCTGAACCTTATTTCTGGAAGCACAACGTGACACTTTGGTGTTGTCCATGCATGCTTGTGAACATTTTTTTTTTGACATAATTGATTGTCAAGTCAAATGCGTAGGACTTCAGCATTGTAGTCTAGGTTCCTGTTGGGATTCCAAATGCACAGCTTTGAACTTGTGATACATGGAAATATGTTCAGGATTACCTTTATCTACGACAGTGTTGTAAGTAATTGAGGGGTTCAATATACCAAACTGGTCTTGTCCAGATTCCAGATAAACTTGTTCATCTCTGGGCAGAGTTGTGCATTCTCTTGTTTTTCTTGTCCATTTCATTGGAACAAAGCAAACAAATTGTCAAAAATTTAAAGAAATTCTAATGGGCCGCGAAGGACTGTTTTTTCGGCCTGGCCAGTGGGCGAGATTGCATAACAGGCAGCTAACTTTTCTATGTTTTCCTCTCCAATTGGTTCACGTTTTTCAAGACTTGCAGCGGCGGGGGTTCTCGCCGCCGCTGCCGTTCTTGAGAGAGGAAGCCGCCGCCGCCGCCCGTCCACCCATCTCAGACCATGGGTGTTCACGTTCGACCACCTTTCGGAGGTATCTCCAGCCAATCACGACCTTGCCATCGCCGCTTAGCACGCTCGAGCACAACGCCATCGCGGAGCTCTTTCTGCCTCCCCCGACGCCATCGGAAGGGTTCCATCTCGCCGCCACCGCTGCCGTCAGCCACGCTCAACATCCTTTGCTTGTTAGTTTCTCTTTCCATACACCTGCTCGATTTTGGTTTGTGTTGTGGTTACAGACCAAACAGTATGAAGAGATCACAAAGAGGCTGCTCGAAGCTTTATAAGTCGTGGAGATTGTGTAAGAGATATAAATTGAAGGACTATGTGAGAAGATCCAGAATAATATTGTGATAAATCATTGTAATGTTTTTGAAGTGGTCAAGTGTTTTTGCAAATATCGCTTTCTACTTGGGCTATTTGCTTCGACCGCAGAAGATAGTTAGAGGCGTGGACTACGATCGGTAGTCGGTAGTCCGATCGGCCTTGTGATAAGCAGTTCGAATGGGCCTGTGTTGGGTGGTCTGAACGACCTTGTGTTGGGTGGTTTGATCGGCAGATTGAGCACAGCAGAATGACCGTAGATGTTTGCAGCTTCAATATCTGGTTGGTGCTCGGTAATCTATAGTCGTAGACTTTGCGATCGGTAGTCGTAGACTTTGTGATTGATAGTCATAGGTTTTGTGATCGATAGTCGTAGGCTTTGCGATCTGTAGTCATAGACTTCACGATCGATAGTTGTAAACGTTGCGATCGGGAGTCGTAGGCTTTACGATAGTTTGCCGAAGGCCTCACGGTTGGTACTCGTAGGCTTTGAGTGCTTCAATTCTTATATCCTTTAAAGTACCTCGAGAACTCGCGTATGACTGGTTGGGGCACGGTAGCAATTGTGCTCAAATCTTTAACAAAACGACGATAAAAGCTAGTAAAACCATGAAAGCTTCTGATTTGACTAACATTCCCAGGAGTATGCTAATTCTTAATTGTTTCAGTTTTAGGTTCATCTAGCTCAATATATTGTCCAGAAATAACATAGCCTAAGAAAACGACTTTATCAGTACAAAAAGTGCATTTATCAAGATTAGCATACAATTTCTCATTACGAAGCACTTCTAGTACTTGTCTAATATGATCAATGTGTTCATTAATCATTTTGCTATAAATCAAAATATCATCAAAGTATACCACAACAAATTTATTAATGAATGCCCTTAAAACATGATTCATCAATCACATGAATATACTATGTGCATTAGTTAAATTAAAAGGCATGATTAACCACTGATACAAACCAAATTTTGTTTTAAAAGTTGTTTTTCATTCGTCACCAAGTTTCATCCTAATCTGATGGTATCTACTTCTCAAATCAATTTTAGAGAATATAATAGCACCACTAAGTTCATCTAGCATATCATCTAACCTAGTAATAGGATGACGATATCTAATAGTGATATTGTTAATGACATTACAATCAACATACATTATCCATGTACCACCTTTCTTAGGAGCAAGAATTATAAGAACAGTGCAATGACTAAGACTTTCATGTACACGCCCTTTCTCAAGTAGTTCTTATACTTGGGGTTGAATTTATTTGGTTTCCTCTGGATTGGTACAATATGGTGAATGGTTTGGAAATGACGTGCAAGAAACTAGATTAATTTAATGTTCTATTCCGTGAAATGGTGGAAGTCCCACTGGTATCTTCTCTAAAAATACGTCCTCAAATGTCTGTAAAAGAGAGGAAACACTACTAGAAGGAGAGGTTATGTTGTTAGTTGAAAGCAAAATAGTTACGTCTTTGTACACAAGCATAAGTGTATCATTGATGGATTAATAGCTCACATTACTCAAATATGATTTTGTGGCTAATATAACCAACCTTGCTTACTTTTACTTTTCTCTCTCTCATATTTGGCTTGTGGCTCTCACTCATCGATGTGTGGAAATCACTTTTTTTTATTCCTTTTTACTCTCAATTTTAGCAAGCTTCTTGTGCTAAAATTCAGCTTGTATTTGGCTAGGAGTCATTGGATTAAACTCCTTTATCATCCCTTTTCACTTAAAAGCATATCTATTGGAACGACCATCATGTTGTACACTTCTATCATATTGTCATGATCTTTCCAACAGCCAATGGCACACTGTTATAGACACCACAATACACTCAGCAGTGTCCTCATAATCACCAATCTTAAAAGCAACATACACCATAAACTGAACCTTCACATCCTCACATTTGCTAAAGCATTGCACATGATATGGACATGATGGTTCAGCATCTTTAAACCAAGCTTCTATCACAATTCAACGCTAGCCAAGTTATGATAATTAACACTAACAATAATAAGTTTGATTACGTTGTTGTTTACCTTGATTTGTGTTTGAAACAGGTTGAATTACTGTGAATGTGCATCTCCTTCTTATGTAAGTATGCTCAAATTTTTAGTGACTACTAGTTCCTCTCCTGTTTCATAATTCAACACATCAATCTCATCATTGCCATCTGATGCATCTTCATATATCTCATTTTCATAACAGAGCTCAACCTCATCTTCACTTACAGATTCATACTCTCCATCTTCCATCACAAGTATGACTCGGTTGTTGAGACACTCCCTAGAGATGTGCCCACGCCCCAAACACTTGGAGCATTTAATGTTTCTACTTTTTATTGTAGCACCAATTGAGAATGTAGGGGATGGACTCGCCTTCTTCTCACTTAGTGTAGGTGCTAATTTTGCAATCGAGTAAGAACGAGCATTATTTGAACTAGTAGTAGCTGAAAATGTACCTCATCCTAAACTAAAGCATGCTTTGGTAGCATTAGATGATGATAGAGCTTTCAAGTTGATGGTTGCAGTTCTTGGTGCTGATTTTACATTTTCTAGTAACTGCTTCTCCGCCTTTGTTGCTTGATGCACCAAATCAATAATAGTATTATAGGGTTAATATTGCACTATGAGTTTAATGTTTTTATTTAGGCCAAACAGAAAACGCGCAAGTGTTTGCTCTTGTGCCTTAATTATAATTTGCTCCATATCCTTGTATTATTCCTCCACCGAATGACTTCTCTGTCTTAAATTCTGCAATTTATTAAAAATATCATATTTATAAGTGTTAGGAACAAAATGTTCTCTCAACTCTTGCTTCATTTAAGCCCATGATGCTACTGGAGGTTCCTCATTATTTTCACTTTGGTTCAACGCTTGCTCCCACCAAATCGACGTATACTCATCAAACTCAAGTGATACCATGTGTAGCTTCTTTCTCTTTGAATAATTGTGCATTCGAAAGATTTTATCTATCTTGAGGTCCCATGTGAGATATGCATCTGGATCGGAAACACCTTCAAATTTAGGAATAGTGAACTTGAGTTTCCCAAATTTCTCATCCATGTGTTGGTCATCATGATGACAACCATGGCATTGATAGTTATCATTGTGGTGTAGCTAAAAGTCGTCACTAAAGTCCTCATTGTGGGCAGCACTGCCACACCCATGTCCACAACCTCTCCCTTGGCCATGGTCAGCGTCTAAAACAACTCCCTCACGCCCAGGAAAGGTGGTCGAACAGCATTGGCAGCGGCTTGATCCGCTTGTGTTTTTCTAGCGAATCGGGCAGCCCTCTCCTCATCGGTCTCGTCAAGTTCAATGCCTTCTTCATGGACACCAACTGGCCGCTCTTTGCGAAGCTCCTGTAGTATCTCCCTCCTCAAGATGCTCATGTTGTCATTCAAATTGAGTGTTGAAATTATTTGTGAGCTTCTCAAGATCAGCTTGTATAACATATGTCTATTTTCCTTCTTTTCCTGATAGTGCAAACACAAAGAAAAATTATATATATGTGTAAGTGGAAATTTTTTATTTGTGGAAATCACTCAATCTCATCTTCTCTTACTGACCGAAGTTCTTATACGTCCTTAATGCAATAGAAGAGTTGTACATACTTTGATGATGGTATACAACAGAAGGTGATAGATTAAGCGAATTCAATTGCACAGGAACTGTTAAACAATGGCTTATTTGTGGAGCTTAGAGTGAAAAATATTTACATATGCAATATGAAATTTCTAGATATTGTAAAGATAGATAATAATCTAAACTAGAATTTCAATGCTTAGTTGCTGATCTTATGATATAAGCAAAGAATGCAGCAACTCACACCCAAGATGATGGAACTTAGTTCAAACAAAGGAATGAGTTAATATAAAAATATAAGTGATGAACAACTAGGGCCCTGTTCTTTTCAGCTTCTAAAAGCTGATTTTCGGCTTTTCTACAGTAACTAGCTTTTAAACGAAATATTTTTTCAAGATAGGATCTACTAGTTAATTGTAGTACATATTTTACTGACTTCATTTATATCGGCGAAAATCACACGTGAGTTTCTGTTACTTTGTAATCTCTCGTACAAACAGCCTAAAAGTCACAAGCCGCAGGCAAAAGCCAAAAGCCGCAGCCAAAAAGAACAGGCCCTAGCTCATGTTGCACAAGTTATGGAGAGGCACTAGCTAATTGCTCAATGAAAGAAAATAGGGCACAATATTGCTCCAAACAATAAAATAGCACAATATGAAATTTTGATAATGATAGGGCGTGCTCACAGTAGGTGATTGGCCAAATATTATTTCTTCTTCTTCTCTTTTTTTGTCCTTTTTCTCTTTTTTTTGTCTTTTTTACATGACCAATCAAATTGTCACAAGAGCAGCATTTAAAACCCCACTTTCGGCTATGAAAGAAATAACAATTCAGATATGTACAAAGTGTAAATGACTAGTCATATAGTAAATCAAATAGTTAGTCTTGAATATGAGCAAAGTATTCGTGATTTTTTTCTGTGTACTGCAGTAGTGCTGTTTTGTACTGTAGCAGAGCTGTTCACGTACTGCAGGTGTACTGTTTTAGTACCGCACCAGCACTGTTTCGGTACTGCAGCGGTGACTGTTCACGTACCGTTGCGTCTACTGTTTGTGTCTACTGTAGCGCGCCATTGCTCGCGGTGTTTTTGTATGTACTGTAGCAGATTGATTTTGTTAGGTTTTGGTTCAACACAACGATTAAACAATACAAAATAACACTAAGATTAGCATTAAATAAAAATTCTAATGAATTAAAACCTAACGAAACTCACAAGAATAACAAATTGAAACTAGGGTTTAGAAGTTTGTTTGGCTTTTTTTGTGTACAGGATAGAAAAATAAATCTAATTAGGATAAATTGATCATACTGTAGCAATCGTACTTTGATACTAAGATGATACGGGAATATCCAATTTTTACGATATGGAATGAATGGTAACTTTGGATCCGTGTAACTTGACGAACCGATGACTCTAACAACTGTCAAAACAACAACCTGTGACAAAATAATTTGTCTAACCCCGCGCTCATGGTTCCGTCTACCTGACCGTACAAAGTAGACGTGTCGTCGATGCTGTAAATCACAAGGAATCATAAGAACAACAGGTTGAGTACGTATAATTCTTCTCTAAGTTGTACCTATATGTCAAATCTTGAAAAGAACAAGTGTATAGCTATCTAAAACTAATTCCCCTATAAATTATATCTATATATTAAATCTTAAAATAAATAAGTGTATAACTTTCTAAAAATAATAGATTGATATATGGTATAAGAGTTCACAAGGAGGGGTGGAAGGATATTTGGGGAGTTAAGGCCCCGTTTGGCAGAGCTTTGGGCTGTTGGTGGCCTCCACCACCATGGCTTTTCATGCCATACATGCCTAACTTTTAAACGGAGTATTTTCTCAAGACGGGGTCTACAAGTTAAACGTAGTACACGTTAAAAGTCCAACATCTGTACCAACCAAAATTGCAAGTGAGTATCGATCTCTCCGTAATCTGTACCGTAAACAGATAAAATTCAAAAATTTCAGCCAAAAACCATAAGCCGCAGCTAAAAAGAATAGGCCCTTTAGCTCTAGGAAATCTGTAAATTTCCTAGAGTTGGTCATCTGTATCTCTAGGAAATCCTGGATCTAGAGTTGCAGGTATGTTAAGGCCCCGTTTGACACAGCTCTAGCTCCGAGATCTATGCTGGATCTGTAGTTTGTTGACTAAATTAAAGTGATTTAAATATTTTTATTTAATATATAATATAAATGAAATGAGTCATGTAAATTCACTTAATATGCCTGCAACTCTAGATCCAGGATTTCCTAGAGCTATAGATGACCAGCTCTAGGAAATCTGTAGATTTCCTAGAGCTAGAGTTCTGCCAAACGGGGCCTAAGTGTATTTACATGACTCATTTCATTTATATTATATATTAAATAAAAATATTTAAATCACTTTAATTTAGTCAACAAACTACAGATCCAACATAGATCTCGGAGCTAGAGCTGTGCCAAACGGGACCTTAACTCCCCCGGCACAAGTCGTCAAGGCCTAAAGGCCGAGTTGAGTTCTGGCTTCAGCCATCATGATCTAAACGGACTCAAAACTCGGGCCTGTTTTGGAGAGAAGTCGATTTTTTCAGTCCAGGTCGGCTCCTTTTCCCTCGCGCGTTAATGGCAAGACCAATCCTTTTTCTTCCACTGCATGCATGCAACTTTTATGTTTACTCGGTACTTCCATGCAGCCATGCACACAAGGCAACACACCCTTTCTTTTCTAGTCATGTTTTCTTTCCTCGTCGTACGTAGCCAACACATGCAACGCCATTGATTCTCCCATGGTGCTGCTGGATGCACATGTAACTTCTCGTGTAGGGCTCTCTCAAAGTATCATCGTATATAAATCTTAGAACAAGTAAAATATTAGCATCAAGTAGTAACCGGTTTTTATGTAAATGAAAATCAAAATCGATTAGGAACGAGTTCACCTGTTGATTAATCTTTGTAGCTCATACTCGTGTAATCGGTCTAGTCGAATTGTCCTCATCAAGCTTATACGTGCGCACTCTGTCCCCTACACTTCGGACGAGCGTCAACGAAGTTGACAGCTAGACGAGTTGATATCCATGCACGCTCTGTCCCCCACTCTTTAGACTAGGGTCGGCGAAGTCGACGGTAGGATGAACCGGCGTTCGCGTGTGCTCTGTCCCCACCTTTCGGACCAGGGTCAACAAAGTCGGTGGTAGGACTAGTTTTGATTTGCATATGCTCCGTCCCCCACCCTTTGGGCGATCGTCGACAAAATCGGCTGTAGGACAAACCAGCATTTGCGCGCGCTCTGTTCCCATCTTTCAGACTAGGGTCCACAAAGTCAGTGGTAGGACAAGTTGAGATATGTGCGCTCTGTCCCTCACCCTTCAGACGAGCCTCAATGAAGTTGGTAGCAGGACAAGTTGATATTTGTGCGCGTTCTGTCCTCCACCCTTCTGACTAGCATCGACAAAGTTGGTGACAGGATGAACTAGCGTTCATGTGCGCTCCGTCTCTCACCCTTTGGACTAGGGTCAATGAAGTAAGTGGTAGGATGAGTTTTGATTCAAGCGCACTCCGTCCCCACCCTTTGGACAATCTTCGATGAAGTCGATGGTAGGATGAACTAGCATTTGCATGCGCTCTGCCCCCCACCCTTCAGACTAGTGTCAGCAAAGTCGGCGGTAGGATGAATTGAGACGAGTGCGCTCCGTCTCCTACCCTTCGGATGAGCATCGATGAAGTTGGAGGCAAGACATTTTGTACCTCACACGCCTGGTGGCTTATTCATTGGAGGTGAGGACGTAGTCTGGGGATGCCTACATTTATGAACTCTGTATATTGGACCGAGCTCTATGGCTCTAGGTCCATATTGATACTCCATAGAGTGATGCGGAGCACTGCGGCTCCACACTCTTATTTATACTTCGTAGAGTGGCATGGAACCATGCGGCTATGCACTCTTATTTATACTCCGTACAGTGGACCAGGATGCGTGAGGGTCCGATCGCTTTATTTACACTCCGTAAAGTGGTGCAAAGCCCATTGACTCTGCGCTCTTATTTATACCCTGTAGAGTGATGTGGAACCCGTTGATTTTGTGCTCTTATTTATACTCCGTAGAGTGGCTTGGGTCGAGACACACAGGGATCCCGGTGCTTATTTATACTTCGTAGAGTGTCATCTTATTTATATTCTATAGAGTGGCGCGGAGCCTGGGGCTCCATGCTCTTATTTGTACTCCGTAGAGTGGCGCAGAGCCCTAGGACTCCACACTCTATTTTTACTACGCAGAGGGCCCCACACTCTTGTTTATACTCCATAGAGTGGGCCGAGACACACATGGGTTCCAACGCTTATTAATCCTACATAGAGTGGCGCGGGGCCCTTGGGCTTCGGCTCTTATTTATACTCCGTATAGTAGGTCAGGACGCACAGTGGTCCTAGTGCCTATTTATACTCCGTAGAGTAGCGTGGAGCCCGAGGGCTCTATGCTCTATTTATACCCTATAGATTGGTGTAGAGTCTGGGGACTCCACGCTCTATTTATACTTTAGGGGCACTCGGGTGTGTCCGGGTTAAAAGGGGCACTTTATTGAACCCTGATTCCACAGGTACACTTTTTTACAATTCTTGTACATGAGGCGCACATGAGGTCAACCCTTTGAAAGTGATTACGTGTAGTAACGACGAAGGCGATTGCCGTTCCATGTGTGCTTGAGGTCCACTCACTTTGTCTACGGTCAAGTAGTGGTATGAGCCGGCCCTGAAGGAGGCGTGGAAGGGGAGTGGGCGACCGGAGGGTGCAGCAACGCCGTCTTGGTGGTGGCGTGGGCGGGGAGACAGTTGTGAGATGCGGATGTGGGGCATGGCCGACTCGATCTGTGGATGGACTGAAGGATGGTATGTATTAGGTCAAGCTATATCAGCGAAGTATTCATGAAGTATTGGAGAAGTCTCATGATTTATTTTCTTTTTTTTGAAAAATAAAAAAAATCATGGATATGTGCAGGATACATATCGGTGGAGTATCCGTATCCGATATGGTATCTGATATGGATACACAACTTTTGTGAAGTATCCACGCAACATAGATCAACAGTCTTCATAGAATTTGTTTCTAGTGACTAGTAGTCAACAACAAAAGTCATTTCCCTCTTTCTTGATAAACAAACAAATAAATAATCAAGCTGTCCAGTTAGGACCTTGCTGACACCAAATTTGCTCATATCTGTGAAAATGGCCATCGTTTTGAGTTAGTAACTTGGGTTTGTCCTCTTAGTCATGGTCTATCATTTTAAACTAACCTCAATGTCAAGTAAAGCAAGTGCGTTGATAACTTAGGAACTGATGTTTACTGACCACTTGCTGACAGCTTTTGAGACTTTTGTCATAACTGCCAATTGACAGTCACACATCCCAGATCTTCCTCTCATTTGATGGACCTCTCGTTTCAGTTTTAGCTTCTGATTTTTAATTTTTAATTTATTATTCTTTTATTTTATTTTTGGTTTTTTAGATTTTTTGTCTTTTCTTTTTCTCGTATTCCTTTGTATTGTCCGTGATAGGTTAACATATTTTTTCATTTTTAAATTTAATTACGCCAAATAAGTCACCATCAGTTATAGTGAAAAATAAATTAGCTATAGTAAAAAAGCGATCGTCAAACTGAGCATCAACATATGGGCCTGCAATGATGAATTCATATTAAATTTCCCAACAGGCAGATAGTGCTATCTTTCTTAGTTTGAATTTGCACCCTAATTGTGACAAATGAATCAACATCAAGTCTGCGCCAAACGGCTTAAGCTTCTGGTTTTATTTTGGCTTTTGGTTTATTTAAGTCAGAAATCATCTGGAACACGTCGGTTTCTAATTTCGGCTTATTTTAGCTTTTTCAACTTTCCCCCCTTATTTATTTGCATTGCCTATGACGCTATAATGGAATTTTTTTCATTTTCTTTTAATTGATGACCTAAAAAAACTATTAACCATTACAGTACAATTTCAGCTAAAATCCAACAGCCAAAGTTATAAACTAGAAATTTAAGCTCTTTGGTGCGGGCCTGCCTAGTTTTTTGCCTATTGCATAGGACCTGGACACATTAGCAGGAATATGGCCACATTAGCTGGAATATAGTTCTTTGCCTATTGCATAGGACCTGGACACATTAGCAGGAATATCGCAGTCAATGTGGCATGTTTCATAGCCTCTTGAACACAATATGAAGCCTATTGGTAGCACGCTGTTGGGGAAAGTCTGCATTGAATAGTTGGTTATAAACTTGTCTCCAATAAATATAGATGTGCCTACGATGTGACAAATAAAATAAGATTTTGAGGATGATGTTGTTTTGTTTTTATTTGTTGTATAAATAAACGTTGCTCAGTTACCTAATGGTATTTCTCAAACAGAAGCATCCTGTATTGGACATTATGTGAGTGAAAGATTTGCAATGAACATGTTATGTCAGTGGAGTTTCAGTGAATTAGGTAATTAGAAAGGTCCAACTTTGCTGCAAATTCTAGGTTATACTGGCTTTCTGTGTTAAATGCTAATCCTAAGTAAGCAGGTGCGTCATATGTTCTTTTTCATATTCATTAGTTTTGGTTAGTAGTCTACAAATACTCACATGCTTATCATAGCAGGTGCAGCTTCCACTATAGCTATCTTCTTTTTAAATGAACTTTATAGGCATCTTCAACTTGTGTGTCTGTCTTTTCACTTTGTCGTCACTTGTACAGATATACATGAGATCTAGCAACTCCAAACAATTACCGATATAAGCGTTGCACCCTGTGATTTTGCAGCCTTTGCAAGGTTTATTAGCTAGGTAAAATATATGTGTGCCCTGTGCTCTTCTCAGATGTAAAAACCATTTCTTCTGAGCTTGATAACATTTATTGAAAAGGATGATATTTATAATGTTCACATAACGATAATGTGGGACAGTGGCTGTGGTTAGGGGTGAAAAGTGGTTGCGAATTATCCGTATTATTTGGTTACCATATTCGATAGGATGCGAATATGATATATATTTTTTTATCTGATTAACATTTTTTATCCTATTTGTATTCGTATTTGAATTCGCATAAAAAATATAGATGCAAATATGGTATGGACTTTTATAATCCGAAATGTTGTTTTATTCGGACTATCCGTATCCATATTCGTATTTGATAAAACAATATGCATATTTTATTACAACACGACCAATTAGTTGGACAAGTTTTTTTAATTGAACGTAAATTCATATTTCTTTAAGTAAAGTAAATAAATTAGAATGATTAAGCGTGATTGTACGAGAATAAAATGTCATTAATGCCTTCATACTACATAAGTTATGAGGATATCTAGATCCGACCGAATTGAGTAAATATTCGATTCAAATTCATATCCGACATTTATCCGATCCGTATTCGTATCCGACATTTGTTCAATTCATATTCAAATCCGAGAAAAAAAAGAATATAAATACGAATATGGTTTAAGTACTATCCAATCCGTACTCGATCTGTTTTCACCTCTAGCCGTGGTGCCCGTTCCACTGCTCAACAACAGAAGAATTGGCTGGCTGAGGTGGTCCTTTCAGTGCTAGTTTGGTTAGTAGTTAGGAGGTAAGCTACTAATTAACTCTATGTTATGATTATATTGTACGCTAGTACTTTCATGCGAACTAAGATATGAACAAGTTGAAGCACTGTCTAAGGGCCGGTGTCCTTGTTGAGAGTTGAGACAACCTTTGGAACTAATATCGCAGGTTGTTCTCTTCTAATATATGTCTCATGCTCTTTACATTTGTATCAGTAACTATGTCTATGGTTTGCACAATTGATTTCAGTCACGTTTGGAATAGCTGGAGGATTTTTTCTATGGAAGTGTTTTTTTTCGTCCAAGTTATTTCTCTTTTGATAATAGATTTAATTGTTTGGAAAGTGTTTTAAGCATTTAAATGGTTATACTCACTCGTTTTAACTAATCTGGAACTATTTAGTACCCTTTATTGTCACTGTTTTCTGTTGACTGGTATCCTTTTAGCAGTCTCTAATTAAGACATTAAGTGTCATGTGCCTGTGCAATGTCCCCTCCGTTAGACCACCTATAACATTAATGGGTGATTATTATACTGAGGTATTTTGAGTTGTAAACATCAAAGCATTAACTATGCAGGTTACATTAATTTCAGTAGCAAATACATAGTTGATTCTAATTTTAATTTGTCACTTAAAGAAAAGAAATGTAGCTTACTAAGTTTTTGGTATGGTCGTAAAATTTTCCAGGAACTCGCTGGTTATCAGCAATTCCTTGATTTTTCTAGTGAGGGCTGGGACTTATCAAACAAGTGCTTAGTTTCCACTGAACTATTCCCAGTTATACTTCATGTTTCTAGAAGATTGACACTGATTTTGAGTGTTGTTGCCATGAAAACATCATTTCGCACATATTAAAAGGATAAAAAAATATGAATGTCATTATCCTTGATTTTTGAAAAAAAAAAGGAACTGGTTGAATTTGGAATTTTGTGTACTATGGTTTTGTGAACCACCAGCAATCAACTCAAAACCAGTACCATTGCTTCTCTCAGGAACAAAACAAGCCTGCCATGTTATTGTAACACTGAAACATGATATACATGTAGATAGTTTTTTGTACATCAAGATACTCCTAGCTCTACTAAATGTATGTTTTTGATAGATTAAATGAGAATCAATGAAAAAACTGCAGTATGTGTTTATATGACACTTCAAATAAAAGAGTATAACTTTTAAGTTTTTGTTAGATGAAGACAAGCAATTAAGGCCCTGTTTGGAATGCGGGAATTTTTCCCGATTCCTGCGGGAATTGAACTGTTTCCTGCAAAATTCCTGTGAAATTCCTCTGTTCCAAACAGGCCCTAACTTGTTAAAATCTTTTATAATTGGTGCTGTTTTAAAGCTCATTCATGTTTTCATCAGGTGTAGCGTAGATTCATATCATAACCTTGTTACAGATAAATATAATTTTTACAAAACTGGACGGGGAAGTTTGCTTGAGTCAGCAGCAGTTCTTTCTCAATTCAAAGATTCATGCATAACACTGTTTGTGTCTTTAGATCTTCCCGTCTTAATTAGTTCTTACATCACCTGTCTATTAAAGAGCAATTAAATACTCGACAATGACATTATCCGAACGCTAATTTATGTATCACTTTCAAATGTCTTGTATACTTGCTCAACTTTCAGTTTGCGCCTGTATGCTAAGAAACAAGAAGATAGCAACTTATGTCTGTCAATTGACGATGTAGTACAGAGTGTGAATTCCATGGGCGGAGGCAGGTGGGGTGCCTGGTATGCACCGGCACACCCAAAAATATGAGAACCTACAAGGATCAGAGAGTACATGTCTTTTTTCTTAGAAGTTTTGAGAGTCTTAGCCAAGTTCCCTAGAAACTAAGAGAAGCTAAAAAATGTTCAGCAAGTTTAAGAAAATATCAATCAAATTCAAGCAAGTTTAAGTATATTACAAGTTTCACAAGGCAAAAATCCAGGTATATTTCACAAGTTTAAGCAAGTTTTGGGCTCTTTACTCAGCCATAGCTCAGAGCACGCTTGCATCGCATCTTCAGCTCGTCGCTGTGAGCTGTGGCTCACCACACACTAGCCTACTCCTGCATCAGCTTTGAGTACCCTGTCCACCTCATCGACATGCCTACTTGCTCACAACTCGCTGCCAAGTTCGCCATAATGGCCAACTCTCATAAATTTCGTCTTTTTCTGGCTTCCAGCTTATTTTTCACTATTCATAAATTTCATCTTTTTCTGAACTTTTGGCTTTTTGTTGAGCTTTTTTGCCGGTTCTTTTTTTCCCGTATTTGTTTGTATTATACGTAATGAGCTAACATGTTTTTTATATTTTTAAATTTTTTTAAATTTAATTATGCTAAATAAGCCACTGTTAGCTGTGTTTTCAGCCATAAGCCATGAGTTTTTAAGCCCAACCGATCACCATTAAAGTCGCTACAACACTTTGATTCAACTGTTAAATCCTATCCTGAAGATTGCACGGCACGGTATACCGTTTTTCATATTCTCTTTATTATTAATCCATTATATAAGACTTCGCACGGCATACTATTGTCTAGCCTTTCTTTGTTATCAATTTATTTGTATAAAACTTGTGCATAAAGTGTACACCTTTATTGAAAATTTTCTAGCTCTGTCACTGTAGACAACCAATGCAGGCAACAAAGCAGGACTCGTCATCCTTGACAGATAAAGACCAATTTTGCTGTTGGTGTCGACGAACTACTTAAGGTATAGCTTCGCACAAAGGCTTCAATATTGTTTAGAATGAAAGAAAAAAATGTTGTGTTGGTCGATGATTGGTCACTGGTCAGAGTGATCTGCCCATCAGCAAGTGCTTCAAAAATTTTAGGAATGGTTTGGTCAGATTACTTCCGTTTTGAGAACTTAACATCGGTTTTACTTCTGTTACAAAATAGATATTCAAATAGCTGTTTGACAACACTGGTACCTTTGCTGTGCCGCAAGAAGTTTCCACGAAGGGTCAATGGAGCTCGTTTATGTACTCCACGGAGCTAACACAAATTTTATTGGTTTTTTTAAATAGTAACCAACTTTCAAACATAATATCTTTTTAAGACAAGATTTACAAACTGATTATACTACACACTATAGCAACTTTATTTATATCGGCTAAAACCGTACACGAGTTTTTGTTACTTCTTATCTCTTTCACGAATAATTAAAAAATCATAATTCACAGCCATAAGCTGAAGCAAAAAAGAACATACCCAATTGCTACTGGCTTGTTAGTTGTCCTGGCACACTCCATTGGTACGCTCTCTGTGCCAAGCGGTTTTGGCTTCTGACTTTCGGCTTTTAATTCAGAAGTTATTTAGAACGTGTCGGCTTCTAATTTTGATTTTTTGGCTTGTCTGCTTTTGCTTTTTCCCAATTTCCTTTGCATTGTTCGTATAGATATAATGGTGTTTTAATTTTTTTTCTTATTTTTTGTTTAATTGAATGACTTAGAAAAAATTAATAACTACTACAGTGTAATTTTAGCTAATAATTAAAAACTGTAACTAAAAACTATAGCCAACAGCCGGTTGAAGCGGTCCCTAAATTACACGTGTGACATATGGTACTGCTCTGGTCCCCCTCCGGTACTGTGATGGCTACATGGAGATTGAGATGTATACTTCTAATCGATACTTACCATGTTCTGAACTCTGAAGATATGCAGTTAACATGACTTTCCACCCGGTTTTAAGTGGCTTTCCCTTCTGCCTTTCAACTCTCAAAAGCTAGAATAAATATATTGATTTCTTAATTTTAGTTTTTTCCTTTATTTATTTATGTTGTTTATAAAGATATAATAGTGTTATTTATTTATTTTATTGAGTGACTCAGAAAAATTAACAATTGTTATAGTATAATTTTAGTCAAAAGTTAGAAACTGAAAGCCGCAGCGAGTTGAAGCGGACCGGTACTGTAATTATGACCTGGCTTTTATCTTTCATAACACTATGTACATGGAGTTTAGTGAGTTTAGTTACATCCAGGTGGTGTTTCATATTTTTAAGTTTAAATCACGGCAGAGTGTGTACAGACTGTTCTATTTAAATTGACATGGCTGATCATGATGCTTATTTTCTTGTCAAAACAGAGGATTAACGTCCTGCTATTGGTTGAGTAACTCAATGATATTAGCTGTGACTGATGGTTTTTGACTAAAAATAAATATTAGTGACTGAAAGAAGCGGTTTTTAGGAAGGGCAAGCGGTGGAGAAGTGAGAGTGAGATGCATGTGCGAGATATTAGCGAGAGGAGTGTAGTGCGTGATACTTCTGTGACCCTCGACTTATCTCCAGAGCAAGATAAGAGCGAGACAAGTAGAGAAGCCATTTTAAAAAGATAGATATTTATATTGATTTTTGATTTTTATAAATAGGAGCTTAAAATGGAAGCTAGTTCGAAGAGGCAGTATTGTGATTCTGATGGAGAGTGACTGGGCCAGAAAAAGTCTTGGCTGGTCGGGCTGATTCTGGTCCAGCCTGACCTAATTTGAAACATATAGCTGGACCAAACTAGCTGGGTCATGACTCAGGAGAGGCAGTTGAGATTATCGAACTAGCAGGAAAGTTGAAGACTTGACCATCTTACGCTTGCTGAGCCTGGCCAGTTTTTTTTTTCTCTGATCTTAACTACGATCCAGCTAGTATACCATACGAAGTTTGTACTTTTTGCAATGCATTAGAAGCTGAGGATTCTGCAGCTGACATAAAAGGGATGTTTAACAGACAGGGATGCGACAGCCCACATCTTAGTCATGCAATAAAGCATTTTTCCTGGATATTAATGGCTATTCTTCGTAGCCATTGCTTAATTTGATGTGTAACAAACTAACAATGCATTTCTATTGGTGTTGATTAGGGGTGAAAATGGATCTGAATTTGGTCGGATTATCCAGCTATTGAATCCAGATTCGTCAAATCCAAATACTTAACATCCGAATTTGAATAGAAAACAGATTTAAATTTAAATGTTGAACTGACAAAGTCCTGGATGTCGATGCAGATCCGGTATGGTTTGATGCAGATTTTGAACCGAATATGCGAATAAGATCCGGAGTCAGATATCCGGATAATATCCGAATTTGGGAGATATAATAGTAGCAGCTAGCTAATACGTATCTTTTGTATTTGACTTCCAAATTGGGCATATTATATATGCATTTCAATCATCTCGATTAGCCCGTCATCATAGTAGACTCTAATTTGGCATTATTTTTTATTTTAGCACATCACCTAATAAAACTTTTTTGCATGCTATTTTTAGCCAAATTTAATATGTTTATAACCGATTTATTTACAATATATCTAAAATTAGTTAGGAATAATGGCAAAATGACACCAATGATCAATAATTATGTGATAAGCTAGAGGATAAGAAGCATAAATATTACTATAAAATCGGTGTCAATTTGCTAAACTTCATTGTACCATATGATATAAAGCTATCCTCAGAAGTTGTATTATACAAATACGTAAGATAAATGGTTCATTGGTTGATGTCAACATTTAATATGCAGTTACATATTAGAGTCAGCTATTTATGAATTTAAAATGTTAAAACAATTTGGGGTCATGTTTTAAATAGGAGAGGCCAAGAATAATTATTAAAATCCGAAAAATAGTCGAATCCGATCAGATTTTGAGTATAATCCAATCCAAACTCGTATACAATATTTTGTCCGATCTGTATTCGTATCCGATATTTGTCCGATTCATATTAGAATTCGAGAAAAAATATATATGCAAATATAATTTGAACACTATCCGATCTATTCTCACCGCTCGATGCTAGCTAGGCACCATCATGTAAAATTTTGCACAATCTTTGCAAAAACTATGCGCGTATCTTTCTTCGGAAGGTGCTTGCTTAATTAATACTATCTTTACAACTTGTGCAATTCTCCTTTGTAAGCATATCACCATCTATAGAGAAAGAATTATTTTTGCAATAATTAAATAAGAGAGACAAGGCTAAAAATGAGTTATTTTGGGAGTTGACTTACTTTTTGCACTGAATGTGATCGGAGTCATCCACTCATCCACCGTTGCCGACAGAGACACAACTTCCCCTCTCTCTCTCTCTCTCCGCGCGCGCGCGCAGCGTTTTTGTACCAGTAAGTTCTTGGTAGATTCATATGTCACACTGTACATAAGAAGAAATGATAGAGTGGTTTCTTTTAGACTAATGATTTATGATTTATGGTTTAAATATTTGAATGCTTGCTGTTTACGAGAGATAGTACATACAGAAAAATAGCCGTATACGAGTTTAGCTTATGCAGCTGAATTCAGTATATTTTTTTATATAATCTTAAAAAATATACTATTTAAAAATTAGTTACATAATTAGTACGGACATAAATAGCTTTACGCCGATCCGAACTCACCGTACAGGAAGTCATTGCAGAGACCACTAATTATGTATTATTTGTACTCCGTACAATTGAACACCACATTAGCTACGCTAATCAACTCAACGTATGTAACAATAAAATTTTCCTGTATTATTTGTCTCCCGTACAATTCAACTCCGTACATCATGCTTACAGATGATATCGTCACACCTGTTAATTTCCTGTTGCTATCTCTTATTCTTCTGACTTTTGACCCCAGTGTCAAAATACACTATCAGTAACGTTTCTCTAACTAGCTAGCTTGATGGTGGCGCACTGGCGCTGACACAGGAGAGCGCGACTAGTATAATTTTTGTCTCATATGCATGCATAGATAGCTCTCTCTCTCTCTCCCAGCTTGAAGTACCAAGTAACAACAATTAACCTAGCTAATATATATTGATGTGTATATGGACTGTGACACTAATTCTTTCTTTCAGCTAGAAGAGCATTGGAACGGAGCAGCAGCCATCGGAGAGGTCCATCAGGTCGGCGACCTGCTCTGCGGCCTCATCAAACAGCCACTTCTCGATCGAACACTGTGGTGCCTGATGCTGCTGCTGCTGCTGCTTGGTCTCTGTCTCATCGTAACTGCACTGTTCCAGTAAGGACACCGGCTGTTGCTGCTGCTGCTGCTGCACGGCAGCGAAGGTCAGCTCGGCGCCGGTGCCGATCATGCGGTCGAAGGACAACCAAGGGTTGACCTCAATGATGCCGGGCTTGACGTCGACGGCGTCATTCTGTGGCGGGGAGCTCTTCATGAAGCCGTTGAGCAGCTTGGATATGTTGTTCATGCTGGAGGCGTAGGACGACGAGGAGCAATCGGCGTCGACATAGGCCGGGGCAAACGGCGAGCGTCGAGTGATGATCTGGGTGACCTCCGGGTTGCTGCAGGCTGCTCGGGTGTTGGAAGTAGTGATCACGTGGTGGAGGTCGACATGGCCGGCGGCGGCGGGGTTGGTATATTCAGCCGTGGAGGGGGACGCGAAGATGGCGCCCATGGCTTGGTGCTTCTTGAGCTTCTTCTTGAGGTGCGTGTTCCAGTAGTTCTTGATGTCGTTGTCCGTCCTCTGTGGGAGGTAAGACGCGATTGCCGCCCATCTGCGTTCATTAGCATGCAACGACAGAGATGGAAACTGCTGATTAATCACCACGCACGACTATGGTCAAACTGATTTCAGCAATTCACATGCATGGAGAGTTGGATCGGAATAGTACCTGTTGCCTAGCGAGGACTGGAGGTGAATGATGATGCCTTCCTCGTGCGGCGTGAAGTTGCCGCGCTTGATCCCCGGGCGGAGGTAGTTGGTCCAGCGCAGGCGGCAGCTCTTGCTGCAGCGCATGAGGCCGGCGTTGATGGCCACGGACCTCCAGTTGCCGGGGCCGTGCTCCTGGACGTAGGACATCAGGATGATGTCCTCCTCCGGCGTCCATGGCCCCTTCTTGATCCCTACCTTGTCGCAGCACGGTGGCCTACCCATCGCTTCACTTCTCGATCTCTTCTCGTCTGTTTCCTCTCCCTCTCTCGTGCCTGCTAGCTACCTTCTGGCAGTGCAGTGTCCCATGAACGTGTGAGGATCTGTGTGTGTGTGTATATAGAGAGAGAGAGAGAGAGAGAGAGAGAGAGAGAGAGAGAGAGAGAGAGAGGTGAATGGGAGTGAGTCCCTTTTCACTTGCTATCGTCTCTAACCTGTCTGTCTATCTGACCCTGATGATTTACTTTCACTTTCTAGCTAGTCGATATGTATGGTCTCTTTCCGTCAACAACATCACATGAATCATCATTCATAGAAATTGACCCGTCCCACACCGTACAGGAAGGACTAGTTACTAGTTAGAGGTGTACTGCCCAAGGAAAACAAATCCGGTTTTAAATTTTTAACATGTCCGGTAGGACCGGTTTAACCGATTTTTTTTTAAAATCTGATAGTTTTTAGCTGAAAATTTCAAATAAAAATTCAAATTTCAAGTAAAATTAGCTGAAGTCGGTCTAAATTGGTCATAAATCGGATTTAACTCGGTGTAAAATGAAATATTTGAGACTGGTTTACAGTCTAATTAGAGGTGGCCAGTAGAACCAATTTTCGATAATTTTCGGCCAATTTTCATAACCATGGTACTGCCTCCATAGCTAGCTACTGCTCCATAGCTAGATATTGGGTGAAATTTAAGGGCTCCCTACTCCCTAGCATGCAAGTCACTCATGACTCATCAAACTTAATTTGTTGAGGAAAAAGTTCACTTTTCAATCTTAAACTCTGATCTCGGTTCGTTTTCAACTCTTAACTCTGAAGCCGTCCGGATTGGAACCTCGAACTAATGAAACCGTTCACTTTGTCCTCCTGGACCCAAACCATGGTAGTTTTGTCTGATGTGGCATTGGTTTTAGTTGACGTGGCATCCATGTGTTCATATTTCACAAACATGGCATCCACATGTACATCCTCTTCTCTCTCTTTTCCCAATAGTCTGCTGCCTCTCCACACGGTTAGGCAGAGAGATAGCCCTATGAAGAGAGTTGAAAGGGAGCTGAAATAGGGAGGGCCTAGTGCATGGCAGTCCTTGGCCCTAGGAAGGTTTGATGTGGCCAGAACGGGTCGACAATGGTGGTGGTGAGCAGGGCAGTATAACTCAACGGTAATGGAGAACTTGTATAATTGGGAGGGGAAGGTGGCACACACATGAGCATGACCTCAGCGTAGCATGGCTAGTGATGGCCTCGGTTCAACTCGAGGTATCCTGAGTCATGCTGGCATTGATAGCGACCATGGTACGATGGTGGAGGTCGATAGCGATAATCTCTGTGCTCAGCGTGGCAGCCGATAAAGACACAATAAAGGCATAAGGAGTGCAGTAATACTAAGCTTGATAGTGTATGTCTTGTAAATATGCAGTAAATGAACAAGAAGATCGTGATAATTTTCTCAAAAAAGGCACAATGAAGGTCGCAATAAATATCTTGCAATGCTGTTGTAAACACAGAAGGATATTGCAGTAAATCTGTTGTACAGATTCGGTAAGAGCACAACGAGGTCGTAAAAATATTTTGTAATGGTGCAATAAACATATATGGTGGTCGTAGTAAATCTATTTTAGTGATGCAGTAAACATTAGGGGTTGTAGTAAATGTGCAATAGTGGTACAACAAGCACACAAAGAGGTTGTAATTCCGTTACAATGACACAGTAAACGCACAGGGAGATTTTACTATATTTGGGATATGCCCAGTGTCTGTCTTGTAAAGGTGCGGTAAATGAACAAGAAGATTATAGTATTTTACTAAAAAAAGGAACAATAAAGATCACAGTAAATTTCTTATAACGATGTTGTAAACGTAGAGGGATGCTGCAATAAATCTATTGTACATGTTCGATAAACGTGCAATGAGGTCGTAAAAATCTTTTGTAATGGTGCAGTAAACACATATTGAGGTAGTGATATAATAAACATTAGAAGGCTGTAGTAAATATATGACAAAGGTGCAATAAGCATAGAAAAAGGTCACGGTAATTCCGTGGCAATGACATAGTAAATGCACAGAGAGATTTTACTATGTTTAGGATATGCCCAGTGTCTGTCTTATAAAGGTACAGTAAATGAACAAGAAGATCGTAATATTTCTAAAAAAAATACAATGAAGTTCACAGTAAATATCTTGTAACGGTGTTGTAATTACATGAGGAGGTTCCAGTAAATCTATTGTACAAGTTCAGTAAGCGTACAATGGGGTTGTAAAAATCTTTTGTAACGGTGCAGTATATGCATATGGAGGTCACGATAAATCTTTTTTAGAGATGCATTAAATATTAAGTGGTTGTAGTAAATGTGCGATTGATGTGCGAAAGAGATGCAATAAGCACATAAAGAGGTCATCCAAGAAGGACTTTAACGGTAAAAAGAAGCTCCACAAAGATGGGAAGAATGAAACCCATATAGGAGAATGGAACTCCGATGAAGAGTACACGGATTCTAGGTCTTAAAGAGCGAGCATCTCCCTCTTAAAGATTCTTATGAGGAACTAAAGTAAGCTCATGACTTACTCATCCAAGAAAATTCAAACAAGTCTTGCACTAGCATTGTTATTACTTGTGATATTTCAAATAAAATGGCTAGTGTAAAAATTACTAGAGCTAGCATATCTACTTCATGTGATGAATCTACTTCATGTGATGACTTGCTTGCCATGCCATGTAGCTCTAATGTTGATTCTAAGCATGGTAATATTAAATCATATAATGCTAAGCTTATTGTTGAGAACAATGAATTAAATTAGATGTGACCAAGCTAAATAAGAGCTTAGAAAGACGCTTCAAAGGTAAAGTCACTCTTGATAAGCTATTGAGTGAGCAAATGTGCTCATTCAACAAGGAGGGACTTGGGTTTGTACTGAAGTGAGCAAATATGCTCATTCAATAAGAAGGGACTTGGGTTTGTACTGAAGAAAGGTAAAAAAAACCAGCAAACAAGCTCACAAGATTTGTGAGACAAAATGGTAAGTATTGTCAAAAATACCAGAAAATAGGACACATGCAACCAAATTATCTTATGGTTAAGACTATCATTGAATTGTTTGATTCTTGCTACATACTTAAGAATCCCAAGAATGGTATTGTTATTGCTAAATTTGTTGGCACTTCAATTCTAGGTGCTAAAAAGAACTACTGGAATATGGGAGCTCCGAAAATCCAGGCGATACATTTTTTTCCCAAAGAGCGCCAACTTTTGGCCTCGAAGCAAATGGAAGTACTGGGCCGAAATTCCGAAACTTCCGAAGATCAGAACTACCGTGATTACAACGGTGGTAGTACCGCATCGAATTTCAGTGGCTAGTTCTGATGCTCTGTTATACCCATTACTATTACGTTAGAATAGGTGCGGTAGTACTGACCAATGAACAAAGGTACTTTCGCTCACCCTAATTTTTTCAGGGATTGCCTTGTAACGATTAGATTTGGTTGGTGGGGGTATAAATACCCTCCCACCTATTCAAGGACAAAGTTAGACACTACATTGAAATATCCTTGAGCATAGAGCATTCACTCCATACCTTATTTTCTTTCATTCCATTCATTTGAGGTGGTTGAGTCAAAATCAAGTGCGTTCATCTAGATTGATCCTTTGGCACTTGATTGTCATCAAGTGAAGCTATGATTTATTACTCTTGGTGCTTGTCGGCACCTAGACGGCTTGGCGAGAACTTGCGAGGTGACTTCTTCAAGTAGGTTTGTGAAGAAGCCTGGTGCCGAATTATGAGTGGTTTGGTGTCCACCATCTTCGGAGTGGAGGAAGGACAACCACTAGTGGATTAAGGAGTTGACGCTTAATTCATGGAGCCAGTCCAAGTCACTTGGGTTTTCCTCAACGTGGACTAGTAAAGACTAGCAAGTCTTTGATACCACAGGAAAAACTTCTCCACTCATCTTGTGGTTATTTCTTTGCCTCTACATTTCACACTTATATTTCTATATTTGTGATTGCTAAGATTGTCTTTTTTACTAGTGCTAAAGATATATTTGTAGAGACTAGTGCTTGTGGTGCTTTTGGTATACAAGAATTGTGTAGGTTTGAATTGCTTTGAAATCTTGCCTAGCTATATTTTGTGGTAATTAGTTTTAGAAGGCAATAATTCTTAGACCTCCTATTTCCCCCTCTAGTCGGTTATTCTTGATCCTACAGCATGGTGTACAGTTGAGCGTTGTTCATTGTCAAGCACTATTTATCCACAGTTCTACCTTGTATCACATTTTTTACACAATTAAAACATATTCATCATGGATATCTTTTGTTAAGCAAAATTTTTCATTTAAAACACTTCAAACGGATTGTAAATAGGATAAATGATTCAGAAAATATCGTTGTTTTAAGTTTACAATCAACCCAGGTTTCTCTCTACACCCGCCTCTCTGTGCTCAACATGGTAGTAAATCTCTGATAAAGACGCAGCAAAGGAATAAAAAGTGTAGTAATACTAGGTGTGATAGTATTTGTCTTGTAAAGGTGCAGTAAGTGACACAGCAAAGGCATAAGGAGTGTAGTAATAACACTAAGCATGTTAGTGTATGTCTTATAAAGGTGTAGTAAATGAACAAGAAGATCGCAATAATTTCCTAAACAAAAGACACAATAAAGATCGCAGTAAATATCTTGTAACGGTGTTGTAAACACAGATAGGGGTTGTAGTAAATTTGTTGTACAGGTTCGGTAACTGCACAATGTGATCGTAAAAATCTTTTGTAATGATGCAACAAACGCATAAGCAGGTAGCAATAAATCTATTTTAGTGATGCAGTAAACACTAGGGAGTTGTAGTAAATGTGTGATAGAAATGCAACAAGCACAAAAAGATGTCATGATAATTCCGTTGCAATGATATAGTAAATACACAGAGAGGTTTTACTACATTTGGGATATGCCAAGAGCTTTTATTGCACCGTTTTAGTGTGTTACTGCATCCTTCATCAGTTTTTATTACAACATAGATGCATTTATTATTTATTAGATAGACTTATATCATTATGTTCCTCTCATCGTCAGTAATCTACTAGTAAAAACCATTCATGAATCAGAGCTACCAGTCAAAAGTTATGGCTAAAACAAAAAAAGGAAACATTCTAGTACTAATAAGGAATCTATATTTGTTGGTTGGTTGGCTACGTGCAACTAGTTAGCTTAGTCCCTGTATGAAGTAGATGCATGGGGGTGGGTCAGGTGTGCTCATTTGGTCGGCGCGTAGAATAAGATATTCTACACTGGGAAGTCAAATAGCACTACCATATATATATATATATATATATATATATATATATATATATATATATATATATATATATATATATATATATATATATATACCATCGTGAGATGATCCGATCCCGGATTTGCCACTAAAAAATGTTCGGTTCCCTACATGCCACTGAGTTTCTTCCTTGATCCCCTTCGTGCCATTTCCATCAGTTCCCTTAGTCAGAGTCGAGGTTAGAGCCCACAAGCCTGTTAGATTTTTATAGAAATGACCATCTTGCCCTCTACCTTCTTCTCCACACTATCTCCCTACTCTCTCTCTTTCTCGTCTCTCTCATGCCCTTGCGCCGCCCTCCACCTTGTCAACCTCCATGCCAAGAAGCTCCTGAAGATGACCCGTAGCTCAGATGACAAGATAGGATGGTGATGGTGCACATGTAGCTTAGGCGGTGAATCACAACAGTGGCAAGGACGACGGGAGTCCACCGTAGCAAACCAAGGCTCAAATCCCACCTCCCTCCTCTGATCGCATTCAACCCCATCACCATGCCCATGTTCCCATTGATTTCCATCTTCTGAGTTGCTTCATCGTCCAGGATCACTGCCTCGCGTTGACTGTCAATGCCACCAACTCTCATTCTTGGCCTCATCATCAAGCAATCGCAACATTGGATTCGAACTCCCCCATCACCATCGGCTTTGATCTCAGCCAAAAACCGTCGCTATTGGCCCTTGTCTGTATCGGATCCAGGCCTCCCCTTCATTGCCAACAGCAACCCGAGCCAGATCCACTCGATCTCATCGTGACCGGCTCATCTTCATCACCATCGGGGCTAGATCCACTCCCCTCCAAGTCGCTACCACCTCACCTACACGTCGGGCCGCGACCAATGATGAGAGGGGTGAGGAAGGGATGGATGGGCATCTATGGGCTGTAGATCTATTGCTAGCAAGAGGCAGTCGGTGGTTGGAGGGGTTGGGTGGCGACTGGTTTGCGAGGGTGTGGATCCAGCAAGAGAGAAGGGGAAGAGGAAGAGCGAGAGAGGAAGATGGGAAAAATAGTCTTCCGCATACCACTTAATAGCACAATCACAAGGGATTGACAGAAATGGCATGAAGGGGATCAAAGAAAAAACTCAAGTGGCATGTAGGGAACCACACTTTTTTAGTGGCAAATCCAGGATCAGGTTATCTATTAGTACATACAAGGAATTTTTCCTATATATATACTCTCATTTTCAATACACCATTTAAACAAACATATTATACTTGTTTATGACTTTTGGTATAATTAAATACTAATTCTAAGATACTATAATATGATCTGGTTGAAAATTTTTCATTAGAACTGATAGGACTAGGGGTCCCGATCTTTCGATGAGAGTGGTAGATTCGATTGGGGAAGGAGATGACGTTGACGACCCGACTACAACCATCCAAGGACGTTGCGCCTTAGCGATCGATACACCAACTCCAGAGATTGTTCGTGACCTTGTCGGCGCACGATCAACCTAACCACGAGGGTTCTTGTTCCTGCAAGCAATCGAAGAACAAGCAAGAACAAGATGAACAACAACTCAATTTGCAAATAACGATGTAAGATTCAATGAAAAACAGAAAACGGTGGGGTTCCGAAGACAAGTATTCGGGCGGTCTAGCCGACACGCGCGAGTACAAGGCAAAGCAGCAAAAGCTAATTTAGTCTAAACAAAACCCCAAACCCTAGAAGAGGGTGTGGCTGCCTATTTAAGGGTCACGGAAGGTGGAGGGTCGGCCAAAACACAAGGAAGCCAAATAGGACTCGAATTACAAGGCCCAAGGCCCACTTTGACTCGGACTGGAAAAGTGACGTGAATTATTTTGCAGTTTTTGGTCGACTCGGATGGAATTTGGAGGTGAGGCTGGATCCATTTGAAAGTAGACTTCAATAGCTTTCCAACGAGTACTCACAGGCCCCGAGAAAACTTCTGGATCAAAAGTTACGGCCGTTTGAAGTAGGCGCTGTCAACAAGGCCGAATCCGAGTCAAACTCGTGAACATGACTTGGTTTGCGCTTGACGGTTCCACTTCTATACTTAGCTCATGTGGTTCTTCCCCATGGTTTCTAAGGACAATTAAATCATCACAAGAATTAAGTAGTATTCCATTCTTTGAAACATTTGTATGCAAACTTAGAAACGCATTCACCTGATGGTTAAGTTGACGTGCTCGCGCTCTAGTCATTGGTCCTTGTATCATAGTTTCAGTTTGATATGGAGTCGGCATGGTTGTATGCATGGAAAGGATGTCCTCATCATCCTCCCCTTCTTGCATTTGAGTCGTCCGCGACTCAAGCTCATCTTCTTCTCCCAAGTATGGCTTCAAATCTGCAATGTTAAAGGTGGGACTAACCCCAAAATCTGCAGCAACTCCGGTTTATATGCATTGTCATTAATCTTTTCCAACACTTTGAAAGGACCATCAGCTCTAGGCATCAACTTAGACCTCCTCAATTCAGAAATCTTTCTTTTCTCAAATGCAACCAAACTAAATCACCGGTTGAAAAGTTAAATGCCTCCTTCCTTTACTACCAGCAAGTTTATATTTAGCATTCATGCGTTCAATATTTTCTTTGGTTGTCTCATGCAATTTCAACATCAAGTCAGCACGCTGTTTGGCATCAAAATTTAACTTCTCCGAAGATGGAAGTGGTAGCAAATCAATAGGAGCACGAGGCACAAAGCCATAGACAATCTCAAAAGGGCACAACTTTGTAGTAGAATGCAGCGAACGATTATAAGCAAATTCAATATGAGGCAAGCATTCTTCCCACATTTTAATGTTCTTTTTCAAAAACAGCCCTAAGCATGATATTCACAACTTCAGTTTGCCCATCAGTTTGGGGATGACACGTAGTCGAAAATAACAACTTGGTCCCCAATTTAGCCCATAAAGTTCTCCAAAAATGGCTAAGGAATTTAGTGTCACGATCGGAAACTATTGTATTTGGCACACCATGCAAACGAACAACTTCACGAAAGAACAAATCAGCAATATTGGTGGCATCATCACTTTTATGACATGGTATGAATTGTGCCATCTTAGAAAATCTATCCACAACAACAAATATGCTATCCCTCCCCTTCTTTGTCCTAGGCAATCCTAAAACAAAGTCCATAGAAATATCTTCCCAAGGCACACTAGGAACAGGTAAAGGCATATACAAACCGTGAGGATTAAGTCATGACTTAGCCTTTTGACACGTTGTGCAGCGAGCAACAAAACGTTCCACATCACGTCTCATCTTTGGGCCATAAATAATGTTGCCATGTCTCTAAAGTTCGAACTAGTGCATATAATTCCTTATCATAAGTAGAATAGTTCAAACTAGGCCTACTCAATTTTTCACTAAAGTATGCCACAGGTTTACCTTCTTGCAACAGCACACCACCCAATCTAATTCCACTAGCATCACATTCTAGCTCAAAAGTCTTACTAAAATCTAGAAGTTGGAGTAATGGTGCATGTGTTAACTTATCTTTCAATGTGTTGAAGGCGTCTTCTTGTGCATTCCCCCAAGTAAACGGCACCCCTTTTTAGTGATTTCATTCAATGGTGCAGCGATGGTGCTGAAATCCTTCACAAAACGACGATAGAATCCAGCAAGTCCTAGAAAACTTCGCACCTGCGTGACCGTTTTAGGAGTCGGCCAACTCTGGATTGCCTCAACCTTGGCTTGATCAACTTCAATGCCATGTGGAGTAACAACATAGCCAAGAAAAGAGACTCGATCCGTGCAAAATGTGCACTTCTCAACGTTACCAAATAAACGTGCATTACGTAAAGCATCAAAAACAGCACGTAAATGGCAAAGGTGTTCCTCTAGTGATCTGCTATATATCAATATATCATCAAAATAGACAACTACAAATTTTCCAATGAAAGCACGCAAAACCTCGTTCATTAATCTCATGAATGTGCTAGGTGCATTAGTTAAACCAAATGGCATCACTAACCATTCATACAAGCCGAACTTAGTTTTAAATGCTGTTTTCCATTCATCTCCCAATTTCATGCGAATTTGGTGGTACCCACTACGCAAATCAACTTTAGAGAAAACAATAGAGCCACTTAATTCATCAAGCATATTATCTAACCTAGGAATAGGGTGACGATATCTAATGGTAATGTTATTGATCGCTCTACAGTCCACACATATACGCCATGATCCATCTTTCTTAGGCACTAAAATTACCGGAACAGCACAAGGACTAAGAGACTCACGCACATAACCTTTATCAAACAATTCTTGAACTTGACGCTGAATCTCCTTAGTTTCTTCCGGATTGGTCCTGTATGGCGCACGATTAGGCAAAGATGCCCCGGGAATCAAATCAATCTGGTGCTCAATCCCTCGACCGGTGGTAGCCACAGTGGCACGTCCTTTGGAAAGACATCCATGTACTCCTGCAAAGATTAGTGACAGCGGGAGGCACAGAAGAAGGTACCTCCTCGAATGAAAATAAGGTTTGTTTGCAAAGTAAGGCATAGCAAATGAAGTACTATCATCCACTCATTTATATCGGACTTAGTAGCAAGAAAACATGTACCCTTCAATTTAATCTCATTTTTCGTCTCATGAACAGATTTAGAGTTTTTCTTCTTATGTTGCTCAAGTTCGCTTGCAACAATCTGATTTTCACTCCTATTATGCTCCTGATTTTTCTCTCTATTAGCTTTAGCAATCTCATCTTTGAAAATAGCTTCAGGAGACATAGGATGTAACACAATTTTCTTGTCATGATGCACAAAAGAATATTGGTTTGTCTTACTATGATGTAGTGAATCTTTATCATATTGCCACGGTCTACCTAACAGCATAGAGCATGCTTGCATAGGAACAACATCGCATTCTACAACATCATGATAAGAACCAATAGCAAAATTTACTCTCACCATTCGTGTTACCTTCACCTTGCCGCTGTTATTGAACCATTGAATGTAGTAAGGTTGTGGATGAGGTTTGGTGTTCAATGCAAGCTTCTCCACCATATCGGAGCTCACCAAGTTGTTGCAGCTCCCTCCATCAATTATCACTCGGCATGAGCGTTCCTTCACGACGCACTTTGTTTGGAAAAGGATGTGCCGCTGATTTTGCTCCGCCCTCTCTATTTGTGCACTCAACACACGCTGCACAATGAGGCTCTCATAGCGCTCCGCATCTTCAGACCAATGTGCTCTTCTTCTTGCTCCTTCCCACTACTGCATGGTCACCGCAAGCATAGCATATGTATCCTCATCCAAATCACTAGCGAAGAATACTCACCATCATCTCTCACAATCGAACACACTTGGTTGGGCACTCACTCCTCACATGGCCATACCCTTGCATTGATGACATTGGATATCCTCGTTCGTCCGTAGATGCAATGGACGAAGAGCTTTTGCATGTGCTTGGGCTGTCCCTTTGTTGCTTCGGATGCGAGATGCCGAATTTGATGATGAGAACCGTGGCTTGCTGTTGGAGGAAGAAGGTGCAGGGGTTGGCTTGATGGTGCGGCGGATGCACGTGGAGACCAAATGTTTCCACGACTGCGAAACGTTAGTCCTAGTGTTTGCGCGTCGTCCTGTACTTCTCTTTCAGCTTTACAAGCAAGATGAAATAAACGAGTGATAGAATTATATTCCTTGTAAGCTAAGATGTCCTGAATTTCCGATTCAAACCACCCATAAACCTAGCCATAGCGGCTTCCTCGATTTCCTCTAAGTCACAACGCAGCATGCTGTTTGCAATTCTTGAAAATATTCCTCTACGCTTTTACTACCTTGCCTCAATTGTTGCAACTTATGTAACAAATCACGTGCATAATATGAGGAACAAATCTAGCTCGCATGATTCTTTTAATGCATCCCAAGTTTGTGGTATGGTGAAAGGATTTTTCTTACAATATTCACTCCACCAAACAGACGCAAAGTCGATAAACTCACTAGTAGCAGCTCTAACCCTTTTGTTTTCGGGAATGCATGACAAGCAAATTTCGATCAACGACCAATTCCCAAGTGATATAAGCATCCGGGTTATATTTTCCATCAAAAGGTGGCATAGTGAACTTAATCTTACCAAGCGATTCATCATTCTTACGTATCTCATTCGGCGTGGTTGGCGATGACGGTGAGTGTCCTCATCATCATCAATCTCGATGTCGACCGCATATTCGTCTCCACCATTTTCGTCCACCTGCTGCCCAAGACACCAGATTGGCACGAGTACGCTGAGTTGGTGCAGCGGGAGATGCACGCCCTCTCATCAAGACGTCTCAAAATCTCAGCAAGTGAAGCGTTGACGGTGCCAACGGAAGCCTCCAATGTTGCAAGCGTAGTGTTGGCGTCGATCTGCGCGCCTCCAATTGGCCAAGGCGTTCGTTGGTGACCCGTACATCCTCATCAAGTCCTTCATGTGCAGCTTCATTTGGCGCTCAAAGTGTTGTATGATGCCCCTAGTCCGAGGGAATGTGGCGCTGCTGCAGTCCTCTGGTTCTCGACATTGTTAGAAGAACACAAGAAACAAACCAAGAAGAGAATAATAAAACAGCAGAGTTATGCCCTCACAACTCTTGGGATGTGGTTAAATCAAGTCGCACACTCTCAACCTGTTACTGTCAAGCTCTTACAAGTTCTTACCACAGCGAGCGGAGGTGATGGCAGCCGACAAGTCAAGACAATATCTCCGGAAATTGGGTGTATCATTGCCTCGATCGCTAGTCCTGTGATGTGGTAGCCAAATCATGGAGCTATAGGTGGTGAGAGTGAACAAAGGATAACTAGAACCACATTAGTCAAAGAAAGTTGAATAATCGCTCAACAACGGCACCGTCTGGCCCTAGGCTAGACCGTACTAGAGACGCGAGCTTAGAACACAAACGAGTACACCACGCAGAAAGACAACTAGATGACACTGCACACGGAGTTCGGAGCTCGAAAAGGATGTCGTCGTGCGGGAACCTTAGAATCACTTGTAGAAGGGCTCGCCAATTTTGAGCGAATTCGAGAAACTTGATTTTCCTCGGTTTGCGGGTCCGTTTGAGGGCCTAAACGACGTTTTTGGGGTCGAAGCGCGCGTATGTGCTGGTGGCTTATGTGGATCTGAAATCTCCAGTTTTTCGGGCTTCTTTTTCGCCCTTTCTTCGATTTCCTTTCCAACGGATCAAGAATCGCCTCAATCGGAGGTCGTATGCAAAAGTTAATGTTTCTCTCTCCTCTGTCTTTTTTGCTTTTTTTATACCGCGCTCTTTCTAAATGCGTTGCTGTTCCTTCTTTTCTCTCTCTCTCTTTTTTCTTTCTTTTTTACACACGACGCGGTTGAATCCGACTTTGTGTCCTACTCGAGACCAACTAGGCAAAGCCTCCTAGAAACCGAGTTCGGATCTAAGCGCAACGGTGATACCAAGGCGTGAGCAGAACTCGAAACTCTAAAGGAACTAGACACTAAGACCAGCAAAGGACACGGCGATGCAACCAAGACTCAACAAACAAAGACTATGCAGCAATAGATAAAGGCTCAAATTGTTTCGGATTTTGGGAATAGATCTACTATTTTTTTGGTTTTCGGATGTAGGTAAAAAATGCAAAGACTAGATAAGATCTCTCACCGATCAACCTTGAGCTCGATACCAACCGATAGGACTAGGGGTCCCGATCTTTCGATGAGTGGTAGATTCGATTGGGGAAGGAGATGGCGTTGGCGACCGACTACAACCATCCAAGGGCGTTGCGCCTTAGCGATCGATACACCAACTCCAGAGATTGTTCGTGACCTTGTCGGCGCACGATCAACCTAACCACGAGGGTTCTTGTTCCTGCAAGCAATCGAAGAACAAGCAAGAACAAGATGAACAGCAACTCAATTTGCAAATAACGATGTAAGATTCAATCGAAAACAGAAAACAGTGGGGTTCCGAAGACAAGTATTCGGGCGGTCTAGCCGACACGCGCGAGTACAAGGCAAAGCAGCAAAAGCTAATTTAGTCTAAACAAAACCCCAAACCCTAGAAGAGGGTGCGGCTGCCTATTTAAGGGTCACGGAAGGTGGAGGGTTGGCCAAAACACAAGGAAGCCAAATAGGACTCGAATTACAAGGCCCAAGACCCACTTTGACTCGGACTGAAAAAGCGACGTGAATTGTTTTGCAGTTTCTGGTCGACTCGGATGGAATTTTTAGGTGAGGCTGGATCCATCTGAAAGTAGACTTCAAGGGCTTTCCAACGAGTATTCACGGGCCCCGAGAAACCTTCTGGATCAAAAGTTACGGCCGTTTGAAGTAGGCGCTGTCAACAAGGCCGAATCCGAGTCAAACTCGTGAACAGGACTTGGTTTGCGCTTGACGGTTCCACTTCTATACTTGAGCTCATGTGGTTCTTTCCCATGGTTCCTAAGGACAATTAAATCATCACAAGAATTAAGTAGTATTCCATTCTTTGAAACATTTGTATGCAAACTTAGGAACGCATTCACCTGATGGTTAAGTTGACGTGCTCGCGCTCTAGTCATTGGTCATTGTATCATAGTTTCAGTTTGATATGGAGTCGGCATGGTTGTATGCATGGAAAGGATGTCCTCATCAAGAACCCATTATTTTGCGCTATACCCTTTTTCATATGTAAAATGTGTATATATATACAAATTTTACTATAAAGTGGATTTTTATGAAATGTTTCATGAAACTCATTTTAGAGTATCTAATAATTATTATTATAGTATACTAAAAAAAGATGTAAAATAATATTATTTAAGTGATATACGAGAAGTATGTACGTGCTCGTAGAGTATGGAATCGTTTTCCACTGGAGTACGTACTACTAGCCTGCTTGCTTTTCTGCTTGCAACATGCATGCATGTACGTATCTGTTGGCTGCAGCACGTACGTAGCACAATGCTACTTGTAAATTGGGTGTGTTTGGTCGATGAAACGTGGTTGAATGGGATGGGCTGATCTCTATATCATATGGTTCAGGCATCTTTGGTGAATGGATGGTTCAATATTTTAAAAGAAACTATCCTAAAAATTTGCATGACACCATCCAAGACGAGACAGTTCAAGCAACCAAATATGTAGGTGGATGATGTTTTCTAGGACAATCCTCCTGTTGGTATAAAAAACCAAACACACCCTCCTCCACGTCATATGATTCCTTGCATCTGGGTGTTGAACTGAACGTACCCTAGCAAATTGTGATAACTGAAACTGAATGTACCTCGAATCATACTGCAGCTGGGAACTTTCAGAGCCCTGAAGTCACTCATGCGAGCTAGAAGACTCGGTGGCAGCACGGAGACGGGGAGTAGCAAGCAGAAGCAGCAGCAGATTTTGGGTTGGGTCGGCAGCCCGGCCCGTGCAGAGCTGTAGGCTGCCTGTCCGTCCAACTCGATCTCAAACACCTCGTCCGTTGGAATGAATTTCATGAATCGGCGGCCTGCCCAAGGAAATTGACATACACCTGCATGGAATCGTGGATACACTCAGCGGCAGAGCCAAGGCTCTCACCGGCGACCATCTCTTTGATACCTCGGCGATTACCAGACAACTAGCAGCGAGCGACGAGTATAGCCAGCAGCGATTCTCAAACTGGCCAGCCATCTGCCCAAGCTCTCAAGATGGGCTAGCTTCGGCCCTAGATACACTACACCCAATGAGAAGTTAGCGAACCTTGCCTTGGATGCACAATGAGGTGGCCGAAGAGGTGGTCGTACTAGTCCGTCAGCCATGGTACTAGCTTGGCTCAGACATGGTATGGCTCACCACTTAAATGGGTCATGCCAGGCTGACCTGATAATTCATGCCGTGCTTGCATCGAGACCTCGGTCCAGTGGGTCGGTCCGGCTCAATATGAATGGCAGGTACGACCCATTATACTCATTTATTTTTAATGTTTATATAATTTTATTTTATAGTTTTTAAATTTTATATAGTTTATATTATAAGTATACATAATTTTGTTTTGTATTTTATATATTTTCTAAGATTTTTCTTATATTTTTTCCTAAAATTTCATGTGAATTAGGCTAAATAGGTTAATAGTAGCCCGATAGACTAACCATGTCAGGGCAGCCTGGTACAGCCTGTGAGGCTATTGGGCTGTTTTCGAGACCATACCCAGCATGGCCTGTGATCCAATCGAGTTGTGCTTAGATGGATGCGTCAATCCATAGATTAGCATAGCAAGTGCCAAACGAACGGTGCCATGCCCAGGTGAGCTGCCAATTTAGGGTCTGTTCTTTATCTCATAAGCTGATAGCTTTTGATTTTTGCTGTATCTAATTTTCAAACGGAGTATTTTCTCAAGACGGGGTCTACAAGTTAAACGATTTACACGTTAAAAGCCCAACATCTGTACCAGCCAAAATCGCAAGTGAGTATCTATCTTTTCGTAATTTGTACCATAAACAGCCAAAATTTAAAATTTTCAGCCAAAAACTATAAACCGCAGCCGAAAAGAACCACCTAACGATGAGTCCGTTTCTTGTTCACAGCCTTTCCAAATTCCAACGCTCCATTATCGTATCGTATATAGTAACGTCAGCTTCACTCTAGCATTACCAAAAACAAGTGGAGTACTAAACAGGCTGGTCGTCTAATACTAAAAAAGACATGTCGTTTTAAATATTAATATGATCTCTAAAATACAATTTTAACCACTATTTTATATTATAATATATTTATAAAACCCAAAATAATTATAATATTATGAAAGTACTTTCTGAGATAAATTTATACATATAATTTTCATACATCCAATCTAAATATTTAAAGGATATCGATAACCCGAAGTTTTTAAAATGTTGACTATATATATTCCAAAATGGCATGTTAATGTGACTGTAGCGAGTACTTGAACAGAGAAACCTTGATTACTTAAGAGTAGTACTTATTATTTAGGTTTAGTCAACCAAGCTTGCCGAGATGCCATGTTTCATGCATGCAGTTGCCGAGCACAGGAGTAGTACGTCTGTCTGTATGTATGTGTGTATATATTACTAGTAAGCTGTCGTGTGTTGCAACGGAAACTCAAAACTTTGCATCAAATATTATTAGTAGAGATATATCAACAGAGTAAAAATAAATATGACTTTTCGTCTGTAAGCAACACAATTAATTATCTTTCATCAGTAAATCCAGAAATCAATCATCAAGAAGCAAATAACATCCTAAAGAACAATTCCAAACCACAATACTATGTCATACTGAAAAAATTCCTTGGAGCAATCTGAAATGAAAAATATTATTTCACATATTTTCTTAACGAAAATATTTTATAGATTAAACCATGTACATAACATGATAAGTTCCTATGAACTACGGAGTAAGAATATTATCCCTTCCTACAAGAACAAACCACATCCCAAACCCAAATATCACATCACAAAGCATTAACATTGCTTCCAATAATTCCCTATTAAACAGAAAGCACTATACAAAATCGCACCACAAATCTAACTTTTCATCCTCTAATCCAGAAGAATTAACATAATTATAGGCTGAACATGTTAGTCATCACAGGAAGAAAGCAAAAGATGGGAACATCTGAAAAGTTCCTCCCATTTGCAGTTTCACCATGGCGCCAATCACCACTACAAGTGGAAAATGGAATGAACCAACATTGGGGAAGGAATACATGACCAAACGAATTGAATGATTTCTCACCTCCTCGATCTTGAATGAGTCCAGATCACATCTTCGAGCGACAATCCAGGGTATAGCGTCTGCAATTCCAAACCAACCAACCAGAATTAAACACTGATATCCAAAATTATGCATCAAGAAATACATGTGAGGCTCCAATCCTTACATCGAGAAATAAGTAAACAATCCTCTATAAATAAAGTAGAGCAAAATATTCAATATTGGCTGAAACGGATGCAACCTAAATCCTGGTCGCTATCAAATTATATAGCTTGCATAATGCTTTTAGTTGAAATCATCTATCTTGGTTGACATAAGTGAATCATAAACCTAAGCCAATACTGTACAATATTAGTGTAGTTTTTTTTGTGTGTTTCTGAGATCTGTTTATTGTATGTTTGTAGTGTGATCCTTGAGGTCTGCAAATTGTGGGTTGCCCTTTTCTCAGAGCAAGTATAATAAGAGGCTGTTAGTAGGCTGTATGCTGAGGTGGAGGAGAGAGAAGAGAGGTGGGTTGTAAGTTTACAGCCAGCTGAAGCATAAGAACTAAAAGACTTTGTGAGAGAAAGGGGTGGGTCATACAACCTTCAACCATACTGTAAACTACTATATGAGCAGGGTGATAAATGGGTGTGTAAGTGTCATACACAAATTTAAAGACTGTATTATTAGCCTTGCTCTCATTGGAAGGCCATGTCAGGTAGCACTTCACTTTCTGTTCGTGCTTTCCTATACTCTCTCTCTCTATATATACTCTCTTATTTATACTATATATATATATATATATATATATATATATATATATATATATATATATATATATATATATATATATATATATATTCAAGAGTTGTACTAAATATTCTACTCACTTGAAATTTTCCATCATATCACAAGAACTGATGGTTGGTAATGTCAAGAAGCTATTCTAATCATTCGGCTTGAACCTCATAAATTTGTTTTACAAGAGAAAATGCTTGAACCTCATGAATGTGTTTTACATGAGAAAATGGCTAGTGTCCTGTGTTACCCCAATGATACTGTACTATTTTCTGAAGCTATTTCTTGATACTGTACTATAATTTCTCTTGTCAACCAAGAGATACAGTACACCGGTTGGATTAACCAAACATTGGATATTTGCAGCTAAATTCAGTGTAAACAACAAGAAAAATGCATGTTTACCTTGCCTGAATCAGATCGAAATTACCGGGGAAAAGCATGTTTCTAGATGAGCATAACAGATAACACTAATGCTTAACAAACAGAGATGGACCGTTGTACGTTGCTCCTAAGTCCCAAACATGGGGGAAAGACTCGTGCCTACACGGAAAGGTGACTTTTTCGAAGTCGACGAGAAGCGCACGCAGGCCCAGGGACACACATGCATACATACATACATACATTGCTTTTTTCTTCTTCCTCCAGCTCCGGCACCCCGGTGGGCCTGCTTCGGTTTGACCGAGCCCAACCACCGCCCTGCACGTCGCCCACTTCTCTTCCATTCCCCCTCGTCGACCCAGCCTCCCCTGCTTCTCCGGCAGACAGGCAACCACGAACCACGATGCTCGTGTCTCACAGAACCGGCGGTTTCCAAACCACCATCACATTTAAATAGTAAAGATTAGTTTTTTCCCCACAAACATTTCTTTCTAGTTCCTCCATTTGGCCTGTTTCATGGCGCTTGCCTGCTTCCATGTATGAATGCTAGCTTCTTGTTCCTTGGCAAGACGATAAAGGTGCTCCTTGTTGATTTGGTATGGATCAGTAACCTAAACCATCTCCTCTTGTTTCATCATCTGAGTTTGCTTCGGCCTATGCACGCACATGTACGCATACTTTTAATTATAGTACCATGAATTGGATACTTCATCGATTCATCCGCGCTTCTTTCCTCTTCCTTCCTATCCAAATCCTTGCGTTAATGCAAGAGCCATTTGATGACTCCAAAGAGTTTTCGGTACAGCTCTATGCTGTTTTATGACAGCTTTGGCCTGTTTTGGTTAACTTAATTCAGTTTGGAACTTTCCTTTCATTGCTTGAGACAGCTTGTCAAACTCCATTTTTGTAACGCGCGCGTCATTGGTTCTGCTGCATCCTTTCATACCCTCCTGATGCCTCCTCCCAAAGGAAAAGACGCCCCCAATTTTACAAGATCTCGCTGTTTTTTCCCTTTTGGCGTGAAAATTGGCAGTTCGTCTTGGTTTGGTTCATCGGAGGTGCCTCTCCACTCCGAACTCGTAGAATCTTTTCTTCATTATTTTGGATAGTTTTGCGAATTTGACAAGGCCTTCTTTGCTTCTGATGTTTCAATCTTGAAAGGAATAAGAATACTCATGCTTGTTCTTGTGACAAAAAAAACTCGATCACCTCTTGTCTTCTCATCCATTGTTTTGGGGCGGGTTTTCTTTGATTTTCCTTGGCGTGTTGAATTTTTTTCTCAGAATTAATCTTTCATGACATGGCATTAGTACCAGTAGTATCTTCCCCTTTCGAGCTTCTGATAGCAGCTTTAAATTTGTTCAGGTCAACTCTCTAGATTGTTCCTTCGTAGAGGTGGATCATACATACTTGCCCTCGCCTGTGCCACAATTTTGGTGAAAATATTTCCTTTCAAGTTTTCTCAAACAATGCTTAAAAATTAGTAATTATACTGTATTATCTGGAAATAGTTTTCTTTTGTTTACGTCATTACCATTTCTTGCCAGTTCTTTCCTATCCACTGACATTTAATTTTTAAATTTCCTCAATTATAAATGGAAAATATTTAGTTCACTGACCTGAGAAAATTGTTTTGCCGTTTAGGTTGGTCATAACTCATATCTAAGTAATGTTTCTAAATGGACAGTTGGTGCCTTTCCCCTTCCTCCTAATGGCTTTGAGCTGTGTTTCTTCTATTTATTTGTTTTTCTCCAAAACAACTAGTCTTGGTATTGCTTTCGCTATGCGAACCTTTGCTTTACTATTTTCATCACAAGACTCTTCTGCACAGTTTGGTGAAACATGCAAACTTCCACCTACCTGACCTGTTCTTAGAACACTTTTGCAGGCACTAGTGCAGCTCTCTTCATTGCTCACTAATTGGTTTTGTTGTAAGCTATTCATTTGATGCTGAAGTTGAAACTGAGTGCAGAAATGGACCAGAAAACCAGAAGGAACAAGGTAACTTCGTCTTCTCTATTCTCTTCAGACAAATTCGGTCACTTCGGATAATTATTAGTCAGCTTAGTTGCATGTCTTTTGCAGTTTCTCCTTCCAAAAGTTTGTGGTACAAAGGATAGGAACGCTTCGTCAAGACGTAGTGTGGAGTGCTCCATCAACTCCACTGGTCGGTTCTTGAGTTAGAACATCCTTTTTAACAGCAAAGCAATCATCTTTACCTCTTTTGTAGTTCATGGTAAAACGAATCCATTCCCATGTGTGCTTTGGAAAGTTGATGCATACTAGTTTTGGGGCTTTGTGGCATGGTCGTAATTGCAATTCATCCTTGAGTCAACATTGTAATACTACCAAAAAATTCTGAATTTGAACTTTATTCAAATTCAAACAATTTCTTATGTTTGCAGTTGATCTCAAAGAGAGTCCAGCGCAGTCATCAGTGGCCTCCCCGTCAGCATCATCCTCATCCTTCTTCAAAAGTTTTTCCGGTACCTACCTGTTCCATGCTGTTCCACTACTTTTATATCCATCGTTGATTAATGTCAAATTTCCAGGCATCTAACCTCTTTTGACTTCAGAGTTGTTAATAAGCATATTTCCAAATAATTTGTGCCAAGCAGAAAGTAGAGGTCTAAAATTCAGCACTTTCAGTTCTCCTGCATCGACCACCAGTACCCATACCGAGGCTTTCAGGTAAGCATAGCTGTCAGTAAAGCCACTAATCTTCCAAAAAAACTTTTTATGGATTTACTGAATTTTATTTCACAAACAATATCATATTTTGAGTATTTCATATTTGGATATATTTTTTCATTTGGTCATCTTTTTTTTCAAAAGGGTATTTGCAGCAACATGGAACGTAGCCGGAAAAACCCCAAATATGGAGTTGAATCTGAATGACTTCCTGCCTTCTGATGACCACTCAGATATTTATCTGTTAGGGTATGTACAGCCTCAAACGACACAATCTTGCAGTATAATGTTTCGTTTCATGTCGGATAGACCAGAGCATCTTACACGTTTCGTTTCGGGGTCACATCATCGCGTTGTCATTTTCATATAAGCTGCACCACAGAACATTTCAGCACATTTCTCGTCCTCGAGCTGCCTGTTATGCACATTAATGGCATAATTTATCTTGTGGTGTTCTTGCAATTGCATGTAAGGTCTTTTTCTACTGACAATTACCTTGCAACTAACACTGTTAATTACGTGTTGGCTACCACAGTCACGGCTCAAGAGATCCACCGAAAATCATCTGATTTTCGGGAAGAATATTGATAAATATCATCCGAATGTTTTTTTCTTAACTATCATCCATATTTATAATCATTGGGTTAGAGATCTAACGGCCATGAATTTCCCCCTCCAAAAAAATCTCCCCCTCCTTCAAAAAAATCTCTCCCTAAAAAAAAGGGCCGTTGGATCTGTAATACAACGATTCCAAATCTGGATGATTATTAAAAAGAAAACATCCAAGTGATGTCTAGACACACCCTTCGAGAAAACCGGTTTTACCGGACCCTCCCGGCTAAATTTCAAATCGGCAAAAAAAGACCGGATTTGCTCATTTTTTGCCAAATGTAAAGGAGATTCATAACAACATTAAAGCATAAGTGTGCATGCGCCCTGGTGGTAACCTCCCTTGCTTTGGAAAGTGCAAGGCATTGGTTCAAACCTCAAAAAACTGCACAATTTTTTGGTCTATTTCATTTTAACTCAAAAAAAAAAATCAAATTTTGATTTGAAATTGTCGGCCAAAATTTTCCCATGATGTAAAGCCGATTCTATCGGTGACCTCTGGCAAAAAATAAAAACCGATTTTCAAAACCTGACTACAGTTGAGCAAATCAGACACCACTCTAACTAATGGTAACAAGTGAACATACTATTATATGTTTATAACATCACAAATTTGAAGCTTATCTCATGTACTAACAACTAGTACAATAACCTCAATTACTTTGAAGTAACTAGCTAAGGTTTTAGCCGGCATTGTTGTAATGCAGATTCCAGGAAGTAGTCCCTCTCAACGCCGGCAACGTGCTTGTGATCGAGGACAACGAGCCAGCGGCAAGATGGCTCACGCTGATAAACCAGGCACTCAACATGCCATCATCGTCAGATGCTTCCGCCATTTCTGAAGCTTCAGCGAGCTGTTCCTTCAGCCAGTCCGCAGGCACGGCGCCCTCCGCCTCCCCGGTCTCCGCTGTCCACACGCCAAACTGGGCCGACCGGACGTCCAGCCCCCTAGACCCGTCGATGTTCCACAAGTCCTCCCTGAAAGATGTGCGCCGCAGCGCCATCACCCGCGGTCGCCGGCTCAAGTCGTGCACCTGCCGGGTGGAGAGGCCCAGGAGGCCGTACAGGGCGCCCTCGTGCCTGATGGTGAGCTGCAGCAAGAACCAGCACGCCGTCGAGAGCGATACGACGTCGGACGAGGAGGACGTCGTCGTCGACGAGGCGTCCTTGGCGACTAACAGTAACAGCTTCGCCTGGTCCGACGCTGTTGAGGATCCGGCAGTGGCGAGCCTTCAGAGGTACTGCCTGGTTGCGTGCAAGCAGATGGTGGGGCTGTTCGTGACGGTGTGGGCGCGGAGGGAGCTCGTGCAGCACGTCGGCCATGTCAGGTTCTCCTGCGTCGGCCGCGGTATCATGGGCTATCTCGGCAACAAGGTCAGCGTGCAAGTCGTCGACCATCGTCGTCGTCATCGAATGACAATGGCGAACGTCTGAAGTGTATGTAGCTTTGGTCGTGTTTGGTTGTGCAGGGGTGCATATCGGTGAGCATGTCGCTGCACCAGACGAGCCTCTGCTTCGTGTGCAGCCACTTGGCGTCCGGGGAGAAGGAAGGCGACGAGCTCAAGAGGAACTCGGACGTCGTGGAGATCCTCAAGAACACGCAGTTCCGGCGGGTCTGCAAGAGGTCGGGGCGGAGGATTCCGGAGAGAATCCTTGAGCACGAGTAAGTGGCCGGTACACACATCGTGCGTCGTATTGCATACGTGTTGTCCGGACAGTGAACTGACAAAAGCATCGAACTTGTGGCTTGGTTGGTTTCAGCCGTGTGATCTGGTTAGGTGATCTGAATTATCGGATTGCCCTGAGCTACTCGGAGGCCAAGAAGCTTGTTGAGGCTAACGACTGGGGCGCTCTCTTCGAGAAGGATCAGGTAAATGGTGTGATCATGGTTATATAATTGTTCAAAGTTCAGAGGCGAACAATGTTCATTCGACATCCTGATTCGAACAGCTTAAGACTGAAAGAGAGGCCGGAGTTTTCAGAGGGTGGAATGAGGGCAAAATCTTCTTTGCCCCAACGTACAAGTACTCATGGAACTCCGACATTTACGCCGGCGAAGGTGCGACATCAAAGAAGAAGAGAAGAACACCGGCATGGTAAGATCATCTAAGAGCACGCCTGGAGTCAACATTTCGTCTAGCCCGTGATATACTGTGAAATGACTCGATGTTGGTTCCTGCATTCTGTGCGATACATGTCCACTTCTGAATGCTTAATTATCAGCTAATGACATTGCAGGTGCGACCGGATCCTTTGGCACGGCGAAGGGATAGTGCAGGTGTCCTACATACGCGGGGAGTCGAAATTTTCAGACCACCGTCCCGTGTGCGGTGTGTTCATCGTCGAGGTTCAGGTTCTTGACACCAAAGCTATCAAGGTTGCAACTGGCACCAACATGAAAGTCGGCGCAGAAGAGCTCCTACCCCGGAGTAGCACCTAGTGACACAAGGTATTACATCGAGAGTTGGAATGCTAGCTGATGCCAAGCACTTGCTTTGTTTCCAAAAGAAAAATGCCAACAACTTGCTGCACTGACATAGAACGGTAGCATAGAAATTGTTTGCTCCTCTGAGATTAGGGTACACATCAGAGACAGTGGCAAGCATGCCCTAATCTCTGGCTAGGCGTTATTGACCATGATGTTTGCGAGTACAATCCATACTAGCTAGTACAGTAACCCAGTCTGTGCTCTGGGCTGATAGCAACATACTCCATGCACTGTTGTTTCATTGTTCTTTCAAGAATGTTCTTTTCTGCGTCGGGTTGGAAACTGAAGAGACCATGATTCCATGATGAGTCCATGGCTGATGTGAACATATGATTGTGTTATTAATTTGATTCGCATCCATAGAGTGACTATTACAGACGCGAAGAAAGGCTCTCATTTGAGACCAGATCATCGAAGTATTCGCCGGCGGCTGCTACTGTAATGCCAAAACAGTGAAGACACCATCTGCCAATTTCTTTCTTTTTTCGTCTTGCTAATTAACTTGGTGCCGATTGAAGAACACATCAGGTGAACAAGAACAGAAAGCGTCAATATCCTTTCGCAAGGTCTAACATAGTTGAATAAAATATGTACTCAGCATTGACGGAGCAGTACTGAACTCAATTTGAAATCGATTTATTTCATCTTAGGCATTGAAGCATAAGTTTAAGATGAATCGTTCTTCAGAGCATCCTCATTCCTTCTCGGAATTCCTTACTGCAAAAGGCCTCTCTCCACGGCAACATCAAGGTCTAAGGAATTACACAACGCTATCATAATCTCTACTAATGTAACTTGAGAGTTTGTCCGTTCACCTCTTCTTACGTGCAGCCCCCACCCTGACTCCCGTACACGCACACCGCACGCCTCCCCTTCGTCGTCCTCCGTCTGGGTATGTTAGCATACCCATTATGTCATACTATGTGGTATGAGAGCATATTATGGTTTATGCCACCACTAAGTGGTATGAGAGCATATTATGATTTATGCCACCACAAATTGGTATCAGAGCTACCACAATATCAAAGAACTCTATGCTTGCTATTTGTGCCATGTTGAGAAGATGTTGGTATATGTTGGTAATCTTGGGGCAGTGATGTTGTGGATAACTGGTCCTAACAATTATGTTGTTAGCAGAAGTTGTTCACTTGCCATGTGTGTAGTTGTTAAGCAATACTTACTTGTTGGTCTACGCACACAAGGTGTTTGATGAAATGTTTGTGAGGATTTAGCTTGTCCATTTGGTTCTGTTGTTTGACGGTTTCATTTTCGCTGCCTCGTTTGAACTCATTGGTAGCATATATGTTATCGAACCCATTATGTCATACTACGTGGTATGAGAGCATATTATAGTTTATGCCACCACTAATTGGTATGAGAGTATATTATGGTTTATACCACCACAAATTGGTATTAGAGCTACCACAACTCCACAAGTGGTATCAGAGCTACCACACAAAGGTTGTACTGATCCATGCATTCCAAACAAATTGATAACCCAACAAGCAGAGAAAGACAGTGGCTTCAATAAGCAGAGAACTCACAGCATGCAATATGCACATTATTGTGGTTACAAGCCGGATAGTAGATATTGGGGCTACAGGAAGACCACGATGTGGTACCCAGAGCCTAGAACTTAAAGTGGGGGAGAGGTGTAGGGTGTATATATGACACCTAGTTACTACACAAAGTCTTTCCTTACAAGAATGTTCTCGTCCCATCATGGTGCCACAAGGGTTATATTTATAGCCATGAGAGATATTGTTTACATAAATACTCCCTTAGGGCCTCTACTAGTAAGAACAAATATATCATTTCCTTGGCACAGTCTTCATGTGCCTGCCATGTAGTTACACACATAATGGCCTCAAGGCAGACCCCATGATGTCGGCCTCACACCGTATCGCGTCTTCCTCTGCTCTCGCGTATTCCTCCATTTTGTCGAAAAGCTTCCACTATTCTTATGGATTTTCAGGCATTGTATTCTGCGAGCGGCCCTTCCAAAGGTTGTGAATGGTAGCGTTGATGATGGTCATCTCGTTGATGTCCTTCACCTAGCATCAGACCTTCACAAAGTGCCTGAAGTACTCTTGTAGCTTCTCCCCCAGGGCATGTTTTATTGTGAAGAATTGATTGGCATCGACTCGCTACGCATAGTTGCCTTAGAAGCTATTGTGCATGAGGTCCCAGACCTGCTCTATGCGTAAACAGAGTCATGAGCTATTATGAAGAACCAAGACAACGCGACCCCCTGTAGGGCAAGCGATAGCCCCTTTCCATCGTCGAGTCATCTCCTTGTGGCTTCGATGGCTGTCTCATAGACACGTAAGAATTCATAGGGTCCGTGTCACCCTTGTAAGGATCCACTGTGGGTATTTTGAAGTCCTCCGGCCAGACACACCACTGCATGCCCGTATTGAGAGGGGACCCAGGGTCTATCTACCAGGAGGCACTACAGGCACCGGCAGTGGCATCCTGACTATCCATCCTTTTTGCGCCCACCTCCATTGCCCCGGTGGCGAGGGTCTGCTAGCTTCAGGCCTCCTGTATTTTGTGCATGGCTCTACGCAGGTCCGCCAACTCCTGCTACAACATTCTACAAATCGCCTCTAGGCCATCATTGCTTAGGCCCAGCACAGGGACTAGGGCGTCTTCTACTCGCTGCACGGTGACAGCGAGGGTGTCAGGGCTGCCGAAGGTGGTCGCATCGACGGTGGGGACATCGGTGTTGCCAAGAGCCGTTGAGGTCGGGTCCTCCATTCATGATACTGCCCACTCCATATCCCGTGCTATTGCGGGAGAGCTGTCTTCATTACCCGCCGCGACCCCAAGTGTGGGCACCATGGTGTGCCATTGTCACGAGGGCTAAGGGCCCTTGACCATCAGCCCCCTTGCTCTTGCAGAGACGGTCTCGGCCATGGTGCTTCTCTTTCTCTTGGGGGCCGATGTCGTCCACTTCTTCAGTGTCATCTTGCCCAAGCGTTTTCACTTTAGCTTGTAGCTTCTACACCACTTCCCACAGACGACACAAATTGTTATGGTTACACGCCAAACAGTAGATATTGGGCTACAAGAAGATTGAGATGTGATACCCGAAGTCTAGAACTCAAAGTAGGGGAGAGTTGTACGGTGCACGTATGACACCTGGTTACTACACAAGCTTTTTCTTACAAGAATGTTCTCCCTCATGGTATCCTAGGGGTTATATTTATAGACATAGGAGATTTATAGACATGGGAGATATTGTTTAAACAATTGCCCCCCTTGAGGTATCTATTAGCAAAGGCAAATATGTTATTCTCTCGGCATAGCCTTCACGGGCGTGCCATGTAGTTACAAACGTAATGGGTCAAGTCTTGAGACAACAATTAAGCCAATACCAGCATTCACATGGTGCTACCTGTTACACTTTTTGGACCCTGGCCGCATGTCTAGGTCCAACTGAGTGCCACAGGTTTAAATGGGCTGAACACAACTAAGCCCACGGAGCAACAACCTTATAAGTGGTATTGGGCCTTCTCCCCCCAAAAGACTAGTCCGATGGGTTGGGGCTCCCTCACACTTATAAGTTGTGCTAGCTCCTCTCCCACAATCCATGTGGGACTATTCCTAACAATCTCCCCCTCACACATGGATTGGACACTTCTGCAACCATGAGGTCTAAGGAGATAGCATGCCTAGGTCCAACCGGGTGCCACAGGTTTAAATGGGCTGAACACAACTAAGCCCACGGAGCAACGGAGCAACAACTTTATAAATGGTATTGGACCTTCTCCCCCCAAAAGACTAGTCCTATGGGTGGGGGCTCCCTCACACTTATAAGTTGTGCTTGCTCCTCTCCCACAATCCATGTGGGACTATTCTAACAATCTCCCCACACATGGATTGGACATACGCAACCATGAGGTCCAAGGAGATGTTAGACACACAGGCTCGATACTAATTGTTACACTTTTGGACCACGGCCATATGCCTAGGTCAGCAGAGTGCCACAGTCTAAATGGGTGAACACAATTAAGCCCACGAACAGCAGAGCAACAACCTTATAAGTGGTATTGGGCCTTCTCCCCAAAGACTAGTCCAATGGGTGGGGCTCCTCACACTTATAAGTTGTGCTTGCTCTCTCCCACAATCCATGTGGGACTATTCCTAACAATCTCCATTGTTAGGAATAGTCTCCCATGGATTGTGGGAGAAGAGAAAGCACAACTTATAAGTGTGAGGGAGCCTCCACCCATTGGACTAGTCTTTTGGGGGGAGAAGGCCCAATATCACTTATAAGGTTGTTGCTCCGTTGCTCCGTGGGCTTAGTTGTGTTCAGCCCATTTAGACCTGTGGCCCAGAAGCGTAACAAGTGGTATCAGAGCCCAGGTGCCTAATATCTCCTTGGACCTCATGGTTGCAGAAGTGCCCAATCCATGTGTGAGGGGGAGATTGTTAGGAATAGTCTCCCATGGATTGTGGGAGAAGAGAAAGCACAACTTATAAGTGTGAGGGAGCCTCCACCCATTGGACTAGTCTTTTGGGGGGAGAAGGCCCAATATCACTTATAAGGTTGTTGCTCCGTTGCTCCATTGGCTTAGTTGTGTTCAGCCCATTTAGACCTGTGGCCCAGAAGTGTAACAAGACATGGATTGTGGGAGAGGAGCAAGCACAACTTATAAGTGTGAGGGAGCCCCCACCCATTGGACTAGTCTTTTGGGGGGAGAAGGCTCAGTACCACTTATAAGGTTGTTGCTCCGTGGGCTTAGTTGTGTTCAGCCCATTTAAACATGTGGCACTCAGTTGGACCTAGGCATGCGGCTAGGGTCAAAATTTTTAACAATTGGTATCAGAGCCAAAACCTTGAGTTCTTCCATTTGCTGCCCCGGTGATCTTTGCTCGGGCGGCCTCGTTAGTGCGCGCTTTGCCGCGACCTTGGATCGCCGACCCCGTCTTTGCTTGCAGCTGCGAGCAGCAGTCGCCGCTGCAGAGAAGTAAAAGGAGACGGGGGAGTCACGTAAAAAGGAAGCAAGATGCAGCATCATTGAGTTCAGCTCAATCCGTGAATAAATACATGAGAAGTGATTCCAAGTCAAAAGCTCTGTATGCATAGAAAGGAGACCAGGAAAAGAAGCAGTCACGTGCAGGAGAGAGAAAGAGATTCCTTTTGAGAGCTCTTTTTCAACACCATGCAGTACTCGCAAGAAGTAACGTTCCGAGCTGAAGCATCTCCGAGCGCGTGTCCGTCTACGAGCCGAAGTCTTCGTCCGTCTCCGTGTCGCAGAGACAAGACAAGCGCTAATAAAAGGCCTCAAGAGCGCAAGTCCAAGCAAGAGCAAGAGCAAAATTCAAGAAAAAGGAGAAAAAGGAAAACAACAATTTTTCCTCCGTTTTCTCTCTGTTCAAGAGCCTTCAAAGTAGCCAGAGTTTTTTGATCCGCGCCCAAGATCATGTCTCGTGATTCGGGAAGCGGTCTCGACGGCAACGAGGCATCATCCGGTGCGATGGCGAAGGAGAGTTCCGCTATCTCGCTGCATTATCCGATGCTCACGGAGAGCAATTATGCAGCATGGGCAATCAAGATGAAGGTTTACATGAAGGCTCAAGGTGTCTGGGATGCGATTGAGAACAGCAACGTCGATATGCGCAAAGATCAGATGGCATTGGCGGCCATCTACTAGGGCATCCCAAAAGAGACGCTCTTCCTACTGGCCGAAAAGGAGACGGCCAAAGCCGCGTGGGAGGCGTTGAAAGCGATGCATCTTGGCGCAGATCGTGTGAAGGAAGCAAAGGTACAAACTCTCAAGACCGAGTTCGAGGTGCTACGTATGAAGGAAACGGAGTCGATCAATGACTTCGCCGTCCGGTTGACGGTCATCGTCAATAAGATACGGGCCCTTGGCGAGAAGGTGAAAGAGTTGTATGTGGTAAAGAAATTCCTTCGTGCTATTCCTCAGCTTTCTCCCGATTGCTTGACTCATAGAGCAATTTGGAGACCTAAAGGCAATGACCATGGAGGAGGTCATCGGTCGTCTTAAGGCGTATGAGGAACGCATCCATGACACTAGCAACAAAGGTGAAGGACTAGTCTTTTGGGGGGAGAAGGCCCAATACCACTTATAAGTCTGGTGCTCCGTTGCTCCGTGGGCTTAGTTGTGTTCAGCCCATTTAGACCTGTGTCCTGGAATGTAACAATTGGTATCAGAGCCCAGGTGTCTAACATCTCCTTGGACCTCATGGTTGCAGAAGTGTCCAATCCATGTGTGAGGGGGGGATTGTTAGAATAGTCCCACATGGATTGTGGGAGAGGAGCAAGCACAACTTATAAGTGTGAGGGAGCCCTCACCCATTGGACTAGTCTTTTGGGGGGAGAAGGCCCAGTACCACTTATAAGGTTGTTGCTCCGTTGTTCCGTGGGCTTAGTTGTGTTCAGCCTATTTAAACATGTGGCACTCAGTTGGACCTAGGCATGCGGCTAGGGTCAAAAGTTGTAACACTACCAAAGACCTGGAAGCTAAGCAAGCCGCTTTCTGGAAAGATACTAGAGATCAATTATATCAGCAGCAACTCCAGCGGCAGTGGTATAGTTGCCAGCTCCTGCGTCCTGGATCATCAGAGGGGAGCTCTCCAGTAACATCTTCTGTATATCTCCACCTGCGTCGGGAGGAGAAGCATTTTTCATGTAGTAACAGAGCAAAACATCAGGGCATCAAGTAGATGAACGTGCGGTTCAGGAAGCTAATGCCCATTTTGTTCCATTCCTGTATATCAAGGGAACATGATTCAGCAAACACATTCATACGTAATCAAGAATGATAAATCATAAAGCATTAAAGCGTATACATTTGAACTACTGAACTACAATTTAAGCAAATACTCACCAGTCACAACCTATGCACCAAAGGAATAAACTGAATTCCAAGCTCTTCATATCAGCAAGACACTGCATATTTCTAACATCTTGAAACGAGACTCTCAAGGAATGAGTAAAATTCAATTCCCTCTAAACAAGTGTATTAGAAGTCCAATGGCATCCAAAACATGCCATTGATCTCCGCCATGACATCGCGGGTGGTAATAGTGGGCTCAAATAGATCACTCTGAGAACCAAATTTGCAGGAATTGCTCGGTTTAGTTTGGGCCGCGTGGTTCTCTTCTAGGTCATCATCAACTAATATGGAGAAACCAGAAATTGGAGTCGCTTTTCTCTCTGACAGCGCATTGGTTTTCTTGTTATATGTTTTCTCACACTCGAAGTTCAGTGGTTTCCCAAACATGCTGTTTATGTCATTCGTAGCCTCCAGATTGACAGTTGGGTCAACTAAACCTTGGTGGCATGGCATGCATTTTTCCAGTTTAGGCTCGCCAACAACAGCGGATCCAACAAACCTATGAATGATTGTGTCTTCTCGAAGTCCAGAAATTACATGATGAGAACCTTCACAATATCTTGTTTCTGAATCAGCTTGTTCTGGTTGGAGCAAGGTATCCTTATCATGAGCACGGTGCACAGTTCTGGAATTTATCTTAACACCATCATCGCATTTCTCACATTGTTCGTCTTCATCATCAGGCAATACTGCAAACCCTCTCGCAAATGGCTTCTGGAAGTCACCTTTGCCTTGCGGCCTTGATGAATCACATAATGGTCTCGGAGGACACCTAGTGTTCTTGTGGCACATGGCATTTTGGTCATTGCCATTAAGCTCGTTTTCATCAACAAAGATTTCTAATCCACTTGTTTTCTGATTTAATTTTCTGTTTTCCTTCTTAATATTCCTGTTTTGGCCCACATTTTGGTTGTTAGCATTAGGAACATGATGCGGTGGGCGGGGGTGTGGAAGCAGGAGCATGGGCACGGCCATGAGCAGTAGCAGTGTGTACTGTGTAGGGGTGGAAAGAAAAGCTCGTTAGTGGGGCTCATTGGTTCGGTTCAAAATTGCTTCAATTATACTTATTAATTGGTTAAACATTAAAATGAGTTGATTTCAAATGAATTTGAATTTTGCTCAAGCTCGGCTCGTTTCTAAAAATACTTTTAAATTATATGCAAAATTATATTAAATTAAACTATGTCCTTTTTAGAAAAAGCTCAATAAGACAAGGAGTTAGCTCAATATCCACCTACTGACCGGCAATTGCGACGTCAACTGTAATGGCGAAGAGGTCGTCGCTGACAGTGATTACTAGAGAGTGAGGTTTCGTGAAACTACAAAATTATAATACCTATTTTTTTTGTCATATACTAAAAATCATATGGTTTTCTAGCACATGGACCATAAAACTAGAGGTTTCTGAAATTTGCTCATCAACAAAGGGGATGGCGTGTATGAATTGAATTTCGTGTTCTTGTTGTGGGCAAAGCGGCAATAGTTTGTCTCTTGACATATTTTCAGGAACACCCCTGTCTACCACATAAAATTACTGGTCTGTACTGATCGCATCCGTGTGCAGATCTCTCGCGCCCCGCTGACCCCGTCGTCACCCCGGAGAAGAGAGAAGGAAGACTGGAACCGGGGGATCTCAATCAGCGCTCCTCTGACTCGCGAGGTAGGCAACGTCTCTGGTTACCCTTTTTCCCCTTAATTCCATCGGTGTTCCTTTTTTCTTGGCGAAATTTGATGTAAATTTTGTTGATACATTTGTGGAGGCGGCCTAAATTCCGTTCCTTTACTTCGATTTTGAGCACGACGACCCATTATCCGTGTTCCGCATGTTAATTAGGCCCTAATTTTGGTTAGCTCCCAATCTTTTCTCGACATTTGATGCTAATTAGGTTGTGATGACGAGTCAGTGGAAGTTGATTCCATCCTTTGGATGAACTGGGCGTAAATGTGCTGTTCTCTCATTATTTCACTGAATTTTGGTTCATTCAATATGTTGTTGTTTAGTGGAAAGCATCAAATTTTGTTTGTTATCACTCGCTATGGTTGCTTGCTTTAATACTTCAGTTTATTTCTGGAATTCCTGTTGGTCAATAGCATATTTATTGAGTTTTTTCCCAGACAGAAAATCTTAGCTTGCTAGCTCTCTTTATTGGTTTGTTGTTTTCAGTGTGTATCTAGTGGAGAATTTTGTGACATTGTTCCATATTTCCCACATAGAAGGCATGATTCGTGCAGTCAACTAAAGCAGTGTTATGGCCTCAAAAGCTATAAAAAGGAGGCCTTGCACTTCTGGAACTGATAAAACAAGCGGAAAACACATGGAGACAACGGTACCAGATTCCATGAGGGAACCTCTTCTAGGAAGCAGTCCTCGCGAAAACAAATCCAAGGCTAGTAAATTTCTCCTGAAACACTTAAAATCAAGGTTATTAACCACCTTTAGTTGTTCATGCTCTTTATATGTCCTTTCTTTCTAATTTGTTCGAAGAGATACGAACCTACCACGAGGCCAGATTTCTGGGATGGAAAAGGACAGGAGTGCCTTCGTTGGGTGCAACTTCTATCCACTTTTATTGTTCATTCTGCAAGGCAGATAGGTAATTATTATGAATTAGTACAGAATAGGCTAGATGTTATAGTGTCCTCCAAGGTATATGTTAGCATGTAGTCCTAATTACTCGGGAAAAATCCTCATCTTTTGTGAAGTGCATATGAGTCATCACTTGGGTCTGTTATTCTTGCCCGAGTAATATGCAGTGCTTGTAATTGTCACATCTGCCCTTCTAAAGTTATGCTGCTCTGAAAAACTCACTTCTCCATGCAGTAAATGTTATTTCTGAATTTGGATCTTTGCTATCAAGGCTCTTTGGTTGCTCTTCTGGCCCCCATAGTTCACAAAATGGACAGACAATTCTAGTTGATCTCAGTCCTCTACAGGTAAGGTGGAACTTGCAGATGTCCTCTTTTCATTTGGAGTGCTTTACAATGAAAAGGGAAGTAGTCTGTCCATTGAAAGCATGAGTTTGGAAAGTAGGGGTGTGTTAGGCATCATATGTTAATTTGATGTACATTTCTTGATATTTGTATGAGTAGAAGTTTCTCGTATTTCCCTAATAGCTTAAGCTGTTGGATGAGTTGACTGGTGCATGAACTCAACACCTTTGATGCACTCTTCATCTACATGTTCTTTTATGGGTATGCTCAATAACAAAAGTTCTTGTTTACCTCATTTACAGTCATGAACAAAACAGTTGCCATATCGATGCACATGTGTTTTTATTTTCTTTCAATGCGCTTTCTACTTTAGATGTTGGCTTGCATGGTTTAAAAAGAAATCAAGGGATTCTTCTTCCCTGTTAAGAAAGCAATGTTATGTACATTGTTCTTGACTTCTTCAAGTCCACTAAATTAGTGTTTACATTGCTCAAGTTTGTTTTGACACCACAATATGTTTTTGACAGAATGACAATTTCATTACTTTTTAGGAAGAAAGATTAAGATTCTTGAGACAGAGGTTAGATGTGCCATTTGACTGCTCCTCCATTAAGCATCAGGTTCTCACTTCTCATTCTGTCTCTAGTTTACATTTATGGTATTTCTTTAACCAAGTAAGTGCTAATTTTCTACTGCAAAAAAAGATGATATAATGATAGATATATGTTGATATTCGTGAACAAAAAGGCAGTGCAAGTTAGAAATACCATTTCTTCTGTTACAGGATGCTCTGAAAGAACTTTGGAGGTTGGCTTATCCTAACCGACAACTTCCTCCTCTGAAATCAGATCTATGGAAGGAGATGGGCTGGCAGAACTCTGATCCATCAACAGATTTTAGGTTCATTTCCCTAGTGATGATGTTTCATGATAAATTTTCATGCATTATGTCAACACCGTTAGAATCAAGATGACTTTTGTGTCGAACCATCCAATGCTTGCAGGGCTGGTGGGTTCATGTCCTTGGAAAATCTAATATACTTTGGCAGAAACTACCCAGTATGTCTCTGTTCATCATGGGCACTTACTCTCTATAAATCCTCCACTAGTGGGTGATTCAGTTGTGTTTAATACTCAATAGCTGCTTTTACATGCAGGATTCCTTTCATAGGCTATTGCACAAGGCGGATGGTAAGAGAGCTGAATGGGAATACCCTTTTGCAGTAGCTGGTGTAAACATTTCTTATATGTTAGTGCAAATGCTGGATTTGCAATCAGGTGAAATGAATGCAATAATTGGTAAAAAGCTTTATCTTCATTCAGATTCATTTTTCCTCATTTGAAGTTTGGTTCATAAGCAGGTAATGTACACAGAACTACAGCTTACCTTTTTCACCTCCTTGTAGGAAATATGAATACAAAAGCTGGTGTTCACTTTGTTCAACTACTTGAAGACGACGAGATGGCTTTTGATAACCTTTTCTGTGTTGCCTTTCGGATACTTGATGCTCAGTGGCTCGCAAGGCGAGCTAGTTATATGGAATTCAATGTGAGTGTTCTTTATAGAGGATATAATCTCTGCATACTAATGGTTTCCCATTCCATCACTTTTTCAGTTGGTCATATTTATTTCCATTTTATCAGGAGGTTCTAAAGTCCACACGAGTTCAGTTAGAGAAAGAGCTTACAATTGGAGGCATTTCAAGTGTTCAGAACATGCCATCATTCAGAATGTTAAAGAGGTAGACCTGTTTGTTCTCTACAGAAGAGGAGTACCCTTTACCTGTTAGTAGGTTGTTAAATACGCTGTTCATTCTTTTATTGGTTGTACAAGATGTGACGCTGTTCATTCTTTTATTGGTTGCTCTGACAGCTTTTGAGTCGACTCTATGTTGCTTCTGAAAACATGTGGCATTTGTGTGGAATAAAAGCTACAAGTCTTCTATTAAGATTACTTTTCTTTGGAACCTCAACAAAACCTATGTTCCTTCTGCATGCATAGACAAACTTGCCAAATTAAGCATAATCTGGAGGTTAATTAGGATTACAGAATGAGATTTCTATAGAAACAATTAGATATATGCTGCATAACCTTGTAAAACTGTGGACTTGACAGAGTTTCATTTGGAAATTCTATTAAATCAAACTTCATGGTAATCAGAAATTAGTTGAATCTAAGTGAGAAAATCTCTGAGATTAATCAACCAGACTTGAGGGAATTTAAAAGAATAAAAGGAGCAGTGACACTTGTCTCATGCAAAGTTGAATTCCTTAGGTGTTTTTCTTGGGGCACAGGGAGGAGCACAAGATTTCCTCTTTTTGCTAAGCCCCCATTTGAGCAGACAACCTACAAGAAGTTCAGCTTCTTTACAGAAGTGACATGAGACAAAAGAAGTGTATCCAAGATGGAGACCTGAAAACTTCCTTGGATATCTCATACAGACAAAGGCACACACATATGAACTCAGTTGCACACAGTGATCATTTTTGGAGGGCAGGAGACATTCTTTGTTTGAGTTATTTCCTCCTCCCTCCTTCAGCTTATCGTCTTCCTCAAAACAAACTGAGTTCTGCCAGACCTGCTCCATCCTTGCTGCCTTCATCGACCGCAGAGCACCCTTCGAATAGGCATCCAATGTTGCCCTCGACCTCAAAGGCTGCGTCATTGAACCATTCACTCAGAATCATCGAGTTGCTGATGTTAGCTCCAGTCATACTATCCAATTCATAATCCATGCAGGGGCTCCATAGGCTCTCTCAGTGCTGTAATCAACTGCAAGGGGCATGTTGATGTCCTCGATGCTGTCATCAACTGCAAGTGGCTCGCTGTTGTCTTCTATGCTGTCCTCAACTGCAAGGGGCTCGTTGATGTCATCAGGTGGCTTGGTTCTATATCTCTTTTTTTCCCCCTCAAAAACAATATTTTTTCCCTGGAAGGACAAACTTACTGGGAAATTGAGTATGTTTTAGGACCCCAGTATTTGAGAGCTGCAAGGTCATATGCACGAGCAGCTGCCTCCTCACTACCATAAGCTCCTACAAACTATAAATACATTCATCATAGTTAGATAAATTCACCAAAAAATTAAGAATACAAAAACCAACAAGGAAATAATTATGATTCCATATGAAGACAAGAATGTAAACTGACGGGAAAAAAATCTTACACTTGTTTTTAAAGAACCAACAGGTGAAACGAATCTGCCAGAACCGGTGGCTACTTGTGGGACTTACCCAAAAATAGCCAATACAGCTTCAAGCAGCAGTAGATCACAGTCACATGCAAAATCACCAGACAAGGCCGCCCCAAACATAGCAGGGAAAAAAGAACGGAGATAAAAAAAAAGTATAAGAATAATAGAATGATAAATACTACTATAAGAATAAACATTAACCTACCCATATCATTCCCAAGTAATCATATCATCATTCTTTTGTCTCATCATCATTATTCTATTAGTACAATGCAAAACTACCCTACATGCTTATTTGCTTATCACGTTGCACATACCGGTATAGCCAAATGAATATCCATTGATGTTCACGCATCATAAGCCCATCCTCATCGGCACGAGTATCTCTTCACTCCCGTAGAGGTCTACCAAAGTAGGTCTTACTTATCCACCCACAATGAATCTCTTTCTCATCATATGAGAATGCACATGATACCAATGTATATGTCTATTATCATAAGCATATTCTATCATTATCATCATTAGCAGGTAAGCATTATTACTTACCATGCTCCATCATTATTTTCATCATCAGATAAGTAACATCATATAATGTAACATCGCATATTCTATAATATTTACTGTCTACCACTCTACTATGCACTTGGTTGTTCGACCTTGTGGACGGTACGTGGATGGCACCAAATCCGAACTTCCATCTGAACAAGTATCAACCCATCTCAATACATTATAGCAATACATGCACACATACGAATGGTACTATTCCTACGCGCAAACCTAGCACACACAACACTCTTGAATCAGACGCCTTTTCACCGTCCTGGTGGTTAGAAAAACCATAGCGTTCAATCTTGAAATCTAACATAGCAAGCAATCTGACTTCTAGAATCTATACAAATTTACTCACGTAGGCTTAGTTATCACTATTTAAAGATTACATTATATAAACCATTGTTTTCAGCCTTGACAGCCATGTTGTCCCAAACCAGGTAGCAGTCATCTCAAAAGCTTATCTTCCAAACCGTTGTGCCAAAATTGGCGATCCAGTATTCTATAGAAAGCTAACAACATTAACTACACGTTTCTCGTAGACCAAGTTCTCATATTATGTCCTTAGCATTCTCAAAACCTCCATAGGTCCTTAACATTCCCAAAACATCAGTAGAGGGCATTGCTCATGAAGTCCACCTATTAGCTATGTTCTAGCCATTCCATACATCAATCTTACTCATCAACACTTTAATTTCTACACAGGTCAATAAATAAGCAGGGAAAACGGTTTCAAGGTGTTATCCTAGCCCCGAAAAACTAGATCGGGGCACCTCCTCTTTTCTTGGCCGAATCTGGTAGATCAGACTCCAGATTGGTCTTTCCCCTTGTTCCTTTTTACCTTCTCTTCTTCTCTTCTGTTTCCTCTTTTTCTCCCTTTCCTCTTTTCTTCTTTTTCTTCCTTGGCCGGTCAACTCTTTCTTCTTTCTTTTCTTTGCCTTCCTTCGGTTGGAGCTTCTCTTCTTTGTTTCTTCCTCCTCTCGACTACCTCCTTCTCTACTCCTCCCTCCCCTTCATCTCTTCTTCGCTGGCGGGAGAAAGGGCGGCGTCGGATGGCAACACCAGCGAGGGAGCGATGGTGGTGGCTGGTCGGTGCACGCGGAGGTGGGGCGGTGACGGTGACACCGAAGGTGCTCGGCTCCCCCTCCACCAGCGGTGAAACAACCAAAATTTTGCAAAATTCAAAATTGAGTTGAATTGCTTTGGATTTGAGCTCCATCCTCTCCACAGCCAAATCTACACGAATCTTAAAGCAAAATTACCCCTTAATCCCAGTCATCACGGCGTCATAACGGTGGAAAACGGGATTTTTGCGCGGGCACTGTTCACATCTGGCAAATAGCGTCGCCGCCCCCGATTTTTGTCGCCGCCGTCGCTCCCCGCGCCTTCTCATGCCTGCACGCCGCTGCCAGCTGCTGCCCCCTCTATCAGACGCCGTACCCCGCCATAAATGCGCCCTGACCGGCCCCTGTGCGTGGCAGCTCCGCCGCCGTCCGTGCGCGCCCGCCTCTGCCCCCTTCGTGCCCCTTCCTCTCATGGCCGACCTCTGCAGCTTCTGACACCCTTGACCGCCGCCTTGTACCGCCCTGGCCAGCTGCCTGCAACCGAAGGTCCTCGAGCTGCCCTGCCTCTCCCGAAACCGCCACCGCCGGATATTTTTCCACCCCTCCCCGGTGAACCGCCATACCCGGCCTATTTAAAGCACCCCCGAGCTTCCCAAGTGAAGCACTTCACCTCCCTAAAGCCCACCGAGCACCCCCGAAGCCTCCATCGCCGCTCCATTGCTGGTAATTCCGAAAAGCCCCAAACCGTAGCCCTAGTGCAATGTCGGGTGTCCGTCTCTCCATTCCCCAATTCCCGCCACCTAGAGCTCCTCCATAACCCTAGAAACCTCCCCCGACCATTGCTCTGAGCTCCTAAGCACCCCTCTTCCCCGGCACCGTGAGCCACCCCGCTGCCAAAAACGGCCACCGTGGCCAGCCCGACTCGGGCCGCCCGAGCTTTGGCCAACTCTTCCTTAACCCTACCCGAACCCCATGGATGCCCAAATAGCAACCCAATTGCCTTAAGGAACCTCCAATTGCCCTAGCCATCAAAAATGGCCGCAAGGAGGAGGAGCTCGCCGCCTCCGCCGGCCCGGCCACCGCCCAAAATGGGATCCCCATAACCCCAGGAGTCCAACCCTAGTTCCCAACTTCGTCGCAAAATACCCTAGCCCCGCCACCGATCGTCGCCTTTCTCCCCTGTTCTTCTGTGCGCACGTCGGCGGGAGGTTGAAGACGACCGCGTCGCCCGCACCCGACTGCGCCATCCGGTCGCGCCGCACCGCTGCGCGCGTGTTCGACGCGCCGCGCCGCACGCCCGACCGCGCTGCGCTGCGTCCGACCGAGCCAACTGCTCGCGCTCGCGTCGACCCGAGCCGCTTGACGCGTCCCGCCCGACCGCTTCGCCGCGCGGTTCGTCGGATTCGAGCCCGATCAACGTGGTTCGACCGAGTCAGCTAGCCCGAGCCCGAGGAACAGTGTACCGAGCCCGAGGAACAGTGTTGAACCCAAACCCAAAAATGCATATTTATACTCCCCGGATTCGTTTCGAGCCCGCCAACCCAAATCCAAGGCCTATTTCCCCATATAGCCCTCCTACAATCCAATATCCTCAATTTAATGGAGTTTTTCGGATTTTCTTTATTCTTTTATTTTCTTTATTCCTAGCCTAATCCTTCGGGCATGGAATTGATTTATTTTGTTGATTTTGCGATAGCCTTTGAAGTCAAAGTTCCACAGGAGCAGAAGGGAGAAGCTCACACCCAGGCCCAGCCCGTCGAAGATTACGAGTTAATCGAAACAGTAAATCCGCAAGGCAAGTCACACATACCTTGATCATGTTGAACCTACATTTCCGCTATTTATGTATTTATCAGTATTTTCATTATGTTAATTGTGCGCTATTATTTTATGTACAATAAATGCTTAGAATGACATGATATTAGTTATGTCCTATCACCCGAAAAAGCCCAGTCTAATTTGATGGCCATATTCACCTTGACAAGACATAGTAATATTAAATATAGTAATAATGTAAATATGATAGTTTAGAAAATTGATATCATGTGTTGCTGAAAGAAGTGGTATTTATTTGGGAAGTGATTCTAGGGTAAGCGAGGATCGTGGGATCCTATGACCTTAACCGAGGGTGAAGGCAAGTATCACACATCAGTGACAGTGTTGCGACACTGGACAAGAATTTGTGGGGAAGAAACTGCCACTAGTGAAAAATATAAGGACTAGACCCTTATGCTAAGTAAAGGACATAGTGATCGCCCAACCACAAGCATTGATACGTCAAACCTGGTCTAGTAACTGCTCAAATTCGATTGAACCTCTACAAACGCAGGGTGAAGGCAAAGTGTGAGTACATACAGAAGGGAGTTAAGAAGGGCCGTATGGAAGTTGGCATATTTATCGTTTTACTATTGATTTGATTACCGGGTGTCCACACAATAGTAGGCTGAGGTAAGTCAGAGGTTACGGCCTGGGCTTGTTGAGGAAGTCTACTAGGTAGAGACTATATAAAGAATTGAGCAGTAAACAACCTTGTTTTCTTAACTCTTTGGCCGGAATTAAGAAATCTTGTGGGTAAAGCAGGGCAGCTTTGCAAAGTCATGACTAATGGTATTCGAATACGCCGTGCTTCCGGTAAATGAAGCTATGTTTAATGGGTGAATCCAGTAACAAGGCATAAGTAGATTTGGAAAGAATTCGGTAATGTTGGTGGTCTGGTAATTGAACCTTGAAAACCCCCTAAAGATTATAGAAAGTTATGATTTTATGTTTAAAACCTGTTTATAACTAAAACTGCATCTACATAAAATAATGAACTTTTCCCCATCACCTGATGTACCCTGCATGTAGTTAATGGTAGCCTCCGTGTGACTTGTTGAGTACGGTTGGTTGTACTCATGCTTGCAAAAATCATTACCAGATAATGCTTAATAAAAAGGTGAAGAAGTTTTCCGAGGACGACGCGGAATTCTACGAGTTGGACGACGCCGAGTGTTAGGGTCTATTCTACACTCAGGCCTGCCTGTGGAGTTTATTTTGGTAATGTAACTTTGGGCTGCACGCCCCTTTATGTAAAACTTGGCTGCTAAGCCTTACGTTTGTATTAAAGTTTGGTTTTTACGTTTAAGCATGCTTTGGCAATGGTACACATTCTTCTACAGTACTCGCAGCTGAACAATCCTGGGCAGTTGCGAGGTTAACCTAACGCTCCCAGAATGGGGGTTGTTACAAGCGGTGGCGCAGGGTGGAGCAAGGGTGACGGCGATCCAGCCGTGGCCGGTGGCGCAGCAAGGCGGAGGCAGGGCAAGGGGCAGGGCGATAGTGAGGCCATAGGCAGAGGCGATGCTCGGCGGCGGGTTGGCTAGAGGGCGACGGTGGCAGCAACAAGGGACACGAGCACAGTGGACGAGAACAGCAACGTCGATAGCGAGAGCAAGAGGATAAGGGCATGGCTTGTTCGGCACATGGGGAGAAGTGAACCGATTTTGCCTCCTCTAGGCTTGCACTTGTGTGAGGGGGTGGCGTGGGCTGGGCTGGGCCAAAGCTGGCCCAAATATTACAATCTTGCAGAAAATTAATTGCAGATTACAGAAGCAACGACGTAAACCCCCATATGCATGTAAGTTTCATGCAGTAACATGTCGCTTCTAGCACAGGTAATCAGGGGAATGTTTGGTTTAGTAGTTAACCTTGTTTCTCATCTACCTGCTTGTTTTTTGAGTTGATAAGTAACATGTCTGGTTTATAATCATCTCACAGTTTTAGGTTGCCAGATTCTTGAACCGAGATGAAGAAATTCCAAAACCTCTCCCCATTATGCAGCAACATGTTTTGCTTGCAAGTTACCTGGAAATACAACCGTCCACCGGAAAGGAATATCCTCATATAAAATTCTATAACCCTACTAAATGAGATGAAAATAATAAGATAGCAGAACCTGTTTATATTGGCTTTTGCAGATAACTTTTGGCTATAACTTATGAATAATAATAGCTTGTAGAGAACCGCACGGAGAGAGAAAAACTCGTGTATAATTTTGTCCGATATAAATAAAGTCACTACAATGTGTACTACAATCGACTAATAGACTTCGTCTTTTAAAAAAACACTCCATTTAAAAACTAGGTACTGTAGATAAACTATTTATTATAGAAAATCAGTTTTTTAGAAACCAATATGAACAGAGCATATCTTAGACACCAATGTAAGAGGGCTAGAGAAGCGCAATGATAACATGATATGTTATCCCAGAAAACAAACCGTCGGTAATAGCATATATTGAATTGCAATTTTCTGAAGAAATATCATGACATGGATTTAGAAGATTAAACTAAATATGATATTCTTAAATTTCAACAATTCGGTTGAAATGATGTTCTTTCATCAACTTCTGTTCACAAACATAAGTAATTTCAGCTGTTAAGGGACTTGATCGTGTGAAACTATAGAAAATGATCCGATGTGATATCTTTATATAAGTTAATTTAAAGTGTGAATGTTATCGTCAAAAACAAAACAAACAACAAAAGCTCTTCCCTATAACACTGAACAACATAATTTCCATCAGCAATAGCTGCAAAACTTACGGCTTTCAGTAGACGCTATATTAAAAAAATGCAACGGTCAACTCAAGTCCAAAGATGGTACAAGACAAATGCAAGTGTTGTAAAATCATATGCAAACCTTTCTACTAGATTATTGTTTCACCACTATGCAAATGAATAAATCTAATAACTCTGCTTATAGTGCTAAATGGTGAAAATTATTCCCAAGTAAACCAAATTAGCATGCAGGTTTATTTACAGAAGCATCATATCATATCACAGCAGTCACCACAAATACGCAATCACTAGAGAGACAAAATTAGATGGAGAAATACACCTAGAACACTGTTAATTGCACAATGCTAATCTGGATATGCATTCTTTTCAGCTGAACTTTTAACTACTGCTGATAGTCTCTAGTCCTAGAGTGCTTGTGCAAATGAATCGAATAACGATAAACCACTTCAAAAAGACTATCTCGATAAGCTGCTTTGAAACAGCGGTAGAGAAATCATCCTGTTTGTTTGTTCGGGGGAAGCCATAATCCGAAAGGAATAAGCCGAAAGGAATAGGGTAATTACATCATAATAATTACTTCAGTTCTCTTACCATTGGGCAATATTTGCTCTGTTCACTCTCAGAATGTTCTAATATTACAAATAAGAAGACCCCCATACTCTATTCGGTTCTTAAAGGTTACCGTATCTGTTAGTAATTCTGCACTCACTTTCTGGAAAACATAGTCATCAGCACAATAACTTGACCTCCTCTCTCTTAGCTCTTTACTGGTTCCCCTTCTGAAACTCCTAAGATATTGCCGAACATCACAGTTCTCAACAGTTTTTGCTGGCTCATGAGTGAAAGAGAAACATGAAATTCTGCTCCGTGGTGTGTCAAAGCCATCAAAATCATCACTGGAGTTGTTTCTAGTTTCTAAACCGGAGGCTTTTGTATGGCTATAGACAACACTGTCAGATACATCAGATCCAGTTATGCTGATTGAGCACTGGGTTTGGTTGTCAGATTCCTGGGAGAGAGAGAAATTGTTAATGTGTGATTGATGCTATTCATATCATCTGCATAAATGTCATTCTACATGGGACAATTCAACATTAGTATATCATATGAATCCATACATCAGACTAAATAAAACAATGTAGACGGTCCTGGGAATAAGACAACAGCTAGAAAAGGATGGCAACTACAAGGAAGATACCTATGAGATTGTGACAACATATGGAAGTAAAGCATAGTGCGGTAGAATTTTTCAGGATGATCACAGTTCAGGTACAGTTGGTTCTCTTCGTGCGTGCGCGTGCAAATGGGCGCGCGAGAGAGAGATGGTTCTCAAGGGACCTCTAAGTTATTAAAATAAGCAGGTTTTTATATTACACTTTCCTTAAAAAGGCATCTTCACAGTTTATTTTGTTTCAAAAATAATTTAACAGAATTTCTGAATGCAATAATAGATCTTTTGTGCTTATGTTCAAAAATAGATATTTTGCACCAACCCTGAATCAGAGTACTTACTACTTAGCATATTGTAGACCATATCATGCAGGAATAAGGATGCACAAGTTATCCTGACAACACTTGGCAGCCTTAATAAAGGGCCATACCACAATACATTTTGAACATTTCAGAACTCAAAAAACAACCTTCAGTGGGTGAACTTGCACAATAAGATTCTTAAGTAGTGGAGTCAATGGATTCTCTTACCTCATGATGACTGTGTCGATCAATTGGAAAGTGGGGTTCTAAAAGGCTTGTTCCCCCTTTGTGAAGAAATCTACTGTTGCTCTTTGTTGGGACAGTCACAACTGAATTTGGTTGAGGGTCTTCAAGTGATGAGAAATCAGCGCTATCCAATGTTGAAATTGAAACACATTCCTCGAAATAATTCATGGCCTCTTCAGCCAAATGCCTTGACACTTTCAATCGCTCTATGCTACTCTGGAACAACGATACAGAGATAAAGATCAGTTAAAAGGGAGAAAAGAATACACAGCCCAAGTTCGAACATTATCAACACAAATCAAGATCTAGATTGCACCAATAAATTGAACCATATAAAATGGTGGAATAGCAAGTATATTTTACCTTTCTTCTTGGTCGCTTTTTATGTGCCTCTGACAAACTTGGAACAGTTACCATGCCCTTTAGCATTCTACTCAACTCTTGTTCACGCTGCTCTTCAACAGCCAAATCTGCCCGTAGCTTTCGAGCAAGTTCATGTGACTGTAATCAAGTAATGAGAGGTTAAGTTTGTTGACAGCATGGAATTGAAGGCACAACACAATTGGCATAATAATTGCCGTACCTGTTTGAGTCTTGTTGTATACTCTGTTATGTTAGGAGCCAGCTCAGCAGAGTCCGGATCAAACACAAGAGGAATTTCCATTTTCTCCCATTGCAGGTTTATTGCATGGTGCCTTTCATCTGAAACCAGCTCAACGGCATCTGGATCAAACTCAAGAGGAATTTCCACACGATCTTCATTTTTTATTTCTGGTGCATAATCACTTATGTCAGAGACAAACTCAGCAGAATATGGATGAAACTCGGGAGGAATTTCCAGAACTTGTTCCACTGGGGCAGTAGAACGGTTGCTATGCCAAATGACCTATTGAGGAAAGAAGAACAGTAGCATCACGAACAGCTTATACCAGGAGTGTAAAATATGAATCAAGCTCTCAACAGAATAACATATAGTAGGGATAGAATTTAAAGAAAAAGCTGGAAAAGACATGCAATTTCTTCCTTTAAATAGAGAAAATGAGGATGGCAAAATATTTTTCTAGTATAGTTCAGCCTGCCAATATTCTACGCAAACACAACAATCTGAAGATTCAGAAGAACAAATTCGAATCAAATTAGTAGATTCATTGACAATTCTGTGTTACAACACAGTTCACCGAAATACCATTTACAAATGCACATGAAATATAAAGGGGCAAAGCCATTCCTTTTGGATTTCCATTATGTCAGTTAGATTGAAGGAGATGGGATTCAGATTGAATTTCGATTACTCCAAAAATATCTGCATTTGAACCCCTTGCTCTCTTTTCTTTCTTTCGTGCAACCATGAAGCCATCTCTCCGAGTGTAACAGAATTGTTCAAAAAGAACTAAATGCCTCGTAAGTGCTTTGCATTATGTTACAGAATCCAGCAAGACCTTTTCCCACTAAATGCATGATCCTATCCAATTCTTCTACCTGTTCGCTCATACGGGAAAAATATAATGTACTAGTTCGATGTTATAAAAAGTTATCATTTCTTTCGTTGTGTGGTTGGGGAATCAGAACCACCTAGTACTGGTAGAAAATAGTACAAAGCAGTACTGACCACATATACCTTAAATTTTCCAATTTTCTTGGTTTGCTCATGCTTATGCTAACTAGCAGGCAGAAAAAGGTACAGATTTTCCAGACCAACAGTAAGCAAAGCTGCACGCTTTCTCGGGATGCGATGCAATCCCCAGGGCAAAACACAAATTAACCAACCTCGGAGTCGGAGCCCCGGCACGGGCGTGCATCCCCGGCCACCGAACGTGGCCGCGAAACCCTCCTCCCACCGCCGCCAGCAATCTCCTTCGATGGCGCCGAGGCGGTGCGTCGCCGCTGTGGCGCGACGGACACCGACCGCGCCCTCCCCGAGCCGGCGCAACCCTTGCGCACCTCCCTCCCTCTCTCCCGGCTCGCCACCTCCCCGCCGCCACAGCTAGTAGTCCCTGGGGGCCGCGGCGGCGGAGAGAGAGAGGTCCCGCAGTCGAAGAGCGGGTTGGTGCGTGTGTTGGCGTACTCCGCGAGGTCCCCGCCGCTGCGGGCGCGTGCGCGTGGCGCGGCGCTGACGCTGCGGGAGCGGCGTGGGCACGGGGACGGGGTCTGCCGCGGAGCGCGGCGGTCGTCGGAGGCGTGGAGGGTGCGGCGCGTGTTGGATTTGAACGCCGACGACGCCATCCAGCTTGGCTTGTTGGGGGGAGACTTGGAGAAGGAGGGGGTGGGATGCTTAACCAAAGTTTTCGCCTCGCCGTGGGGTGCGCGCGCGTGGTGAGCGGGCTTCTACCTTAGCTGGCAATATCACTTCACTGGTACGGGTGGGTATTTCTCGATTGCTGTCGACTGTCAGCTTATAATTGTGTCCTTTAGTTTTCTACAAATATATTGAATATTGATAAGTTATTTTTAGAAGGTTATCTTAATAAGTTCTTTTAAAAAGGTAAAAAAAAACTATCTTATTTATTTATTTATTCAAAGAAGTTATATAAAGAGGAGTTGGTGGCCGTCGGTGCGTTCTCCTCTCCCTTCTCTACGGCTATTCGATTTGATCTGGATCATTCGTCTCTTTCCTCCTCCTCTCCCTCTCTCAGGATACAACCGTCTATCCCCTCTACTTTTTCTATCTCCTCGCGTATTCTGGCCACCTTTCTCTCTCTATCATTTGCTCTTCAATATTTGATGTGTAAAGTTGGTCAGACAGTTAGTTTCGTCTCACTATTTTTATGACTCTGTTGTAACGTACGAGTCTCTATCTAGGAAGATGAAAAGAAGGGGCCGAAGAGGAGAGTGACATGCTTCATTTTACTTAATGCTAATTGCAGGTGCTAAACTAGATTAGTTAAAACATTCTTGGAAAAGAAGACAGATTAGTTAAAGAGAGGACTAAAATGAAATTCCTTTTTTCGTTTTCCTCATTTATAAGTGAGTATCACTCATTTATAAGTGAGTATCACGAGACGCCATGTACATGGACGGAGACAAATAAAACAAACGCGATTATTTTTTTAAAAAAAATAAAGAGAGCAAAATATAGAAATGGTTGGAGATGCGGGGGATCGAACCCCGTGCCTCTCGCATGCAAAGCGAGCGCTCTACCAATTGAGCTACATCCCCTTTTGTCGTACCTATCAACAATCATTACTTATCATTCTTGGCAAGCCCATGTAAGTTTTGTTTTAATTTGTTTTTTGGTTGAGAGCAAGTCTTATAATACTGCCTTTAACTGGCTGTATGGATACTTACAACCCACTTATCAGCCTACTCATATAGTAATTACAGTCAGCTGAAGGCTGTATGATCTACCCCTTCCTCTCACAAAGTTTCTTGGTTCTTGTGCTTCAGCTGGCTGTAAGCTTACAGCCCACCTCTCTTCTCTCTCCTCCTCTCTCTCCTCCACCTCAGCATACAGCCTCTTATAATACTTGCTCTGAGAAGACACTCGAGCTATCATTTTATTGCTTATTTAAACGGATGTAAGGTTGGAAGAGGTAACGTTGTCGCACGTACGCAGCAGACAAGCTTGTAAAACGATGGAATCTTTAATTCAGGCGTGAATTCCCATGCGGCAACCGATCTTGTAGTCTTAACAGCGTTATAATCGGTGAGAACAAATAGAAGCAGTTTTCCAGCATCGATTCGTCCAACAAAAACCAACCAGGACAAGTTGCAATGGAATCACTGCTATTCGGACTGATATGATATGATGTTATTTGATCTGACTACTAAAAGGAGTGCAATATATTACCAATTAACAAGTGACTAACCATTCTGAACTCATTCCCGATCTAAATTAGCTAGAGCCAACTTGTGTTAAGGTGGCGTTTGGCCAGGTTATGAAGCCGTTTTTTTGGCTTCGAAGCCAGTACTGCGGCCAAACGTGGTGGCTCCGGAGCCGGGCTCCAAAATTTGTCGCAGAGCTGAGCTAGTTTCCCACCTTGGCTTGTGAAGCAGGCAATCCTGGTCTCCTCTAGCTCTTGTCTTTGTGGTTATGTAAATGTCCTCTGAGTTGGTCACGTAATTACAAAGCGTCTACCACTCACGTGTTGAAGTCGTTCCCCTTGCGACGGTGAACCCTAGCCCCCATTCAACTCTCCACAGCCCCTCCTGAGGCGGCACTGCCCCTATGCATCGCACCCCCTCCCCAACACCGTCCCCACGCATCGCCCTCTCCACAGCCCCTCCCTGAGGCGGCGCCACCCTGTGCATTGCCCTCTCCGGCGGCCCCTGGTCCCCCGATGGTGCCTCATCACACCCCCTTCCCCCCCCCCCCACTTTGCCGCCCCCTATTCCCTTGACTTCAAAGCACAGTTAGTCCTGAATCTTCTCTTCTTAGTCCTGAGGAGTTGTTACAAAAAGGTACGGTAGTACCGCCACACAAAGTGTGGTAGTATCGGTTTAGAGTGATGAGAAGGGGCCAAAAACATGCTTTATGGAAAAAAAACAACCATCATACAAAACCTGGTTATATTGGAGACCCTAGTTGGACCGTCCGGTCATATCGGACGGTAGTAACGGAAGGACGGTCATACCACAGCTATAAGGGCGGTAATGCCAGCTTTGGATTTCAACATAGACGACACTTGAAAAAAAAGGTTATAACTTTTAACTCTGAAGTCGGAATTGAATGATTTTAGACTCTATAGAAAGCTTATTTAGAGAGTTACACAACTAACCTATTTGTATGATCTCAAACATATTAGATCAATTTAGAAATTACCAAAAATCCAAAGAGTCACTACTATGGTCTAAATACAAAAAAATAGCAACAAGCAATTTTAGACCATGCCAAGAAAAAATGCATAATAGAATGGTAATTTGAATATTGAAATTGTATATATATATTATATAGGAGAAATACCTTCTACTCTCGGGTATAGTTACTCTCACATCTGATATACCACCTAAAGGAACTTGACATACTCATTTATCACTTTGGTTACACTCGTTTACTAATTATAAGATAATCTGATGCAGTGGCGGAACCAGGATTTCGCTACGCCCCGGGCTAAATTCTAACAACTAAAAACTAACGTCAATTTATACCCATACCAGTATACCACAACATAACAAAAGTACATCAGAAACGCATCATTGATCCGCTTCATTTTGTATTCACTATTAACTCTATAGCGAATAATTGAAAGTAAGACATTAATAATCATTACTAAACCAACATCAATTTTGGTATCTTTAGTTTCTATAGCAAATGTTCACACATGTTCAGTTTTAGGGGAAAAAAGTACTTGACAGGAGTTTAAGAAATATTGAATTACCTAAAAAGATCTTTTGAGGTCTAAACCTAGATTTGAAGTAATATTGGTCACTTCAAATTGGTCAGATTACCAACCATCTGAGGTGCAGCAAAACTGAAAAAAAGCAAAACACATTAGATAATTTGTATGCAAAGCAAGGTGCACATAATAACATATTCACTATTCGACTTCTTCCAAGAATCGACGCATCTTGGGAGGGCGGCGAGCGCAGAGGGGCCAGGATTGGAGGGAGCGTTGCCTTGCCGAGCGAGCTAGGTCACTCCACGCGACCGTGCACGCCCCGCTCACACTTAATTCACCGGCGGCGGCCACCCCATCCGGCCCTGGCGACAGCGAGAGAAACGGCCGGGCAGCGAGCCGGAGGACGAGGCGAGACGGAGGAGGCGAGGCGCGCGAGGCCGCGAGGAAGAGGCGAGCGGAGGGCGAGGAGGAGCCGGGCCGGAGGAGGCGAGGCCGCGAGGAGGAGGCGGAGCCGGAGGAGGCAAGGTGGAGCCGGAGGCGGAGGAAGCGAGGCGCGCGGGGTCGCGACGAGCGGGAGGAGGAGGCGGAGCCGAGGCGGCGGGCGGCAGCGGCACTGGCGCGACCGCGCGGCGAGGCGAGCGGCGGCGGCGCGCGCAGCAGCAGCGGGCTTGATCTTCCGTATACCGCCGGGAGAGAGGGGAGAGCGGCCGCTGGGAGAGAAGGGAGAGACGCCGCATGAGGAGAGGGGAGGGCCGCCGTGGGGGGGAGAGGGGAGAGCCTGGGAGAGGCGCTGCGAGGGGAGAGCCGCCGCCGCCGTCGGCACGCCCGGACGTGGGAGTTGGAATAGACGCGACACGAGAGAAGCACGAGTTGAAGATTGTAGGTGCTAGGGTTTCCATCGTGGGTGGGCCACTTATGCCGCCTCGGTGGTTGTGATGCCTCGGGCTGAGCCATGAAATAGTGAATTTTTAGCCCGCTTAAAAATATTTTTACACTGTTAATTTTGCTGGGCCTCGGGCTATAGCCTACCTAGCCCGAGGCCCAGTTCCGCCCCTGATCTGATGTGAACCACATAAAAAAATTGCAAAGAAATCTATAGTTTTTAGCGTATTTTGCGAACACCTTTATATACACACATAAAAAGAAGTATGTTTAAAAGTATATATACCATTTAGATAATTTTATATACTCGTAAACTACATGTTCGTACCCTTCGTTATGTGAGATACTCTTTATGTTATGAGATACAATACAGAACAACTATATATATAGAGAGAGAAAACGCATACATGCACTTGCTTGCCGCATCAGGCCCGCCATTAGCCCATTGCTCTACCGTCGAAATATTCTTCTCTCGACGATTTCCTCCTACTTTTAATGGAGGGAAGGCAGTTGCTTCCCCTTCCTTCTCATTCACTTCTCTCTCTCTCTCTCTCTCTGCCTGCCTAGTAAGAACCCACTCTCGATTCGATTCCTCAGAACATCACACACAGAGCAAAATATCCTCGTCCTACTGTTTTCTTAGTAAGTAGTAATCAGATCGCAATTGCAGCTTTATCATCTTTTCAGCATTCTGCAATTCGTTAACTGTGCAATTCAATTTCAGCTAATTTAATTTATCCGCTAATCCGTCAGGAGAGTGCAATTTATATGTTCGTCTGTTGGATATCCCGTTTAGGCGTTCAGGATCGTGATTTATTTCATCTTTTCGTTTCGGGCATTTGGACGATTAAAGATTCATTAATACAATACAATAGGAGTAGGATGATCTCTGTCTTCTTTATTTATGTTGTCTTATGCCCTTCACGATTGTGCCATCTTGGTTTTGAATATTTATTATCTTTTGAAAATCTTTGTATTCAGCAATCAAGTGCACATTGGCTAAAAATTTCATTTATTTTCTTGCGGTCTTCCCTTTTCGAGGTTCGTATCAGGACGTTTCACTTGATCATTTTAGAGGAGTGTATCATTCCTATCTTGGAGAATGTTTGCGAAAACTTATTTGCTTTCTGTCTCCGTGCCACTACTGTACCAAAATCAGGTTTATGGTCATGTTCTTAGTGTACTTGCCGTACTGGAAATCAGTGGGTCAAGATTAAGTTGGATGCTGGTTCTTAAATCTTTTATGTTCGTGTCATATGTTATGATACAATTTTCGGTTTTTAGCAGTCACTAGTCACCGCTATTGAACTGGTATGTCTGTACTCTTGTTCTAACTGGTGGGTTGCCCTTCCCTTTTACTACTTGGACATCCAAGTTGGAGCATGGAAAGTTGGGAGTTATTGAATAGAGTATTTCTCCATTTCTTCTTACTTGAAAATATGTTCATGAACAAAATTGATTATCGAATTTGCTGAATTATATCTGTCTTGATCACGAGCTTGCTCTGCCAAATGTATCTTGGATCTTATTTAACTATTTTTTTCCCAATTGCAGCGTTGTCAGGTTGAACAAATCAAAACCTGCACAAATTTTTGCACAAGGGTTATCAAAATCAGAAAGGTTTTGCTGGACTCTTGTACCATGTTCTGAATCACAGATCACTGAGATTGCTGCTGCTCAATCACAAAACAGACAATGGCTTCCCAAGCTGGCGGCACCGCCGTCATAGCCAACAGGCAGCAGAGGGCCCACATCCAGGCACTAGCCAGGCAAGGCTCCGTCTACAACCTCACCCTCAGTGAGGTCGAGAGCAACCTCGGTGAGCCACTGCTTAGCATGAACCTTGAAAACCTCGTAAGGAGTATGCTTCCAGACGACCTGAGCCTGCCATTACCAAATGGTGTTGGGAATTCAGGCAGTCAGAGCACATCAGCTTCTGGTCTGGAGCGTCAGGGCAGCAGCATTACCATGCCCCCAGCATTGAGCAAGAAGACAGTGGATGCGGTCTGGAGGGATATCCAGCATGAGCAGGAGAGCAGCCATGACGAAGGAAGTTCAGGTTGCGACACGCAGGTGACGCTTGGGGAGATAACACTTGAGGATTTCTTGCACAGGGCAGGGATAGTTGCCGGGCAATATCAGAAAGATGCTAATGAACTGCAGGATTTCCCACAAGGTGACGGGGCAATCGACGCTTATATGATAAACCAGTCAATGGCACATCCGCTAAGAACTGCAATCCCCGCGACAATGGATGCCATTTGCCCGGATGGTCAGATGAGTTTTCCGTCATCAGTAGCACTGTCTGATCTTCAAACTCTCAGTCATAAGCAAATGTCTTCCGAGGATATGGTATACAAGGTTGTTGATCGGAGGCAGAAAAGGATGATTAAGAATCGAGAATCGGCTGCACGTTCAAGAGCTAGGAAACAGGTTTTTGTTTTCTCTGCCTCCTTGATAGTTCAAGCATGTTTAGATCTCTTGATCACGTGATAAGAGTGATTTCTCTGTTGTGACTATTAACACTTGTTTAGCATGATCAACAAGCATCTATGAGATTTAGACTTGTTTGGCATGATCAACAAAGTAGACTTGTTGTGACTATAAAACTTGCTTAGCATGATCAACAAGCATCTTTGAGATTTAGAAACTTTTCCAGTGGAGGAAAGCCAAATTAGCTCTAACATATGGGCAAGATCTAATTAGCAAGGAGAATAGCAAGCAGTCTCTAATTAGCACTACTCCCAGAAGCTAGTTTTTGTACGAAAAACGAATATGCTTGGTTAATGAATGTTGCTCCGCAAAATGACAGAACTAACCAGCCCTCTACTAGATTAGGCCTCACTACAATAGGCTAGTTTGCCTATATTTGACAGAGCAAAAAACCTAAACAACCCATTTATTTCTCCTATTGTCATTTTTGGTTTACTTCTGTTCTAGGTTCATTGTGACTTCACGACAGCTCAACTTGATATGTTCTTAAAACACATGTTCCCTTTTGGAGACTTTTTTTATGAAATTTATATGGCTATGTTAGGCCTACACAAATGAGCTTGAAAACAAGTTGTCTGGTCTGGAAGAGGAGAACAAGAAGCTGAAGAAAGAGAAGGTAGATCATGGACATTTTCTATGTACAACCCATTTTATTTCCTTTAGATTGTTGCTTGGAGGCTTATTTTAATTTATATTCATGCCATGATTTTTTTTTCGATGATATTGCTTCATCTGTATTGTTTGCATCTCTAGTGTCTAAGGATGGACTGACGTACCATTGTTTCACCGAATAATTTACACCTTGAACTGTCGTCCTTTATATTCGTGATTATACATTTCTCAAATACTTACCAGTACAACGGAGGTATTCATGAAGGCATGACTGCAAGAACAAGCTTGGAAGTACGATACTGAAAGAAGTTTTTTGTTGAACATAAATTGGTTTCCCTAGTACTTATATTTCCCCTTTCTTTAGTTGGCTTGATCATGCATACTAAAATCTCTATCTAGTTGATTTTTTTTTTTTTGCATATTGACAAGAATGGATATTCACTCAGACTGACGATCCAGTTTTTGTATCAAGTATTTTCTGCATATATTTAGTGGCTGTAAGCTTGTAGCTGCAAATAAGCTGGCCATGGTATATACTAAAATTAGTTAGACTAATACTGAATGCAGTGGTTTGTTTAGCAGAAACCTCTCTTCAATATGCACACAAACCCTTCAGTCACCATCATTTCATCCCTCCCAACTGTCTCTAAATCTGAATACAATGTCGTCATCAATATACTAAATTCTAGTTTGGATCAAATTTTGTAATTGATACACTATATAATGTAATGTGAGTGACCACTGCGACATTGGAGAAGAATGTGATCCTTTCTAGGGAAAATCAGTACTTGGAATAAGTGCAAGCATCCTGATGAAAGGGAGTAGTGTGGTTAGCGATTTGGGTTCTTGCTTCCACTCAGGAAAAGCATCTACAGGATAGTTATGCTGCCATTTTCCCGCCACTTAAGTTCACTCAAATGCATGAGTGACTCTTCAGATGATGCAAAACAAAAAAGATGTAGTCCTTTTGTCACTACCAGTTCTACCACCATTGCTGTCCTGTTTTTGCTTTGAGACTACATGCTGAACATAAACACACTGTCTAGAAAAAATTATGCACTTATTACTTGCCAAGGGTGGTGGAGTACTTCCATTTTTTATTACTGTCTATTTGACTAATAATACAATCAAAATCTGTATCCTTCGCAAGATTTGTGTCCCATTGTATTTGATACAGGGCAAATGTACGAAATAACAACAATTGTTGCTACTGAAAATGTGAACCTGTACTTGGTTGATGATCATTCCCTGCACCTTACTGACGAAAGGGTATTTTACGATATTCTCTTGCAGGGGTTGGACAAGTTGTTGAAGTCCGCACGTCCTCCAGAACCGAAAAATCAGCTTCGGAGAACAAGATCGACCTCTTTCTAACTGTGTGCATAGTACAAGGTTCTGGAAGATTGGTCACTCTTTTGCTTTCATTTTTGCATAAATTGTGTAGTATGTGTAATTTGCCTGCTGCTATTTTGTAAAGGCTTAGGAGACCTGAGAATCTGGTGATATATCCCGATCCTTAGGCTTCAGATTTGTAGTTCTGGTTAGTTCAAAGACTCTTGCAACATATATCCCAATGTATATATTATTAAAAGTATTAGTGGTATCTCCTATTATCATAAAGTTTAGGGTTGTGTCCATTGTATTCACTATATATTTGCACTTTGGGCTGTGGAATAGAGCTAACCTTCAACCATTCATCCCTTCCTCCTCTCATATTAACATGGTATCATCAGAGCCTAGGTTCAAGCTCTAGCCTCGATCGCCTTCCGCTTCCCGGGGGTGGCAACCTCCTTTTAGTAGCAGCTAGCATGAAGGTAGAGCAACAGTAAGCCATCGCGTCGGAACCGCCCCCTCTAGCACACGGAGGCCCACCGTGGCCGACCTGAGTTGGGCTACGCCGGCCCGCTGCCGCGGACCTCGCCCCGATCTGGTCTCACCGATGCCGCCCTGCCCGAATATGGCCACCTCCGTGCCATATCTGGCGTCTCTGACTTATCAGTCGTCGCCGCCGGTAGTCGTCTTCATCGCCGCCTCAACCGCTCCTTGTCCACCGGCATGGGCCGCTACGGGCTCCTTCGTGCCACTGCCGCCCGCTTGCCCCCGTCGGGCGTTGAACCTCCACTGCCTTAGCTGCTCCTCGTCTACCGACATGGGCCGCTATGGGCTCCTTCGTGTCGCCGCGAGCACCACCCACTTGCCCCTGTCAGGCGCTGATCCTTCACCGCCTTAGCCACTCCTCGTCGCGCCAACCCATCCTGTGGCCGCCGCCCTGCAACCGCCGGATCCCGCCGCGCCCAGCCCAGGGGAGCCTCCTCCTCTCTGGCATCCTCGGTGGTGAAGAGAGAGAGAGGGAGAGGTGCAGAGAGAGACGGACGGGAGTGAATGGAGTCTCCACTGTCTTCCCGTGAGTATAAGGGTATTTGTGCTGCTAAGTGAGCATACTGCACACGGTGCCACCACAGCACGAGCTTGCTCATGTGTAGGGTGTGCCTTTATTTGGCTTGGCACAGTGCATGTGTTGCTGCTGCTAATATCCGTTGTAGTCTTTTACTTTCGAGGCTTTTGTTACATCCATCCAAGTTCGTATCATCCACCTTCAGTTCGTTAAGGCCATGCAAGTCTATAAAATTCTTGTCAGTCAGTCAATTGCTTTGTTAACCACGGTCTATCCTCTTGGATAGAGTATGGTCATCTCCTCCTTTTGCATAACCGTAACAGCCGCTCATCTCTTTGAGTTGGTACAGAACATAGAAGTCTTTTTGATGCTGTCGCTTCTCTCTAAACTATCACCCTGAGTTCCTAAGGCCACCGTGCTTCTCTTCCATATCGTCGTTGTCTTGGGCTTCGATCTACACTGCTATGCTTCTACATCTCTCTCTTCAGCTTAATTTGATAGCTCTCTTGTCGCGTGAAGAGTGTGTAGCATCGTCATGTTGCCAGGGCAAAGGTTGAGTAGAGGGTTCACCAGCTCGCCCATGTGCCAACATTCGCAGACATGCAACAACCCGAGGAGTATTTGCACTATAGCTTGCGAGCAGTGGTTCCTATACGCTCGGGCCACGTTCAGAGAGCATCGAAGTGTCATGTATGCGTCAAATGCTGCTCACTAGGTGCCTCAGTCCACGCAATATTGTCACGTATGCGTCAAATGCTGCTCACTAGGTCCCCTGGTCCACGCAATATTGGGGGGACTTTGACCACCAGTTCCATCAGCTGCCCTCCATGGACTCCCAAGCGGAAACAGCAGACTAGTCACGAAGGCGGTGGGCCTCAGCCATCTCCAGCTCTAGGCGGCCCTTATCCCACTCGAGGGCCGCAATCTGCTATAGGAAGTTCTCCCTCTCTTTGTTTGTGCGGGCATTGTCCTGCAGTGCAATGGCCTTAGCGTCTGCTATGGCCTTCACGCCCTTCGTCTTGAGGAAGCGGATGCGCTCCGCACGCTTTGCAGCAAGAACCGAGGCATTCTCCTAGCGTTGACCTTCGCCTAGGCATCCTCCTCGGTCTTGTAGATAGCGACGAGCTCTACCTGCGAAGCACTAAGCTACTCCTACAGGTTTGTGGACTTATGGTGTGTCATCACTTGCAGCGCCTGCGCCAAGGCCATCATTTGGATAGCAATGGCCGATACGACCACGTGCACATCAAATAAACAAATAAAAACAGAAGTGGATAAAATATAGGCCCACATACCTTTGCCTCTCTTGCTTCGAGAGCGCCGAAGAGGAGCTCTATACCACACAAGTGCAAGACTCTTTGATCCAGGGTGGCATGATGGCATCAACGTAGTCCGCCGTGGCACGCTTGGCACGAAGTGCTTCCGGCAAGGGGTGAAGTCCCTAATGGACAGTCAACATGCCTCCGCATCCGCAACCTCCGTCGTGCTAGTACGCGAAGCGTCCTTCCCACTAATGGTACCTTCGAGTCTCCGAGCAAAGTCATCATTGGACTGCTATACTCCCACTGACGGAGATGGTGGGGTCGTTGACGATGGTGATAGCGTGAGGGACGAAGTAAGCTCACAGGGGGGCCCGAAGCCATCGTGGAGGGCGCAACGGCTCCCGCGGCAACACCCCTCACGATGCTTGGCACGCATGCCTCAAGGTTGTCCACGGGTCGCCCCTCAACACCGTCTGCATCGCACCCTGCGTCATGGACCGCGTCGTGTCCTTCATCCATGTCCGAGTCACGCACTTTGTTATCATGCGCATCAGGGCCATTGTCTTCATCACCCTACCACATCTACTCCCCACTCCCTTCATCGCCTCCATCGTCCCCCTTCACCTTGGCATCCGCACACCCGCTGAGTTCATCTGGGCTAGTGTCAGATTCAAGCGAAGCAGGGGGAGGGGGTCAAAGTCAGAGGAATGGCGGCAATGGGTGAAGATGAGCCTTCGCGCAGGTCGGCGTCATCGTGAGCCAATAGGACTGCATAAGATATGAGCGACGAGGGTCAACGTACGGTGGACTTGAATGGCCAATTAATGCGGGTGTAGGAGACGAAGTGCGAAAACCTTACCTGAACCAATAGGCTTCACCAGCGTTGTTAGCGAAGGGCGGATGCCATCATCCTGAGCGAGCCCTATCTACACGTCCTAGTGACAAGCCAGTGGGGACAAGTGGAGCATGCAGAACTTTTCCGCATGGTAGCGCAACCGCAAGAAGCCGCCTAGTGCACGTCTCTTCGTCTCGATCGAGCTTCACACGCGATGACGAGACGAAGTCCATGATGCGCCTGGTCTAGTGAAGGCCATTTCCAAGTTCGATCTAGTAGTAAAACCACCTCCGGAGCCAGTGGCACTCCTACTTCATTCGTGTCGAAATCGAAGGGAACTCCTTTAAGCAGTCGAGTCAAAGCTGAAAACTGATGATGCACAGGTTCAAGTATTGACTGTCATGCAGCCTCTTCGGTTGGCACAGCGCATCGTGCAAGGAGGTGAAGAGTGTTCAAGGAGCTCATCCATCGCAATTGACTGGCCGAGAGTGTTCATGCACACGATGGCCATCTTCTCCAACGCCTTCCATCGGTTGCTGGTGGCGAACTCGATGTGCTCATTTTTGCCATTGCGACTGTTGGAGACGACAGACATGCTCTCGCGACCGGCACGCTCACTTCCACGCCCATCCTAAACAGAAGCGCGACGATCGAAGGGCGACAGCGAGCAAAGGAACTGCAAGCAGCGGCGAGCAAACGCGAGAAGGAAGAAGAAAGCAATACAAACCCAACCGCTTTAAGTGCCAATGTGACAGACTCATTTAATGGTGGTAGGGTGGACAAGTCTTTTTAGGGGACATGCATGCCCGTGTAATCGGCACGTGGGCCCACCCCACATGACCAACAATGCTAGGGGCACCATGTGGACACAAGTCTCGGGTGTCATGCGCGCACATGCCATCTATCGAAAATAGGTGGGGAAATTGAACAGACATGAATCAGTGAGCCAAAAGGACAGAGGGGGCCAAGGAGTAAGCATCATAATTTTAGCCTACCGATAACAAAGCCTTTTACTACAAGAGACTACTGTTGAGAAGTGGCCTCCACTCTGACCCAATCGGACCACGGTGCTAAAAAGTCCATTAAGTATGTAACCGTGTGGCAAATCTAAAAGTGAAGTGGGAAAAAACATGCTTACCCTCACTTAATAAAGGCATTTATGTAAACAATCTCCTCATGACTACAAATACATTCCTTAGAACGACATGAAGGAGAGAAGATTCATTTTTTAGATAAAAGGTTAAGCAGTAGCACAAGCATAACACACATTTTCTACCTTCACTCCCTACTGCTAGTTTCAAGCTCTAGAAAGTCCCTTTGTGGCCTCTCCGTAGCCCCATTATCTACTATTTGATCTAATCACAACAGAATCAAATGAAGGCAAACAACCAGCTTGCACAAAAAAACATATAATAAATAAATAAATTTAAACAACAGTGGGGCAAATATTTGCACTTCACATAATGATCTATCAGACTGACCTGTGTACCAAAGGCACTGGTAAAAAACTCTACCGTTGAGAAGCCCAGCTCTTTAAGTAACAATGTAAATGCCACCATTTGTTTGCCTCAGCCCTCAGGACTAATTAAGGAGCTATGCAAAGGGGGAAAAAGGTCTAACTACTTCACATAACCAAGAAGAGTTAAATTCCTCAGACCAAAAGGAACAGTTATACATCACACAAGCCGCAGGCCTATTCTACAAATCTTTCCAATCCATAAGCACCGATCCTGCTTTGCCTGCAGGACCTGTCAACTAACGGCTTAATACTCGGGGATTATTGTTTAATATACAAAGTTAGCACAAGGTGCTGCCTTTATAGCCCGAAAATTGTCATAGAATCACTGCCGTTGTACAGACGGAGATTGCTGCACCTGAACTGGAGGGAAGAACCCAATGCCTGACGTTGGAAAGAATTCGGTTGTTGGAGATTGCTGTGGCGCCTGCGGAGTCTGCTGCTGCTGCTGGGGCTGGCTCTGGTTCTGAGCTGGTGGAAGAGGTGGAGGTGGTGGTCCACTTGGTCTTGGAAAACCTGCCGGCAGAATGTTGGAAAATGGAGGTGGAGGTGGCACAGAGCCGGCCATCATCCCAAAAGGTCCCATTCCGAACATTCCTCCAGTATTTTGACCAAATTGCTGCAGAAGTGGTGGCAGCACAGGTGGCAAAGGAGGTGGAGGTGATGGAAATGAACCTGGTGCTTGGTTTGCCTGTGCCGGTGGCTGCGTGCCTCCAAGAGAAGAAGGTGCTGCCCCAATCTGTTGTTGCACCTGAGGTACTTGCGCAAAGAAGGGAGGAGCACCCATATCACTGGCCTGCATGGGTTTCTCAAGCCTAGGCCTCTTTTCGGTATGGAAGCCTGGAGGTGCTGCAGAGAGCTCTCCAGAAGGTCCATTCATGGAAGCAGCTTGTTCAGCAGCAAGGGACGAGAAAATGGAGGAGAGCACCTGCTCAGGAGATGACAAAGATGCAAGCTTATCTGCCATAGCTGCTGCTGTTTTCTTGGGCTCATCACCTGCGGCACTGGCCGTGGCGGGAAGTGAGGTTGCCGGAGGCAGTGGTTGAAACTGGGAAGATATTGGTCTTATTGCTGAATTCTGCATCATGGCAGCAGTTTGCTCTGATGGAAGTGTAATCATGAGTGGAGTAGAACTAGATCCTGCACCATTGGTGACAGGGGCACCACCAAGTCGTTGCCTTAGTTGCATGGCATGTTCAGTCTCTGATCGAGCAACCTGTTTGTCAATTAAATCAAGGATTAACCGCAAATCACTTTAGTAGTTTCTCAAATAACTGCTACAACACCACTACGGTGGCAGTAAAGATAGTATGATCTTAACTAAGATGGTAGTTAGCAATGTTAAAGAAAGTCAATTGTGCTCAACATAAATGGGTTAACATATGATCAGATGTATGTTTGAAAACCTACTTAAGCTAACACGGCATATGTTTGGACTGTGAACATTATGTGGCCCACACACACACACGTGCGCGCACACACACACATAAGGAAAAATACCTTTTACTTCCGGATATAATTACATCCACCTCTAATATACCACCTAAACAAACTTAAAATACTCCTTTATCACTTTAGGTATACTCGTATATTAATTATAAGATACTCTAATGTGAACCACACGAAAAATTGCAAAGAAGTCTATAGTTTTTAGCGTATTTTGTAAATACCTTCATATACGCACATAAAAAGTATGTCGAAAAAATATACATACTACCTAGATGATCTTAAACTCGTATACTACTCGTACATACTCGCTGTTATGCGAGATACTCCCTACGTTATAAGATACGATATAGAGTGTAATTACACTCGGGAGTAGAAAAGAGGCCATAATATATGTGTGTATATATACACACACACACAGAAGAACCTGCGATTGGTGCCAACACATGCATGGATCCATCACCACCGGCACAAAATTTTTTTCTATCAGCACATGCCCATCGGACAGAGGAATGCAACAGCTTGAGAGGAATGTTAAGACCCCAGGCCTGTATAGCTTGATACTGTAGAGGACCAAACCCTCAAAGATGGATCAGACCTCCCAAGGTATTCTGTCGAAACAGATAAAGAGAAGGATACATCATACATAAACAGGCTAAAGTTGGAATGGGGAAGCAGTCTAAGTAGGAAGTGGGCTTGTCATCTTGAAAAAGCCTTGGGGTGGCCATGGGAGCTGGTAAGAGGCAGATTTGTGCTTGAAGTGGGATGCTAGATGGGCCAGCCAACATGTGTGCTCAATATCCCAAGTAGACCATCGTTGGTCTACTGCCTTCCATCACAAAGCCGAACTGTACACAGATTCAATAGTCGCTAGCTATCCTATTAGAGAGTTTAAGCATTCGAAGTATGTTAGAGGCTTCTCTTTGCATCTGAAGTATGTTAGAGGCTTCTCTTTGCATCTGTGCACGTGCTGTGTGTCTGCGGGTGTTCTTATGTTCTTTTCTTTTATCAAACTATTCATCTTGAACACGTGTACACAACTTCACCAATGGGATGCAATGAAAAGCAAAACTCTAGTTATGCCCACATGTCATGTGGCATCATAGGCAGCACATGGCATGGACAAAATGGTTGGCACAACGCAAACAGGCATCATAATGAGGCAATGAGCATGCTTATGATCCAAGAAAATGCTTGCATTTTGACCTGACAAACTTTTCCTTTTGCGGTGGAATATCAAGATAGTAATGAGAAGTACAATAACATGTAAGAGGATATAAAAGAATAATCCTTACTTGCAACTGATTGCGGAGAAGCTCTGACTTTGCTTCCTGTTATATAAACAAGAAAAAACATAAAGCTTTGTAAATTTTAATCATGATAATATGCCATCGAGATAGAACATTTTGAAGATAATGGAAAAGGTGCTCAAGACCTGTTCACTGAGGGCTTCTTTTAGTTGATTGATCAGGTTTATCCTAGCTGCGTCAACACTCTCAAGTTGCTCAATGCACTGCTTCAGGATTGCTTCCTTTTCTTGAAGGTCAGAAATCAATGATGATGCTTGCTGAATACCTATGAAAAAAGTAGTCAAGCATTATTAGTGCATATTAGATACTTATGATCAAGAGATGTGTGGAAGTATTATAATGTCAGGCATCATCTCTTTTAAATTCAGGTTTCAGATAATCATAGGTAACTGCAGACTAGGAGTATTTTTAATAGAAAACCTTGCACTACAGTATTTTCACTCTATAACCCATGAAAAAGAGATACTTGAATTCGATATTAGCATACAGACCATAATTATGACACGATAGACATCCGAGGCATTACTGCGATGCAAAAATAACATGTTAAACAGCTGGATGTGCCGTACCAAAAAGAATACAAACACATGTGCATGTCAGAAAATTGATTTCTTCCGTTCAATATGCCCGAACCATGCTACAATCACGTCATTATAAATTTTCTAAAAAGCAAGTTATGTGGAGTCTGGGAGTGTTCAAATTCCTCTGTACAGCAATGCTCTGTCAACATGACATACTTAATCCATCTGACAGACACTAACATTATGCAAACATTACATCAATCAGGGCATGTACATTGGATCATGCAGGTAATACTTTGTACTTTAAAATAAAATATAACAAAAGAAAAAAACACGCACACACATACAAGTCCGTCGACGTATTCAGTGAAAATGGACACATGGTGAAAATCTGAAAAATTCCGGTATCGAGCGTTCAATCAGCTCTGAATAGTCCAAATCAACACGGGTGTCCCCCCAATCACTTATACACGTGTTTAGCAGAAAATCTAAAGGTTAGCTGAAACTATGGGGTTTATTCCATAACATGGACCTAACAAGTCGTAGTTAGTGAACTCAAAAACTCTGTATTTAAGATGTTGGTCCAGTCTGTAGCATTTTCTTGAGCTCAGAGGGAGCTAGCAGATCATGATTTTCTCCATTTTTGGAAATGGAACTGGGTGTAAAATAGTTCTTGAACAATCATGACACAACAGAGGCCAAGATAGCAGAATGCATTAAGAAATAGGAATAGTGTGAAACATTATTTAATGGCAGATATTCATAGCATTATAGAACTAGTGAAGCAAGCAAAATCCTTACCATGGGTACAAGCATCGTCTACATCTTTATCCATCCTCTCCAAAGCACTAACAGTACTCGCACATTTGTTTAAAGCCGTGTCTTCATCAAAATGTTGATCAAGCACAGATTGGTATGCAGTTACAATCTTTTCAGGTATCCCACCAACAGTCAGTTTCTACAGTGGAAGACAAACAACAAGAGCTCTCTCAATTCTCAAATTCATTCCAATATATGGAATCCATCATAACTAGAAGAAAACAAAATTTTTGAAAGGACAAGAATTGGCAACTTACTTTTATTATTGTACTGGAATCCTTCCGTGCAGCTTTGGAAATTGAAGAGGGTTTAGAGCTAGGATTTGAACTATTGCCATTGTTATCCAATGTAGGAGGGTTGTCACCAAGAATGTCATCTTTTAGACTTTCAATATGGGTTCCAAAAACCTTCCGCTCATCCCAAATCGCTATCTGAAGTTTTTTAAAAAAAATAATAAGATTGACAAATTCAATGTTTGGATTTTGCCCTTGCAATCAAAACAATGAAGTAATTATTAAATTCACCATATGTTATTCCAAAATTAATCAAGTCCTAATGCAATGTGTGGCCCTATCAGTGCACACGATGACATGACTCCACAGGATTTTGCAGCAAATCCCCTTATACAGTATTGGCTGAGGGTCCCAGTAAGCTCTGATAAAGATGCCCCATGCAAAAAATTGTATATACTTAAGGAATAGCAGTGGAAGAAAAGTCTTGAATCGTTGCTTCTCGCTGCTGACTACTAACAGTCCTTTTGGGAAAAAAATACATTCACTAGACCCATGACCCTTGGAACTAGAAGGAAATAAAGCCAAAAACTAGAAAGTACATTATCTTTCCTAATTGGTGCAAGCAATTGTATGGCTTGTCTCACATTGTATGCACATCTAAATGCACCTTGTACATGACTGTACCATAAAAAGACATCAGAGTAAATAAATATCTGGAATCCGGAGAACAATATACCAGGGGAAGAATTGAATAATCGAATAACATAAAACAGCAACAGCATATCAATCCAATAGCTTGCTAAATCAACTAAGCTAATGGTAAACCATTAATCCCATGGTACTATAGTATTATGATGGCACCAACACATGTAGATCCCTCCAGCGTTCTTGGACAAAACACAAAGCACTAGCGCCACCCTAGAGAATAAAAGGGGTTGCTGGACTGCAAAGCATTAACCAATGAACATGTAACGATGAACCATGAACATGTAACGATGAAAGAAAAATAACTTACTAATCTTGCGACCACTTTCTTTCCATGTTCTCCCCCATTTTCATAGACATTTTTCAGTGATCCAGGAAGAACCCTCCAGAACTCATTCACAAATTCGCCTCCCTTGCGTTTGCTATTTTGCAGGATGTCATTCGATAAATACAGGAATGCTACTTTCTTATCCTTTGTTGCATTATTAAACTGCTTCTCCCATGTGTCAACAACCTTTCTGGCTCTCTTCCGGTGAAATACGCACCAACGTGAAAGTGCTGCTCAAGAATTAAGGAATACAAAAAAGACGTGCTGCAACAACCTAGATGCAAAGGGATAAAACAATATGCTGCTGAAATTGTGTATCGTGAAGCCCCTAGGAAATGAGGAATAAATAATTAGATCTGACATTTGATACTCCAGAAACCAGAATAGATCAAGTCATATCATATCAAGACACAACTAAACCACACAAGGTAAATAAACCACAGAATTGAGTACACTGTCCAAAAAAAGGTGGGGCATACTTCCTCAGTTCCTCAGGTTAATATAGGTTCCATCTTTGCCATATCTGCAACCCAACCAACCAATGTAGACTCCCATTAGAAGATGGTCCTCGCTTTCAGTCATCTCACTCCACTTTGATAATAAATTTTCTTGTATAGTATATTACCTACCTACAAGCGGAATTACAAGGTCTGGAGCCCCAAAAAAGAAGCAATATTATGCATAAAAACTTTGACGGATTTGCAAGAAACATGGCAAAATTTGTGGTTTATAAGTTCACCAAGACTTGCATAGAAGTTTGAAATAACTAGGATATACTATGTAGGGCCTAGACTTCCTCACATAAGATGCAAGCCCAAAGACATGGAAATAATCATATGATCCACCTATTTTATGGTTGATATAGGACTGCATCTGCAGGACAAATGCTGTTGTCCTCTTCAAACTCCAAAAGCTTCCCTTGCAGCATTTGTCATTTGTGATTTGTTTAACCGATGACAGTGTAGGGTACGTATTCACCTAACTGATTAATTGATTTAAAATGAGGACACATGACCACAATGTAAAAAAGCTAAGTTGCTTTGCCAATACAACCTCAGTGCAATGAAATGCTACCACAATCTATTTTGGACACAGAATAGATAAATGCCATCAGAATAGCAGCCCCACAAAGATCATTCAAACAACTAACCAAGTGACGACAATAGGTGTACTAGCATGCCACTACCCAAACAACGGCAACCAGAAGGAACTAGTTTGATCTTTAGAGCCACATGACATACTTTAGTTCCATATTAAAGGACGTGACATATAATTAGTTCTGCTCACTTGATTTACTAAATTGAACAGGAGAACAATTCTATCCCAACAAACAAGAAATGCAGACAACCTAGATGATGCTACTACACTTCAACATAGAGCCCTAATAGTTCCTGTCATCATTTTTCATTTCCTAATGGAAACCACCATCAAAAGACACTGACAAACATCTTTAGCCCTTTTTTAAAAAAAACAGAAAGGAAAGCAAGCATTAACAGTAAGAACACAAGAACGTTTTTGTGACACAAACTTGATACACCACAAAGCTAATTAGAAATCCAAAACTTATAGCCAGGTTCATCTACATACATCTCTAATACACCAAGAACAAAACTATTTTTTGCATATAAAAAGTCCAAGAAAGATATACCACCAAAAGAACGATCCACAAGTTACAGAAATATTAGTCAGATTACACTCATATGCATCAATAAGATAACCACAACAAGCAGTCTACTCATGAGCACCAAGCCACCAACAAACTAACAACAATAAGCACTGTACGGAACAGAACAAGACGGATATTAACCCAAAAAAACAGCGCAATAAACCAATACTTCGAGTGCCGAACGAGATCTCATGGGTCAGTTCTACTCGCCCACATTGCAATTTAGGGCTTTATTCACTAGAAAACTACATAAATCGAAATAACAAGGAGAGAAAGCACAGGCTAGGCTACCAATTTGCAAGCGTGAAAGAAAGAAACCAACGGAAAAAGGATACTCTCGATGCTAGCCGCTGAGCAGTTGAGCTTATTGAGCTTCTCGACAAACACCTGCTCGTTGAACGTTTCCGCCTTCGCATCCGCCTTCGTGCCCGCCATCACGAAGGCTCCGCCTAACTCCGCTCGCTCGCGGACCCGCTAAAACCCTAAAGATATTATGCTTCTTGGGCGGGCAAGATCGAGCCAATCCTGGCGCAGAAAAATTCGAGAAAAAAACGCGAAAAAAAATCAGGAATCTGGGGTATTGCGGTGGAAGATTAGAACTTAGAGATTTTGTGGGAGAGAGATGCATACCCCGGTTGCGAGCTCCTGAACTTGAATTCGCCGCCGGGGAGGAGGGGAAGGGAGCGGGCGGAAGACGAGAGGGTTTGGTTTTGGGGTGGTTTCTTTGCTCTGTTTTCCCCCTTGGGTGCTTGTTTTTCCCGTGTTTTGGGATTCAGGACTTACGGAATACGGAGATAGCAAAGAAAAAAAATAAATTGTGATAGGAGGACTCCTCCTTTCAGCCGTCCTTTGGTTTTCTTTAAATAAATAAATAAAATAATTTATTTTACTATTATTTCGATCATATTATTTAGACATCCTTTTCAAAACGACTTATCAGCACATTCGATATTCGATACGTTTACTCACGCTAATGTAAAAAAATCATTAGCCGTAACCAAAAAAACTCACCTCTAATATTATTGCATTTTTATTCAATAATACTAACACGAACAAATCAAAGAGATAAGCTTCCACGTTATTAGGTGGTGATCGGTTCGGCTGAAAGCCTCATGGCTTATGGCAGAAAACACTGTAGCTGACAGAGGCTTATTTACCATAATTAAATTTAAAAAAATTAAAAATAGAAAAAACATATTAGCCCATCACGTATAATGTAAACAAATACGAGGAAAAAAAGAACCGGTAAAAAAACTCAAAAAAAGCTAAAAGTTCAGAAAAAGACGAAATTTATGAATAATACAAAAATAAGCTGAAGCCATATTGATCAGGGCCTGTGGATGGGCGTCCGAAGCACGCAACTATTCCTTCTCTTAAAAGATGTATCATACATGTCCCGGAGAAAACGTCATTGTATACTTCCGTCTATGGGCATTGATGCTTATGATATAATGTGTACAATAAGTTGCAAACTACAATATGGGTCATGTGAGCTATACAAAATTATTTATATAGATGTTGTTTGCTTTGACAGCCTATGGTGTAGAGTTTATATGCATAAAAAATATAATAAATTATTGATCAAAGGTGAAATAACATTTCTATACTAATATAAAAGGCATCAATTTGATTAAACCATTTGTCACCCAACCACGTTAATATCCTCCTCTCCTGATCGTTAAATCAACATAATCCAATGGCTAACATTGCAAGTTGGTCCTGCCATCTGAATATCTACACCGTTCATTCAGTTCATCCAACGTCCATGATTACAGGTTGGTCATGCCAATCCCGCCGCACGCCGTGCCCACCCACGCCCACCAATCACGCCCGCAATATTAGGGGTGTTCGTTCGGTTTTTTCAGTTCGATATATACGGTATATACGATAAATACAATATTGTTAGTTCGATAAATACGGTGTTTTTAAAAAATATGGTTCGGTTTCGGTAAATCCTAATTTTTTTGGTACGGTATCGGTAAATACCATATTTACCAAAATTGACGTGAATTGCGAACGATGACGCTGTGCATAGCGGGCAGCGACAACAGTACACTATGCAATATGCATTGCGTCTCAGGAAGCCAGCAAGCAGCCATGCGCCAACAAGCTGGGAGAAAACGCACACATGCTTTCTTTTTTGGATGACGCTCAGTGATGACTTACGACCACTACGCCTCGACCATGGCACTTCGACCGCCACTACGACCACAACTTCTTGACCACACCACTTCGACCACTCCTCCGACCATGGCAGTTCGACCGTAACTCCGACCATAGCTTCTCGACCATGATACTTTGACCGCTACTCCGACCGCGTCTTCTCGACCATGCCACTTCGATAGTTTCTCTGACCACGACTTCTCAACCATGGTACTTCGACCGTGTCTCCGACCACGACTTCTCGACTACGACACTTTGACCGGCACTCTGACCATAGCTTATCCATCATGGTACTTCAACCGCTTCTCCGTCCATGGCTTCTCGACCATGGTACTTCGATCGCTTCTCCGACCACGGCAGAACAACCGCTCAGTACTGTTGCTTACGACTACTGACCACAGCTCTTACTACAACTCCAATCATACCACTTACACAAAGCCGGTACTACCAGGTCAACCACACAGGTCTTCCGAGCACCGACCAGATATTGTATCTTATGACTACCTATTAGTTACTATAGCTTACAACTACTGACTGGTTAATATAGCTACGACTACCGAATCAGTGATGGGAAGCAGATCTCGGCATGGGAAGCAAATGTTGGCAAGTCTCGGTACATTTAGTATGGCCTTCCATTCCGTATGCGCCTTTTTCATAAGATTATTTACATTTAGCCGGCATGGAAAGCAAATCTTGACATGGGATGCAAACCTCGGCTTGTTTCCATACAGAACATTTAGCATGTTCTATTTCCATATGAAACAGCCACTATGGAATAGAATGTTTAGTAACGTAATGAATGGTGAGATTATGCAATGGAATATTCCCATACAGAATGTTAATTTCCTTATAATGTCTTGACCTACATAAGGACCGAATGTTAGTGTCGTTTCGCACGAATCGCCCAACTCATTGACTCAGCCATTACTCAGACGTCCAATAACGACTTACGACCACTGCACCTCGACCACGGCTGCTTAACCATGATGCCTCACCACTTCACTTCGACCACGACTGCTCGATCGTGCCACTTCAACCACGGCTGCTCGACCATGGCTTCTAGACTACGACACTTCAACCGCAACTCCGACCATGGCACTTCGATCGCTTCTCGGTGAGTGCGCTCACACGAGCGATACTACGATCTTGAGCACCAATCGGCATCGTAGCTTACGAGTACCGGCGCTCATCGTAGCTACGAGTACCGACTGCCATTGCTACGACCGGTTCACTGTGTGCATGACCGATTCACTGTATCCACGACTGATTCACTATAGCCACGACCGGTTCACTGTAGCTACAACTACTACACAGCTCGACTCACGTCTACGACCGGCTCACTGTAGCTACAACTACTACACAGCTCGACTCACGTCTACGACCGGTTCACTGTAGCTACGACCGGTTTGTTGACTCTGAGGTCTTCAACTATATGGTACTTGAACACACGAGCATTCGACACACGATTACACAGTACTTCGACCACGGTACTTCGACCATGACGCTTCGACCACGATGCTTCGACTATGGTACTTCGACCACAGCTTCTACCACAGCACTTCAACCACGGCGCCTCGACTGCAACTAGATAGGCGTCCGGGGGGGGGAGAATTTCATGGGAGGGGGCAAAGGGGGAATTTCTCTACCACGGGGGGCCAAAAATGACCACGCTTCACCAGGGGGTCTAGTTCCTCGACCTCCGGTCTAGCATAGCTATCTTATTCGTTTAAGAACGTGACAATATTTCTTGATTGCCTATTATAAGGTGTGCCTGACTACATAATTCATGAGGAATTCAGTCATGAGGTATGGATCAAAATTTGCACTTTATTTATGGATATATAATCAATGCTTTTAACGTGAATTTCACGTGCATGCTTACTAATATAAATATTAGACCTAGCTTGGGATTCTATCCCTCGATTGAATTACATAATTAATATTATTTTTTCCAAAATCAGATTACAATAGGGTATCTTTACTTAAACAGCATGTTAAATGATATTCTGGTCTCTTTTTCCCTCGAAAAAGAAAATCATATTATGATATTTTGAGTGCTCATTCATAATAAGAGGATGAATCAAATGAGATTTTTCAAAATTTGTAACAATCATTTGGAACATGTTTGACTTCAAGACAAACTTGTGGGTCTTCTAGGTAGATAACGCAAAACAATTTGATAGAAACAATGTCGCCAACTCGCCATACCGAATATTCGAGGGAAGGACCACGGCTAGTATGACAAAGTAATAGGCCCCATTTAAGGGCTTAAAGCTAGATTTTGTTTTAAAAAAATTGGAAGCCCCTTCCCATCAAACAGGCTAGCTCTGAATCAACTTAGAGGAAAAAGCTAAAATTCAGCTTTTGGGATGATTAACTAAAAGCTGAAAATCTAGGACAGAGGTGTTTTCTGTCTTTTAATGGGTTGAAGTTATGATATTGCTACTGAAGGTTGGTGGAAATTATCCACCAAATAACACTGCATAAAATGAGTCTTCTGTTTGGTATACCATCAATGGTACTTCAGACATTTCAATGTTTATTCACAGGTAAAGCAGCCAGCAAACCTAACAAAAAGGTAGATTGTCAAAAGACCATTTATGAAAAGGAAGCCATCCCCTAAAGATACTTTTCAGGCAGAAAACAAAAGGCAGTTTATAACAAAAAGGCAAGAAGCTATAGCTCCCCAAATACTCGTTGGGTTTAGGATTTTGCCCAATAGCGCGAAAAGGAACCAAATGTGCTTAATGTGACAAGCCATGAACATATTTTGACATGTAAACGTGTTGTGTCAGTGCAGCACAAAGTTGATTCATGTTATTTTACCATTTCCCGTGTGGATTTGTTTGATGAACTATAATGAGAATATGTATTGGACCATTGAGATTTCTTTAGTTATGATTTGTCACTCATATTTTTTTTGAGCTTTTTTAGCATAGTTTTGATATAATTAAGGGGAAAAGAAAAGTTATGTACTAATACAATTTTTAGCTACCTTGAAAGTAGTCGAGATAGATAGATGACTACTTTCTGAGATAGAAAAGACACCATTGATGAATGCAATCAGGGCTTAGATGTCGTTCGGTTGGGCTGAAATAAGCTAGCTTATGACTGGAATTGCACTGTAGCTGGCTGAAATTACACTGTAACTGATGGTGGCTTATTTGGCGTAACTAAATTTAAAAAATTTAAAAATAGAAAAAAAACAGGTTAACCCATCACAGACAATACAAACGAATATGGGAAAAAACAGCAAAAATGCTCAAAAAACTAGAAAAAGATGAAATTTAGAAATAGTGAAAAATAAGCCAGAAGTAAGAAGTTCAAGCCGAAATAAGAAGGGCCTAGGTTGAAAATCATGCAGTCACGCTAGTAAGGATAGCGACAACGACAGATGGGGGCGGGGGTGGGCAGATGGGGGAGGAGGGAGTCGTGAGGGCGAGGTGGGAAGCATCAATGGTGTGGTGTCACGAGGGTGAGAGGAAGTCCCCAAAGAAAGGTAGGAACAGATCCGACGGTGGGGATTAGTTTTTTATCTAAACTTTGCATTTGTGAGATATGTGAGACGGAATGGGAAATTGTTGGATGGGATTTAGGTTTAATCAGGGTTTTTGGATAATGGGGTTGGGAAATAAGGAGGTGGAGATAATAGGTAAGGGATGAATTTGGATATGAGGTGGGATACAAGGTGGTTTTTGGACAGGGACACGAGGCTTTTATCATATTCCCTTATTTAGTATGAATGGGCGGCACGCGCCCTTCCCCTATGCCACCCTGCTGTCACTGGGGCTGCCAGGTAACTGTGATTGCCCCAAAAATTCCTAAAACTCATGAATATCACTTTCATTATTTTAAATGTTATTTGATTCAATTTTTATTGTGTTTTTTGGCCTAGTTTCTCCTCCCTTCTTTCCCTAATCTTCTCTAAAAAATCCCAAGCAGTCGAAGCCCTAAAGCTTTCTTCTTTATTTTTCAAGCACTCAGCTCTGACCAGAGCCCTCGACCAGAAACAGTCACCTCATCCGACTACCAATCACCAATATTTGCTCGGAGCCCTAACCGTGCCTCAGTCACTCAGCCCTATCATGTGTCATGTTGTCTATCCTACACTAGTCTCATTTTCTGTCCATCATTGCTGTCTTTGTGCATGAACGTCACGTTGCCAAGCCAGAACGCCATCGACGTGTGTGGCCTGCATGTCGCCCACAAGTATGGGAGAAGCTGAGTTCAAGAACCTAAAATTCCCCATTTTCCTTCACTTCTCCCTTCTCAAACTTCGATAAAAGCCTTAAGCTCTTCGTCCATCGCCTCCCTTGCTAACCAGTGGTCAGCTCATGCTCTTGTCACTAGGAGTTGCTGAAGTCATCAGCGTTGTCCGCCTCGCCCTTATTCCACACCAAAGGTGCCTTTTGACCCTCGTGTACCCTTGAACATCTAAATTCTCCTTCAACCCCAAATCTAGACTCTCACATCCTTTTCAATCATGTTTCTTTCTGTTTTCTTATTGAGTTTTATTTGCAAATTTTGTAGTTATTGCAATAGGCTTATTTGGTGTTTTGTGTGTTTCGCTAGATTACCACCAGATTACCGGAGCTTCAGGAACTGAAGGAGGAGGTCATGAGGACTATCTCGCAGTGGTCAGTAAATATTTCAAGTTGCAAAGCAAGTCATGAACTCTTGATCATGTTGAGTCCCAATAGTTGGGTATATTCTATATGTGATTACTTTCATATCCTTACTTGCAAATATTATTTGTTATCAATTACATTTGTTATCAATTACTTTCGATTAATCCTGCTTAGTTATTCTCCTCACTTTAATATGTGTTTATATCACCATCCTTTGTAATTTGTTCTATCCTAACTTGTTTTTGTAGCCTTAGATTTGAATGCCGATTGATAGATTGGAATAGTGTTACTGGAATCAAAAATATATTATTATTATTACTATTGCTGCCATCACGAGTTGATGTGCCTAGGCCTATTTCCAAGTGGCTTCTATGTTGGTAGAGCGTAGTAAATTAAGTTAGATCACTCGTCTAGAGTGATATTCTTGGTTGTTGTTGGCCCTAGTGTTGTATGGTTGCTTGAATGACCATGGTATGTATTGATTCAGGCCATGTGAATTGGTGGTTTCCATTTGACCAGTGGCGGAGGTAAAATGTAGTGTCGAAAAAAATAATTATCATCCAACCACAAAACCACTCTATTGGACCTAACTGGACTACTATAGTAGTTTCATTAGGTACCCCACGGCTATGTTTGATGTTTGAGATTTCCACACACCAACTTATGCCACAATATGATCCCTAAGAACAAGCAGACAAGTTATCTAGGCCTAGACTTGGCCGGGACCACTGTTGAGAGGGGACCTTTCTTTGTACTGGGCGGCACCGGTATTGTGAATTAGTCATGAGTTTTGTTATCTCGACTCTAGCTAAGTCGTGGTATCTTGCGGGTAAAGTTAGGTACTCTCTATAGAGGGAAAATTGAATCATTCAAATATGTCATACTCCTATTAAATGGAGTTGTGTCAGGGGGTTTCAAAACTGATACATGAACTGGTGGGCTAGTGCTTGTTTTGTGTAAGCAAGTTGGGCGGATGTGTTGTGGTGCTCCAGTAGGTGCTTTGTTTGGTTGCGTTCTGGTATGAGCTTTCTTGGGAAGAAATTGAGAATCCCTTAGCGAACTTTTGTTTAACTACTTTGGTTTAACTAAAATGCTTTACAATGAAATTTAATCGGATGCTATACCAGTCGAAATATGTTTTTATTAAACTTATCATGGTAAACTATCTTTGAATCCTTGCCTTGCATTATGAAAGTTACCGTCGTGGCTTTTAAGTACTTATGTACTTATTCTTGCATATTTTGATTCAGACCACGAGTACTACAAAGAAGAAGCAGCTACAGGTGAAGACTACTTGATCGGAGATGGTTTCACGTTCTAGGTCATGTCTACACTAAGTGTTGCATGTGGAGTATTGGTCAGAGCTCCTGAGTGGCCTACACTCACAACCTCTGAGTGGTTCTGTGTCATCGAGTTCTCTTGTTTTGACTTATATCCTAAGTGAATTTGGCACCAGGGCCTTTGTAAAACTACTTCTGTTAAGTCATACTTTTGTATCAAACTCTACTTTTTTTAATGTATTCACGAGTTGTGTTATATATCAACTATGTGTACGTGCGACTGAATCTTGAATAGTTGTGCGGGTGTAAGTTAGCTTCTCGGGTTACCATGGAGAGGTCCCCACAATAATCATATCCTCCATTCCGCCACCGTCAGACGACATAGGCCGCCGAGTTGTCTCCGCAACTATCGTCACTACCTGGCTCGCTGCTACCGCCGGTCGTAAGTTTTATGCCCTGTTCATTTAGGTTTGGGCTTTTGACTTCTAGCTTATTTTTTACTATTCCTAAATTTTGTCTTTTCCTAACTTTTTGGCTTATTTTGAGTTTTTTTTGCCGGTTCTTTTTTTCCATATTCGTTTGCATTACACGTGATGGACTAACCCTTTTTTATTTTTTAAATTTTTTAGCCAAATAAGCCACCATCAGCTACAATGTAATTTTAGTCAGCTACAGTAAAAACTCAGTTATAAGCCATCAAAATTCAGCCTAACTAACACACAGCCTTACTGTGACAAGCCTAGTATGTCACTCGTATGAACGTGTTGGGTGAGCTATTCGGTGTGTGACAGACTGACAGTGTAACCGGTTTCTTGTGTCCTGATTGTCGCAGGGGCAGACGCGGCCAGCCCATTTGACAAGTACGTCAAGAGGTACTGCTAATCGGTTTCTTGGTCTCGTTGCAGAACGTCACACTGCGCTTCTGCATACGATAGCTTTTTGGTTGACATTAACACCTTGTTGCTTCTTCGTGTTCTTGAATTGCTGGTGTTACGAAGGAGCTGGAGCCATTGGAGACCAACGTTCCGCGCCCAGCTGCGTGTATGTGTGCTGCAGCTGTGTTCTTTTCGGCTGCGGATTATGGCTTTTGGTTGAAATTTTTGAATTTTAGCCGTTTACGGTACAGATTACGGAGAGACATATACTCACATGTGATTTTGGCTGGTGCAGATGTTAGGCTTTTAACGTGTAGATCGTTTAACTTGTAGACCCCGTTTTGAGAAAATACTCCGTTTAAAAGTTAGGTACTGTAACAAAAGCCAAAAGCCGATTTCAAAAACCCAAAATAACAGGTCCTGTACCATTCGGAATAGAAAAGGCCACGTGCACAAACAACAAATGTGACTCCTTTGATGCTTTTGGATGCTCAGTGCGATTAGGATAGGGACATGACGAGGTGGGCTCCGGATTGGGACGCTTATTTGGCATTTATTGGGATATAATTTCGGTTGACAAAAATGCCCTTTTAATTAAGATTGTACGTCAGAATTGGGATATATCTTCTCGTATATAAAACGGAAAATGAGAAGGCGTTTTCATCACATGAAAGCCCAAGCAAATGGGAAGGCCCAAGTAAGCCACGGAAGGGGGAATTTTTTTAAATAATCTTTTTTATTCGAAAATACAAAATTATTCTCGTATTTTTATTTTTTACAAAAATAGCCACCTGTAGCCCAACCATTGGGCGACTAGACCCTGTCATCTAACGGTCGAGCGACACGCAGGCAGCCGCCTAATGGTTGGGTGATAGGGATACAGTCAGCTAACGATTGGACGACATGTGATGTCGCCCAACCGTTCAGCGATAGTACCTCCTATCGTCCAACCGTTCGGCGACAGCAAGCTTATATCTCGCCAACCTGGACCATTTCTTCATTCTCTACCGACGACGACACTAAGCGGAAGAATAGAGGAAAGAAAAGGAAGAGAGGAGAGGAAAGAAAGAAAAAGAGAGGAGAAGAGAAGATGAGAGGGAGAAGGAAAGGAGGAGGTTCAGCTAGTTCTGTGAGAGAAGATTTAGGGCCTTTTCTTTACCTTAAAAGCCACCGGGTTTTGGCTTTTGTTACAGTACCTAACTTTCAAACGGAATATTTTCTCAAGACAGGGGTCTACAAGTTAAACGATCTACACGTTAAAAGCCTAACATCTGTACCAACCAAAATCACAAGTGAGTATCTGTCTCTCCGTAATCTGTACCATAAACAGCCAAAATTCAAAAATTTCAGCCAAAAGCCATAAGCCGCAGCCGAAAAGAACAGGCCCTTATCCGTAAGGTAAAAATTTTGTTCTGCTTTAGTCTATACTTTTGTAGTAAGTAAATAGTGGAAAGGCACTGATCGAGGAGGAATTTCAGACTATAGTGATTAGTCCGAATCAAGAAGGCTTGCCCCCATAAATAAGGTCACCAATGTCACACTGCCTTGATCAATCCAATAAGTTCCCTTTCATATGCAATGAATTTAGCATGCTGAGGAGCGACAGGTCGACTAAAGAAAGCCACGAGCTGTTTCCCTTAATGTAAAACTGCCCCAAACCCAGAACCTGAAGCATCACAATCCACCAGGAACTTCTCAGAGAAATTCGGCAAATGCAGGATAGAGAGTGTTATGAATAGCGCTTGTATTCATATGAGGCCAATGGGCCGGTATATATACACAAAGTACATGTGGTAAATATGCAAAGAACCCCTCATAACAATGGGGAATTACAACTATACATATATCTCTAACACCCCCCCTCAAACTCATGGTGGATCAACAACACTGAATTTGGAGAGGTAGAAGCTGTGCTGCGCTCGAGTCTGGGCCTTCGTGAAGAAATCCGCTATCTGAAGCTCTGAAGGCACATACTGAAGAGTAATCACCTGATCATGCACACAAAACCTTACGAAAGAAGCATCAACACCAATATGCTTGGTGAGCTCATGCTTCACAGGATCACGAGCAATACTAATAGCACCTGTACTGTCTGACAAGAGAGAAGTCGGTGTAGTGACAGAAACACCAAAATCCTCAAGTAACCACCGTAGCCAAGTAATCTCTGTGTCAAGAGAGCCATAGCTCGCAACTCGACCTCTGCACTCGAGCGGACAACTGCGATCTGTTTCTTCGTCTTCCGGCAATGAGAGAACCACCAAGAAAACACGATGCGAGAGATAGACCGCGATCGGAGGATCGCCGCCCAAGTAGCATCCGAATAGGCCTGAAGGCGTAACGAGCCGTGGGCGTGGAAAGAAGAGACGGCGAGAGATAGTCCCGCCAAGGTATCGCAGAACTCGAAGAAGGTGGTTGTAGTGGACTGAGTGGGAGCTGAAACAAATCGACTCGAATATGAACTGGATAAGTGATATCCTGACGAGTAATGACAAGGTAGACAAGACTCCCAACAAGATGACGATGGCGAGTCGGATCGTAAAGAGGCTCGCCATCGAGAGTCGGAGGTGAACATTGAGCTCCATGGGAGTCTCAACGATCTGTTGATCGATGAGAGAGCGCGATCAAGAAGATCTGAATATATTTCGCTTGGGACATAAAGAAACCATCCGAGTGCAAGTAACCTCAATCCCAAGGAAGTAACTAAGAGGACCAAGATCCGACATAAGGAATCGCTCACTAAGACGAGCCTTGACAAAGGCAATGTACTCGAATCATCTCCGTAATGATCATATCATCAACATACGTAAGAAGAAGAGTCCGACCACGAGGCGAAGTGTGGACAAAGAGCGCAGGATCATGATCACTAGCTGAAAAGCCAGCAGCAGTGACCACGAGGAGAAGCGCTCAAACCAAGCACGAGGGGCTTGCTTAAGGCCATAGAGAGAGCGGCAAGGCGGCGGACCATGCCCTCGAGGCAGAAATACCCGGTGGCGGATGCATGTAGACCTCCTCACGCAACTCGCCATTAAGAAAGGCATTCTTGACATCAAGCTGAGAAACAGACCAGTGGCGAACAGACGCCACCGAAAGAAGAGTGCGAACAATGGTCATGTGAGCCACAGGAGCAAAAGTCTCGTCGTAGTCAACACCATGCTCCTGCTGGAAACCACGAGCAACAAGACGCGCCTTATAGCGCTCAAGAGAGCCATCAGAGCGAGTCTTAATCTTATAGACCCACTTACATGTGATGGGATGAGAATGAGATGGAAAAGGAACAAGATCCCAAGTACCAGTACGCTCAAGGGCAGCAATCTCCTCGGCCATGGCAAGCTGCCACTCAGGGTGAGTAACAGCATCCCGGTAGGAGACAGGCTCACGAGTAGCTGCGCCAGCAAAGGCAAAAGCAGGCGGGAGGCCGAATCGATCGCGATCGCGGAGCGCGTAGCGAGGAGAAGATGACCCATCGGGGAAGATGGAGCATCGAAGAAGAGGAACATCGAAGAAGATGGCTCATCGGAAGATCCTCAATCTGAGGTCGATGAGTGTAGAAGATAAGAGGAGGAGGTGCTTGTAGTGGGAGGAGCACGGGAGTCGTAGGAGACGACACGGCGGCGACAACGGCGGAGAGGCCACGGGAGGAATATGTGGAGACTCGGTGGGGCCAGTGGGCGAGGCAAAGCAGATATAGGTGTATCTGGAAAGGTCAAGAAAGACAAAGACTCCACAGAGGAAGTCAAAGGAGAGGCGGGGCGTGGGTAGAATGGGCGAGACTCGTCGAAAGTCACATCCCGAGAAACCCGCATCCGACGACCAACGAGATCCCAAAGACAGATAGCCCTTGTGCTCGGCATCGTATCCCGAAAGACACACACAACAGATGGCGGTCGGTTTAGTGCGTTCTCGGCGAGAGGAGAACGTAGCAAACGCAGCCAAACAGATGAAGGGCGAGTAGTCGGGAAGACGACCACGAGACGCTCAACGGGATCGCACCAAGAAGCGAAGAGGGGCGGATGTTGATGAGATAGGTGGCGGTGGAAACGACCTCGGCCCAAAAGTGAGGTGGAATAGGCGGCGATCATCGAGCACGGCGGTCTCAAGGAGGTGGCGATGCTTGCGCTCGGCGACACCATTCTAAGCATGAGCACCGGGACAAGAGAATCAAGAGAGTGCCTGCTCGCAAGGAAGGCTGCGCGGTGGCGAGAGGTACTCGCCGGCGAGAATCGGCCACGAAAGACACGAATAGGAGTGGAGAAGCGTGTGTGAACCATAGTGGCAAATTTTTATAGATAGGCAAGGCCTCACTACGAGAATACATGAAATATATCCAAGTGTGGCGAGAAAAATCATCTATAAAGATGATATAATATCGATGACCCCTTTCAAACGAAGGAGCGGACCCCAAACATCCGAATGAACAAGATCAAAAGGGCGCGAGACACGGACTCACTATGAGGATAAAAAGTGAATCATTTACCTAACTTACAGCCGACAATCTAAAGACACGTCTCTGAGATGCGGACCCGAAGACCACGGCGAACTAAGGGCGGCAGACGGGATCCACACGAGATGGCCAAGACGGTGATGCCACTGCTGGAAAGAGCCGGTGAAGCGAAGTGGCGAAGCGGAGAAGGCGCGGCGATGGTGGCGGCGGAAGGAAGGTGAAGCGATCAAGCTCCCAGAGACGCGTGAGTCACGGCGCGAGGGCCGAACCAACGAGCTCCGTGTGGCGATCCCGAACACAACAAGAGTCGAGTCGAGAATGACCCGATAACCAAGGTCGATGTCGCCCGTGAGAAAAGAAGGCGCAAGGTAAGGCGAGGAACATGAGCAACGAAGGAATATGAAAAGATGAGTTGCTAAGAGATCCTCGACCGAGAGACGAAAGAGATGTACCATCGCAGTAAGAACACCGGGGAGAATCAAGAGGTGTAATAGAAGGCGGAGTGGAAGGATCGGGAGTCATGTGAAAAGATGCTCCGAATCAAGAATCCACGGGAGGTACGACTTTGTAGGAGGTGGTCTCTCGGTGCAAGAGTCGATGCGAGAAACTCGTAGAACTGTCGAGGAGAACACGAAGCGGCAAGTAGCGTCGGTTTGGCTATCTCTGCTCGGTGAGAGAAGGCTGCAAGAAGTCGAGGCGACGTTGTCGTAGAAGCACTAGTGCCGATAGAAGAACGGCGTGAAAGATGCGCTTCTTCTTGTAGCATCGGGCTCGGTGTGGCCATCCTTGTCGCGATAGGAGCAGTGAGGCGGCCACCTCCGACGGAGGACGGCCACCACCACTGTGGTAGCGGCTGGAGGAAGCGATGTAGCAGGACGGCGGCGAGCACGAGAGGAGTGGCATCGGACCGGCACCACTCAAGCGAGTCTCCTCCGTGCGTATCTCGGTAAAGCCTCGGAGAGTGACACGAGGTGGCGTGCAAGGAGCTGGGCACGCCTTTGCTCGAACTTCGGGGCGAAGCGAGTAAGGAACTCGTAAACTCGCTGAAACTCCGGTCGGACGTACATCGAGCGGCACGGACGAATACGGCGGCCAAAGAAGTGCGAGAGAGTCAAGCGGCGCCAAACAGCGAGCTCGGCGTAAAGGCGTCAACGGTAGCATCACCTGCTGAAGAGAGTGCTCTGGCGGACCACGGACAGTGCAGTGGCATCACGGAGGGCTCGTGAGCGCCGACGAAGATGAGTCCACATCCGGAAAGCGAAGAGTCCCACAACCTCGAGAGGAAAATCGAGGTGGACATCGGCGATGAAGACAAAGAGCCGAGCGTCGTCATCGTACCACCGAGTGTAGACGGTCGACGATCCTTGTAGGAATCGAGCCTCTGGTAGGCGGTAGCTTCATCATCGGCGGCGGCCTTATCGGTGTCGGGGCAATGCAACAGCGTAGGCTCGTCGGAGGAATAGGGCAAGGCGGGCGGTGACATCGCAAGAGAGGACGCCCGAGGCGAAGACCACGCATGTGAATGCGCATGTGAGACACGAAGTCGGTGTAATTAACACCATCAAAAATCACCGGCAGCGAGGAGGAAGCGGTGCCCATTGGTAGGCGGCGCGGGCGGCGCGCGGTTAAACGACGCGTTTTTCTCTCTTTTTCTTCTTTCCTTCCGCTCGGTTAAAACCTCGAGCGGGCGAGGCCCATTCGCCTGCTGCGCTAGGGTTTGCTGCGCGCGGCGGCTTTAGCGGAAGGCGGCCGGCAAGGTCGAGCGGCGCGGCGAAGGCGGCCGGCGCGCGCCAGCGCCAGCGGCGGCGAAGCGCCGCCGGGCGGAGGCGGCGGGCGGGCGGGCGCCAGCGAGTCAGCGAAGCTGTCAGCGCAGAGGAGTCAGCGGCGGCGACGACGACGAGCGGCAGCAGCGAGGCGCCGAGCCGAGGCGGCGAGCAGCGCCGCGGAAGCGGAGGCGGCCGGGAGTCGGCGGGCGACGGTGGCGAGCTCAGCGGGCGAGCTCGGGCGGAGTCGGGCGGGCCAACGCAGCGGCGAAGCGGCGGCGGCGCGGCGACGGCGGCGAGGCGCGCGGCGGCGACAAGCGAAGCGACGGGAAACCCTAGGTAGGCTCTGATACCATGTTATGAATAGCGCTTGTATTCATATGAGGCCAATGGGCCGGTATATATACACAAAGTACATGTGGTAAATATGCAAAGAACCCCTCATAACAATGGGGAATTACAACTATACATATATCTCTAACAGGGAGGACAGACGTTATGATGGACTTCAACTCCTTGAATGCCGCATTCGCTTCATCTGACCACACAAATGCTTCCTTCTTCAACAACTTTGTAAGAGGAGAAGCCACCACACCACAGTTCTGAACAAATTTACGGTAATATCCTGTCAATCCAAGGAACCCCCTGCAAAGCTCGCAACGAACGAGGAATCAGCCACTCCAACACCGCAATCACTTTGTCTGGATCCCTAGCCACCCCTTGACACGAGATAATATAGCCTCCCCCATGAGTTGCTACAAGATTAGTATTTTTTTTATAGTCATGGTCTCATGGACATAGAAACATTTGGCAAATAAACATTGTTGAACCTAAACTAGATTTAGTTTTGCTTCTTGCGACTCATATCAATTTAGTAAACTAGAAACATTAAAAAAAAAAGGCACCATCTAGGCCAACTCTGCATCCAATGTCCTCACATATGACCTATCAACTGAATCTGATCACCATATTTAAAAGGTTTGCATTTCCTTATTTACTACATTTTAAAGAATGTTGCACTAATAATGCAAATCCACGGCATTTGAATGACAACATGTGATTCTAACTGAAGCTTATGATATGCTCTTCTAGTCGCAAAAGAGTGTCGATTTAGGATATATGTAGTCAAATTTTTAAGCTTTGTCTATGGATTAGCTTTCCATGGATGTTGAGATTGAACATGTAAAAACGATGTGTGTAGTCAGGTGCGATTGTTCGATGTAGTAATGGTAATTTCCCTTGACCTGTTCGGGTAAAAAAAAGGTCGGCAATAAATGAATGCCAAGCCTGCGGAAGGAGCATTCAGTTTTAACGTTTGAGTCAAAAGTAGGCTACACTTCGTTTTCTGTAGTGGAACTTAGATTGTTCACTGGAGGATCAAGTGTGCCAGTAACAGTCAGTTAAAACTTGCATCCTCTGCTATCTCAGATAAATGGTCTTCGCTCGGACTTTTTTGTGAATTTTATATCACTTTCAGTTCATCAGACATCTGGTTGGCTGTTCGAATCATGTATCTTGAACAAATTGTAAAAGAAGAGGATTTTAGCAAACATATAGCATACAGGGTGCAAAATTTCCCAGATTCAGTTTGCTAAACTTCTTGTCTCCAATCATTTATGTTTTATTGCAGCCACTCATCAGCAACTGTTCAATGGTATACTCCTCAAGATCAACAAGGAGCTGGCATACTTGCAGTTTGAATTGCGAGCATGCATAAATCAGTATGATGGAATGGTTTATTATGGAGTGGTCAATAACATTGCTGATGAAGAATCAAAGCTTGGATCAAACTATTCCGTGCCACAGATTGCATTCTACAAGGGACTGGTATACAATCACGCTATCTCAATTTAACATGCTGTATGCTGCATTAACTTCCACATATTTTCATGTAACCCTATCTACAATGGTTCTTGTGGCAGTTAGAAGCAATGGCTCATGAAGCTGGAAACGATGGGAGCATAACCAATATCGACGCTCTCAACATCCGGATCGAGAACCAGGTTTGTGTGCCAATCATTCTGGAATCAGTGACGAGTATCTATGGACTTGGAAATGGCCCCTCGCTCCGTCCCCCTCCCAGCCCGACTCGCCTCCCGGCCCGGCGCTCGCCTTGCCCCTCCACGACCTCACGCCGTCGCCTACTCGGGCACGGCGGCCACTAAACCCCTCGCCTCCCGCGTCTCGAGCGCGCCGCTTCGGTCGGTCCAAGTCCCGGAGGTGGAGAGACGTTTCCCCTCCTCTGGAATATCGGCGGCGAGATCCTTCCTTCCTTCCGTGCGTGCTCGCCGCTTCCGTTTCTTTCCGCCACGGCGACCTCGGTGCGGCCTCGAAGGCTCGGTGCTCGCACCCTATAGCCTCGGCTGCGCCCTTGCAGTCTCCCGCGGCCGGCGCCACGAATCGTCCTCCACCACGATGCCCGCGGTCTCGGCGGCGGAGGATATCCACGATTTCAATGGCTGGCAGATAAAGGAAAGTCGTAGGGCTCGTCGGGAGCGACATCGTCTTGAGGTTCCTCCACGTCGTGTCGTGCCTGTTGATCTCCGGGGGCGGTGCTTCAATTGTTTTTCTCGTGCACTGCGTGCGAAGAGTGTCGTTCTAGGCCCGGTGTTTCACTTGCCGGGAGCTTGGCCATCGTTCTGCCTGCTGCCCATCCCGGCACCCGGCGGAACTGCGGCCACAAGCAAGGTGGGCCTGGCGTCCTGTGGCCTCACCGGAGATGGCTTCCCAGCACCCCCGGCGGCGATGAGCCCGATGAGCGGCCACGCGCGTCGTTTCGGGAAGAAAGCGGCGTCGTCGTCGCTCGTCGGCGAGCGGCGGGAGAGCGGTGGGTCTCCAGCGCGATCTTTGCGATGGGGACGATGCCTCCTGCTCTGGCCCGCGTGTTGATGGCCACCCCTTGGCAGATGATGTACCCCTGTTGAAGCCCAGACGTATTTTGGATCGTTCTGCGTCCATGGATAGAAGAGAAGACGAACTTGCTCGAGCCCTTGTCATCAACCTGATTGGTGATAACGAGCAGGGCTCGGTGGAGCTTGTGCGTTCAACGATTGCATGCGAGTTTGAGTCGAGGAAGAAGGGTGATCATTCGTCCGTTGAGGCGGCGGCTTCCTCTTGATCTTGCCTCACGAAGGAGTTATGAGCGTGTCTACAATGGAGGCGGCCCATCATCACCCCTCTGTCCGGCCGCACATCATGAGATGGACAAGGCTTCACGATCTTGACCGCGTGCCTTCCTCTCGCCGTTGAAGTGGAGATCAGAGGCATTCCGCCCCATGCTTGGGAGCTGTCCACTGCAGAGCTGCTCCTTGACGAGTACTGCTGGATTGCTGGGGTACACCCGAGCACGGAGGATCGGCGCGACGTCTTTGTGCTCAGGGCCTGGTGCTCGAACCCTGAGGGCATCCCGTCCATGATGGAGCTTGAGATCATCGAACCACCATTGAAGGCAGAGGACCAGCCTGGCAAGCGTTCTCTGCGGTATCCTATCTCAATCGCTGTCTCTCGGTTGGGGGCGTCCAACTATGAAGATGCTCCTCCGTCGTCCCCTCCGGCTGAGGACGAGCGCGACCGCCGTCGCGGAGACGAAGACCGTTCCCGGCGTCTTCCGCTCGGTTCAGCGCGCAGATGGCGCCGGTGGAGGCCCGCGTGTCCGTGCACGATCGGCTGGGCCCGCGCACCCAGGCACGACGGGCCCACCGCTGCCATGGCTCCTCACCTCTCGTGCCCTGCATTGATGCGGGGCCGACGGGACCAACCGTTGGGAAGGCGCGCGAGGAGACGCCGATCTTTGTTCTGAGGAAGTCGGCAATGGCCGGCGGGCGAATCGGCGTCCGGCGCCCGAGTCGCTCTGCATGGCGCTCCGATCGCGAGGATCGAGGATCGCGCGTTATCTGTTCAACGTCTGTTTAGAGGCCTTTGGGCGTTGGGTCAGCGGGCGTGTCTTAAATCAAGAGGGTCGTATTCACCTCGAGCAGCCGGGGCCTCATCTCGGTATTCTGTGGATGGGCCTCCTCATGGGCTGGATTCTGTTGTAACCGGCTCGAGTCGTCCCCTCGAGTCGAGATATGTCGGCTCCGTCCCTGCCCGCCAACACCGCGGGCGGTGGGCTGCTGCGCGTCGTCACGGGAGGATGCGTCGGCGGCACCGCAGATGCCGCGTCAATGCGAGGCGGTCGCGCCAACGGCTCTGCTACCTCCGAGTCGCCGAGGGCGGGCACGGCGGTCCCATCCGTTCACGCCACGCCACCGCCGCGGGACCCACGACCGCGGAGCCACCGCTGCGTACTACGCAAGCGCCGTCTCAAGAGGATCGGCGGGAGAGCGAGTTGACGTGCCCTCCCAACGGACCAAGTCGACCACGCATCGAAGTTCATCAATACTCGCTAAGACGCGGTGCTCTCTGCCGCCGCCACACATCAACAAGCGCGGGAAGAAAATGCGGCGACCACCTTACGAAGCCCCAAGGCGGCCGACGCATCGCTGGTCTCAAGGCGATTGCTTCGTGAGGCTGCCCTACACATCTGAAGAAACGGGTCATGAGAGCTCGGACTTGGAGGTAGATGAGGAACAAGAACAAATTGATCGAGGCGTTACGGAGAGTATGCCAACTGTTTGAGCAGCCCGAGTTACTTCACACACGGGGCCCTTGCTGCTCTCTTTGGTGGTCACCTCAGAGGGCGACACCGCCGTTGAGGCGGTAGAACGTTGGTCGATTGCGGTATTGAACACAGTCGTTTCCTTTCTTGTTGTTATGGATCCAGCACATATTTTGTTTTGGAATGTTAGAGGACTCAATTCCTCAGCAAGAAGAGATGCGGTTCGTGTTTTGGTAAACTCCTCCAAAATTGATATTGTTTGTTTACAAGAGACAAAGATGAATGTGGTACCCGGGGTATTATTCTATCTATGTTGGGAAGTGAGTTTGATAATAATTATGTGGTTCTTCCGTCAGTGGAGCGGTGGAGGAATCCTTGTTGCATGGCGCTCTCGTGCAGGATCTGTTGGGGCAAGCGAGATTGATACTTTTGTGCCTCAATCCAGTTGTTCACGGCGAGCTCTACAGTGGTTGGCGTGTGTTTATGGGCCTCAAGGCAATCAGTGAAACTCAATTTCTTGCAAGAATTGTGGGATCTGCGGTGCATTGCACGAGTCCACGGTTGGTGGCAGTGATTTTAATCTAATTTACAAGGATGAGGACAAAAACAATGCAAATCTTAATAGAGCTTTGATGGGAAGATTTGAGAGATGGATAAATGATATGGCGATGGCGAGATTAATCTTCATGGTCGGAAATTCACTTGGTCTAGTTCTTCCACTAGTGCTGATCCTACACCGGTGAGGCTCGATCGAGCGTTACGTTCACGGATTGGGAGGATATGTTCGGGATGCCTCTGCAAAGTGCAGCTTCGTTGAGTCGATCACCGTCCGCTCATTCTCGGTCTCGAGATATTATGCACGGCAAAAGGCGTTTCCTTTTGAATCCTTTTGGCCCGGCTTGGAGGTTTTATGGAAGCTATGCGATCCGCTTGGAACTCGATTCGATCTGTCGGTGTCCTTTGGAGACCTTGTCCCGAAGCTCAAGGCAACGACTAGAGGCTTACAAAGTTGGAGTGATAAGAAAATCGGGCACATCAGCTCCCACCGCACATGGCAAAGGAGATCATCCATCAATTTGATATTGCACAAGAAAGCCGTCCATTCTGACCAAATGAACTATGGCTGCGCAACAATCTGAAAAACCATGCCCTTGCTCTTGCCTCTCTATCACGGACTATTGCTCGTTTGAGATCTCGCATTGGTTGGCTCAAGGAGGAGATGCCAATACTAGATTGTTCCACATGCATGCCCGTCATAGAAAAAGAAGAATTTCATTGCCAAATTGAAGGAGGATGATCACTTCATTACTGCACATGAAGAGAAGGTGCTAATATCTTTGGAGTTCTATTCTAATCTCATTGAGTACAGACCACTCTCGGGAGAGGACCATTGACCTTGACAGTTAAACATTCTGGATTTAATCTTGAGGACTTGGAGGTTCCGTTTTGAAGAGGAAGTTTGGAACACCATCAAACAACTTCCTTGAGATAAAGCTCCGGGCCGCGGGTTCACAGCCGGTTCTACAAGTCTGTGGCGATAATTAAGGGGATGTGATGGCTGCCTTGCATACCATTTGGGGAAAAATTTCAGGAATCTTTGGATGCTCAATTCGGCCTATATCACCTGCTGCCTAAAAGGACGAATCTTTGAACAAGTAAAAGATTATAGACCTATCGATTTGGTGCAGTTTTGCAAAGTTGGTAACTAAAATTCTAGCTAATCGTTTAGCTAGTCGCTTTGGATGAAATGGTCTCACCTAACCAAAGTGCCTTCATCAAGAAACGTTTTATCCAAGATAATTTCATGTTGGTTCAACAACCGTGAGATTCCTTCACTCATAAAAGCGACCAAGAATCCTACTCAAGCTAGACATCACAAAGGCTTTTGATTCGGTCACCGGAGCTTTCTCATGGAAGTACTCAAAACTTGGATTTGGATCGGTGGTGTGACTTCTTTGTGTGGTCCGCTATCTTCCTCTTCAACTCGGGTTCTCCTTAATGGTATTAGGGTAATTATATACACCATCGCAGAGGGCTTCGTCGAGCGACCCACTCTGCCAATGCTCTTTATCTTAGTTATGGATGTCCTAAATTGGATGATCAACGAGTGCGGAGGTCTGGTTTGTTGCGGCCGCTTTCTCGAAGACCGATTCAACATCGAGTATCTTTGTGCGCCGATGATGTGGCCTTATTTATCCGGCGGCTGCAGCAGATATCTCCTTGACCTGCGTATGCTTGAACTATTTGGAGATGCTTGGGACTCAAGACAAATGTGCGAGAAGAGTAATGTGCTCCCCATCCGGTGCTCGAGAGAGAATATGGCCTAATCGAGCATGCTCCCTTGTGAAATTTTGGACTTTCCATGCAAGTATCTTGGGCTGCCTCTCACTGTCCATAAACTCACAAAGGAGCAAATCCACCGGTGATTGATGAATTGCTGATCGACTTTCGAGTTGGAAGGCGGTTGATGACACGTGCGGGAAGAGTGGTGCAAGTTCAATATGTGTTAATCGCCATGCTTGTTTACTTGACCATGGCAACACAGTTACCAACTTGGGCAATCAAGGCAATTGACAAGATTAGAAGAGGTTTTCTTTGGCGAGGACGGAAGGAAGCCAATGGAGGGCATTGCCTGATTTCTTGGCCCAAAGTGTGCCGGCCACGTGAGCTTGGAGGTCTAGGGATTTCAGATCTTAAATCTCTCAGTTTGGCATTAAGGGTGAGATGGTCATGGCTCAAGAAGTCTGAACCAAACAAACCATGGGCCAATTTGCCTCTCCAAAGCAACATGGAAATGGAATGTCTTCTCTCTATGGCTGTGATTACAGAGGTTGGAGATGGAGCCAACTCGCTTTTCAGACGAGATAATTGGTGGGTGGAAAAAATGTCGAGAAATTGCACCTCGGGTGTATGCTTTGGTATCTAAAAGAATTGCAGCAAGGCGTTCAGTCCTAGAGGCCATGATTAATGACAGATGGATAGAGGATATACAAGGATCAATTTCTCCTGAAGCCTTGATGGAATATCTAGTATTATGGGACATCATTTCTGTGGTAGAGTTGCAAATCGAGTGCTTGGACAAGCATATTTGGAGATTTTCTAATTCTGGACGGATACGGCATCATCGGCATATGAGGCTCTCTTCGAGGGGGATTTACTTCAGACCTTATGGCGGATTTGGAAGACATGGGCTCCACCCAAATGCCGTTTTTCATGTGGCTAGCAGCCCATAATCAGTCTTTGGGCTGGCGGCCAGATTGGCTAGGCGAGGTCTTGACACCAGAGCAAGTGCCTCTGTGTGATCGGGAGGAAGAAAACTGCGACATCTACTCATTGGTTGTGTGGTTGCAAGGCGGTCTTGGTATTTCATTCTCCACAGCGTTGGCCTCTCCCATTTGGCTCCGCGATCGGTGAACCTTCTTTTGGCGCATGGTGGGAGCAGTGGTCTGCGTGTGATCGGAGAAGTGCGTAAAGGGCTCAACTCCTCATCATTTTGGGGCTTGGTGTATTTGGAAGCATCGGAACAGTGTGTTTTCAATGCAGCCTCTCCTAGCATTGTCAACTTGTTAAACATGGTTAGAGAGGAAGCTCACCGTGGACCTTGGCCGGAGCTAGAGTCGACCTCTAGGGGTGTTGACTAGAGCGATCGCTCTCTGAGCCTTGGGTCGTCCCTTCCTATTGAAAGGCGCTTATCCACCTCTTTATAGTGAGTGGGTGTGTGTGTGTGTGTGTGTGTGTGTGTTTTTAGGAGTCTTTCTGTATGACTCCAACCTTCTTCTATTAATATAATGCTGCGCAGTTCTCCTGCGTGTTCGAGAAAAAAAAAATTCTGGAATCATGACCCCTTTTTTGTTTAAACAAATTTTTATATTTTTGTTTCTTTGTACTTCTATGGTACTTTTACAAATGAAAGAACCTTTGTAGTTGACAAATATGATATATTTAATCTATGCTCTACATGATACTTAGCTCCAAATATTAGTCTTCCACTCCAAGAAAGCACATAACAGCAGCTGTTTAGGACATAAATGTTGAACATCTCTTGAGGTGTGACCATGAATAAAGCATCATTTTCCACATCTGTTACCATGTATGTACTGTATTAACCACACATTACCATATGTCTAGCTATACTAAATGGTTATGTGCTTGTGTTGTAGCTTCATTCATTTAAGATTTCCAAGTAGTTAATTATGAATATACCAGTTTCTTATGTTTGCAGTTATCAAGTCATCATTTCTATATGAACTTTTTAGTATTTTCTGCGGCATGAAATGCATTATATCTACTGATTAACACAGTTTAATCTTCATTGCAACACGGTAACATTAGTTACTGAATGTTCAGCTCCCAGGTCGTCATTGCAGAGGGTTCACAGGGCAGTTTATCTCGTCTTCCTACTTCCATCACAAACTTCTCATTGTCCCAAAAGGAGAAAACTCTTAATGAACTAGTACGAGATCGATGGCTGTCATACACCTCCACGGGCAAGATTGGTATGGGCATCAGATCATTTCTTGATCTCCGAAGCTGGTTCCGCAGTAATTGTTAGAGTACAATATATGGTAGGATAGAGTCCATTGGGATTACAATCCCTTGTACCATCTTGCCTCCCAAGTCTTGTACCTCTATATATACCGCCCGAGAGGCTCAATGCAATACATCCAATTCCACCCAACTCTATCTTCCTTCATGGTATCAGAGCTCTAGGTTTAGATTTTCTAACCCTAGCCGCCGTTCGCTTCCACACCGCACGCCCCCGGGGAGATCTACCTCCGCCGGGGGCAGCACCACCGTTTAGACGGCGGATCCTATTGATCCGGCCGCCATCGTCGTCGTAGTCAAGCAGCAGATCGGGACGCCTCTCGCTTTGATGACTCCTCTGGTGGATCACTGTTTGGAGCTCCTCGCCTAGGGAGCCGCTTCGCCGTCGCGTCGCCCTGCGATCGCCCGCCGCTCGGATGCAGGGAGCCGACTCGTCCACGTCGTTCGCTGGGAGAGCGCCGCTGATCCGCCCACCCGCCGCCTCCTCCGGACCGCGCCGCCGCGGCGAGGGCGCCTAGCTTTCCGCGCGCCACCAAATCCGCCCTTGGGCGCGCCTCGCCGGCGCCCTCCGGCCGGATCTCCATTCGCCGACCACTGTTGGTGTCGCCCCGCCGCCAGCGCCGAAGCGCCGCGCGCGCGCGCAACCTGCCGGTGCCGCCCCACCGGCCGCCGCGCCACGCGCCGCAAGCGCGCTGGCTTTCCCGCTTCCACTTCACGAGGTGCACCGCCACCCGCCACCGGCCGCCGAGCCCGCCACCGACCGCCGGCCGCCGCCCGCCGCCCCACCCAACCGCACGGAGGCTTCCTTTCTTGGCACGGGCGCTTCCCCTTTCTTTTGGAGTCCAGATCGGATCTGAGGAAGTTTAAGTAGTGTAAAAAAAGAGAGAGAGAGCTTGTTGCGATCCCACTGCTGCTATTGTATCTTTTTTTTCCCGATCACTGATCGGGGTTGAGTCGCCCACCGCCCGTCGACCTCGCACGTATCTACTTCGACATCGGCGTCGACTACACCGGCCCCTACCTCTTCGACTGTGCGGCCAAGTCGGGCACGCGATGTCGAGGGGACGCCTTCGCGCGTCGCGTCATCCCGTCCGCACGTCTTCATCGCGGTTCGTCGCCGCCACCACGATCGGGCGCCTCCCGACTTCTTCCATCGTCGTCCCGCCTCGCGCGTACTCGATCGATCGGCCGATTGTGTGCGATCCACGGCTCCGTGGCGTTCGTGCGTCGAGTACTACGCGCATCTTCTCCGATGCAATGTGGCTGCCGTGCCGCCCCCCGGGCGCAACATCCCCTCGCCGTTGCATCTACATCGCCGTCCCTCGTGCATCGGCGATCGTGCTGCGCAACCTCTTGTGCGCCATCATGCGCACATGGTCTTCGTCATCTTGATCGGGCCTTCTTCGCCGACATCGAGCGCTCTGCGCCGCCGTACCTTGCGTCGGGGCGCTCGCGCGCCGCGAGCGTCGCGGGCGCTCACCGCCGGGAAGGCGTCGCTCCCCGCATCGCTTCTTCTTCGTCCAACACAACCACGCCTGGTTGGGGCCCTCTCCCTTGTACGTCCGTCATCGGCAACACCGGGCGTGCTTCGTCCCGACGCAGCGTTGTCGGTGCAGCAAACTCAGCACACGCCTCGGCTCTAGCGGCTTGACTGCATCGACTTCGGCATCGACCCTCCCGTTCCCGTCCTGTCTACCTCGATTGCATCGCCGTTTTTCGTCTACATCCTCGACGGCCCTGACTGCGTCGACCTCGGCATCGCCCCCCTTTCATTACAACTGCCTCGACGCGTCTCCGTCATCACCGTGGCGCCTCTTTTGCGCCCCCGGCTTCATGAGCGACCGCCTCGACATCGGTAACCTGACCACGACTACGTCGACCACGGCCATCTCTAGCACGGCATCTTCGACCACGACTACTCCGCCCTCGCGCTCAGCTACCTCGACATCGGCACAAAGGGCTACCGCCTTGCTTAAGCTACTCGTCGGTTCCTGCTCCAGTCACAGCATACGCGCCGCATCAACGGTTATGACTGCGGGGGATGTTACTTCTCTTCGGCTTCTTCTCCAGTCTCACCGTCTGCGACGCTCCCGTTGTGATTGCGGGGGGATGTTAGAGTACAATATATGGTAAGATAGAGTCCATTGGGATTACAATCCCTTGTACCATCTTGCCCCCCAAGTCTTGGACCTCTATATATACCGCCCGAAAGGCTCAATGCAATACATCCAATTCCACCCAACTCTATCTTCCTTCAGTAATGATATCCCATCATGCGGGGTCTGCAATGAAGCTGGTATAAAGGTACTGATATGTGATTACTCTACTATTTGCATTTGCCTTGCTCTTGTTATTTATGTACCATATACTCCACTAACGGTGCTGTGCTCTACATTTCTATTATTACTGTTTGCAACAGGCATCAACTTGTCCTAATGAGGGATGCAACATCAGAATTCATGACTACCGTTTGAAGAAGAAATTTTCAAAGCGAAAGGTAGTTGCCTAATTCTAGTTCCAGTTTTACTCCTGTGGATGTTAAAGCCACAGTTTGCTAGTTTATTTGCATATGTAGGCTTCAAGAGCTTGTCCCGGCTGTGGTACTGAATGGCCCCGGCTGGAAAGTGAAGACGATGGCAACGAGGATGTGAATGAGCCTGGGGAAGGACAAGCCTCATCAGCCAACCGTTCTTCGAGGAAGAGACGCAAAGCAGTCAAAGCTGAACTGGTGGAAGAAAATGAACACACAGGCCCATCAACGGCGATGCCTAGGAGGAGTTTGAGAAACAGTAAAGCTGTAGCGGTCGAGGTTGCTCAAGAGGCGTCATCTGCAGGAGCTTCGCAGCCAACCAGGAGTTCTAAGAGAAGGAAGCAGTGATGAAATTGATCTGTTCTCTTCTCGCTAGTGAGATTGCCAGGATCTTTTTGTCATGGGCTTACGGTAGTAGTAGGTGATCCTTTTGAAGTGGCAACATTGCCATTTGTAATTCTGGCGGAAAATATGATGCTCCCGGCCGAAGCCTGACCATGACTTGGCTATAAATGGAGAACAGCTAGCTTGCCGATTCCTGGAGTTGCTTGCTTGACGATTCTAAATGCTGATGCAGCTACATACCAAGGAAATTTCTATCACTGAACTTTGGCCGGTAACCATTTACGTGGGCGGCCGGTAAAATTTTATATCGATAAAAAATCGGATTAATCAAAATTCATCTAAAAATTAAAAATTCAATTCAAAATTTTTTGTTCGAAAATTCTGAAATTTCCGCTAACCGCTGGTTACCGGTCGTATCACTGCCCTCCGATAAAATTTTTGAACCGATACATTTTTGACTGCTACATACTTATATATAGCTTGCTAGAGCCAGCTCCAGCTGGGAGGAAAAGAAAAGGCAATGCTGGCTGTTTTTTCTTTTGGAACAGAAAATATGACTAGCGTTAGCTTATGCGGTTCCTTACATCATTCAGGTATTGCACTGCATTGGCATGGTCTTGCCTGTTCTTTTCGACCGAAGCTAGCGGTTTTTGACTTTTACTACAATACATAACTTTTAAACGGGGTATTTTCTCAAGATGAGGACTACAAGTTAATTGTAGTACATGTTAAAAGTCCAACATCTGTATCAACCAAAATCGCAAGCGAGGATCTCTCTCCACAATCTGTCACAAACAGCTAAAATTCAAAAAATTTAGTCATAAACCATAAGCCGCAACCGTGCCAAATAACAAGCCCAAATTCCCGATGGACATGCAGCTGCACACGCGGTTTCACAAGTTTAGACTAAATCAGTGGATGAGGTGAGGTGATCGGTGCAGGTACGGCATGGTCCACGCTGAATTGCGACAAACTGGTGATAAAACGCTGCTTCTGTTGAATCGTTCATGGAACGCGCGTGCCAGATGAGTTGAGACTTCAGAGCTAAGAATAATACTACCAGTATACCGGTAGTACATTCACATTAGGCAGTGCGGTTTGAGTAAGATCATATATGCCGTCCTGACATAACTTAGAAATGAAGCAACACTGCAACAGGACAACAAGCCAAACGAGCAAGGTAGCCTGACTGAATACTGGACATAGTTTAAGAAACCATGGGTAGGCCTTGCCTTAACAGCGCGGGTGATCGACGCATCGAGCTACAAACTTCTGAATAAACCTTCATTTGCAGGAGATAAATCGAGCTACAAACATCTGAATAAATCTGACCGTACAAGTATTTGTCAAGACGGATGATCGACTGCAAAATTTCACCATTACAGGGGCCCTCCTGGCACAGCAAGAACGCAAGATTGATGATCCGATTAAATGTACCTTTTATTTTGTACCAAAAAAGAAAAAGAAAAAAGAAACTTATCTGTAGTAGTATTAGTTTCCATAGTTACATCTGCAACTGATCGAGAATGGTATACCGATAACCTGCAATCGTCTGTAAATACGCCCCAAAAAATGTCTAAAAATTTAGAATAATTCTCTTCACTGGGAACAAGTAGCCTATCTCTGTGTTCAATGCACGGCTGTTGCTGCTAGCCGTTAAGGCATTATCCAACCATGAACGCCGGCGGCGATCACCACCACCACCAGAGTGGCCTGACCTTGACCCTGCACCCTCTGCTCGCCGCCGCCGCCTTGTCGGCCAGCTTGTCTACCGTCACCTCGCACCTCGCCTTCACGTCCACCGTCCACGTCCGCATCACCTTCCCGAACCTCACCCTCACCGGCATCCTCGCCTCCACCGTCAGCGGCACCGCGCCCGCCGCCTGCTCCGCGGCCAGCTGCTTCCTTTTCTCCTTTGTTAGTGTCACGCCGCTCCCCTTCAGCGGCATCGAGAGCACCGTCACGTTCCTTGGCGCCTGGTAGAACTCGGGCCACTGACCGGCGGCGAGCTGCAAGCCTGAATAGGAGACGGTGACCTCCCCGCCGCCGCGGTAGTCGATGCCGACCTTCTTGTTCGCGCCGTTGTCCGCGCGAACCCCGGCGTCGAGCTCCGGGGAGAGCTGCGGCTGCGCGGAGGAGGAGGACAGGGCGAGGGCGTCGAGGCCCCGGATGGAGAGGGAGGCGACGGAGAAGGAGGGCGCGCGGGGGCGGAAGACGAGGTACACGGCGCCGACGAAGGCGGCGGCGAGGAGGATTAAGAGAAGGACGGCGGAGCAGGCGGCGAAGCAGGCTCGGCGGAGGAGGTGGCGGCGGGTGGGGCGCGCGGCGAGCTTCCTGTAGCGGCGCGCGCGGTCCAGGGGCGGGACACGGAGGACCTGGTCCTTGGGGATCTGGATGATGTACGTGCCCGGCGGCGGGGCGGGCCGGCGGTGGAAGCTCGGGTGCAGCGGCGTGGTCTCCGTGGGCGCGGTGGCGGCATCGTGATCCGGAGGAGGCGGAGGAGGGGAGGAGGATGGCAATGGAATGGGGTGGACGGGGTCGGCCATGGAGAAGGGAGCTGGGTTGTATTGAGCTCGAGGATATGGAGGCGCGGGGGCGGGCGCGAAGAGAAGAAGAGAGCATGTAGCTAAGCTTGCTAGGTGACTTTTATGCTGCCGACTCGGTCGTGTATTAATTTTTGCCGTAGGTAATGTATTTGATGGCGTCATTTTTTTTTTGATAAATTTATCTTCTCCGAATGTTACTGAAAATTTATACGATTATGATATTTTAAGATTTATTACATATAGTAAATAAGCTCTAAAATTACAAAATTTTATAGCGAGTGTCTAGATTTCATCTGGATGTTTTCTTCCTAACTATCATCCAAATTTGTGACCCTTGGATTAGAGATCAAGAGTCATGGCCATTGGATCTCTAATTCAACAGTCCTAAATCTGGATAATAGTTAGAAAGAAAAATATCTGGATGATGTTTAACAAAACCCAATTTTATGTACAACCTTCCGACACAACATAATTCATTGTGTAATTTTTTAACAATTTTATCCACTCTGAATATTGCTAAAAAATTTATACGATTATGATATTTTATCCACCGTTGCCATCGCGATCCAAACTCTATCCCCCTCGAGCCCTAGGGTTTTGAACCAGGGAAACAAAGCGAATGGGGGGACCGTGAAAGGCAGTGGTGGGTGGGAGGAGGAGTCAAAGAAATTTGGGAGTGATGCACAAGGGAAGGAAGCGGAGGAAGAGGAGGTGTGTATTCAAAGTTGAATCATCGCTCCTTTGTGTTACGGGCAGAGATATTCAGAAAATGTCAAGTATTTGGCTAACATGTGGGTCCTTTAAGTGGTGAGCCACATGTCAATGAGGTATCGGAAGGATTCCGTGCTAGATTTCCAATACGAAAAGGCTTTGGGTAAATGGCATGACGATAACAAAATGACAGTTGATTCGACAGAAGGTTACATGGCATGCAGGCTAAAGAACTAAGGATGATACACATATGGACGAAGATGGTTGTGAGGTCAGCGTTGTAGTCCTTACCGACCGCGACTTGGCTACCAGTTTGCGCTTTCTCTCATGCTCCGCCTCACGAGCCTCACGCTCCCTGCGCCTGCATGCCTCTAGGTGAGCTTTCGTCTCCCACCGAATACGCTCACTTCGATCTTCAACGCACCGCCGCTCCTCCATCCTCTCACATGTCGTCTGCGCGTCCCACTCCTCGTAGTCCAGCTGTCACTAATCGTGCGGGTGGATCTCCCGGTCAATCCATTGATGGTACACGCATAATGGATTCGGAGACTACGGAAAGAAAAGATAGCTTGTTAGTGTGTGTTGTATAAGAGAACTGGTAGAAGAATACAATGTAACCCGTCCTTACCGGATGGTGGTAACGGGCTGTGTCCCAACGCCGGTCAAGATAGGCCTCGGTGCACAGAATTCAGGTACACCATCAACCTCCCATAAATGGCACCTCGAGCCGGGAGGCAATTTGCATGCACTGCCTCCATGCTACGGTGCCATTCACCTTCACAAGCTCCCGCACGTCATTCATGCAGGTGATTCCCTCGATCGTAAGTTTCATCGCCATTGCCTCCATGGCGAACTTCCTCCAAATGCAGATTCGAAGCTCATGAATATTCATCACACTGAGCCCCTTGGCCCGGAGCACCTTGTATTGGTATGTCGATAGATCCAACCCATCAGATCCTGCCTGTACAAGACTATCGCCATAGAACACTGTCAAGTGTTCCATGTTTGCGACTACGTGAAGTCACAACAACCAGATAAGCAGTAAGTGTTACAATAAAAAATGATAACAAGCAGCATGCAAGTTAGTGATTACATGTGTTTAACTACATAGGAATAATTCATTAATTAGCGAATTATAGGTACCATACGTACATAGTACCAAACAATAATAAATTATGGGTGCCGTACGTACACAAAAATAATATAAAATTATGGCTAAATTACCACAACCTACTTACTTCATAATATGAACTACTTTAATTATGACTAATTGAATAACACTAATTAACTACGACTATAGGAATAACGTTGAAAGCATACGACAAAAATTTACCTGTCTTTTGGGAGAAGCAATCATCATTGCCATGTCCTCGACAAACGTGCACTGGATTCTCTAAAGAATGAGCTATGCTCTCTTAATTTTGAGTAACGAGCGCAAGAATGAGCTTATGTGATGAGCGATAAACAACAGCAAGATCTTCGTATTTATAGCCAAACAAAAAGGGAACCTGCTGAGCTCACCTTGCAAATTAAGAACTCCTTGTCGACGTGCAGCTCTACAGGTGAGAGGGGATGACACTGACAAATATGCAGACAAGGGAGCGTGCAAGGAGAGATGGTATGGACATAACGACACATGTGCATATGAGGGAGCGAGAGAGGGGAGACGGCACGGATAGAGTGACAAATATGCGAAGGAGGTAGCGGAAAAGGGGGATAGTAGTAACGGACCGACATATGTGTGAAGAAGAGAGGTTACGCATGGTAAAAGATGCCTACCGCATGGTGGCCATGCGGCAGACGATTTCAATCGCTAATTAAATAAGCATCGCATATCACAAATTATAATTAAATTAATCCAAAAAGCAGTACATATAGTTTAGGCCGGGTGCTGATGGCCCAGTTGTCAGCTGCAGCGCGCTGCCACCTAGTCACCGAGCGACAAAAGTGCTTTTTCTGCCATTCTCATGCGCATATGGCTATTTTTATAAATACAAGTTGAAAACATGCCAAAAGTACCAAACATTCTACTAAGAGCAGTTGTCCGTATAGTATATGTAGGGCACAAGATGTTACGAAGGAGAGAAAGTATAGAGAATTAAGTCGTCTTTCGTACAGTAATCGATAACATAAGAAATAAGATATATTGCATATAGAGGAGTTATTTCTAGAGATATATAAAAAGATTATATATTATGTGAACTGCCTTTAGTATTTTTTATAGATAATATAAAAGATGTTATAGACAATAGATGTATGTTCCATTATAAATGCTTTAAATTTGCACGCACGCAGGCAGAGTAGGTGTGAATGATTTGGTTACGTTAATACATATGGAGTTTTCTACGAAGGGGTCAACAAATATGGGTTTAATTAGTAATAGTAGGATTATGGGGGACACAGATACTCAGACGCAAGGTTCCAATTCCAAACTGAGGTTTCTCGTACAACGGTGCCCCTCTGCTCCCAGCATGCATCCTCTTGTCTTGTAATGCTTGTTGTATTTTTCTTTGTTTCTACCATAGATGTCACATCTTCACAGCGTAAGATTTTTATTAACTTAACTATGTGCAACCAGACAAACGACGACGTGAACTATAACGCCCCCGTTTCCAGGGGCGCGTACGGACACGGCACCCCGCAACTATTCACGCATGAACAGTTATGGAGTGTCGCGCAAGAGTATACCATTGCATGCCTACAACAAAAGTTCAGCATATATTTCACATACGGATTAACATCCATTTTCAACAGCGGGGCGTGCAAGCCCAAAGTATAATTACATTACAGAAGCTCCAAGATCCGCTTGAGCGCGGCCAGGACCTAAAGCCACGGATCCTCGTCGAAGAAGCGACCTTCCGGGACTTCCTCAACGGGGAGGCAAACACCTTCGTCTTGATCCTCTAAAGAAGGGCAAAAGCAAGCCGTGAGCCAATCAACCGGCTCAGCAAGTCCCAAAGGGACCCTAACTTATTACATGCACGAAACATCAAAGGAAGGGAGTATACTTGGTTTATTAATTTGAGTGGATGCAGTTTTATTTGCAAGCATTTTAGAAGACGAACCCAAAACTACTCCTCAAGAACTCAGGGGTTTTTCATGAAGAGTTCATTAACCAACGAGTCAAGTTTAAACATGTACAAAACTACTTAAGCTTTCTTCTGGAATCACCCAAGTGACACACTCCAATAGCAGGAGCACGGCGTATTCGAATACCATTTATTAGACTCTGCGAGTTTGCTCGGCTTTACCCACACGATCCCTTAACTCCCGCGACGAGTTAAGAAAGCGGTCGTTTCACCGCTCAACTCTTTATATAGGCTCTACAGGTAGAATTCACTCGGTCCGCTCGCTCACACACACACACAAAGAAAAAGAAAACGGTGCCGCTCGAGTGAATCTCTGGTTGTTAGGCACCCAATCACGGCCCGCCTAACCTTTGTTACTCAAACACCTTCTCCACAACGCTGTAGAGTTTCAATCGAGTTGAGCGGCTACTAAACCGGTGTTGACAAGTCAACTCCTGTGGTTGGCGGTCACCATGTCAATTGCTCGGCGTAAGGGTCTAGTCCTTATATTTTTCCCGAGTCCGCAACCCCGGCCAGGTCCGCAACCTGCAACCCAGGGTAAGAGGCGGGCGAAAACCGTCTCGCGGCGCACCACAGCCCCCCTTACCCTAACTTACATGTCGACATACTCCGTCCTAGGGCACGGCATCCCATACTACCCTGCCCTAGAGCCGGATTTTCCAAATTCTATTGGCCCGCAGCCACAACCTTATTAGTGTAAGACTTGCATGATAATAATAACTTACAAATATTTAGAATAACAGATAATTAATTCTAGGGTTACAAAGGCATGGCTACGAGTTTAACATGTCATTTATCGGTGGTAGGGTTAACTATATAACAAGTCATTCTAAACATTTTATTTTATTTTGAACTAACATTTCAGAACTAGCTCAATGCAAATAGCGTAATAACATAATTAAATAACATGGGTTGCAACATGATCAAAGGATTTGGGACTTGCCGATAATTTGGACGATCTCGGCTAGCTCGAACGTAGAAGCACCTTGGTCCTGCGACTGCACTTGAGCTTCCGGAATTTCCGACACTAGCGCAAACACTGAAAATAACATAAATCCGGCTTGAGCCTAATCAAGCGAGGAAAAATAATCTATTAAAAAGGAATAAAATGCATAAATCATTCAAATGGAATTTTAGGAATTTTTCTAGGATGAATCTGTGGAAATGGAGTTCACCAGAGGGTCTAGAATAATATTTGGAGCAAAGTGGTGAAATTTGGGAATTTTTGGGATTTTTTGTGATTTTCTAGGATTTATTTAAGTTTTCTGGAATATTGGAAATTGGAAAATTGCTGGAAAATCACTTTGCACAGTAAAAGGCCGGCCCATGGCCACAGTGCGGCCTGGCCGGGGAGTCGGCCCGCGCGGCCGAAGGCCAGCCAGCGCTGCTTTGTTCTGTGCAGAGAGCGAGCGGCCGAGGGACGACGGCCAGAGCGAAGCGCGCCAGCGGCACGGATGCCCGCCGCGTGGCCCGGGGCGGACGGCGGCGGAGCGAGACGGGATGAGCGGTTGCGATGGGGAAGCGGGGAGATCGGACGGCTGGGACTTAGGGGAGGCGGCGAACCGGTACGGAGGATCCAACGGGTGAAGTTAAATGGCAACGGGCGGATCCGATGGCGGAGGAGGGGCCACGTCCGTCGTCTTCCACCTCCAGCCGCTACAGTGACCGCGCGGCGGGGTCACGGTGGCGACGGCGGCCTGGGCGCTAGAGGGCTCGTCGGCGATCACCGAGGGTACCGGCGGGTAGAGGGGACAGCGGGGAACCCATTTCGGGTAGTTAGCATTCGCGGGGACCAAAGGGGAGAGAGGGAGGGAGAAGGGGGTGGTTCGGGGATTTCATGGTGGAGAGGTTTGCCGGCGGCGAGGAAGCTTAATCGGCCGTGATTACACCATCAAGGGGTCCAAGCGCTCACATTGATGGCGGGCGTGGTGCTGGGAGCTTCGAGCGAGCCGCCACGGAGCACTGGCTGGGCGGCGGAGTCGTCGGCGTCAAGGCTCCTCGAGAGTCCTCTGTCGAGGAAGAGCATGAGGAGGGTCGAGTGAGGAGGAAGCTCGGGGTGCAAGAAACTGGAGAATGAAGGAGGGGAGCAGGAGATTGACTCCAGGGGGTCGCCGGCGCAGGGGAAGACGGTGGCGGAGCTACGGGCGGCGGGAGCTCAATCGGCTGCTCTGGGGTGTTCTCTGGAGTGGCAGGAGGGGATTGGGAGTGTTTGGGGAGCTCGGGAAGCAAAGGAAATGAGGGGGGGAAGCCGGGGGAGATTTATACCCGCACGGGAGGGGGCGAGGCGTGGAGGGGAAGCCACGGCGGGCTCTGGGGCGACAGGAGGGGAATGGGGGCAGGTGGGGCGTCTCCTCCGCGGGGTAGGGCGGTGACCGGAGGGGTGACGCCGGCGCTGTAGCGCATTAATGGCGACGGACGGGAGCAGGTGCGCTGCGGCCGGGGTTGGGGCGTGTCCGCGCGTGGGAGAGGGAGAAGCCGCCGCTGCCAGGTGGGGCGGAGTTGCGCGGGGCGACGTGGAGCGACGACGGCCACTCCTCGGACCCGAGGCTGCTCGGGGCGGCGCGCGAGAAGGACCGGGCGCGCGAGAGCGGGCACGCACGGCGCAGCGCAGCGCGCGCTTCGCAGCGCGTCTTGTGGCGCGGCGGCGCGGGCGCGCGCCAACAGAGGAGGGCTCGAGGCGGCGCCGAGGCGAGGGAAACGGAAGGAGAGATGGCGCCCGGGAGGCGCGCAGGCGCGCGGAGAGGCGAAGCGGGAGGGAGGCGGGCGCCAAAGAAGTGGAGAAAACGGAATGGCGAGAAAGGAAAGCGCATTTCACGAAACTTTCCGAAAGGAAAGTTTTCAAAATTCACCAAAAAAATGCGCAAAAGCACGAAATTTATTTTGAATTTTTCGGGGCTTTTCAACCTACCCCCTTAAAAGAATCTCGACCCGAGATTAACTTGTCGAGGAGTAAGTTGGGAAATCTCATTGCAAATCGACTCGTTCCCAAGTGACTCTTGGTGTATGATTCTTCCATCAGTACTCTGCGAACCCGACGTTCTTGTTTACGAGCTGCCTTTACATCGTTTAAAGTATTTGTAGTGGTTCTTGACATATGTGCAATCATCTTGCAATTCAATGTCCGACGGTGGCACTTCATCCGCTGGTGGCGTAGACACTTAGAAGGCGGGATACGTGGAACACATTGTGAATTCTAGATAAGTTGGGCGGAAGCTGCACTTGGTAAGCTACTTCCCCAACTCTTCCAATTATCTGAAACGGTCCCACATATCTTGGTGCTAATTTGCCTTTGACTTGAAATCTCTTGACTATCTTGAATGGGGTGACTTTGATGTAGACATAATCTCCAACTTCGAAACTCAAATCTTTCCTGCGATTATCTGCATAGTTCTTCTGTCGGTCTTGTGCCATCTTCAGTCTGTCCCTGACAATCCTAACATGTGCTTCTGCATCTTGAGCAATCTGGGGACCAATGAGTTGTCGCTCTCCTGTTTCTGTCCAGTTCAGTGGAGTCCTGCATTTCCTGCCATAGAGTGCTTCAAACGGTGCCATCTAAATACTGGCTTGATAGCTGTTATTGTATGAGAACTGAGCAAATGGTAAACAGGTGTTCCATGTTGCTCCATACACTATCGCACAAGCTCTCAACATGTCTTCTAGAATCTGATTGGTTCTCTCTGTTTGTCCATCCATGCATGGATGATATCTTTGAGCTGAAATTCAGATCGGTGCCCATGGCTTCATGCAACTTTTCCCAGAACTTGGACGTAAACTGTGCTCCTCTATCTGACACAATCTTCTTCGGAACTCCATGGAGTGTCACTATTCTGGTCAAATACAACTTGGCAAGCTTGTCCTTCCAGTAGGTTTGCTTAATCGGGAGGAAATGAGCAACCTTGGTCAATCTATCGATAATGACCCAGATAGCATCATATCCCTCACGAGTCTTGGGAAGTCCAGTAATGAAGTCCATTCCCATGCTATCTCATTTCCATTCGGGTATTGGCAAAGGCTGCAACAATCCCGATGGTTTTCGGTGGTCTATTTTGATCTGTTGGCAAACATCACATTTAGCCACGTATTCTGCCACTTCTTTCTTCATCCTATTCCACCAATACTGCTTCTTCAAGTCTTGGTACATTTTAGTGCTTCCCTGATGGATTGAGAATTGAGATGAGTGGGCTTCGGATGGAATCAACTCTTTTAACTCCTTGTCGGGTATACAATAGCGATCACGGAAGGTGATGATTCCATGCTCGTCTATCGCATATCTTGATGAATTTTCTTCTTGAATATCCTTTTTCAGTTTTTGAATCTCTTCATCTTCATCTTGTGCTGCTTTCATCTGATCTGTCAGCAATGGTTGGAGTCCCAACGCTGCCATACTGCCTTGTTCAGTGATCACCCAATTTAGCCGTAGGATATCTCATTGCAACTCTGGTGGGTACTCTGTCGTGCTGACTTTGCTTGGACGAGTCTCTTGTCTAAGGGTATCGGCCACTACATTGGCTTTGCCCGGGTGATATTGAAGATCAATGTCATAGTCTTCATTCAACTCTAGCCATCTCCGCTGTCTCATATTCAACTCTGGCTGTGTGAACAAGTATTTCAAGTTCTTGTGCTCTGAGGACATCTCACAACGATTCCCTAGCAGGTAGTGCCACCAAATTTTGAATGCATGCACCACAACTGCTAGTTCTAAATCGTGTGTGGGATAATTCTCCTCATGCGGCTTCAACTGTCTTGAGGCATAAGCGACAACCTTTCCGTCTTGCATAAGTACACATCCCAAACCTTGCTTTGAAGCATCACAATAAACTTGGAATTCCTTTTTTTGGATTAGGCAAAATCAAGACGGGCGTGGTTGTCAATTTGGTCTTTAACATCTGAAAACCTTCTTCACATGCATCTGTCCATGTGAATGGCTTATCCTTCTTCAATAGCTGAGTGAGTGGTCGAGAAATTTTCGAGAAGCCTTCAATGAATCGGCGATAATAGCCCGCCAATCCAAGGAAACTCCTTACTTCAGTCACGGTCTTGGGTTGTTTCCATTCCATAACTGCAAATATCTTTTCTGGATCGACCTTCACTCCATCTTCAGATATAATGTGGCCCAAGAAAGCAACTTCTTTTAGCCAAAAACTGCACTTGTCAAACTTTGCATATAGCTGATGTTCCCTCAGTCTTGACAATACCATGTGCAAATGTTGTCTGTGCTCTTCTTCACTCTTGGAATATATCAGGATATCATCAATGAAGACAATCACAAATCGATCCAATTGGTCCATATGCACCAGGTTCATAAAATTCATGAAATATGCTGGCGCATTGGTTAGACCAAATGGCACGACCGTGAATTCAAATAATCCATATCTGGTGATGAAAGCTGTCTTCTCTCGATCTTGCTCTCGGATCTTGAGCTGATGGTAACCCGAGCGCAAGTCGATCTTAGAGAATTCTTTGGCACCTTTGAGTTGATCAAACAAATCATCAATTTTTGGGCAAGGGTACTTGTTTCTGGTGGTGACAACATTCAGTCTCTGTAATCTACACACATTCCTAGCTCTTCATTCTTCTTCTTCCCTAGTAAGACTGGTGCCGACCAAGGCGAAACAATTGGTCGAACAAACTCTTTCTCTTGCAGTTCACCTAACCGTCTCTTGAGCTCTTTCAATTCACTAGCTGACATTCTGTACTGGGGTTTCGCAGTTAGTTTTGTGCCTGAAATCAACTCTATGGCAAGTTCTATTTGTCGGTCAGGGGTCTGTCTGGTAGTTCTTCTGGGAATACATCAAGGTATTCTTGTATTATTGACACTTGATCTGGTGTAACTGCTAGCATGTTGATCATGCGCTTTCTTGCATCCTTCAATACTTCTCGTTTTTTTTTCTCCACTTTCTGACCTTCAAGGGTTACCAATGATACTGTTTTGATCTCACAATCTACCTTGCCTTTATTCTTGGCTAGTCGGTTCATGCCCAAATGGCATCTAACCCTTGCATAACTGGCTGCAGTAAATCTGCTTTAACCTCTGCTGGATTGACTTTGACTCCTTCTCACTTGTACCTGCATATCATCATTGGGTATATGCTACAGGTTCACACTTAGCTGGATTATGCAGTACCAGGGCTACATATATGTCTGGGTCTGTTAGGATCAACTTCATTGCAACATGAACTTCTCATCCATTACATTTTACACAGATGGTTTTCATACATTTTCATAGTCTTGCCACAAGCCTTAGTTAAAGTAATTTACAGACAAACCATTAAGTTCTTCCAACTGGTTTACAAAAGGATAACCAAAAGTACATCATCTCATAACTTGTCCTGCATAGCTCATGTTTTCTTTACTGTCTGTTGGTTTTGGGCTTGGAGTTTAGCTGCTTCTGATGACAAAGTCCTTCTGGGACACTGATGCTTGTAGTGTCCAGTCTCTCCACAATGGAAACATGTATCTGTCCTTCGTGGACAGCTGCTAGTAAGATGCTTGCCACCGCAGGTGAGGCACTTGATGGCGAGTGGTGAGGGAGTGGCATACTGCTGAGACTGTTCAGACTGGGTCTTCTCAGGGTAGGATTCTTCTTCTTCCATCGGTGGCGGACGTGATGTTGATGTCTGCCTCTTTGCTTGCTTTCTAGCTTCTTCTGTAGGTAAGGACTTCAGTGGGCATTGGCAGCGGTAATGTCCATCCCGTTCACAGTGAAAACAAGCCGTTGGTGAAGGAGGCGAAGGCTGCTTTCGTTTCATAACTTTCACGTAACCTGGTCTTTCTTCTATTTGTAGAGCTCGATCAACCAGGTTCAATAGGCTTGAAAACTTCATGGCCTGAAGGCGTTGTCTCATATTGGGTTGTAGACCTTTCATAAAGTACTCCATCCTTTTAGCTTCGGTGTTAGTTTCCTCTTGAGCAAATCGGGATAACTGATAAAATTGTTGTAGATATGCTGTGATGGAGTTCCCTCCTTGTTGAAGATCAAGAAAATCCTGATATTTTCCTGCGATAACTTCAGGAGGAATGCAGGCTTGGCGAAATCTCTTCACAAAGTCTTCCCATGTAATACCTTCCTTATTTGGGTGTATCCACTCGATAGCATTCCACCAAGTAATTACAGGCTCGGACAACTGATAGGTGGCGAAAAGGACTTTCTCTTTATCTGTACACTGGATAGTATTCATTCTTCTCTCAATATCTTGTAACCAGTTATCTGCATTCAGTGGTTCTGTTGCAGAGGGGAATTTAGGTGGTTGAGTTTGCAGGAATGCTGTAAACTTCAATGCAATTGCGCTTGATCTTGTGTGACTCTTGGTGTCACCTTGACATTTGGGTGATCCGCCGCTATCCGCTCAAGCAAGCGGGTCATTGATCTAGCATTCGCAGAATATTTTGCTCCCTCTGATGGCGATTTTGTTCCATCATCGCTATTATGCTGGCAAGTGTGGCTTGATCTGTGGCAGGTGCACCCTGCCTGTTGGTCTGATCACTCTACTGTGTTGGGTCCATCTGTCAATTGGGAACTTGAGATCAGCTTTGCAGCAGCTTTGGACAGTAAGAGTAGATAAGTAAGACATTGAATTTCAAGGTAAGTATAGGGCGAAAAAGGTAAGAACGAGAGCGAAAGGGGACAGGAGAAAGCTTTGAACACAGTGGAATTACTGATAATTAAGCAAACAATATACAAGGGTAAAGAACATAGATTTACAATATGCAGGTGGTACACAAAACACTTAGGGTTCATGATTACACCTACTTTACATTACAAAGAAATACTACTACCACTCAGGGCCAATCTAATCTAGCGAACAATCGCTACTCCTCCAACTACGGAGGAACGAAATTTTGAAGCTAGACGAGCAAAGCAGTAAACATTTTGCGAAAGTAAAACTTAAGCGGAAGTAAACTAAGATAGATAAGGTAGCAACAAGAGAGGGAAAAGACAGCAATAATACTTATATTTTTCGTAAATCCTTTTTATGGCTTTAAATTAAGTTTTGCGATAAAATCGGTTCCTAGTTTGCCTTAGGTCTCAACCTACGGTCAAGAGCCTGCTCTGATACCACTTCTTATAACGCCCGTTTCGGGCGCGTCACGACACGACACCCGCAACTATTCACGCATGAACAGCTATGGAGTGTCGCGCAAGAGTATACCATTGCATGCCTACAACAAAAGTTCAGCATATATTTCACATACGGATTAACATCCATTTTCAACGGCGGGCGTGCAAGCCCAAAGTATAATTACATTACTGAAGCTCCAAGATCCGCTTGAGCGGCCGGGACCTAAAGCCACGGATCCTCGTCGAAGCGACCTTCCGGACTTCCTCAGCGGGAGGCAAACACCTTCGTCTTGATCCTCTAAAGAAGGGCAAAAGCAAGCCGTGAGCCAATCAACCGGCTCAGCAAGTCCCAAAGGGACCTAACTTATTACATGCACGAAACATCAAAGGAAGGAGTATACTTGGTTTATTAATTTGAGTGGATGCGTTTTATTTGCAAGCATTTTAGAAGACGGACCCAAAACTACTCCTCAAGAACTCGGGGTTTTTCATGAAGAGTTCATTAACCAACGAGTCAAGTTTAAACATGTACAAAACTACTTAAGCTTTGTTCTTGGAATCACCCAAGTGACACACTCAATAGCAGGAGCACGGCGTATTCGAATACCATTTATTAGACTCTGCGAGTTTGCTCGGCTTTACCCACACGATCCCTTAACTCCCGCGACGAGTTAAGAAAGCCGGTCGTTTCACCGCTCAACTCTTTATATAGGCTCTACCCGTAGAATTCACTCAGTGCAGCTCGCTCACACACACACACACAAAGAGAAAGAAAACGGTGCCGCTCGAGTGAACTCTACCGTTGTTAGGCACCCAATCACGGCTGCCTAACCTTTGTTACTCAAACACCTTCTCCACAACGCTGTAGAGTTTCAATCGAGTTGAGCGACTACTAAACCAAAGTTGACAAGTCAACTCCGTGGTTGGCGGTCACCATGTCAATTGCTCAGCGTAAGGGTCTAGTCCTTATATTTTTCCCGAGTCCGCAACCCCGCCAGGTCCGCAACCTGCAACCTGGGGTAAGAGGCGGGCGAAACCGCTCATGGCGCACCACAGCCCCCTTACCCTAACTTACATGTCGACATACTCCGTCCTAGGGCACGGCATCCCATACTACCCTGCCCTAGAGCCGGATTTTCCAAATTCTATTGGCCCGCAGCCACAACCTTATTAGTGTAAGACTTGCATGATAATAATAACTTACAAATATTTAGAATAACAGATAATTAATTCTAGGGTTACAAAGGCATGGCTACGAGTTTAACATGTCATTTATCGGTGGTAGGGTTAACTATATAACAAGTCATTCTAAACATTTTATTTTATTTTGAACTAACATTTCAGAACTAGCTCAATGCAAATAGCGTAATAACATAATTAAATAACATGGGTTGCAACATGATCAAAGGATTTGGGACTTGCCGATAATTTGGACGATCTCGGCTAGCTCGAACGTAGAAGCACCTTGGTCCTGCGACTGCACTTGAGCTTCCGGAATTTCCGACACTAGTGCAAACACTGAAAATAACATAAATCCGGCTTGAGCCTAATCAAGCGAGGAAAAATAATCTATTAAAAAGGAATAAAATGCATAAATCATTCAAATGGAATTTTAGGAATTTTTCTAGGATGAATCTGTGGAAATGGAGTTCACCAGAGGGTCTAGAATAATATTTGGAGCAAAGTGGTGAAATTTGGGAATTTTTGGGATTTTTTGTGATTTTCTAGGATTTATTTAAGTTTTCTGGAATATTGGAAATTGGAAAATTGCTGGAAAATCACTTTGCACAGTAAAAGGCCGGCCCATGGCCACAGTGCGGCCTGGCCGGGGAGTCGGCCCGCGCGGCCGAAGGCCAGCGCGGCTTTGTTCTTGCGCGCGCAGCGAGACGGAGCGGGCGAGGGACGACGGCCCAGAGCGAAGCGCGCCATCGCGCGACGGATGCCCGCCGCGTGGCCCGGGCGGGCGCGGCGGAGCGAGGCGGATGGCGGTTGCGATGGGGAAGCGGGAGATCGGACGGCTGGGACTTAGGGAGGCGGCGAACCGTGCGGAGGATCAACGGTGAAGTTAAATGGCAACGGGCGGATCCGATGGCGGAGGAGGGGCCACGTCCGTCGTCTTCCACCTCCAGCCGCTACAGTGACCGCGCGGCGGGGTCACGGTGGCGACGGCGGCCTGGGCGCTAGAGGGCTCGTCGGCGATCACCGAGGGTACCGGCGGGTAGAGGGGACAGCGGGGAACCCATTTCGGGTAGTTAGCATTCGCGGGGACCAAAGGGGAGAGAGGGAGGGAGAAGGGGGTGGTTCGGGGATTTCATGGTGGAGAGGTTTGCCGGCGGCGAGGAAGCTTAATCGGCCGTGATTACACCATCAAGGGGTCCAAGCGCTCACATTGATGGCGGAGGCGTGAGCTGGGGAGCTTCTGAGCGAGCTGGCCACGGGAGCACGGCTGGGGCGGCGGAGGTCGTCGGCGTCAAGGCTCCTCAGAGGTCCTCCTGTCCAGGGAAGAGCATGAGGAGGGTCAGTGAGCTGAGGGGAAGCTCGGGGTGCAAGAAACTGGAGAATGAAGGAGGGGAGCAGGAGATTGACTCCAGGGGGTCGCCGGCGCAGGGGAAGACGGTGGCGGAGCTACGGGCGGCGGGAGCTCAATCGGCTGCTCTGGGGTGTTCTCTGGAGTGGCAGGAGGGGATTGGGAGTGTTTGGGGAGCTCGGGAAGCAAAGGAAATGAGGGGGGGAAGCCGGGGGAGATTTATACCCGCACGGGAGGGGGCGAGGCGTGGAGGGGAAGCCACGGCGGGCTCTGGGGCGACAGGAGGGGAATGGGGGCAGGTGGGCGTCTCCTCCGCGGGGTAGGGCGGTGACCGGAGGGGTGACGCCGGCGCTGTAGCGCATTAATGGCGACGGACGGGAGCAAAGCGCCTGCGGCGGGTTAGGGCGTGTCCGCGCGTGGGAGAGGAAGCCGCCGCGCAGGTGGGGCCGGAGTTGCGCGGGCGGCGTGGAGCGACGACGCCACTCCTCCGACCGAGGCTGTCGGGACGCGCGGCGCGCGAAAGGACCGGGCGGCGCGAGGCGGGCGCGGCGCAGCGCAGCAGCGCAGCGCCCAGCGCGCTTGCGGCGGCGCGGCGGCGGCGCTGGGGCGGCGCCAACAGAGGGAGGGCTCGGGGAGGCGCTGAGGCGAGGGGAAAACGGAAGGAGAGATGGCGCCAGCGGGGAGGCGCGGGCGCAGGGCGCGCAGGAGAGGAGAAAGCGGGGAGGGAGGCGGGGCGCCAAAGAAGTGGAGAAAACGGAATGGCCGAGAAAGGAAAGCGCATTTCCGACGAAACTTTCCCGAAAAGGAAAGTTTTCAAAATTCACCCAAAAAAAATGCAGCAAAAAGCACAGAAATTTATTTTGAATTTTTTCCAGGGCTTTTCATGAACCACTATCTCGGTTGCAGCAACATGCAACACGTAAATTTATCCAACCACATCTTTGAATACTTGTCTACTCAATCATACGAAAATAGATATAACGATCTTTCTATAATTTCACGAGGAAACTATCCAGAGTATCACTCTCGTCTGCCTGACTCGCCGTTGGTTATGTTCATCCATTTCATGTATATTTTCCTTTTGAATCTAAAAAAGGGTTATGTTTATCCATTTTCACATATCTAACATTGCTTTGTCCGGTTTCGAAAGTAATTTCTTCCTGTTTTTTTACCACTTAACAGCGATTATAACCTGCATTGTATATTTTATATTGACATATATACTCCAGTTAATTATAGTACTGTTTGGATCCCCTTGTTACTTCTTCTTGTTGCTGCTGCGATATGTCATCGATACAAGATCAGACAGTAAAATTAGAAACACGTCTAGTCGGATACGGAGACCACCAAAGATGTAGAGTGACTTAAAGAGAAGCACACGAATGATAAATGTATTCAATATGAATGCTAGGGTTATAAATAGCCTCTCCCCTTATAAGAGGTTCAATTTATAGAGGGGGAGAGGGACGCGACTGGAATTACAAGTTTGCTCTCAAGACCTAATTTACTCTAGAGGTATCTTTGTTCTTTGTCCCACGTGAGTCCCACCATGCCTGAGACTCCGAGGGTTAGTTTGTGGCTGACTCCGGACCCGTCTAGGGTTGATTTATGGACTTCATCAAGGTTGGCTCTAGATCCCACCGGGATTAGCTTGTGGACTCCGCCAAGGTTGCCCTTGGACCCCCTTTGGGGCTGGCTTATGGACTCTGCTGAGATTGATCCTCGATAGGTGCCATCACACCGGTGTGGTCGTAGACCCGAAGTAGTGCGAAGACCGTCCAACACGATGAATCCTCATGCCTCGTGAAATTATATTGCTCTCGGTAAACCATGTTGGGCAAAAGCAACGTGCATGGAGAGATCAGGTTTGAAACACATGAATTTCGTAACAAAGAAAACATCCACTCTAATTGGGACGTTTTGTACAAAGTTCCTAGGTGCGTTCCAAATGGAGCCAAAGTGGCCCGGTTCATTCTAGTTTTTTTAGCGACTTCTGGCTTCTGACTATTAGTTTTTAACTGAAATTATACTGTAGTGACTATTACCTTTTTCTGAGTTATTTAGTTAAAGGAAAATAAAAAATAAGGAAAAAAAATAAAAAACATTGTTATATCTCTACAAATAATATAAAGAAAAACAAAAAAGTAAAAAGAAGAAGAAAAGACAAAAAAAAAGAGCTAAGGTGTTCATTTCAGCTGCTGTCTAGTTTCTTAAAACTAGAAGACAAAGGCTAAGCTGTAATGGATTGAGAATTTTGGACACTGTTGGATCCCTGTGCATTCAAAATTCCCGTTTTGACCCCCGAACGAAAAAAATTCCAGATTTGGACCCCTCCTCACCGCGCGTTAACGTCAGCGCGACACGTGCCCCGGTCGTGCGGTACCAGACCGCACGACCCGCGTGGCGTAGCTCCGACCGCGTGATCGTTTCGCCGAGCGCACCACCGCCCGCGCGAGCGCGCGTTGTCCAGCCCAAGCGCGCCACCTCCCGCTCGAGCGCGCGTTGCATTCGCCGACCGCACGACCAAAGCGTCGCGAGCGCGCGTCCCTTTTACCATATGCATCAACTGTAGCGCACGACCGAAATCACCTACAGATTCTTTACGGGACATCGATACTATATGCATCAACTGTAGCCCCAAATATCTACATGGTGACAAAAAATCACTACATGGTCCCGTAAAAAAATCAGTACTTGGGAATCGCCGGTCAAAAAGGGACGCGCGCTCGCGAACGCTCCGGTCGCGCGGTCGGCGAATGCAACGCGCGCTCGAGCGGGAGGTGGCGCGCTCGGGCTGGACAACGCGCGCTTGCGCGGGAGGTGGCGCGCTCGGCGAAACGATCGCGCGCTCGGAGCTACGCCACGCGGTCGTGCGATGCAGTACCGCACGATTGGATGAACGATCGGTCGTGCGGTACCAGACCGCACGACCGAGCACGTGTCACGCTGGCGTAATCGCGCGGTGAGGAGGGGTCTAAATCTGAAATTTTTTTCGTTAAAGGGCCAAAACGGGAATTTTAGGTGCACAGAGGTCCAAATTTCCACGCCGCGCTGCCGCCGGGGCAACCTGCACCGTCAATAGGGCAATTTGGCGGACACTGTTGGACCCTAAAATATCAAAAATTCCGTTTTCGAACCCCTAATGAAAAAAATTCCAATTTTGGACCCCTCCCGACCGCGCGTTTCTCCCGTCGCGCCACGTGCCCGATGCGTGCGGTGTGGTACCGCCGCGACCGCCTTCGCCCGCGGGTCGTGCGGTACCACACCGCACGCACCCGCCGCCGACCGCATGTCCCACCTCCCGACCGCACGACCCGAATGCCGCGGAGCGCCGGCCGCGCGTTCGCCCGCCCGAGCGCGCGTATCCCCGCTCTGACCGCGCGATCACCTGGCTGAGCGCACGTCTCCCGCCCGACCGCGCGTCTGAATTTTTGACCGCACATTTGCCGCTCCCAACCGCACGACTCCACTGTGCACCGGACGGCCGAGCGCAAGATTCAATTTCCGACCGCACGACCGAAAAAATAAGCAACGCTAGCGTTAAAAAGCATGTTTGAACATCCGAGCGCACGACTAAACAACGGCCGAGCGCACGACTGAACACTCCGTCTGTTCACGTGACTTCCGAGCGCACGACTGAACATCTGCTAAAGCATGTTTGAACATCCGCTAAAGCATGTGACTGAACTATGATGTTAGTTTCGAAACTAAATTAAATTAGGACATCTACACTAATTTTTAAAATACTGCTGCACCAACCAATAGCATATCCCGTAGGCACATACAATAGCAAATGAATCATCTAGATGTCTGGATCATATAGGAAACCGACTACCTGTGAACTGACGGCGGGCTACACTCGTCATGAAGGAAGCACATGGCCTCAGCCACACCGGTGGCAATCTTCAGTCTAGTTATCCAATCCAATGGGGACACTGCTAATGGTGATGACACCACCGGATTTACACGGATGTTCAAACGTGCACAGTGCACCAGACGGAGTGTTCAGTCGTGCGCTCGGCCGTTGTTCAGTCGTGCGCTCGGATGTTCAAACATGCTTTTTAACGCTAGCGTTGCTTATTTTTTTCCGGTCGTGCGGTCGGAAATTGAATCGTGCGCTCGGCCGTTCGGTGCACAGTAGAGTCGTGCGGTCGGGAGCGGCAAACGTGCGGTCAAAAATTCAGACGCGCGGTCGGGCGGAGACGTCGCGCTCACCAGCGATCGCGCGGTCGTGCGAGGGATACGCGCTGCGCTGGCGCGAACGCGCTGGCGCTCCGCGGCATTCGGGTCGTGCGGTCGGGAGGCGGGACATGCGGTCGGCGGCGGGTCGTGCGGTGTGGTACCGCACGACCGTGAACATCTTGATCGTCGCGGTACCACACCGCACGCATCGGCACGGGCGCGACGGGAGAAACGCGCGGTCGGGAGGGGTCCAAAATTAGAATTTTCTTTATTAGGGGGTCAAAAACGGAATTTTTGATATTTTAGGGTCTAACAGTGTCCAAAATTCATGGATTGAGCCTCACGAACATGTTACATTCCATGTAGCTTATAGTCCGGATGTTTTTGACTGGCTAGCTGAGAGCCGCAACAACCGGACCTATATAGCAGTATTACATACATACTTATAGGTCCTATATAGCAGTATTACATACATACTTATAGGTCCTATATAGCAGCCCTGATCAACTCGGTTTCGGCTTCTGGCTTATTTTTCACTATTCATAAGTTTCGTCTTTTTCTGAACTTTTGGCTTTTTGTTGAGCTTTTTTGCCAGTTTTTTCCGTATTTGTTTGTATTATACGTAATAGGCTAACATATTTTTTATATTTTTAAATTTTTTTAAATTTAATTATGCTAAATAAGTCTCTGTCAGCTACAGTGTTTTTTTCAACCAGTTACAGTGTTTTCAACCATAAGCCATAAACTTTTCAGCCGAACCGATCACCACCATAAGTTCGTTGCGAACATCTGAACAAGGTACCAAGCATGCCTGAATGAATGCATCGTTAAGAGGAAAGAAAGTGCGCGCATTGTGTAAAGTACGCTCAGTTGTTTTGGGCTAATAGACTTGAGAAATAATACTAGCGTATAGAAATTAAAATTAAAATCTAGTTGAAAAACCGAAAAGAAGAACGATACTAATTGATTCAGTCTGCCTTGCCGCTGCAAAGTGACATGCGTGCATATACTGCACGCGCGATAGGAGAAGCCGTTGGTTTTGCGTCGATTTCTAGCACTAGTAGCCTAGTAGTCTGCTTTGCCGCCTGCGAAGTGACATGCGAGCATCCTGTACACGCAGTCGGACCAGAAACCGTTGGTTTTGCGTCCATTTCTAGTATAGACTAGTAGTGGGCTTTGTTCTTTTCGGTTTCTAGAAGCGGTTTTGATTTTTGTTATAGTATCTAATTTTTAAATGGAGTATTTTTTTAAGATGAGATCTACAAGTTAATTGTGTTAGGATGATCTCCAATCCAGGTTTGGCCCAACGGCCAACTGGGCCTTGAGCTCGCGCCCGGATCGGGGGCGCTCAACCCGTCGTCGTCGCTGGCGTGGGGGAGATCGGCCGAGCCTTGGGCTCGCCGGCGCCCCAAGTACAGGCCACTGTCGGCGCCGACGTCAGATCCGAGCGTGCGCGCTCGGAAGGGCACCGACACGGAGCCGCTCGACGGCGCGCGCTCCTCTCGGGAGCGCGCGCGCCGACGAGAGGCCCGCGCGCGCGCGGCTCCTTCTTCTTCTTGGTGGCGTGGATGAAATCGCCGCCGCCGCCGCTTCGCTCGGGTGCGGAGAGAGAGAGAGAGGGCCGAATGATTAGGGTTTTGGGCGTCCGCGCGCGAAGTTTTGATCGGCGAAATCGCGCTCGGCCGTCCGATGGCGATGGGCGGCTGCGAGGCGCCGAGCGCGTTGGCTAGATTCGCCCAGCGGCGAGAAATCGGCCCAGCCCGTGTTGTGGCGGGCGCGGGAGGCGCGGCGTCCGCGCGCGTGGCGCGGCGTGGCGCGTGAGGCGCGCGTGAGGCGGCGTGGGCGCGTGAAGGGCGCGTCGCGCGCGCGGGCGTGAGGCGCGAGAGAACGGCCGAGCGGGCGCGCGAGCGTGAGCGCGCGCGCGCGCGTGTGGTGCGGCCGAGCGGGGCGCTCGTCGCGCGAGGTAGGCCGTCTTGCGCGCCGCCGCGCGGCTAGGCCGCCGTCTTGCCGTGGGCCGCGGTTGCGCAGGCCGGGCCAAATGGCCGGTTTGCACAGTAAATCAAGAAAAATTGATTTTATTTTTTCCAGAAGCTTTCATTTGATGAATTTTGTTAAGTTTGAGATCAAATTTCTGTTAATTTTTGATCCAAGACCAGAATTTTTCCGCTGCGAGCTAAAGTTTATTATCTTCTTATTAAATTCGAACCAACGGGAGAATTTAATTTTGAAGAGCAGAAATTTTAAGTTTTTCTGTAATTTTAGTTGGAACCAACGGGAAAATTAAAATTAGAGGAATAGTTACATTTATTTACAGTTCATGTTTATAATTTTGCTATTTTCTGACCAAAGTTGATGATAGCAATATTATAAATTGATTTATTCTTGAATTTATGCATTAATTCTATCTTCTGCCCAACGGTGATGTAGAATTAATGTACAAGTTTTTTTTGCATGTTTTACTTTTGACCAACGTTAAATCAAAGCATGCAATTATTACATTATTATGTTTCCTCATTTTTAAATCTTCGTTTGAGACTCAACCCAATGGCATACATCTCGCACATCCCGCACTTGATGGGAACAATTATCGTGCAGCGAGAAAAGTATGATCGGCACTTGCGCTGTCCGAGAATGACTTAGCCTCACCTCTCCGTGTCCTCATCGAGCCGAGGACCCGGTGAGGGCGTAAAATGAGATCGATCTTTGATTCACCGCCCGAAAGCGTGATCATGCGAAGTCGAAATGAAATATGATCTTGAGAAAAGAAATGGGACATCTCGAATCGCAGTGCTCGATGGTGGCTAAGGCCACCATTGCGCATCCAATAAGGATCCATCCCGCATCGTGACACCGCCACGAGTATCTACGTAAAGTGAAGAATCGGTTCTTGGCTCTTCAAAGGCCACAGCAAGCACGCTGATTAAGAAACTAGTGAATGAGAGATACTCTAGTGGTGGAATAAGAGAGCATATACTAAAGATGAGCACAACGGCAGCTAAGCTAAATTCAATGGATATGGGGCTCAAGGATGAGTTTCTAATTCATTTGATCTTTGCTTCTCTGCCAAAAGAATTTGACACTTTTGTTGTTAATTACAACATGCAGCCCGACAAATGGGACATAGAAAAGCTCATTGCAATGTGTGTGCAAGAAGAGGAGAGGCTTAAAACCTCACAGGGTGACTTTGCAAACCTTGTGAAGAACAACAAAAGAAAGAACTTTAATGCCAAACCACAAGGGAAACCTCAGTGGGATAGTAGCTCCTCTTCTAAGTCACAGGGAAAGGTTCCCCAGTTTCATAAGCCCAACCAATTTACAGTAGACAAAGACACTGTAAATTTTGTAAGAAGAAGGCAGGCACTATCGAGGGATTGCCCGAGTTCTGAAGCATCTGTTGAAGAATGGTAAGGATGTCATTACATTTATAGATGAATCCTTGTATTTAAGTTATGAAAAATCTACTTGGTGGATTGACTCAGTGCAACTATTCATGTTGCTAATTCATTCTGATTCCATACGAGGAGGACCCTACAAAGAGGAGAAAGAACAATTAAAGTTGCGAATGGAATTGAAGCCAAGTCGAGGCCATTGGAGATCTCTCTTTAGAATTTCATGATGGTTTTGTACTTAGGCTTTCGGCGTTTTTATGTACCCTCTTTGCGCGAAACTTAATAAGTGTGTCAAAATTAGATGATGATGATTATGATTGCCATTTTGGTAATGGCAAATGCAGACTTGTGTTTAATAATAAATGTGTTGGTCTTGCCTTCCGACAAGACAAGCTTTATTTATTATCACTTTCTGAGAATGTGAATCATGTGTCTATTGAGAATGAGAATACCTCTTCGTCTATGAATGTAAGTAAAAAGCGGAAGATAAATCATGATGTATCGTCGAAATTATGGCATTGTCGTTTAGGCCATATTTCGAGGGGGAGAATAGAACGATTGATTAAGAAAACACTTCTCCCGCCATTAGAATTTTCAGATTTAGAACAATGTATTGATTGCATAAAAGGAAAATATGTTAAGAAAATAAAGAAAGACGCCAAACGAAGCGCAGGAAATTTAGAAATAATTCACACGATATCTGTGGTCCATTTCCTGTGAAAAGTGTGGATGGTTATGATTCATTTATAACATTCACAGATGACTATTCGCGTTATGGCTATATTTATCCAATTAAAGAAAGAACAGAAGCATTGGATAAATTTAAGATATTTAAGGCTGAAGTAGAAAATCAGCACAATTTAAAGATTAAGATAGTAAGATCCGACCGTGGGGGGGGGAGTACTACGGTCGACACACCCCATATGGCCAAGTTCCTGGACCTTTTGCAAGGTTCTTACAGGAAAATGGCATAGTTGCCCAGTACTCTACACCGGGCGAACCTCAGCAGAATGGAGTGGCTGAAAGACGCAACCGTACCTTAATGGATATGGTGAGAAGTATGATAAGTTACTCCACGCTACCGATAAGTTTATGGATGGAGGCGTTAAAAACCGCCATTCATATTCTTAATCGAGTACCAAGCAAGTCGGTACCCAAAACACCGTATGAGTTGTGGACAGGAAGAGAACCCTCACTTAACTATTTACGTGTGTGGGGTTGTCTGCTGAGGCTAAAGTTTTTAACCCAAACATAGGAAGCTAGATCCCAAGACAATACCTGCCATTTTATTGGCTATCCGAAAAATCGAAGGGTTGTCGCTTCTATTGTCCCGACAGGACATACGAAGTTTGTAGAAACAAGACATGCTGTCTTCTTGGAGGAAGAGATGATCGGGGAGCGGTGTAGCGCGAGAAATTAACCTAGAGGAAAAGCGGTACATGTGCCCATTCCGATGGTTCAGAACCATTTTTCACGCTACTGTTGTTGCTACACCAACATGCGGACATCAGAGTGACAAAGACTGTTGTTAGTTCTCCTGTGGAAACGATGAGTGAACATGAGGAACTGTCCTTCAGATCCCATAGAACCCATTGTAACCCAAGAGGAAGAGCAACAACAGCCTCACACAGAACAAGCATCAAATAGCGAGGGACTCAGAAGGTCTCAAAGAGTCAGAAGATCAGCTATCCCTAATGATTACGAAGTCTATGAAACTGAGGATTTTCAAATGGAGGATGATCCCACCTCTTTTGAAGAAGCCATGAGAAGCGCTCATTCATCCAAGTGGCTTGAAGCTATGCAGGATGAAATGAAGTCAATGAGCACCAACGGTGTTTGGGACTTAGAAACTATTCCTAAAGGAGCCAAGACAGTAGGTTGTAAATGGGTCTACAAAACAAAACATGACTCTAGAGGGAATATAGAAAGATTTAAAGCGCGACTTGTGGCAAAGAGCTTTACGCAAAGAGAAGGCATAGATTACAATGAGACATTTTCTCCAGTCTCGTGTAAAGATTCTTTTAGAATAATAATGGCGCTTGTAGCTCATTATGATTTAGAATTGCATCAGATGGATGTAAAGACGGCGTTCCTAAATGGGGATTTGGAGGAAAAATGTTTACATGGCACAACCAAAAGGTTTTGTTGTGGAAGGAAAAGAACGTATGGGATGCCGGTTGAAGAAATCCATTTACGGATTGAAACAAGCATCAAGGCAGTGGTACTTGAAGTTTGATAGTACAATAAGAAGTTTTGGGTTCAAGGAGAATGTAGAGGACAATTGCGTTTATGCAAAGTTTAAGAATGGGAAATACATTTTCCTAATCCTGTATGTGGATGACATCTTACTTGCTAGTAGTTATGTTAGCCTATTACTGGAGACAAAGAAGTTCTTGTCCTCGAATTTTGATATGAAGGATCTTGGTGAAGCTTCGTTCGTACTGGGAATAGAGATTCACCGAGATAGAACTAAGGGGTTTTAGGTTTATCACAAAAGGCATACTTAGAAAAGATTCTAAAGAAATATAGTATGCAAAATTGTAAGCCTTCATCTGCTCCTATAGTCAAGGGCGACAAGTATGGGGAATTTCAATGCCCCAGGAACCAATATGAGATCGATCAAATGAAAGCGGTTCCATATGCTTCAGCTGTCGGAAGCTTGCAGTATGCTCAAGTGTGTACGCGCCCTGACTTAGCGTTTGTTACCGGGTTACTTGGCAGATTCCAGAGCAATCCTGGAATACAACATTGGAAATTAGTAAAGAAAGTCTTGCGTTATTTGCAAGGAACAAAAGGCCTCATGATGACATACAGAAGATCAGATTCACTCCATATAGTGGGGTATACAGATTCTGATTATGCGGGAGATGATAGAAAGTCGACATCCGGATATGTATTTACTCTCGCAGGAGGAGCTATATCGTGGAAAAGCTCAAAACAAACCATCACTACATCATCCACAATGTATGCCGAGTTTGTAGCATGTTATGAGGCCACGGGGCAAGTGAATTGGCTAAAGAAATTCATACCCGGGTTGAAAGTGGTAGATGACATACATAAGCCACTAAAGTTATACTGCGATAATGAACCAGCAGTATGTTATGCTCACAACAATAAGTCAAGTGGTGCTGCCAAACACATTGACATAAAGTATTTTGTTGTGAAAGATAAAGTCCGGATCATATAATCGGTCTTGAGCATATAAGACAGAAAAGATGCTCATGGATCCGCTCACAAAGGCTTACGCCCAATGTGTTCAGAGAACACTTAGCCGGCATGGGTTTACGGAAAGCCTATGATTCTGGACAATAAGGGCCCGCTTGAGAGTACATTTCAAAAGAGAAGTGCATTGTGGTCGTTCAATCTAATGGCATAAGACCGTGACGATGAGGCACGCTCTATGCACCGATGCGTGATGGAATGAGAAAAGCAATGAGTGACAAGTATAGAGTTTAAGTATAAGTTGAGATCAAGGGGAGAATGTTAGGATGATCTCCAATCCGAGTTTGGCCCAACGCCAATCGGGCCTTGAGCTCGCGCCGATCGGGCGCCCAACCCTAATGGTTGGTGGGCCTGTCTCACATCTGCGCTATAAATACAGTGGGGCCGCGGCTCGATCACGAGGTTCGACCGAGCCGTACACCCCACCGACAAAACCCTAACCCGATCTCGAGGGGCGCGACCGCGGACGGAAGCGCCATCGCCACGCCGCTCTGGACGGCGCCGCCACCGGACTTCACCACCGACGTCTCCCGACTCCACCGACTCCATGGCGGACGCCTCTGCACCAGCTACCAAGACCACGGATGGTCGGTAACCCTAAAACCCCTCTCTTACTCTCTGTTCTTTTAGATCTAGACGCATTACCTTTGTAGACGCCAAATAGATAGTCTACCCTACCAGATCTACTTCTAGTGATCCTAAGAATGACACCAACAAATTGTAGTACACGTTAAAAGCCCAACATCTGTATCAACCAAAATCGCAAGTGAATATCTCTCTGTAATCTCTATCACAAACAGCTAAAATTTAAAAATTTCAGCCAAAAGCTATAAACCGCAGCTAAAAAAACAGCCTATGGTTACGCAAGATAAAAGAACATGGTTTCTGCCGGTCGTTTTTTACTTTCTTTTCTTTTCAGAAATCAAGCGTCGGTCGCAGTTTTCATTGCGTGTTGCAACCAATATTGAGACTGGCCTGAGACTGGCCGGGTGCCGCCTGCTAGCTACCTCCCATTTTACTCTCCTCCTCTAGCTTCTCCTCCGTGTCATATTAATTCTAGTGATCGATACAGAACATAACCAGTGAATCTAGCTAATAGACAGATCAAGTACGTACAGAGGAAGACGATGAGCTGAACTGCATATTTTTCTGAGAGGATTTAGCCTACTTTGAGTTGCATACAGAGTTGGAAACAAGCTGGAGATTACAACTCCACGGTCCATGACTCAATGTACTGCACACATATGGAAGCTAGCCAGCCAGCCAGGCAGGTAGTAGTATGCTAGTATTGATCTTAGTAGGTTGATCGAGCTTAGGCCCGGCTCAAAAGAGCTTTTTTTTAGTGGTTTATAGTTGAAAAACACTGTAGTTAGCTAAAAAAACACTGTAGCTGATAGATGTTTATTTAGCATAATTAAATTTAAAAAAAATTAAAAATAGAAAAAACATGTTTGCCCATCGCGTATAATGTAAACAAATACGAGAAAAAATCAGCAAAAAGCTCAAAAAAAACCAAAAGTATAGAAAAAGGACAAAATTTATGAATAGTGCAAAATAAACCAGAAGTTTAAGCTGAAATAAGCGGGGCCAGGTTTGCCTTTCTTTATTTCCTTTTCAGCGTGCGTGCGTGAATCAGTGAACCTCCTCCACAACATAAACATGCGTGCAGCGATGATACGCAATAGTATTACACTAATACTAATCGTTGTCAACGTTGAAGCGTTCTTCTTTCCTTCGATTTGGGAGGAAGGGGAATCCAGGACGGTATCCTCCCGTTCCCACATCGTTGAGCCTAAAAACCTCCCCAGGTACTGCTTTTATCCAGAGTCCTCGGCAGAGTTGATTAATTGAGATACAACGATATCATCCCACGGCATAAAGAATCGAGGACGGCATGGTGGCGTTGCTTAAATTAGAGATTTATCATTCTCTTGTTCCCATCCTGACCATGTCATTATTAAAGGATAACAACACTTAGTCAACGAATTATTATTTATTTACTCGGTAAAACACCACTCTAATAAATAATAAGCCTTACCAGAATTACACAACAAAGGGCCTGTTCTTCACGGCTGCGGCTTATGGCTTTTAGCTGAAATTTTTGAATTTTGGCTGTTTACGATACATATCACGGAGAGAGAGATACTCGCTTGTGATTTTAGCTGGTATAGATGTTGGGCTTTTAACGTGTACATCGTTTAACTTGTAGACCCCGTCTTGAAAAAATACTTCGTTTGAAAGTTAGGTACTGTATCAAAAGCCAAAAGCCGCCGGCTTCGGAGGAAAAGAACAGGCCCAAAATTATAATTAGATATTGTGCTTTATTACAACAGTTAGCCACACAGAGATATGGTCTTAAATACAAATATTTAGATACAAAAGGAGATACGAATAATTAGATACCCTATCTCTCGCCGAATGGGCGCTACGTTGCCTACTCGTCCCAATTGTCGCATAGGGCGTCCGTCTTATCCTAGTCCTCGGCATGATCGCTCTTGTTCCACATGGCCTCATTGGTGCCTGGATATCCTGTGTCCCACTCGAGGCACTCCTTAGTCGGATTGGGATCTGACATAAGAAAATAATAATAAAGGTAAATACCAATGTACTCAGCAAGTATTAATAACAAGAAATGCCGCCGCTGGATCCCGCCGTCCTGCATTGCCTCCACTCCCCAGCCACCCCTCAATGGCACCAGCTCCCTTGACGCGCCAGGCCGCCGCCGCCGCCACTTTGCCCGAATACAGCACCCTACTCCCTCCGGCCATGAAGCCCATCTCCCACTCCCTCCACGCCGCCGTTGACCGCCAGTTGCTGCTTTGCCCTCTCGCTCCTCGCTCTTCTCACCATCACTTGAGAAAAGGAGGGGAGAGTGGGGGAGAAGTGCGTTCGAGGGGAAGAAAATGGGAGAGGAGGAGGTTGCATTGATGTTGAGGATGATAGTTCTATTGTCTTTTGAGTCAGTCTTAAGTCATTTGCCAATTGTTTAGTCTTCTGTTGCGTCCATTCATGCCCGTAGCCTTTATCTTTTAGTTCATCCAAACCATGTGAGTCCATAAATTTATTATCAGTCATGAAAACATAAAAATTTCCTTTTTTTTACATGACAACAGCCACCGCTCTTTTCTCTGAGTCGCGTGCAGATCGTAGTAGTCATTATGATACCGCCGCTTCTCCCTAAACCGTCCCCAAGCTTCTAAGGCCGCCGTGCTTCTATTGCGCTTCTTGTGCACTGCGTCGCTGTCGTTTTGGGCTTCGATCTACGCCGCCATGCTTCTATATATTCCTCTTTGACTTGATTTGACAGTTTATCCAAGAGTTGCGCGCTACATGACATTAAGACTCAGACTTCGGATTCTTTTCTATTTTAGTGTCAACTCTTTTCGAATGCAATACTATTACATACGCCTTACATTTGAAGAAGGGTGTTAAATTTATTAGAGATATTTCCTATTGTACTAGGGTTTAGTCTTGCATCTCCTTTGTATCCTATATATATTGCCCATTAGACCTCTTGAATACATACACAAAACATAATAGATATATTCATCAATTTAAATTATACATACATGTGCATCGTATCCCAGAACAGTAGCAGATTTCTGAATCTCTGTCTTGTCACTGAAGTAGCGTGTCTTTTTAATAGAAAGCTTCGATAACCGTAGACCCCAAATAGCCAAAGGTGTTTGTCCGTTTTGAGAGCCATTCGATGACATTGATTCAGCGTCTCCTGATAATTTTCTGTAGCATTTAAATTTTCTGACAAAAATTTTGAGAATACCATGTCAGAATGAAGAATCTTAAGACTGATGATGGCAAAAAAAAAAAAGGGTCAATGATCACTCCAGCTCTTTATCTCTTTTGGTTAAAGACTCATCCATCATAGGCCAGTATAGTTGCTGGAAATCGGTTATTAAAAAGTGGAAATGAGTTCATATTTCATGCTAACTAGCAGAGGTGAGTTCACATATGGACTGACACTAGTTAGCAGCCTTGGATACTTGTGATGCATGACGATCAGTATATGAGGGGTACAGCAGTTACTATTCTCAATGCAAACTTAGTGTCTAGTGAAGTACTAGTCTGAAAGTCTTCAGGCATCACAAAGGAATCGCATTCACCTAATATCTCATCGATCTAATCAAGCAAACAAGGTACATTGAGTTGTTGACTGAGGAAATAAAAAAGCGCATCACAACTCCTATGCTCCTAAATTGCTATCAACTCCTATGTCAATAAAGGACATAAAGCAAAAAAAAGTGGAAGGAAATTATTTTTTATAGCTGACTTCACACTAGCCATACAACTAATAGCCTGGTCATGACGCAGCAAAGCACATTAGTACAAGAATCAACACCAGTGACACTTATCTCGTACATGTAATGATGTGAGTGCCAAAAGCTTATAGTATGACCTACCATATGATTCTTAGTATTTCTTTACGAGGGGAAATGAAACTAGGGTATCTCATTATTCAACAAAAACAATCAAGATCTCAACAAACGCCAAGTTCATCAGAATATTTTGTTAAGTGAAAATTTTACATGATTATGGCCTTCAATCATACTGCAGTTTTATTGCGTGAATAGAACTAGTCAATTGGATGAATAGTTTCCTGCACGCATCAGCAGCAAGATCATGAGCGCTGTTGAGATTGCATATTGTGTTGAACACCTCTACACTCAAAGCACTAAATAAAGCGTTAGTTGCTTGAGCGTCGAGATGTGAGCATTTCTCATCCTCAATTGTTGGAGCATGAGGATCCTTAGGAGGAGAAAAGCCCACATCTACAATCCGCCATATTTTTGGGCTCATGGCCTTAAAATAGCAAATCATGCGGATTTTCCAATCATTATAATTTAAGCCATTGAATAGAGGTGGTTCATCTAGGTGCACAATCCTACTAGTCGCCATCCTTATACTCTCTAGGCGGTTAAGCCTAATAGATGAGAGACCAAGCTCTGATACCACTTGTAAGATCGAGGAGGCCGACTAGAGGGGGGTGAATAGGCGGTCTAAAAAATTCTCTACAAATTAATACTAACAATTAAAGAGCTTTTCTATTTGACTAAACCAAGTATACAATGCGGAAGCTAGATTCAAGTTGGTTTAGCTCAAATAACGCCTAGAACAAATAAATTCGCCTAAGTGCACTAATAGTTCTAGCCTAGGTCAAGGTTTGCAATTCTAAATATACAAGCAATCAATTTAATTCAATGAATGTAAATTGCTTGAATATAAATGGAACACAAAAAAACAAACCACAATTGACACAATGATATTTTACCGTGGTGTTCGGAAACTTGCCGGTTTCCCCTAATCCACGTTGAGGTTAGCCCGAACAAATCGGACCGGCTCCACGAATTAAGCCGAAACACCTCCAATCCACTAGTGGTAGCTCTTTCCCGCTCCGGGTAGGTGAGCTCCGACCTTTACAACTTCGCCGGGTCTTCTCACAAGCTTCTTGAGAAGATCACCGCGCACGACGCCTCCCACGCCGTCTAGGAGTCGGCAAACTCCAAGAGAACAAATCAAGTCCCTCACTTGACTCTCACCACGTGCAACGAATGCACAAGCTCACTTGGACACAAAGTCCACCTCTAGATGCAACACATGCACTCTAGATCACCTCTCCTCTCTCACAAAGTGCAACACATGCACAATTGAGTGGAGAGCCTCACTCTAGCTCAAGAACAATGAAATGAGTCAAGCAACAACATCTCCAACCGGCCACAAGGGGGTATTTATACCCCGCACACAAAAACTAGCCGTTGGAGCAAAGAGAGGCTGAAATCAGCCTGAGAGCCGGTACTACCGCAGTTAAAACGGCCGGAACTACCGCCCTCCCAACGGTCACAAAAAAAACTAGCCGTTGGAGCCAAATCCGGAACTACCGGAGTACAAATCGCGGAACTACCGGTTTTCCGAGGCTAAGTCATTCAAAAATCGCTCTCGGAAAAAACATTCCGCTCGAATCCGAACTTCCGAATCGCGGAACTACGGAAAAATCGGAACTACCGCAGTACAAATCGCGGTACTTCCGCAAAATCCGGAACTACCGCAGTACAAATCGCGGTACTTCCGTTTTCCGGTTTTTCAGCACGACGACACTCGGAAAACGGTCATAACTTTTGACTCGATGTCGGAATTGAGTGATCTTGGACTCTATGGAAAGCTTATTCAGAGGGCTACACAACCCACCTATTTGCATGATCTCAAACACATTAGATCAATGCAGAAATCACAAGACATCCAAAGAGTCACTATCACGGTCTAATATCAAAGGAAATAGCGACAAATAATTTTAGACCATGCCAAGGGATAATGCATGATCTTCAACTTTTGCAAAACACATTTGCAAACTTAGATCATGCTACAAGGATTAGGTACATGGACTTATCACATTTGCGAAACACATTCACAAACCTAAGTCACATACCACAAGGATCACAACATGATTTCCAACAAGTTGCAAAACATATTTGCACACTTTTGAAATCATGACACAAAGATTAAATAAGAGCTACAACTATTTGCAAAACACATTCGCAAATATAAGCCTCATACACAAGGAATGGAAACATGGACTTCGAGCACTTGCAAAACACATTTGCAATGCATAGTCCCATGTTACTAGAGTTCAATACATGAGCTTCGACCATTTGCAAAACATATTCGCAAATGCAAGCATCATGTCAAGATGAGCTAGAGCAAGTGAGGTTTGAGCTATCAACACATGATGAGACTCAAACTACTAGACATGACCCCTCTTAATAGTACGGCAACCTAAACTAGCAATCCGGTCTTCCAACCAAACACCAAGACCGGTAAAAGACTAGAAACACATCCTTAGCCCTAGCTAGTCATACCTTTGCCTTGGGTCATCGTCTCGATATGCATCAACTCATGATGCTTTCTTTTCATCAACACCATCAACTCATGATGGTCTTCTCTTGATCAACACATGATCAATCTTTGACATGCTTCAACACATGAAGCATCTTCTTCTCGATGGCCTTTAACACATGAAGCCTTCGTCTTGATAGCCTTCAACACATGAAGCTACCTCTTCTTCATCAACTTTGACTTGATGACCTTCAACTCATGAAGTCATCCCAAGTTATCTTCATTTGTGGAATCTAACCTATTCATCCAACTCATGGAAACCGTTAGTCCACAAATCAATTGTCATCGATTACCAAACTTCACCATTTTGGTAATTCATGACAATCTCAACAAATAATGAGATATTAAATTGATTTGCGAGTATACAACTTGTACACAACAAATGTATACTCTAAGATAAGCTTTAAACAAAGCTTACTTATCCGGTTGTCAAAAATCGTTCATCCATTAACACATGATGGAGAAGCTAGATGACAACCCGATTACTCATGAGTATATATGAACTACACAAGTTATATATATACTCAAGAATGTATTTTAAAGTAAAGATCCAAAATATGCATATTGAAAGAAGCATGGATCAATACTTATGAAACTCCAAAATATATAGAGAGCTCCCCCTAAATGTGTGCATACAGGTGTATATAGTGAAGACATATGTACATATTCATTTTACACTAATTGAGGAGTTCAATCTATATTTTGGATCTAAGGAATGCATTTGTAAATGAGAAAGCGATTTCGAATGCATACCTCTTTGATTTCACCTTTTCATCCAAATGAGACTAACCAAAGATAAACTCAAATAAACATATTAGTCTCATAAATTCATTTATCATTTTCACCAAAACATTATAAAGTATATGTCATTAATATCATAATGTCATAATGTCATTTGTCATTAACACCAAAACCAACTTAAATGGAGCTTGATCTTTCAATCTCCCCCTTTTTGGTGATTGATGACAAATCCATTTATGATAATAGCAAAAGGGTGAAAATGACTAAATGATAAACAATTAATCATATGAGAGAAGGTGAAAGCATTATCAACATTTAGACTAAAGAAATTTTAATTTCTCCCATATTCTCCTCTCTTAACATAATTCAATTACTATCACATTTCTCCCCCATTAGCAATAGCTATTGTTTTCTAATATGCAAGGCTATTGTTTCACCCCCATTTGGCATTATCACAAGTTTAATTTCTCTTCCCTATTATCGATTTGCTATTATCACAAATTTCTCCCCCATTTGGCATTAAGCACCAAAAAGCGACAATTAACACTTAAATAGCATAGATTATCATTAAAAACAAGGGAAGCATTAAAGTTAAGCCATTAAAGAAGATGTTGTATCATGAGGAGCTTAATAGCAATTTAATTCAATTTCATATGGTCATAAAGAAGTATGAAACTAAATGCAAATGACCAAATGATACCACTTAAATCAACTAAAGATATTTGAAACACATTCAAATAATCTTACTCATTAGAGCTCCTTGAAGGCTTGTGAAGTGTTCTTCTTTTGGAATTTGATACCACTTGATATGATTCCAATTGTATATAAAGCACTTGTAGCATTTGGATCATTTCCAGATTTTGCATTCCAAATGGCCTTCAAAAGCTCCCTAAAAAACTGACTTATAGATGTCCAATAAATCTGAGACAATTTTTCAGTATAGATGAATGTCTTAGGATCAAAAGTCATAATTATAGCTTTCTCAGATTATGAGCCTAATTAAAGATACAAAAATCATAAATCAGCTCAAAACATGAGTTTTCAGAAAAACTGAAAGTCTGAAATTCAGACTTTTGCATTTCATTTAAGCTTCTAGACAGAGAAGGAAAATTGACTAAATGATCTTTATAAATTATGATAAAATTTGACAATGAAGATCAACTATTAAGGATCAATTTTTATTATTGTGGCTTCCATTAAATCTGAACCCATTTGAAGATATAAAAAATCACAAATCGGTTCAGAATTCTGAAATTTCTGAATTTTGACTAAGAGAGAAAAAGTCACAACTTTTTCAAATTAACTTGAAACATTTTCAAACTTTGCAGATTTGAACTTGATGCTATTTGTGACCTTTTCCAACAGGAATTTTTGAAAAAGAAGCTTTCTTTCAAAAGATATGCCTAAATGCGCTTTGAGAGCGAGAGAAGGCATTGATTTTGCATCAAAGGCTTAAAATGTAAGTAAATTTGATTTTCATGGAGTAATTTGCTTTCTTAGCTTTATATGAGTTATAAATACTATTTCAAGCCAAGATACACAAAGAAATCTTGCTCAAATAGCTAAACTCATTATATGCAAGAATAGGTCATTTTGGGTCAATTGAAGTTTTTGGATGAGATTCAAATACATATAACTTTTCAACGGTTGGTCTTTTGCAAAAGCTTTGAACTTGAGAAACGTTTGAAATGACCAACCCTTTGAATTTTGTATTGACCACTTTTTCAAATTCTCAAAAGATTTTGATATAGAGAAATATGTCATTTAAATCAAAAATAAGATCTTTCAAGATCCATTTTGGGCCAAATCTTTCTTTTGATTTCCAAAATAGAAATTTTTATTCAAAAGGCTTTGAAATCATTTGAAATACATAGTTGAGTACTTTTATTTAGTTTTTCACAACTTTTAGCCTTTTAAAACAAGATTTTTGATTTTTGACCAAAGAAGCTCTTTTGAAAAGGTAATCTTGCATATCATTTGATTATTACTCCATGAATTGCAAAAGAAGCAAATGAGAATGAAACACATTCATTCACAAGCACCAAAAACCATTTTTGGGCAAGAAAGTAAAATAATTTTTTCAATAGTAATATTTTACCCCTTTTTGCTTTAGTAAGCACAAAAGTAGTATATATGTTTTTCACAAAGTAAAACTCCCTTCTACACAAAGGTCTCTTCTTGGCAATCCTTTCTTCTCTTTTGACACACAAAGGATTCTCCTCCTTTTCTTGTTTTTCTTCTCTTTTCTTATCTCTTCCTCCTTTGATTAACCATTTGATACCTCTTGTGGGAATATACCACTTGTAGATAGAAAGGTCATTTGAAATAGCACTTGGAGGATGATATCATTGGAGGATACACCACTTGTAAAGGTGGATACCACTTGGAAGAAGATGATATCATAGGTGAGAGAGCTTGGTTAAGAGAAGATATATCGCTTGGCAAGAAGAAAGAATAGATACCACTTTAAAAGAAATGATATCAATTTAAAAGAGTAGATACCACTTGAAAGATAGCATTATTTGGAACTCAATGATATCATTTAGGTGAGGAGCTTGGTAAAGAAATATTTACTTGCCAAGACGAAAAAGATATCAATCCAAAAGAATAAGGATACCACTTAAGCTTCACAACTAAAGGATACCACTTGAAAGAAATGATTGATATCACTTGAAAAGATTGGAGTGAAGCACATGCCGATGTCAAGTTAATTAAGAGTCTACCACTCTTTTAGAGATAATGCCATTTTATGAAAAGAATCAAATTAGGAGCAAAATGACATATGAGGTCAAGAAATACTTGAGGGTAGCTTAGCAAGGATAAGCAAGGATCAACTTGACCGAGAAGAGCAGAGAAATGGTGAGAGAATTTGGAAATCAAATTTTGAATCAAAATGACCATCTTCCGAAATATCGAAGTACCGCACTTTCAATGCCTGTAGTTCCGAAATCCGTAGTACTGCAAGATGATCGTCGGTAGTTCAGAACAACGAAGTACCGCAGAATGACTGCCGGTAGTACCGATTTTTCTGGGAGCACGCCAAGAATTTTGATTTTCAAGGAGAGGTTTGATATAATGTTGTATATTGCTCCAAAGTTTTTCACAAAGAAACATAAACCACTTGTGGAGCATTTCCAACTATATGCCATGATTGAAAACTTTTTCAATATAGTTTTTAGCAAACTAATCTTTCAATTTTCAAAAAAAAACTCATTTTCAATAAATCTTTCAAGATTGCACAAATGAGCATTTGGGGGTATATTAAGCATTCAATTGTATGTATGAGTTGTTAATACCCTTGTGAGCCAATATATGTCAATAGTTTTAGCTCAAATGGTAAAACTCACTTAAGTGCTAGATTGTGACCGCATAGGTCAACTTAAGTTTTTTGGGCGAGTTTCAAAACCAAATAACTTTTGATTGGTTGGCCTTTTGGAAAACTTTTGAATATCAATAATGTTTGAAATAGCCAACTCTAGGTTTTTGGTATTGAACATATTTTCAAATTCCTTTTAGAATTGATTTTGATTGTAGCCAAATTTTGAGTTTAAAGCCAAAACAAGATACTAGATTGATAGTTTTGGGTTAGAAACTCATTTTTACTTGAAATATGTTTTTCTAAAGCCAAAACCTTTCTAAAACCTTTGAAATGAATTTGTATATATTTTTCAACTAGTTTTTCAAAGATATACTAATAATTTCAAAATTTTTGACTTTTGGCTAAATGGCTCAATTTTGAAAAACAATTCTAGCACTTAATTAATTTGGGCACACTTAGGGATGTGATACACATGAATCAAGGGCGTGGAGATCAAGGGATGTGATACACGTGGAGATCAAGGGCGTCGGCTCTGTCGTCTTCGTCGCCAAGACTGGCGAGCACCGGCTGCTCACCGGCGTCTACTACATCCCCGATCTGCGGAACTCCATCATCGCCTTGGGACACTGGATGAGAACGGCTCGCGTGTCGAGATCGAGCACGGTGTCGCGATTTGGGATCTTCGACGCCGCCTCCTTGCCAAGGTAACGAGGCGCAAATCGACTCTACACTCTTCACGCAAGTGGCACAACCCTCTGTCTCGCGGCTCGTCGGGACGACGAGGCGTGCGATAACACGAGCGCTTTGGGCACCTTCACCGAGGCCCCGGCGGCTCGGTGCCACGGAAATGGTGCGAGGCTGCCGTGCCTTGACCATGTGGAGCGGCTCTGCGGCGTCTGCGTGTTGACGGCGGGCGACTCCCTTTCCCAAAGGCGAAGTTTCGAGCCAAGGAGAGGCTCGAGCTCGTGCACGGACTTGTGTGGCCGGTGACACCGCCACACCGGGAGGACGACGCACTTCCTCGCTCGTCGACGACCTCTCCCGCTACATGTGGGTGATGGTCCTCGGCAGCAGGGAGAGGTCTGCGGGCGCCATCGCGCACGCAGTCGCCGCGGAGGCGAGCGCGGCCGCAAGCTGCGCGTCTTTGCGCCACAGACAACGCGGCGAATTCACGGCGGCTGAATTCGCGCATCATCGCCGATGAGGGCATTCAGCGCCACTACTCCGCGCCGTCAGCCCGCAGCAGAAAGCGGCGTCGTCGAGCGCGCAACCGGACGGTTGTGGGATGGCTCGGGCCCTCCTCAGCGCAGGGGATGCCGGTGTCTTCTAGGGAGAGGCGGTGGTGACCGCCGTCTACATCCTCAACCGCCGCCTACCAAGGCGCTCGACGGCAGGGCGCCGTCGAGGCTCGGCATGGGCGCAAGCCGCGGTCTCCCACTTGCGGGTCTTGGCTCCCTCACGCTTCGCCAGGAGCTTGGCCACATCGGTAAGCTCGGCGACGGAGCACTACGGAGTGTTCATCGGCTACGCGGAGGCTCGAAGGCCTACCGCATCCTCGACCACGACACACGCCGAGTCCGCATCTCGCGTGGCGTTGTGTTCGACGGCGGCGAGGCCGGGCGTGGGACAAGGCGGTGGGCGACGGTTCGACTTCGACTCGTGGGACTTTGTTGTCGACTCACGCCCACTTCGAGAGCGGGAGCTAGCGGCTCGTCTTCACCGAGCTCGTCCACCTCGACACCTTGCTCGCCACCGGCTCGGCAAGTGCTCCACCACCTTCGCACGGCCACGCCCCACTCTTCACCACCGCCACTCCACGCTCTCCGCACCGGCTCACCACTTCTCGCGCCGGCGGCCACACCACCGAATCGGTCCCAACAGCCGGTCCACGACGAGCGGCGCGACGGTGGAGTTCGCTACTCATTGTCTCACGACGAGATCGCGTCGACGCCTACCACGATGACGAGCCTCGCGCTATCGCACCATGGACAACATCCTCGCGAGCCGCCCGTCCTCGGATCGGCGCAAAGACGACTTCGAGGCGCAATGCGCTTGGCGTGGCGACGACGGCGGGCCCGCGCTCCTTCGCCGAGGCGAGGGAGACGCGGCGTGGCGTGTCGCGATGAAGCGTGAGATGGACGCCGCCGAGCGTAACCGGGCGTGGGCCGGCGGATCTTCCCGCCGGCCACCGCGCGATCACCCTTAAGTGGGTGTTCAGCCGGCGGATGAAGCCGGCGCCATCGTCAAGCACAAGGCTCGCTTGGTGGCACGAGGCTTCGTGCAGCAGGAGGGGGTCGACTTCGATGACGCCTTCGCACCCGTCGCGCGCATGGAGTCCGTTCGTCTTCTCCTCGCACTTGCAGCCCAGGAGGATTGGCGCGTCCATCACATGGACGTCAAGTCCGCCTTCCTCAACGGCGACTTGAAGGAGGAGGTCTACGTCCGTCAGCCGCCGGGATTCGTCATCCCCGGCAAGGAGGGCAAGGTTCTCCGCCTGCGCAAGGCCCTCTACGGCTTGCGGCAGGCACCACGAGCCTGGAACGCTAAGCCGACTCCACCTCAAGCAAATGGGGTTCCAGCAGAGCGCACACGCAGGCTGCAGCTCATCGGCGGGGCAAAGGCGGCAACGCCTGGCGGGGGCGCGTCGCCGACGACTTGGTGATCACCGGCACTAAGGATGCGGAGGTGGCGGCATTCAAGGAAGAGATGAAGGCCACCTTCCAGATGAGTGACCTGGGGCCCCTCTCCTTCTACTTAGGGATCGAGGTGCACCAGGATGATTCCGGGATCACACTTCGACTGCATCGCCTACACCAAGCGCGCCGTTGAGCTAGCCGGGCTCACCGATCGCAACCCGCCTCTCACTCCGATGGAGGAGAGGATGAAGCCGAGCCGCGACAAAGACGACGGAGAGGTGGGCGCTACGCAGCACTGGCGTCTTGTGGGAGCCTTCGCTACCTCGCCCACACGACCGGACTTGGCATTCTCCGTCGGCCACGTTAGTCGGTTCATGCAACGACCGACGACGAGCATCGGCAGGCCGTGAAGAGGATCATCCGCTACGTTGCGGGGACCCTTGACCACGGCCTCCATTACCCGAGGTGTCTGGCGCGCACACTTCGTCGAATGCAGCGACGGTGACCACGCGCGCATTGACACCAAAGAAGAGCACAAGCGGGATTCTCTTCTTCCTCGGCAAGTGCCTCGCTCATCGGCATCGATCAAGCGGCGGTGGTGGCCTGTCGGTGTGAGGCCGAGTACATAGCGGCTTCCACCGCTCGACTCGAGCACTCGCTCGCCGATCGCTGGTGATCTCTCGGCGGGACATCAAGCGCTGGAGCTCGGGGTGGACGAAGAAGTCCGCTCTAGCCACGGCAAAGAACCCCGTTTTTCATGAACGGAGCAAGCACATCCGGTGAAGTACCATTTCATCCGAGGTCGCTTGGATGAAGGAAGCATCAAGGCAAGCTACATCAACACCACGGATCGCCTTGCGGATCTCGCTCACCAAGCCTCTTGGAAGGATCAAGTTCCTTGAGCTCTGCTCCAAGATCAGGATGGTTCAACCCTCCCACAAGACGACGCACAAGACTTAGGGGGAGAATGATGAATAAGTCCCTGTACTGTGGTTTTTGTGGGGCTGTGGTAGTTTTTGCTGTGGTAGTTTTTGTTTTTGACTGCTTTAGGACAGCATTTGCTTTTGCTTTAGGACAGCATCTACTTTTAGGACAGCATCTGCTTTTAGGACAGCATATTGACCGCTTTAGGACAGCATCTAGGATAGCATCTTAGCATATGCTTGGCTGGTTCTCAGCCTATAAATTTGTATCCCCAACCCCTCAGGTTGGAATGACATTGTGTGAGCAATAAACAAGAAAACTTGCCCCATCTCCTAGTGTCATCCTCTCCATGAGAGTAAGGATCTTGCTATCACCAAGAGCAAGAGTCCAGCGACTAACATCATCCACAACATTCGTTCCAGAATTTTAATATGGACATGACCATTTTCCCCTGACAGCAATTTATCAGCTTACTATAACCCCCCAAAAAATGTTCTAGTTAGATTAGTTGAATAGAAGAGCTGCGTTAGATTAGTGGAATAGAAGAGCTGCATCATATCCAGTTTGAAAGCATCGGTAAATCTTTCTTTCTAGAATCCACATCTTGAGAATCCATATACACTGGGGAACACATTTCAGAGAAGAGTACAAATTTAGACAAATATGTTAACAAAATAATTATCACTTATATGATGTTCTTCAGTTTGTACTCAAAACTTTCTCTAGAAACATACTAGCTACAGCACCCTGCATACTTTCTGTAGCATTTGGATTTGGTGCTAATAGATTTCTTAAGAGTTCAAAAAAGTGAGTTAAAAAAAGTACATGACCAATATTCAATAATCTCACAGATAGAGTTATTGGAACTTCCGTACCAAAATGCGCTATGTAAAGGGGGATACTTTTCAGTAAAAAATTGGATGTGTGAAGCATTTATGGCTTTAATAGAGGCTAAAGGACCAATTACAGAATAAGAAATAAAATTTGGCAAACTACGGCTGTATAATATGAGGCTATCCAGGAGCTGGTATAGTCCATACATGAAAGAAAAAAATGCAACCGCTTCTTCATCTCGCAAGCAATATTGAATGCGCAATTTACTGTGCGCTGCGCCAAGAGTTTTGGTTGCTACTGACAACATTCTGATCATGACGCAAAGTTGCTCCCTTCGATCCTCAACATTCACGGACACTTCCTTGGTGCACATTTTCAAATCCCCCATAAAATCAGCATGCGCTTTGCAGTCTCTGCCTCATTTCAGCCAACTCATTATCCAGCCGAAGACATGCCTTTCTTGCCTGTCCATAAACATATTAAAAGTACAAATCAAACATCCATAATGACTGATGCTGTAATTCCAAACATACCTAATTTTATTTCAGCACAAATCACGCACGCACGCACGCAATATGATTAATCGCATGCTGTAGAAGATGGATGCTTTTCTTTCACAATCCAAGAACAACGAAAGGCCCATTTCAGTTAAAACTTTTTGTACGGCGTCTAGCATCTGGAATTAAAATCAGATTACAAACTGAGGAGACACGAGGCAAAAATTAATATCAGACGCCAACAGAGGAACGAAATGTCGGCTTCAAATCAAAGTTTGGGGAAAGATCCGACGTCTCCAATGGTAGTACACCTTATTCGGGAGCAAGATACACCAAAGATCCGGTTTGCCTTTGTGGAGAATTAAAGGCCATAGCGCACAGAATCCGACCACTCCACTAGGGATCGAGCAAGAAGGAACCCTAAATGCATCGACAAATTACCTCGAGCGCGGACTCGAGGCGCGCTGCGAGATGCGCCTTGCGTTCCCTGGTCCCGGCAAGCGCAGCGGATAGGCTCCAGAGGCGCGCGAGCTCCCGCTGCAGCTCCTCCCAGCACCTCGCTATCCAGCACGACAACCCACCTGTCCCCCTCGTCGCCCTCCGGTGGAGGATCGGGGCTGGAGGACGAGGGTCCCGGGTCCATCGCCGGGGATCATAGCCGCGGGTGAGGTTTTGGGCGGTACGCCTTGGGTGATTGGTGGTTCTGGTTGTTCTAGTGTTCGGTGGCGTCGACGAGAGGAGAAGGGGGCACTCCACTCGGACTCACAGATAGAGAGAATAGTGAAGGGGAGGCCGGCGAGTTCCTCTTCTTCGGCGAGGCGACTGCGGGGTTGGACAATCGGGCGTCCTCGAGCGGAAGAGAGGAATAGATGGACGACGACGTGACGTGGCACCTACATTGCCAGGCGGGCCCAGCCCAACGGACCAAACCTGCAGATTGGGCCGAGCATTTCGTTTCCGACCGTGCAAAGCCCATTTCCTTCCCTCTTGCAAAGCTGATTTGGCCAAAATCTTTTCTATTTATGACTTATGGTTTATATCTCAACAACTAGCTTTTAAATAGTATACTTTTTTAATAAGAGATTAATAAGAAAATTATAGTAAAGAATGTACTAAGTTCAACTGTACTGATCAAAATCATATATAACTATCTTTCTCTACGTATTAGCTTTCGCGAATAGTCAGAATTTAAAATTTTAATTCATAAGCCACGCGTAGAAGAACCCACCATCGTCCGAGCCAACCATGTTCTATATATGTTACATATCCATATACTCCATCATGTGGTGTCTGGACTTCTTGATCCAAGTCACGGGAAGGGATCCAAATCAATCAAAGCTAGTAAAGGAATGGACCGTTCAAGGGCATGCTTACCGTAGTGAATCGACGTAGGTGGAATGGCATGCCACCTAAAGCATCCAAAGAACTGACCTTCTTTTCCTCCGATGTTTGGAACCAGCTCCTCTCAGAGTGGGACCCACATGTTAATTAACTAGTAATGTGTTCGTGCGCTCCAATAGAAACTTAAATTTCGCATCAATAATTTCTGTGTAATATCTAACATACTATTCACTCATATATACAATCATCAAAGTATACATTAACCGTGTCTAACATACTATTCACACATATAGACTAGTTAGATGCGGCGAGGGGAAATTTTTTGTTCAATTTTTAAGCTGGATTTTGTTTTTTAGACGACATAATGGCATGAATTCCAGACGATATGTTGCTTAGTGTTAACTCTAAAACCATAAAGTACCTGTCTATAAAATTGAAAAATGGGGGCCGGGGTAGAGTTAGGCGTGACATAGGCGTGAAGAGGAGGGCGTGATCTCGGTGCCCGGTCCCGCATGGACATGTAGCACCATGGGAGTGATTGGACCACCCTATGCAAGGTCTGCGGTGTTGAGAATGCGGCGTGGGAAGTTGCGAGTGTAGGGAGGGAGAGACCGGAGGCTAGGCAACAACAATCAGTACCAGTGGTGGAGACGACGACGTCGATGGCCGATGGAGGCGGTGATGAATAGAGTAGTGATGGCTAATGTTTAGCCGATCGATAGATTTGGAGAACGACGGTGGCGAATAGAGAATGGCTATAGAGGATATCCGATGAGCAATGAGTGCAACAACGAGCGACAGTAAATGCGCTGACAAGTGGACCTACATGAGGTGTGTTCATGCTTGAATTGACTCTTTATTCATAGTCTTGTTTGAGAATTTATTCCGTTAAAATCGACTGATCCAATATATTAAATCGATTTGCTATCATCTCTTTCCGCCTTTGAATCGGCCTAAGTCGATGGCAACTGCAATTAAGTTAGTCGTAATTAAGCAGGAACCGACCGTTTGACTCTTGACCTCACCTAGCTTCCCAGTCCAGAGATCGATCGACACTTGTGTAATATGAACATCAATCACCCTCAGAGGAAGTACATCTGTCATCTGTCTCTCTGGCTACATCAAGTCAGGTTATTGGATATGTGGCTAGCTTTTTTCTCTACGTGACACGTGGCTCCTCGCTTTAGATTAGTAGTTCAGGTTTGCCGTGTTGCAATGAACATTTAACCTTTTCTGGATGGACGTACACCTACTATAGCTGATCACCAATATGTGCTCCAATTTGCTCGCTCCACACACTAGCTCGACTCCAATTGATCACCTTATTTTTGACCTTCCGGTCAGTATCAATTCCAAGTAGCTAATGGTGGTGATCGATTCGATCGGACAACTTTCGATTAGCACGTACGTATTGATTGGGAAAAGCCAGAAAGTTTCAGAGGAGAGAGAATTAGAGGAACTTTATTGATAAATAAATACAAGATCTATCTATCTATATATAAACACACACACACTAGTTGAATGGTCGTGCATTGCTACGGATTTTTAAATTTTATCATATTATATGGTTTAAAATTCACGGGTGGTAAAATTTTTTAAAATATGCATACAAACATGTTCTAATATTTTTTTAATCCGTCAAGTAAGTCGAAAGCCGTCGATCACACCTCGTGGTCATAAGTCAGAAGGTATCGACCACACCTCGTGATCGTAGGTCAGGAACCCTCAAGCACATCTCGTCGTCGTAAGTCGGAAGCCGTCAACCATCGCGCGTGATCATAGGTCAGGAGCGATCAACCATCGTTGGTGGTCATAAGTTGGCAGCGGTCGACAATCGATCGTGGTCCTAAATCGGGAGCCTTCGACAATGGCTCATGGTCGTACATCGGAAGTCAACGACCATTGTTCATAGTTGTAAGTCAGAAGCCATCGAGAATACCTCATGGTCGTAAGTCAGAACACATCAACCAGCACTCGTAGTTGTAAATCGGAAGACATCGATAACACCTCATGGTTGTAAGTCGAAACACATCGACCAGTGCTCATGGTTGTAAATTAGAAGCAGTCGATCACACCTCGTGGTCGTAGGTCGGAAGCGGTCGACCATCGCTGGTGGTCGTACATTGGCAGCCCTCTGGTGCGCTTGTGCCCTATCGCCCGACTACCGGTGCCAGCTTGCTCGGCCTCAACTTCGACCACGGCCCCAGCTTCGATCACTGCCCCCTTTAACCACTGTCCTCTTCGACCACGACCCTTCGACGTCGACCACTTCCCCCTTCGACCACGGCCCCTTCGACCATGGCTTTGACTTCGGCCACCTTGTGGGTCTTACCATCGAGGGTAGGGAGCTTGATCTCAGGGTGACCTGAGGATAGGCGACAAGGATGTCCAACTGGAGGGGGAACTCATAGCGGTGGAGGTTGTGGACGAATTAGTGGGTGCCCTCCAGGTTGGTGCTACGACTACGACTATGACCGCTACGACCATGTCAACGGGCGCTACGACCACGTCAACGGGCGCTACGACCATGACCGCGACTTCAAGCACTACCTCATTCGACTTCAAGCACTGTCCCCTTTGACTTTGACCACTACCCCCTTCAGCTGCTTTTCCCTTCGACCACGGCCCTTCGACGTTGACCACTTCCCCTTTCGACCACGGATCTTTGAGTTGAACTATAGATCTGCGAATTCGACCACTATCCCCTTCGACCATGGCCCTTTGACGTCGACCACTTTCCCCTTCGACCACTGCCCCCTGCGACCATGGCCCTTTGACGTTGACCACTTTCCCTTTTGACCATGACCCCTTTTGACTACGGCTTCAACTTCGACCACAGATCTTCGACTTTGACCATTGCCTTCCTCGACCACTGTCCCCTTCGACCATGGCCTTCGACGTCGACCACTTCCCTCTTTGACCACCGTCCCCTTCGACCACTGTCCCCTTCGACCATGGCCCTTTGACATCGACCACTGTCCCCTTCGATCATGGACCTTCGACGTCGACCACGGCTTCGACTTCACCACTATCCCCTTCGATGACCTTGGCCCTTCGACGTTGACCACTTTCTCCTTTGACCACCTTCCCCTTCAACCACGGCATCGATTTCGACCATAGATCTTTGACTTCGGCCACGACCTCTCAACCACGACCCCCTTCAACCACAGCTGCGACGTCAACCACGACCCCCTTCGACAATGGCCCCGACATTGACCACGACCCTTCGACTTCGACCATGGACCAACTTCATTTATGGCCCTTTGACTTCGACTAATGCCCCTTGGACCACTATCCCCTCCAACCACGGCTTGGACTTCGACCATGACCCTTCGGCTTTGATTACGGCCCTTCGACTTCGACCGTGGACCAACTTCATCCATGGTCCTTTGAATTCGACCATAGCCCCTTCGACCACGGTTTGGACTTCGACCATGACCCTTCGACTTCGACCACGTCCTGACTACAACCACAACCTTTTGACTTCGACCGTGAATCGACTTCGTCCATGGCTCTTCGACTTTGACCACTTCCCCCTTCGACCACTGTCCCCTTCGACCATGGCTTGGACTTCAACCACAACCCTTCGACTTCGACCATCGCCCCTACGACCATGCCTTCGACTTCAACCACAGACCTTTGACTTCGGCCATGGCCCCCTTCAACTACGACTTCGACTTCGACCACGGCCCCTCAACTTCGGCCATGGCCCCTCGACCACGGTGCCATTCAACCATGACACTGACTTCGAAGCTTGGGAAACCAAAATCACCAAACAGCGTGATAGGCTCTAAGTGAAAAGCAGGAGGAGGTAGAGAAGCTTACCGGGCGAGCGACTGCTGGGCGGCGGCGGTGGGGGAGAGCCACGTGGGCGGGCGTAGTAAGAGGAAGCGCCGCCATCACCGAGTGCCCTTCTCTCTGATCCATTGGCCGCTGTCGTCGAGCGCCATTCTTTTTTATCCATCGGCCGCTGTTGCCGAGCGTCATGCCTCTGGTTGGAGGGGCGATGGGAGATGGAATTGGTGGCGGCGTCCTGGGGAAAGTTGGGGGACTACGACCAAACGCTACCGCGTGGGGAAGGAATTGGCAGCGGCGCCGAGGAGGAGGAGAAGGAGAAGGCGCGACACGAGGGTTCGGGGGAGAAGGAGGCGGCGGTTGCGGGAGGTAGAGGTCGAGAGGCGGCGGTGGGCAGATAGGGAGAGGTGGCGGTGGGCAAATGCGTTGGGTAGGCAGCGACGAGGAGATGCGACGCTGCTAGAGGAAGTTGGGGAGACTGCGACCAGACACTGCTGTACGGGGACGGAATTGGTGGCGGGGCTGAGGAGGAGGCGCGGCGCGAGGGTTCCGGGGAGAGAAGGAGGTGACGGTTGCGGGAGGTGGAGTGGTTGTGGGAGGCGGAGGATGTGGGGGAAGAGAAGAGGAGAAGTGCAGTGCACGTGTCGGCCCGACCTTTTCTACGAGGAGCGGAAGAACTACCTACATGCAGATCTAGACGGTTGATCTTTCATCGGATGACTGAGAAGAGAGGAGGAAGAATGGACTGACGACCATCAACTCCTCTTTTTATGATAGTAAAGATACACACACACAATATACAACCCCTCTTCCCTACAGGAAGAGAGGTGCCTTTCTTGTAAGACAAGTAATCTACTACAAACCCAAGTTTAGGTAAGTGTCCACATACAATAGTATTACAACACTCCTCCTTGAATATTTAATCAACACCATGTCCATGCCTCGTTAAAAACTTCCTCCAAAAATCCAGTGAGAAAAAACGGTAAACAGAAAAGGGTGCATAGCTCGTGTTCTTGCAATGCAAGTGCTGCCTCATTAAAAACTTCAATGGAGAAAAACAATGGGGACAAAGCTCAATAAATGGATTTGACTGTGATTATCACAATCTCATTGTTCTAATCATTAAGATCAAACTGATCAAGTGGTATGTCTTCTATTAAAACTTTAGCAAAGTTTGAGTGACCAAGTTGTTTCCCTTCAACATATGCGTCATAGGGTATTGAGCCTGAACCTTTTAGACCTTACTAGTGCTAAGATTAAAGCATGATAATTTATATTAGATATTGGCTCCCCTGAAGACGATATACATTGTAGCTTTCCCATTCCTTTGCCATATAGTCATCCCTTCAAATAGATGAAGGCAAAGAATCTTGTGATATATCCACCGATAATCATAAATTTAGATAATCATAAATTTTTTTCTAGCACATTCCATACCTCATTGTCTTTACAGGAATCATGAGACTGCAAAACTTATAAGCGATATTTTTTTGCATATTTACCCTTTTTATATAACCACACATTAATCATGCGCAATACAAGTATTCAACATCCTCATTGAGGACTAGGGGAAAAATAGTTGTAGTAGTACTCTTTATTGTTGGATAATATGTCTAGCACCAATAGTTATACGAGGTTTTACCCATATAACTATCTCTTAGTGGTCCTTCTAAGATTACATCCAATGTCTATCCAATAGACTCACAATGGATGATAAATACAACTCAGAATATAGTCCATGACTTGGTGAAGTGGAGATTGCATAAATTGCCAAAGTCTACAAGACCACCAATATGATCAATTCCTTTAAAGATAGTTTAGAGAATATAATGATCATTATTCCTATGACCTTTGTTATGTGGATGCACTGTATATTAGCAATAAACCAATCACCAATACAAGAATCAAACCTGTATATCATTTGTGAATTAAATAAGTGTCCTTTTGTGCTATTCAAGCATATATGGTCTTATCCCTTCTCTGAGAATATGTTTAATACCGTACAATGGTATAGCATCATATCTTGCTAATATTATGAAGCCGGTATAATTCACAAGATATAAATATGGTATGCCATATTCCAACATGTCTAGATGGGTCTTAATCCACACCAAGGATTATTTGACTATTGGTGTTCTTTAGCACATAAGGTTAGTTACAATTAAACCTCCTTTGCAATCACTGCAGATGCATTAACTAATAATTCGAGTGGTCCATCATGATCAACTTGATCTCTAGGGAGATATTAAAATTTACTATTTTTAGGCAATCACCTACCTCCATTATTTCTTTTTTGGTTTCACTAACATTAATGTTCAAGTCATATGGATGTCATCTAATGACTCTTTTAATGAATTCACAAGGTAGTTACACAGATCATCCAAATACTTGTAGATGTTGTCGTGTTCCATCCAAACCTCCGCCGAAGCTCGACTCACTGCATTTTTGTTTATTTGCTTGCCTAAGATATTATGTAACTGAACATTATGTCATTCAAATCGGGAGAAATATCAACTCAATTTTTGTAACTTTCAAACCATCATTTTACACCACCTAATGATGGCCCATCATATTCGAACTTGTTGGGTTGAACTTAGCGATATTGATAGTATTGACCCTTTATCTGTGAGCACTTAGTGCAGAACTATTATGTAGTCATAATTAATTTTAGAGACAAGGGGTGGGTTCTTTTGAGCTGATGGCTTATGGCTTAAATATTTGAATTTTGGTTGTTTGTGAGAGATAGTATGCACAGAAAAATAGTCTCATGCGATTTTGGCCAGTACAGCTAAACTCAGTACACTTTTTACTACAATATTCCTATTAACACTGTCTTGAAAAGACACAAAACGCTAGTTATAACTGTAGACAGTACGAGCATAAGCCAGCAAAAAGCTGGTTTGAACCTGGCTAAGATTGTCGATAATATTTCTATTGTTCTCTCATATCCACTCTCATACGGACATCTCAATTTTAACTAGATCTTTCGTCATTTCCCAAACGATATATTCTTGTTGTTCTGCAATCCCAACACTATGAAGTGTGTGCACAAAAGTGTTGTGTGTTCATCCTTATATGAACTTGACAGACAAATCCTATCATAGGAGTTTTATGTAGTGATTTATCAATCACTTGGCTTATTTAAAAGATCATAGATCCATAGATGTCCCTATAGATCATAGTCCCGACAACATCTCAGCCTTATTGATAAATGGGTATGAGATTCATATATTACTCCATAAAAACAAGAGTTGGTGGTCATCGGTGCATTCTCCTTCCTCTCTCTACAGTCGTCTGATCTAAAAATGAGATCTTCACCATCTGTCTCGCACCCCTCCCCTCTCTCTTTGGCGATCAACTGCCCCTCCCCTCCACTTCTAGCATTAGTTACGATCTCCCACGCCTCTTCATCTCTGCCTCCCCATCCGCGTCCCCTCCAACACCTCGTCCCCCCTCCCATCCCCGTATCCCACCTCCGGAGGTCTCCCTCTCCATCACGGCCTCCTTGATACCTGTCTTCTTCCTCAACCTCGACGTCGCCTCTTCCCCTGTCACTCTTCCTATTTTCACCTCTCCGACCAAGCGGTGCCACCGCTCGATATGACGCCTCCGGTAGCTTCCCCCATCTTCAATTGCCTCGCCGCTAGATCCGGTGACCTCTGTCACCACCGGCCCTCTTCTCGGCTCCGGTCACTTCACCACCGTCATTGACATGATGACGCTGACAACGATGTGCGTCGATGACGATCTTCTTTGGTTCCTTCCTCTCTTCTCCCCTTAGCCACAGTCGACCTCATCAACTGCTGCGGCTATGCAGGGAACCATCGCTGCCTCCATATGACGCTGTGTCCCAAGGACCTCACAGCCGCACCGATGCCACCCTGCTCCCCAAGTTGGCCATCATGCCCTCGATGGCGGCCTTTCCTTCCCCTACCCTGCGAGCTAAGTACTCTTTCCCCTCTCTTCCCTCTTACGAATTTTATTAAAGAATTTTTTGTTCTCCTCAATGCCCCTCTTCTTCCTCAACCTCGACGTCGCCTTTTCCCCTCTCACTCTCCCTATTTTCATCTGTCCGACCAAGCGGTGCCGTCACTCGATCTGACGCCTCTGTTAGCTTCCCCCATCATCGATGGCCTCGCCGCTAGATCCGGTGACCTCTGTCACCACCGGCCCTCTTCTCGGCTTTGGTCGCTTCACCACCGTCGTCGGCACTGGAAAGGGGACAAACATTGTCAGTTTTGTCACTTTCAAATTATTGACCATCTTTTTATCAAATGTCCCATGGCTAGATATGTTTTGCTGGTGGTGGTATCCTCTTTTGATAACAAATATCTATCGGGATAACCCATATGATTTAGTAGAAAACCGATAGCTTTGGTTTGTGTTGGGGTAGAAGTGACATGGTGGACGATTTAGAAAACACCGAATACAGCTTTGATTAGATCATAAGTTGACCACACACCCCAACCAAATCATATCTTCTCTTTTGCCATCGGCATTATTATTGGTCTATTTTGTAGAATCAAGAAGACCATGGGATGATGGGCAGGAGGCAAGGATGCCAGTGATAGTAGCCATTGAAGTCTTCAATTGAGTTTATAGATAGAGCAGAATGGGAGGTTCTCTGATGTTGAAGCTTTGTAAGTGGAGCTTGGCTTATGGAGTTATTTTATTGAAGAGTTTGGAATTCAGTTATCTGCATTTTAGCGCTATTCATTTCCTTTCTGTTGTTGCGTATAATGTAATTGTGGTACTTTGATTTTCTGTTTCCTATGGAGGCAAAGACTAGAGGATGTATTCTACATATCTAATGAATCTAAAAAGCATCCATTGCATATTTTTTATGTCATTATTTTTGTTCCATAGAACATAAATTTTGGAGTCTGGATAGGGGTAGTAAAACATGGAATTCTACCAAAAATACTTCTCAAAACCAATGTCCCTTATAAGGTGTTTGAAAGATGCTCCTTATGCAGAGTTATGTTTCGCTTTGACACGTGTGAAACGAAATTTATATTTATTGTAAATTTTAGAATGATACTAATATTATATATCTCCTTTTTTAAGAATCTGTTGCAACGCACGAGTATTGTGCTAGTGTATGTATAATATGTAGCCCCTCCTCCCTTTATATAGACTAGGGAGAGGCTTTTTCTTGCAAGACAGGTGAGAGACAAAGTAATATACTAGAATTCAAAGTTTAGGTAAGTGTCCACATTCCATAGTACTACAACAACTTTCTTGTGCTCGCAAAAAGGAAAAGAAAGAAAGAAACTTTCTTTACTTGGACTGTTTGACTCAAAATTAAAGGATTCCATCCGTCCATCAATGAACAATGATCAAGTACTTGGTATGCATGCATGCATCCCGGCCTAATTAAGATAATTCATGAAATGTCCAGCCAGTCTTGCATGCTTTCATGATGCATGCCGTATCATCTCATCTCATCTCAGCACAACTGTGAGTGGTTCAGAACACGTAGCTGCAGTATGTTTATGTAGGATTACTTTATGGGCCGTGCATATACATACAAGAATTAGAGACAGCCAAATTTGACACTGTTGTGCATGGTATTTATAAAAGTAGCCATATACGCGTCGTGTTTGCAGAAATATCACTTTTTATCTGTCCTAATTTTTGCTAGTTAGTGCTTGTTTGAATTTTGAAATATAACAAATGAGCTTAAAAAATTACAAAAGTTCATTTACAGCCAACTGACACAACGTACTTCATAGTAAAATTTTTGGGTGATTTTATCCATTGTGAATATTGCTAAAAAATTTATCAAATTTTTATAAATGTACGAGTTTTTACATATAGCGAACGAGCTACAAAAATTACGAAATTTTATGTGAAGCCTCCCGACATAGTCATACTTATTATATAATTTTTTGTAAATTTTATGTGTTTCAAATTTGTCACATTTATTTAGGTTAATTTAATCATGAATTAAATTCACGATTAACTTCATCTGCTCTAAATTCATGATTAAATTAATCTAAATAAATGTGATAAATTTGGACAACATAAAATTTTCAAAATTTTACACAATAACTATGACTATGTCGGGAGGTTTTACGTAAAATTTCGTAATTTTTGGAGCTGGTTTCCTATATATATAAACTCATACAAACATCAAAATTGTATAAATTTTTTAGTAATATTCACAAACATCAAATTTTTGGAGCTTGTTTCCTATATATACAAATTTTTGGAGGTTTTTAGTAATTTTTGGGGAGTTTTATGTAATCCAAATCTGACATGGTCATCGTCATAGTTATTAAATTCACCGACCGTAAATTCATGTATTAACATAGCAAATTTAGAGCATATAAAATTCTCAAAAAATACACAATTAGGTCGACTATGTTGAGAGGCACCACATAAAATTTTATAATTTTTGAAGCTTGTTTGCTATATGTAATAACTCCTACAAATATCGAAATCCTACGAATTTTTAACAATATTCAGAGGAGATAAAATTATAAGAAAGTTATATAGTGTAGTACATTATGTTGGGAGTCTACACATAAAATGTTGTAATTTTTTTGACCTAATTTGTTATGTTTAAAAAGTCATATAAATATGATATAAATTACGAATTTAGGCTGTGATTAAGTTGGCTAATTAGCCTACTTAATCACCTGTCATCCCATGGGCGGGCGGCAGGCGCCTGCCATCTGCTCACGGAACGGTAGGTGCCACGCATCATCTCCCCTGCACTGCCGCCCGTCCAACGGACGGTAAAACGCTATTTCTACAAATGCGCTATGCATACAACTAGTTTTATAAATACCATCATAAACAGCGCTAAATCCGATAAAAACTCCAAGAATTGAACTAGTCCTGGCTAGCAACCTCAGTCGTCTCCAACTTGTATGCACGTTGATGCATCCTGTGGAATACTGTTTCTCATATTCCACTGGACTGGACCTCGAATGACTAATCAAATCCTAAGACTTGAGACTCGTCAGGTCTTCTGGCTTTATACGCCTAGGGTCTGTTTTGGAATACATGAATTTCGTAGGAAATACTTATCTCTACAGGAATCAGAAAAATTCTCCCGTTCCAAATTGATCTAGTTTTGTAAGTTACCGTACATGCATGTTTGTTTGGATGACGAATTGACGATCGAATATTGTGGTATGAAAAGGCAAACAATATGCCTGTTCTTTTTGGCTGCGGCTTGTGGCTTTTGGCTGCGGCTTGTGGTTTTTAGGCTGTTTGCACGAGAGATTACAGAGTAACAGAAACTCACGTGCGATTTTTGCTAATATAAATGAAGTCAGTAAAGTATGTATTACAATTAACTAGTAAATCCTATCTTTAAAAAATATTCCGTTTAAAAGCTAGTTACTATAGAAAAACCGAAAACCAACTTTTAAAAGTTGAAAATAACAGGACCATGTTCGGTCTCTAAATGAAACAAGATGTAGTGTGTGTCAACCGTGCATCAACCGTCAAAACGGATTTCGACAATAGTCTTGCATGCCGTTCGAACTTCGAAATGCACAATCTAAAATCTAAAAGAACAACACTTCCGCGTGTATACACGGTTGCATTCATTTTAAGCACTTGAAGCTAGCTGGAGTATTTTTTTTTTGAAGGACAGCGGTGCAATTCACAAAAAAAAAACCTCTACAAATATAAAAGAGTAGTTTGTCCGTTCACCATCTCTAAAGCCTGCTAAAATTGATAGATGCATACATGATGTGTCATTACATCGAGCTTGCATATGTAACGCCCCCATTTCTGGGGGTGTACGGTTTACCCTCGCACTGCCGTGATTGTTCAGTCATGCAGTCATCAGAGCAGAATGTGCACCATTGCCAATGCATGCTTAAGCATAAAAATCAGACTTTATTACAAATGTAAGGTTTATCAACCGTTTACATAAAGGCGTACAACCCAAAGATACATTACCAAAAGAACTTCCACAGCGGCCCGAGTGTAGAATAAGCCCTAACACTCGGCGTCGTCTACATCGTAGAGCTCGACGTCGTCTTCCGAGACTTCTTCCTCCTCTTGACAAGCACTTTCATTAATGATTTTAGCAAGCCCGAGTACTCAGGCCCGTACTCAACAAGTCACATGGGTAAATCTGATTTACTATTTGCAAGGTTATTCAAGGATGAGAGTATATTGGGTTTATTATATTGGGTGGATGCGTTTTATTTGCAATCAAGTAAAACTTAAAACATTTGCTCCTTAAGATCAGGGGGTTTTCATTAACAAATTCAGTTCATCACTTATCACATTAAATCATCTCAAATCCTACTTATGCCTCATTGTTGGAATCACCCAATTAACACAACTTCATTAACCTAAGCACGGCGTATTCGAATACCATTTATCTCACTCTGCAGAGTGCTCATCTTTACCCACAAGATCCCTTAACTCCCGCGACAGAGTTAAGAAAACAAGGTTGTTCACTGCTCATTTCTTCATGAAGACTCTACCCGATAGACCTCCAAACAGACCCGGGGGTCCGCTATCACAGCCAGACACTTTATCTGCCGACACGGCGGATATTGTTCCGTCCCGAGAGGAATCTACCGTTGTCCAAAGATGCTTTTACCGTTTTCATACCGACTTTCTCACTGTTAGATCTCAACTCAAACCGGATATTCGCCACGCAGCGGACTACCCGTCCCGAAGGATCTAACGTTGTTCAATATGGTTTTACCATTTCCATATCAATGGTTGTACTCGTTAGAGATTCAATCGATTTGAGCGAAGAACTAAACCAGGTTTGACAAGTCAACGCTTGTGGTTGAGCGACATCGTGTCTTTACTTGGCATAAGGTTCTTGTCCTCATAGTTTTTCGAGGTCCGCAACCTCCACTCTAGGATAAGTCGGTGGCGAAAACCGCGCACGGTCCCCACAATGGCGAAAACCGCCGCACGGTTTCCCACAACATCCTTACCTACAATTCCCCTAAGGTAAAAGTCGTGGCGTAGATCACCACGTGATTCCCACAAGACACCCTTTACCTTAGTACCGTTTTCAAATCCCATCGCCCACGACCAACACCTTAGAAGTGCATACCAAGATCAGGCCTAGGTGCGGTGTCCCATACCACCCTACCCTCTCGGGTTTTCAACTCTATCGCCAACGGCGAGTCACTTAGTAGTGTATCATGCTGAATGAAATGATCTTGTATACACTTATAGCATATGTTAGTTCTTACTAAGGTTGTCAAGGTGAATATGGCCATCAAGGTAAACAGGGCTTTTTTTTATCAGTGGTAGGATTATCTAGATAGCATGACATTCTAAATCTTTGTTTTAAGCAATTATCAGTTCGCAACTATCAATAATGAAAATACATTAAATAAATAATGTAATTTAATGGGGTTCAATGTGATCAAAAACATGTGACTTGCCTTGCGGACTTATGATTTCGACAATTTCGTATTCTTCAATTTCTGGGCCTTGATCTTGATCTGAGGCTTCGTCTCCTTGAATCAGCTGATCCTCGACGTCACGTGCTAGCGCAAAATAAAGAAAATCAATTTAATTCCACGCTCGACGAAAAATGAGCTAGGAATAATAAAATAATAAAATAATAAAATTCAAAAGAATAAAGACATTATAGAAACTTCACTAAATTGGGTTTTTAGGTTTATAGGAGGGCTATATGGGGAATTGGACTTGATATTTGGGTTGGCGGGCTCAAACGGATCCGGGAGTATAAACATCAATTTTGGACTTTGGGTGGTCACTATTCCTCTGGCTCGGTCAGCATCTGTTCCTCGGGCTCGGCTAGCTGGTTCGGTGCGATCACTCGGGCGGTCCGGCCGGCGCACCAGCGCGTCTTGGGCGGTTGGGTTCAACCGAGTCGGGTGGCGCGATCGCTTTGGTCGTCTTCTTCCGCAGCTCCCGCGCCAGAGAAGCGAGAGAGGCGGCGGTGGCTGCTGCGGCGCTCCGTGAATCTGCGACGGCGGTGGGTGGTATGGATGGACTCGGGCGGGACGGGGACTCCATTTTGGGCGATGGCGGCCGGAGGATGTGGTACGCCGCGGCGGCCATCTTTTCCGCGTGATTTTTGGGCTTGGTTGCTAACGAGAGGGCTCTAGGCAATTGAAGGGTTCTAGGGCATCCTTGGGAGGTGGGAAGCTTGGTGAAGGGTCGGCGAAGCTAGGAAGCTCAGTCTTGAGCGGCCACGGCGGGGTTGGCGGCGGTGAAGCGGCTTACGACGCGAGAAGGTGGGTGACCGGGAGGCTAAGGTGGCGGTTGGGGCGGTTTCTAGGGTCTCGAGATGCTACCACCGGGAGGAACCGAACGAAATTGGCGGAGGTCGAACATTGAGTTAGGGTTCATGCTTGGGGAATTCCTTCAATTACCGGCGATGGAGGGGACGAGGAACGAATAAGGCGGGTGGGAGCTTCACGGTGTGCTAGAAGGAGGTCGGAGGGGTCACGGCTTTTATGGAGGCCCGAGGGCGGTTAGCACCGAGAGGCCATGGCGGCGCTGCGTTCGGGAGCGGGAGGGCCGAGGAACAGTGGAGGGGCACTGGGGCAATAGGCGGCAGAGGGCTCCCGAAGGGCAAGGTGGCGGTTGGCAAGGTGGCGGGGAGAGGAAGATGCGGGAGCGGCGGGAGGTGGAGGCGGCGACGGAGATATTTTCAGCGGTGCGCGATGGATGTAGCGAAAATGGATGGATGGAGGAGATTGCTTCAAGATTCGTGCATGATTTGGATGCAGATTAGTGAGAATTAGGCTCTAGTTCGAGAATTTGCAAAAGTTTTTGAAAATTCAATTCGTTTTCGAATTTTTGAAAATTGGGGATGTTTCAGCATATGTATACCAATAGGTCCAATTTAGTGAGTGATTTGGCGGTGAAATTGATGGATCCTAATGCGTTCTCCGTGACTTTTAAGTTGCGTACGTGTCGATCGATATTGGAGCACTGATCGATTAAAGGTCCCAAAAGGACAAATTAAAGTGTAATTTAATTTGCTGGCACGATTGTTGCATGCCATGGTGCAAATTAGTCTTGGACTGCATGGTACAGTACTGTATAGGCGTAAAATAGGCAGACTAATTATTGGTAGGCTGGCTAGCTAGATTAACGAATAAAATGCTTTATAGGTACAATAACTTGTAAGATGAGTTCAATGTAAGATAGATTATATAACTGTAAATTTACTTGTTTATATCATCAATTTTGTTTAAGTGATGCAATAAGGTATAAAAGAGACTCGGTCGCATAACCGGCACTGACATAGTGCTTGGGATCATGTGGTTCATGCATGCGGTTGCCTCCTTCGGCAAAGCCTCCGGTTGTTTTTGTAATAATTACTAACAAAACAAGATCACTTTTTTTAGATAATTACCCACAGAACAAGATCACTTCTAGTCAACGTTTTTTTGCAAAAGTTGGCTATGTTGTTAAAAACTATGTATCTTTGGCTAGGTGCAGCTTCTGAGTTCATTGTATCAGTGCTTCTGAACGATTATAATGTGAGTTTGCCTGATTATTGAAATAGCTAGTTTTTCTCAAAAAGTTGTAGAGAGAAGAACTTCCGGTGAAATTGCCAATCCCTCGATCGATTGTAGTGGAGTATCAACGGCGTTTTACTGTACATTGATTGCTTCCCCACATCACTATCGCCCCTGTGGCCTATGCCTACACCACTGCCGCCCCTTATGCCCTCTCCATCCACAACCGTCACCTTCTGCGCCCTCTCCCCCACCACCGTCATCCCCGGCACCCTCTCCCCCTACTACCGCCACCCCCGTGCCTCGCCTATCTCCCGTCTATGCCCCTCAACTCACTGTATGTAGGCGGCGCTACTCCTGGTACCAACACCGCCATCCATGCGCGCTGGCCAGATCGTCGGACCCTCCTCTAGGCGGCGTGCTCAAAGCATATGTCTCTTTCTTCGTGAGAATAGGAGATGATTTAGGCCTAACTAATGGAGAATAAAAGTGTCAGACCCAGATTTTACAATCCAGAATCTACTGTGTTTATTGCACTATTCCCTGGATCAGTAGATAGTGCACACAGGTACATTGCTGAATCATTTCATACATCGCATAAACTTTAATAATAATACTGAATTAAAATACACCACATCGGGCGAGAGTTTACAAAAGGGCTGCTTTAGCCAAATGTCTTCATTACATAAATGCAGCGGAAATGGTAGCAAAAGTAAACCCAAAATCCACAGGCAAGTGACCGGTAGGATAATGTGTGCAATATACGCCACCAGGTTCCCGGTAACATAGATGTACACAGCGCCTTGAGTCTACTTGTCTATGCCTAACCATCGATGCCTACGCCTTAATTATCGCCTTTGCTTCCGTCGACGTTGGCAGGGGCCTCCTCATAGGCGTAATGTCCTTGGGTTCCTGTTTCTGAATTTTGTCGCAAAAGCGAGTATGAGCACTCCGACCCCGTACTCAGCAAGCCAACACACAGAATGCAATACTTTAACATGTAAGGCTAATCAAAGGATGGCTTGGGTTTATTTTATTTTGCGAAGAGTGCTTTTGAATACAATTATAGCAAAATCCCTGAGACCTAGCAATTTTAAACTCAAAACTTTTGTTTATAAAGTAAGTTGATCTTATAATCGACACAGATTCCATCCACCATTATATGGCATCTGCGCCATATAGTATCTTTCAGAGTTATAGTCGCTTAACGTACCACTGGGACAACACCCAGGACAATTCCAAACCCAAGGCAGTCCTTCGCCCTACAAATTTCCCTTCTCCCAAGTACCAATTATTTTGTAAACAGATCTATATCTAGTTAAGTTCCCATGTCTGCCCTTGACCGTGGGCACGGCTATTCGAATAGTTTTGACTCTGCAGAGTTTGTACACTTTCACCACAAGAGACAATCAACTCGTTGCCCCACACGATTCCTTAGTCATGTGGTTGAGCAGACCATCACAGTGACTTTTCAAAGTACCTCGCCCCTTCCATCATTTCACCCTATGGGTCGCTCCCACTTGCGGTGGGTCCCATACGTTGTGCGGGATGTTCCCCTTCGAGCGACTAGCGGTGGCTCGTCCCTGCTGGCCCGTCACGTGAGAACTTCACCCTCCGCGAGTGTCCCATTCAAGCCGTCCACACGCATCGCCGCTTGCACTATCCTGACGCCTCCTCGGAAGGATGACTTTCGGTCCCAGTAAATCTACTAAGCCAAGTTGTATTTCTGGACTTGTGGTTGTCTGCTTTACACGGGTTGACATGACAAGATTCAGTCCTTAGTGGTATCCGGGCGGTTCTACCACAAACCACACTCGTGCACCACCGCACCATACCCCGAACCATCCGCCCAGATATTTAAGCATGTTGGGGTTTTTGGAAACATAAAATAATCATATCCAACATTTATCAGTCATTACCACCATGACTGTCCCAACCAAATTTTTCTCATGATTAAAGTGATGTTTCGGCGTTCTCGCGCCCATGATTACCTAAACAATACTAAGCACGGCATATAAATTACGGACTTACGTTTGAAAAGTTACCATTATAGTTTTGCTAAGGCGACAAGGTTCGCAGATTCAAGTATTCCAAAGGAGGTGTAATATTAGTCAAGCAAGCAATGAGCATGTAACTAAAATCTTAAATTAACATGTACTTGCATATAAAATAATAGCATGCAATTTGATAATTTAAACCAAAGTAGTTTGCAGAAAATGTAGGTTCAACATGATCAAAGTATTGAATCGCCTTGTTTGCGGGGATCTTGGTCTTGACCTTCTGAAGCTTCTAGACTGGCTGCTTCAACCTCCTCTTCCTGAGCCTCGTACGCTATTTAATCGTGCGAAATTCCCAAATAAAAGAAAAGCAACCAATCACTCAAAATATCACCAAAAATTCAAATAAACTCCAAAAATCATGGTTCTGGTTCCAATAGACAAATCTTGAATTTAGACAAATTTAGAAATTTGTTTCATTCAATTTGGAGCTAAAATGAAGAAGTTATGATTGGTCAAAGTTCTCTGTTTCGGTCAAATCCAAATATTCTAAAATCCTGACATGTGGGGTCCACTGTCATCCTCTGGCATTTATCTTGATTTTTCCATTTTATTTTCTTTTTGCTCTCTGTGCTACTGACATGTGGGTCCAGTTACTGTTCAGTGGGGTCCACATGTCAGTACGGGCTCGGTGCAGATGTGCCACTGACCGGTGGGGCCCAACGGTCAGCGGACGGCTCCGTCTGCAGTGGCTGACATGTGGGGCCCACCTGTCAGCCCGAAAGAAAAATAAGAAAACTCAACCCGGCGCTGTGGAGCCAGAGGCTCGAACGCGCAACCGGGGAGTTGAAGGGGGAGGGGAGAACGAGCGGTGGTAACCAAGTGAGCGGGGAGGCGTTGCCTACCCTATAAGGATGAAAAATCCTTTTGAAGGATGCCGACGAGGAGGCCGGGCAGAGGAGTCGGGGGCGACGGTGGCCGGCGGCGAGGGAGTATCGGGGAGGTTCGGCGGAGAGGTGAAACGCGATCCTCGTGCTACGGTGAAGATGATGGTGCAGTCGCCCGGGGCCGAGGAGGTCCGGAGATGGGTCGGCGTTGTAAGGCGGCGGCGGCTCGGCTCGGTTCTCGGTGATGGCGAGGTACGGGCGTCGGGAGGCTCGGGAGAGGACCGGGGAAGCTTCGCGCTGCTCTGGAGAGGGTCCTGGCGCGAGGAATCGGTGGCTAGTGGCTTGGTTTGGAGGTTCGGGGTTCGCCGGAGTTGGGGGAGGAACCCAGGCTTGCCGGCGATTTAGTGGCTCTCGGTTCAATTACCTGCTGGAGGACAACAAGTGCGACGTGAGGAGCTCAACGGGGGGTCCACGGCCTTATTAGGCGCTCGGATGGGCGGCAGCGGCGGCGCCGTGCGGGCGCTTGCGAGCGAGTGGCGAGGCGATCGGTGACGCAGCGCTTTAATGCGAGCGATCGCGCGCGACGCAGCGTCTCCACCCCCGTGCGGTCTCCTCCGCTTTACTGTCTCACACGCGCGAGTGGAGTGGCAGAGGACCGGCGCCACGTGGCGGGCCGGCGGCCGGCGGGAAAAATCGTGGCGGGCGGTGGAACCAAGGGCGGTGGCGGTCGGCGAGCTTTCCACCGAGCGGCGAGACGGCTCGGCCGGGCGGGAGGCATGGACGCCACGGGGACGAAAGCTTCTGAACGGGGGCGCACGCGCGGTTGCGCGGGGAGGAGGAAGAGAGGGGAGGGGGAAAAGGAGCTGGCGCGGGAGGGCCATCGGCCAGAGGGAGCGGGCGAGGCGGCGGGCCAGCCCAGCGGCGAGGCGGCAGTGAGGGCGGGCCCGCTCGCCAGTGGCGCGCGGGGTTGGGCCGAGCACGCGCAGAAGCTGGGCCGGGGTGATGGCCGGCCTGGCTCCAATTTTTCTTTTTTTCTTTTTTTTTGGAGTATATACTTGGGTATGTATTTGTGTGCCTATATATATACCTCTATTCCTATATGTGTACACATATATGTGGGTATTTGTTTATTTATATTTTCATATATTGTTATTTTTCTGTTTCTCTCTTTTATCTTGGATCATCTTTTGATTCTTATTTTAAATTTCAATTCTCTATTGTTTAAACATGTTTGTTTACTCTTGACCTTTTAACTTTTTGGAACCTTCACCAAATTTTTCAGAAAATCCCATAAACTCCAACTTCAAATAAAACACATTTGCAAAAGAAATTCAAAAATTTTATATTTTCAAATTCGAATTTTTAGGATGTTACAAAAAGTTAGGGGGCTATTTGCAATTTTCCACGCTAAATCTAATACACACAACTTTGAGGCATGTTGAAAGCACAACCATCACCACATTAGCGCCAAATGTGTCATCACATCTCGTTTTGTACCTTGTTGCATTACTTAAATAAAATCAGTGACGTAAACGGATAAATTTATAGTTGTTTAATCTACTTGCATTTATTTTACAAATTGTGATACGTATGATGTATTTCACTCTAGATTAATTCAATTCCGGCCCGTGGCCGGTGCTGCATGGTTGATTAGGAAACTTATGGTGTGTTTGGTTGCTGGGATGGGGTGGGATGGAATAGGATGGTTTCTTTGACCAAGCCTATCCATGTGTTTGGTTTGAGGGATAGGGTGGGATGGAATGGTCCAAAGTGGGATGAGCCTGTGCAAATTTAGAGAATATTCTTCTTAGATGCTGGACCATGTGGTTCCACTTTTTTTGGAACCATCTCATCCCATCCCATCCCACTCTATCCCAGCAACCAAACACACCCTTATAGCGTCTGTCGTTGCGGTGAACGGAATCAATTGCATATCATGGACGGATCTATATGTCTCATCCTCCCATGTGGTGCACAGTGTTGTAAAACAAGTGCCGCCGATCGATCCAATAACCAATCAACACAACTGAAAACAGCAAGAATAGTCACACAATCAAATAGTGCAAAAGTAGATGAACAATTGTCACAAGAGCAGCCTGCGGACACTGCATGCCGGAAAGTTACTGTCACGCGTGAGTGAAGTTACTGCAAAAAACATGTAGAGTTACTGCCAGTTACGCAGTGTTACAACGAACAGTAACTCTATATGTGTTTGATAGTAACTTCACTCACGCACGGCAGTAACTTTTCGACATGCATTCTAGACCTGCGCACAGAATAGTAATAATTTTTTTCATGGAACTCACTTTGGAATATCTTATAATCATTATTAAAGTGTACTTAACAGAACAAACAGATATAACAATATCATTTAAAGGGTATATAATAAGTGGGAGTACGTACTTCTAGGAGTATAGAACCATTTTCTTACACACACACACACCTCTTTATCTATTTATCTTTATCTATTTGAGCATACTCTAATAATGGTTATAAGATACTACAAAGTGAATTCCATAAAATATTACATTAAAATCCACTTTTATAGCATAATTTGTATATGTACTCCTTTTGTACATGAAAAAATGTATATAGCAAAAATAAATGGCTCCAATGAAAATTTTTCAACCAAGTCGCATTGGAGTATCTTAGAATTAGTATTTAAGTATACCAAAAGTGGTAAAGAGGTATAAAATATTCGTTTAAGTGATGTATTAAAAGTAAGAGTATATACTCTCAGGAGTACGAAATATACACACACACACACATGGTAGTGCTATTCAGTGCTTGCGCGCACACTACGCGTAGGTCCTACTACCTGGTTTTTTGGTGCAAGCTGTGTTGATTTGGCAGTAACTATTACACGTAAAGTTACCATAAGAGAAACATGAAGTTACTTAATTCTGTTATAAAAAATATGAATTTCGCAATGTCGAAATATATCCAACATGTATTTTATTTTATTAAGCCCATAATTTTAAACACAATGGCACAAACGGATCACAGATCGGAGTTTTCATAAAAGAGTTATTGTATTTTTTTAGCTTGTAAACAAGATAAAAAAGTTCTCACATCAATTACACTACTGCATACATGTGATAATTTAGTAGATCTAGTCATGAGGAAAGTTTTTGCCTATTGTGAATGACGTTACTGCCTGTTATGAGGAAGTTATTACCCACTGTGTATTGTGAGCGTTCGGTAGTAACTTCACTCGCTATCGATAGTAACTTCGTTCACAATGCATGATAACTTGATTGCATATGATAGTGACTTCACCATGGGATGATAACTTCACATTGGGATGATAACTTTATGAGTAATTGAAAGTAACTTTGCATCACATGTAAGAGGTGGCAATCTGCATATAATTGACTGCAATCCATAGTTATATTGCATATCAGATATGAACAAACTTCATGATCACAACCGTGGCGATACTGTTAGAATTAATCTTGATGATTTATAAGTGGTCGAACGAGCATTCGAAGCCGTGGTTGAAGGAGCAGTCGAAACCATGGTCAAAGCCATGGTCGAAGTAACAATCGAAGCCCTAGTCAAAGACATGGCCGAAGCAGTAGTCGAAGCTACAGTGGTCGTAGCTACAACAGTCATAGGTACTATAGCAGTCATGGCAATGTAGCAGTCGAATGCATTGTAACAGTCGTGGTAATGTAGCAGGCGAACATACTGTGGTAGCTGAAAGTACTGTAGCGGTCGAATATACTGTAGAAATCGAAAGTACTGTAGCAGTCGAAAGTCCTAACAAGATAAAAAAAAGTCCCCACATCAACTGTACTGCTGCATGCATATGATAATTTAGTAGATTCGGTCGTGAGGAAAGTTAGTGCCTATTGTGAGTGAAGTTATTACCTGTTATGAGGAAAGTTATTTACTGTTGTGTATTGTGAACATTCAGCAGTAACTTCATTCGCTACCAATAGTAACTTCGTTCACAATGGATGATAACTTGATTGCATATGATAGTAACTTCACCATGGGATGATAATTTCGCATGGGGATAATAACTTCATTCTATATGGATGATAACTTCTGCGTAACTGAAAGTAACTTTCCGGAATAGGGTGGGTTGGTGAGGCTTTACCATGGGGTTGGTAATTTCATTCTACATAGATGATAACTTCATGCGTAACCGATAGTAACTACAAGCATTACATAAGATAACTTGATGTACATTCGATAGTAACTTTACCATAATTAACAAATGCTAGTAATTGAGCATGGGGTGGAATGGTGGAGCGATTGGCTGGTTGAGTCACTTAGGGGCACGTGCTTATTTTACACCTGCGCGCTGGTTAGTAATTCTCTCTCTCTCTATACACACACATATGTTTGTGTGTGTGCTTACGCTCTGGATCCACCACTGTTTCGTAGCTTATTCTCAATAAAGCATCATTACCCGCTTTTTTATAGGGTCTATCTATGTCTCGGTCGACTGTTTTCTTTAATGAAATTAGTCAGATTCTTGAGCCGTCGGGGATTGAAATCTAACGAACCCAGCCGTCCCCCATATCCAATTAAAAATGGCCAAACAAACCCTAGCGCCAGGCGTCAGCTGCTCCATGCCACCGCTGCCCACCCAACCAAGTGTGTCTCCTCCCTGCTGCCTCACTGGCATCGCCTCTAATGGCGGCAAGGCCCTCCCTGCCGCTGCCGCCTCACACGCCATCACCCCTGCCTCTTCTACTCGGCCATATCTCAACCTCCCACTACCACCATTGTTACCCTTCTTTCCCATCTCAAGGGCTAACGCCACTAGATTCGCTAGCATTGCTCGCCGCCTCCTAATTGCTCGTCGGCTCTTGCCGCCTCCATCGCCCACCACCCTCCTCAATCCTGTGGCCAAGGCAGCTCCATAGCCGCCTCGATGCACCGCCGCCGCCACGACCCACTACCGGTCCGCTGCCACCCCAGTATCCCTCTAAGCCCGGTGGCTACCGGTAAACCACAATCCTAGCTTAGCACCTCTGTTAAAGACGTCGGTGGTGCCGTCGACTGGAAAAGAAGACGACTGTGAGCCTCATTGGATCTTCACCGGAGATGAAGATAGAGGTGGGTGGGAGCACGAATCTTAGCACAAATTGCACAGTATAAAATTCGATTAATTTTTCTCCAAAAACAGTTAAATGTTGTATAACACTTCCGCTTTTTATATCCTCCGCGGAATTTATATAGAACGGGGCAGTACGGGAAAAGATGCTTAGTCAACTTGGAAATGCATTCTTGACTTTTTTACTGGAAAATCTACAACAATAATGTTAGCGCTAGAGAATCGGTATATAAGGGAGGTCCTCACTCGGATGCTGCAAACCTGCCGCGTATCCGTGGGGCCTTCCCGTAGAATTCCTTTCCGGTAGCGCTGCGGTGAGTCGGTCAAGCGACTTGGCCTAGTCGTGTGTTCGCCGTCGCCTCCGGTCGCCGCCCCGCGAGCGTCCTCCTGTCCTGACCATCGAGCTCTTCCATCCATATATACCCCCCCAGCCTTGTCTATCTCCGTGCTCATCTCCTCTCGAACCACCGCCACAGCCACTCCAGTTGCATACAGGATGCTCACCGCCATGCACACGGACTCCACCTACACATCGCCGTCGTCGCAGACCGCTTCCGGGCCGCCGCACCACCTCCGTGCCGTGCCCGCCGGCCGGCGCATCGCCAAGCGCCGCCCGCGCCCGTCGCGTCGCCTGCCGACCACGTACATCCGCGCCGACCCCGCCAACTTCCGCCACATGGTCCACCAGGTCACCGGCGCCGACAATCTGCCTCTGGCCTCCCTCCCGCCGCCCGCACGCGCCTCTTCGGCCGGCGCAGGCGCGCTGCTGCCGCCGACGCTGGACACGTCGGCGCTCTTGCTCGGCAGGGCGGGGCCGACCGCCCGGAGGGAGGCCGCAGCGGTACAGCCGTGCGACGACTCGGCCGGCTCACTCGCGTTGGTGGAGCCGGGGCTGGAGGCGGCGGTGGACGGCGTAGGAGGCGCTTACAGCAATACTAGCGACTGTGGCTTCCCGACCTTGGAGTCGTGGGGTCTCCTGTAAATCCATCTCTGCATGCATGATATGATGCTGCTACCTGCTGGCCGTAAGAGTGAGATAGGATCATCAGCAAGCATCTCTGTTCCTGTTGTTAATTTGAGCGCTTACTTCTCATACATATGGATGGATGTGTTGTCAATTAGTATCACTATTTATACATCTGCTTTTGAATGGTTGCTTCTAAGTTCCAATAGCCTCAAGTTATGCAAAATGTTCGGTTTCTTTGGACAGGATTTGTTTCTTTTCTTCTTCTTCTTCTTCTTCTTCTTCTTCTTCTTCTTCTTCTTCTTCTTCTTCTTTTTGCGAGGAGGATTTGTTTCTTCTTAATTGCCTAGTAGAGTAGCATTAGCACTCTTCAACTTAGGTTTTTGTGTTTGGGATGTTGTTATTCTTGTAGTTTGAGGGGATACCCCTTCCAGCAGCGGAAGTGCAGAGCTGCTCCATCTCTCTCAGAAAAAAAAGCCCTTCTTCATTTGGTTGCTTGGTATTTTCGGGAAGGTTTATGGTTTTTAGACTATTCGTATAAGAGAGTCCGGAGTAAAAAAAATTTACTATAATCAACTTGTAGACCCCGTTTTGAAAAAAAAATTTATTTGAAAAATTTTTTACTATAAGAAAGTTGAAAAATAACTTTGAAAAGCTAAAAAAAGCGCCCCTTCATATCTAACCTTTCCATTACTGAACAAAAAGAAAGAAATATATTCTCATAGCTAACATTTTCATGTTCCCCAATAGTGCTGAGGGAAAAAAGGAAGAAAATTGAGGAGAAGATGATCTCTTCTTCAGCAAGCATATTCGATTCTAGTTTGGACTGCTAGTCTAATGCTTAGACCATTGACTACAGGTCGAGAAAACAACACAATTGCATTGCATTGGCCCCATTCAAGAGACATTTTTAACCTACTTACCCACATCATCCACAAGATCAACGAATGCTTCACAATAATATCGAGTGTTTCCTCCACTGGCCCTCCAGCAGCAAACACAAGACAAGACAAAATTGTGAGCCTCTGTTAAAGATGTCGGTGGTGTCGTCGGCTGGAGAAGAAGATGACTGTGAGCTTCACTGGATCTTCACCGGAGATGAAGATGGAGGTCAGTGGGAGCACGAATCTTAGCGCAAATTGAACAGTATGAAATTCGACTAATTTTTCTCCAAAAACAATTAAATGTTGAATACCACTTCCGCTTTTTATATCCTCCGTGGAATATGCATAGAACGGGGCAGTACGGGAAGAGATGCTTAGTTAACTTGGAAATGCATTCTTGACCTTTAGTAACATGCCATAACGATCAAAATGGCTTTCCTGGCCTGGAGGAAGAAAAGAGGTAAAATGGTCTTTTTTATGCGATTCTAAGGCAAAAGAAAAAAAAATACTCAAATACAGTGTAAGTGACAAATATCAGCTATTTCTATAGTAGGGGTGGCAAATCATCGAGTCTAATCTTAAAAATGGCAAATCCTCATACACACACGTATTAGGGGTGGCAAATCCTCAATTCTCCCATTAATGATTTGCAGTGAAAACGACTCACCTGGCAGATGAGGTCCCCGGCCAGGTTAGGACAGCAGAAGCGACCGGACCTAGTAGCCACCGGGTGCTTATCAAGAAGACAAGAACTAGCAGGTTCCTGTTGTGAATTGTGATTCACTGCACTAGTTAGTGAACAACAAGCAAACCTAGTTAATTTCTTGCAACACGAACAACAAGAAAACCTAGTTAATTTCTTGCAACAGAGCCAGCAATTAGCACGGGAAGCAAAAGAACAAAGAAGATGGGCTGGTCCAACCCATTGAATTACCAGGCTAAGAGCCGCCAATCCTTCGCTCCAGTTGCGGCGGCGGCAGAGGAGGAGTTGCAGCAGGGGGTGGCCGCCCTTCCGCGGGGCGATGGCAGCTGGGGCGGAGAGGGAGGCTGGTCGCCTGGTCGGGAGGAGGAGCGATGCGGCGGACCTCGGGGAGATGGGGCGGGGGACGAGGAGGAGCGGGAGGGCGGATGCCATCATCATGAGGAGCCAATGATGGGCTCCCATTTAGGCCCGCCCATTCTTCGCCGGCCCATTTACATGCCTGCTTGACCTAACTAATAACGAGCGAACGAACCCATCGAGATCTCTCCCCCGTCGCGCCTCCCTGCCCTGCCCTGCCCTGCCCTGGCGGCGCCTCGCCTGCGCGGCGGCCTCCGCCTGTAGTTGCAGATATCTCTCTCTCTCTGGAAGCGCAAGAGGAAGAGGAAGCGGAAGCGGAGGCGGAGATGTCGTACATGCGTGGCGACCTGCTGAGCAAGACGCGCAAGCTGGTGAAGGGCCTCGCCAAGCCCGCCCCCGCCTGGCTCAAAGCCATGGAGCAGTCAGTACCATCCTCCTCTCCATCTACCCATACCTTCGCCTCTACACTTCCACCATTTCTTGATTGCTCTGTGTGCGCGTTTGTGCCGCGAGTAGGATCAGGTCAATCTTGATGTGGTGATTCTGTGGATATAAATCGGAACCTCCTGGTGCTCTAACATTGTTCGAGTGTGGGGATGCCGTGTTCTTGATCTGCTCATCACATTTCCCTTCTCTATATGGCGGATTGCTGATTAACTGAATCAACTCTACCGAGAATCGTATAGTGTTCTGCTGCGTGCAATGTCAGGATAGACGCGCACTAGATTTGTTATTGACCACTACAGAAGCAACTCTCTCTGGGTGACTCTGCACTACACATGTTTCCCAATGTTTCATTACACTCTTAGTGCCAACTACAAACTCATTGCAGAGGGTATTAACAAAGTTCACACCCAAGTGTCATATCTGTGTTAATTTTGGTTCAATTGCACTTCGCTGTAAATTTGCATTTTATAATCTGAAGATGCAATTATTTTACTTATGGTTAATAATTCATTCTTTTCGAAGTGTTTTCCCTGGTTTGTTGATTGTAATCTTCGCTTTCTATTATATTTGTTGCTTCCTGATTTTTTTACATATGTTGCTTGCTGATTAGGGCACCTCCAGTCACATTCCCTCGCACTGATGGGAAGATCAAGAAGATAGAGATGCCAGAGGACGTGTATGTCAAGAGATTCTTCAAAAACCATCCGGATTCACTCTACCATGATGCAGTCAAGTAATTTCCTTCCCTTCTGTTATTTCTTATTACAAATGCAAGTTTTGTAAGACTCCACATTTGAGGATGGGACAATGTTTGGCTGCTTTCCTGTTTTATTCACAACTTTCTTTCAGAGATTAACATGGGCTCCATTTGCATTATATATGGTCATTGGAGACTTGACTCCCCCCTCTCTAATCGAAGCCTTTTGCCATTCAACTGATTAACACAGTTACATAATGGATGCATTAGTAACCAAAATATGTTCTTTGAAGGATGTACATTGTACACAAATTAGCAAGGTTCGTGAACTTATATTTCTAATGTAGTTTGGTACCTTGGTGGCTACTTCTTCAGCGCCTGTCTATAGCCAGTTTCCTTTTGGAATAAGTCCATTTTACCCCCCTTAACTCTGGCCCGAGTTCAAAATCAACCCTCAACTCCAAAACCGGACATTTGACACCCTCCAGCTCTTAAAACCGGTGCAAAACACCCCTCACCCAAAACCACCAAACTACCATAGTTTTGGCTGACGTGACATCTACATGTCCAAGTTTTGCTGATGTGTCACCCGGTCAGCAGTACATTTACTGAGTCGGCACATAAAAATTAAAAAAATATAGGAGGGCCCACAAGTCAGGCTCTAATACCTCTTCTTCTACCTCCCCCTTCCTCCCTCTCTCTCCCCCTCATCTCCTTTTCTCCTCTCTCCTGTTGCCCTCCCCTGCCACCTGCGCTGTCGTGCCATGGCGCAGCACCGTGTTAAGCATCCTTGGCGACGTGTCCAGGCAGGCCACTAGCGCTTTCCCTCCCCCTCCTCCAAGCCCATCAATGGTTCTTGGTGGAGGTTTCTTAGCAGGCATTCATGGCGAGCTAGCCGGATCCCTCCTCTTGATCTGAAGAAAATCACTGACTCCAAAGTTATTAAGTCGAGTTGAGTCGCCAACGGACCGACTAGTCGACTACTTGCCGACTTGCATTCAGGACAGAACTACATGTATTTGCTACAAGTTGTTCCATTAAAAAAAGGCCAAGCAACAAGCATCAAAAATGCAATTTGTCATTCATCACAACAAAAGAAACAGTGAAAGACAGTTAATACATACCTCCTTGGTAGTTGGCATCAAGCAGAGAATGCAACAGAATGCTATAGAGATCACTCTTCTGATAAGGATTCACGTTCCATTCCATAAGGATTCATGTAGAAATTCAGTAATAAAAGTTGGAATGATCTCCATCTTGAGTGCATCAGCCTCAAGAAGGCATTTGATAGACTTCAAGTTAACCCATCTACCAAAACCGGTAGTAATGTTACATAGCATTGAAAGGATATTTTCAAACTGGAATGAAAACTATGAATTCACTTACAGGTTGTTGGTGTTGAAGACCTTGAATTTCTTAATTGATTTGAACTCATTCATATGTTTCAGAAAATTGTAGCAGTCTCAGAAAGATCTACAATAACTTTTGCCTAATTTTCTGTGATAACTATTTTATAAGGTGGCAATATTTCAAATCTTTTCCTGGAACCTGGAAATGATATGCCACAGCTAGGTATGGCAATCGGGCACGGCGGGTACGGGTAGTGCTCGTCTATAACCGTACCCGCGACCCCGATTTACGTCCACGGGTATACCCGCGAAGAACGACGGGTGAAAAACCTCGCTCATACCCGTCACCCGTGGGCATACCCGTTAACCCACGAACTGAGAGTCACTATCTGAGAGTTGAACTAATGACAGGTACATATAAGCAACAGCTGTTGCTATGAAATATAATAGCTATCAAAAACTTTACAACAATCAATAACAATTAGAGATATAGAAAAGTTTATAACAATCAATAGTAATTAGAGATATTGTTATGACTGCGCCACCTGTCAATCTATATCGTAGGTAAACGGGCGGGGCAGGTACGGATGGAGCTTACCCATACCTGTGCCCGTTTACTCGACGGGTAGAGTATTCCCCCCATTTCCATACCTGTGGGTAAAAAAAATATCTCATACCCGGCTCCATTAGGGTATTTACCTACGGGTATATGGGTAAATAGGCACAATTGCCATCCCTAGTCACAACCCACATCTAACTTCCAACTTCTGATACTACCAGTATACTGAACCATATAACATATAATCAACATAAGCCCCCAGTTTCGTATATTATTTTGTTAAGGTTTTCAGTTTTCTACTTATGTTGTAATGCTTTACTTTGTTAGATGTGCAGTATCTTATCACTTCTCCATGCTTTTTCAGTATCAAGTGGCTCCACTTGCTATTACAATTTACAAACTTTCAGTGCTCAACAAATCAACTCTTGAGTCTTGACTCTTGAGTTCTTGACTTGACAAAAAAAATCTCTAACAGGCTAACACTACACTACAATCAGGGCAACTGAGGAGCAGAGCTTCATTGCACACAGAGCAGCTGCGGAGTAGAGCCTCCTTGCACTGCTGCTGTGGCTATGAGAGAGCAGACAGCAGAGTAGCAGACAAAGAAGAGAGGGCCGAGAGGCCATGCACCCATTCGTACCTGCTGGGAGGTGAATCCGGCTGGAGGCGACGTCGGTGAGGTAGATTTGGCTGGGGTCGATGGCGGCGAGGCGGATCCAATTGGGGGTGACGGAGAGGACTGAGGAGTGCGAATCAGCTAGGGGGCGATGGCGAGGAGTGCGAATCGGTTGGGGTGGGCAGTGGGCTCGCCGGCGAGGAGTGGGATCCGGCTGGGGGGATGGCAAGGAGTGGGATTCGGCTAGGGGGGGGGGGGGGACGGCGGGAGTGGGATTTCACTGGAGTCGACGGTGGAATCGCCAAGCCGCCAAGGGCTCGGCCGCCGTTCTGTCTCTGTGCCGCTCTCTCTGTGAGTCTATGTCATTTCATTCGTCTAAAGGCAGCCCAAAATGGCCTAGCGTGCGCCTTCTCCGACGCTGCACGCCTTCTCCTGTGCGATTTACAAGTCGGTCGACTACGCACAGCCAGTCGGTGACTATCTCTCCAAGTCGAGTCAGTCGAAACCAAGTCGGCCGACTACCACAGCTAGTCGAGTCGCCGCCTCTAGTCAAGCACCGCTGGCCGATTGGACGACTAGTCGATGACTTAGTAACACTGGACTCCTCCCTAGTTGGAGCGGAACTGTGTAGGAGAGCTTCATTGATGTGGACAGGGTCGCCGCAAGGAGTGACTGGAGACAGAGACCTGCACGAATGGCACTGCAATTTCTCGATCCTTGGTGTTCTTGCATGATCCATACGATCTTCAAGTTGCTGTAGTTTGGGTTCTTCATTGGAATTGTGTTGCTTGGTTGGTTAGCCAGAGTGTTTTTTCAGTGCACTTGCAATTTCTTTGTTTGTTTTGGAATGGAGTCAGAGGTGCTAGAGAGGTGGCAGCGGGAGGACATAGATGCCGGCATCTGCAGCAGGAGACAGGTGTGGGTGGAGGCGGCTGTTGCTAGAGAAGAGAGAGGAACTAAGAGGACAGAGGGTGGGATGGGAATGAGGGGAAGAAGATGACATGGAAGACATTTGGCATCCACGTGATCGAAATTTGGACACGTAGATGCCACATCAGTAAAAACCGTAGTGGTTTCAGGCGAGGGGGTGTTTTGCACCGGTTCTGAGAGTTAGACGATGTCAAATGCCGGTTTCAGAGTTGAGGGTTGATTTCTGGACTCGGACAATAGTTTTTTTGGGGGGGGGGGGGGGGGTAAAATAGACTTATTTCTTTCCTTTTTGATGCCCATGTTTGCTGTTTGCCTAGCTCTAGGTAGTTCACTCCTGCATCCCACTACTGATGGTGTTACCCTATAGTTTCTGTCTCCAATATCTTGCTTCCTTGTTCGTTGGACTTACTTTATTGAATTTTGTCTCATTTCAAACACAAAATTTTACAGCTGTCCAATTCTTACAGGATAAGTGGATTTGATCCACCGCCAGCACGAGTTTTTGCTTGGCGTGTCTTAGAGTTGAAAGAGCAGGGAGTCAATGAAGATGATGCAATGGCTGTAGCAGATGTAATTATCCTCTTCTATAGATATTCTTTGTTTCTTTTATCAAAGATAAATACCCTTAAGCAGTAATCCTATTCTTGGTCCTACTCTGTTCAAATTTGAAGGTATACAGTTATATGTTTTGAACACTATCGGTTTTATTAGATACTCCTTGCATGACCATCATCCTTTTTGCAGATGGAGTATCGAGCAGAGAAGAAAGCAAAGAAGAAAGCATATAAGGAACTGAAGCAAATTGCACGTAGTGAAGGAAAGAGACCACCTCCAAATCCATATCCAAGTGCCATCAAAGAAATACAAGCAGAGGAAAAGAAGTATGTTAGAGACCGTTTCTCAAACCCCAAGGTACTTGAGATTGTGAAGAAAATGAAAGAGGAGAGACAGATGTTTCTCCAGGACAGAATGGCGTCAGGTGAATGGCAATAGCTGGTGTTGGCTGGAATGGCTGACAAGATGCCCTTGCTTATGACATGAACCAGTTGGTATTTAAAGTTTTAAACTTAACTTTGTCATATAAAAATAATAGCTTCATACTTTATGTTTCGAAGAGAGCCATAAAAAAACTCAGAATGGTTTTGACACATGTTTTCTGTGATGTTAGATGCGCTTGCAGATGCAACTTTTGGCCATAGAACTTTGTTCCTTTCTGACATGAATATTCAGTTTTTTCTTAGAAGTTAGTGAATTTCATCACCCATTCTGCTATAACCTTAATGTTCTATGGAAGCTTTTGAACCTTACACAAGCATGGCAGTTGAGCAATAAAACGTGCTGATAAAAAGATATAATGTTGAGTAGTTGAGTCTTGATCTGTTATTATTATTTAATAAAAGAATATTCAAACTTTTTGTACACATCTCTTTTCAACGGTAGCAACTACCAATGCTTGGTTCATATTTCCCTGGCCTGCCTTTTCGGAAGCACTCTATTTTTAAAATAGGAAGTCTCTCTCAGAAAGCAAATAAATTGAGTTGTGTTTTTCTTCCTGTCGAATGTTTTGCTCAGTTCTCAGCTTGATCAAATCAGCAATTACACTGTGACATGTTGACAAGATGCTGCTGTCTTTTTTTTTTTGCCGTGTATATTGATGCAATTTCCATCAATCCCTGTGAGGAACAGTTTAGTAATCTGAGCACTCGTTCAATTGGTGCTCCCTCGTCAGCAATCTGCTGTGAGGTTGAAGGAACCAATGTTTCCATATATTATATATATGCACTGTTGAGATTTGGCGTTCTGAGGGATATGATGGAAAACCAACCCTTTTTGTTTTACTCTTGATGAGTTCAAGTCCAGTATTGTTGCATAACTTTTCGCTGTTCCCAAAACCTGCTCCGTTTTGTCTTGAACTTGTGGTCCACTGCTGGGAAAGTATGTTTGCAAAAAAACAGGCTCGATCAGAAACAGCCTTCGGGCGTGTTTGGTTTGTGCCCGGTAGGAGCCAAGCCAAATTTTGGCCTCTGTTGACCATATTTGTTTGGTTTGGATCCACATTTTGGTAAGTTTCTGTTCACATTGCCTCTCTAGTTCATTTTTGGAGCCAATCTTTGGCCAAAACGTGGGCAGCCAATATGGTGACCAATTTTTGATCAGACCAAACTTTGGTAAGGCTTGTGGGGTGAAATTTGTCATCAAACCAAACAGCCCCTTGATCTCACTCTAACGGTGGACATTGGAGAATGAAGAAGTGACTTATGGCGCTTTATCTTTGGTAGTTTCATTTCTTGTATTCTTGGCCATGCAGTTCAAAGTTCATGGTGAACTTATGGGATGTTTTTGAAACGGAACTTCTTATGGGATGCGATCCTATGTGATCGTTTTAGCTTCAGCTTTTAGCTTCCGACTTATTTTTCACTATTCATAAATTTCGTCTTTTTCTAATTTTTTGGCTTTTTGTTGAGTTTTTTGCCGGTTCTTTTTTCACGTATTTGTTTGTATTATATGTAATGGGCTAACATATTTTTTTATATTTTTTTAATTTTTTTAAATTTAATTATGCTAAATAAGCCTCTGTCAATTACAGTGTTTTTTCAGCCAGCTACAGTGCTTTTTAGCTATAAGCCACCAAAAAAAACCCCAAATGAGAGCATGACAATCCAAGACACCCTGGAATGGTGATGTTGCCACGAAATTTAGATGTATGGCTCCAAAGTAACGGGTATTGAGATATGCCATTGCAAAGTTTTCTTTGGGAAATGCCACTACAGTGTTTGATGTTCTATATATATGCCATTATGGACAATGTTGGACCATAAAGCCCCTTCTTCCTACTCCTTCCTCAGCCATGGCTGTCGAGAAAAAAATAGGCACTCCGGTAGTATTTTTTTGAAGAAAAAACTTTGTAGTGGCATATCTCACAACGGATCACCCTTTGAAATAGCATATATGTAAATTTCCCTAGCATGAAATTTAAAGCTCGTGGCCAAAATTATCACAAGGTCACATTTTCCTGTGATGCTAGTTTGTGAAAAGAAATGTGCGATTTACTACTTCTCTAAGGTAAGAGAGTATTGTGGTCGACTTGCTACATGTGTACAAGATAGAAAAGATACCCCGCTCATTATGGTGCACGGTTAATTTGCATATGTTCGATGTTTTTCCATCTGCTTTTGTAAGTTTCAGAAAAATGGAAAACTTTGCACCCGATGTTACAAAATTCAGAATGATAGTATGCAATTCACCAAGTTAGGATATGTTCTTTTCAGTTTTTAAAAGCTGATTTTCGGTTTTTCTACAGTAACTAGTTTTTAAACGGAGTATTTTTTTCAAGATAGGATATATTAGTTAATTGTAGTGCATATTGTACCGACTTCATTGATATCGGTAAAAACCGCACATGAGTTTCTGTTACTTTGTAATCTCTTACACGAACAACTCAAAAATCATAAACTACAACTAAAAGTCATAAGTTTTAGCTAAAAAGAATAGGCCCTAAGTAAAGCTGTGTGAGAGGATCCTCCTCCTTTGGTGCATTTTTCAGGCGTGTCCTTGAGCGAGATCCTTGGCTCTTTCTCTAAGCTGATCTTTCTTCCCTTCCCTTCCTTGTCATCATCCATCGATTTCCCAATCGCGGCTCGGATGTCAAGCCGAGATCGCCCCTGCACCTCCACTCCCACTCTCCACACGTCGCACGCATACCTAGCAGCTCCATGGTCGCCGAAGCACGGCAGGCATGCCGTCGGGATGTCCTCCGAAAGAGCATGAGCACCCACCGTCGAGTTCCGCCCGTTGTGCTTCAAGAAGGCGCCAATGGCGGGACGGCCGAGTACCTACCTCCTCCTGTGGGGCCCAACGGTCGATCCTCCCTCGATCGCGTAGCTCCTCCTGCATCTCTCCGGGAAGCTCGAGCTCGCCGGACTCCAAACCGACACGGACCTGGCCTGGCCTGACTTGCTGAACTACAGTTTCCGAGAGACAGATACCATTTGCAAAAGGGAAAATTGCTCTAATGCCACAAAGTTATATGGCATCCTCTCTTTTGCCACAAACTTAAATAACTTTGTTATAATGCCACAAAGTTGAGTACTTATTCCTTTCTTTTGCCATTTTCTCCACTTAAACTCCATGTTAATACCAATTTGCTTTTTTCTTACATGAAGTGACCCTTTTGCCCTTCTCACTCCATACCACGCACAGACCAGATCGATCGAGTGTCACTCGATCTGTCTCCCCTTCCTCCCCTCACGCACGCACAGGAGATGGAGCCGGGCCTTCCCGTCGCCGGCGACCCTCGACCCGGCGGCGGCGCCCACGACGTCGGCCTCCTCCGCGGCGGCGCCCCCGAGCCCGGACTCCTCCGCGCCCCCAACCCCGGCCTCCTCCGCGGCGGCGCCCCCGAGCCCGGACTACGTGGACTCGACGACGAAGTCTATCGCCGGCCGGCACGCCTCGTGCGGGCACCTGTCGTCCACGCAGACGACCGCCTCTTGCGGCGGCGGCTTGACGCGCCCAGTGTACAGGTACCCAAGAACGGCCACGAGAGCGTCGCGGCCGATATGGCGCCCGCCGGGGACAAGCTCGGCGAGCTCCAGCCGCGGCTTCTCGCTGGCGGCGGCGGGGGCGGGGAGCGAGGAGAAATGGCCGTGGAAGAAGTTGCTCCTGGCGGCGAGGATGCAGCGGTGGACGCCGACGACGTCGCCGCCGCAGAGGCTGGGAAGCAGCGGCTGGGGATGGCGCCGCCGCAGAGGAATCCGGGCTCGGGGGGGGCGCCGCCGCGGAGGAGTCCGGGCTCGGGGGCGCGGAGGAGTCCGGGCTCGGGGGCGCCGCCGCGGAGGAGGCCGGGGTTGGGGGCGCGGAGGAGTCCTGGCTCGGGGGCGCCGCCGCGGAGGAGGCTGACGTCGTGGGCGCCGCCGCCGGGTCGAGGGTCGCTGGCGACGGGAAGGCCCGGCTCCATCTCCTGTGCGTGCGTGAGGGGAGGAAGGGGAGACAGATCTGGTCTGTGCGTGGTATGGAGTGAGAAGGGCAAAAGGGTCACTTCATGTAAGAAAAAAGCAAATTGGTATTAACATGGAGTTTAAGTGGAGAAAATGGCAAAAGAAAGGAATAAGTACTCAACTTTGTGGCATTATAACAAAGTTATTTAAGTTTGTGGCAAAAGAGAGGATGACATATAACTTTGTGGCATTAGAGCAATTTTTCCAAGATTTGACTGCAGATCCTCGCATCGTCTGATGTCGCCGCCGCCCACCCTCGCATCGTCGGCGTCTTCACTCGCCTCGGAACACCGCCTGACCATGGCCTCCATTCATCCAATCCCCCTCCCTGTTCCGCTCCCGTCTCCGACCAGAAGTAGCATCCAAATGAGCCCTCCGCCCGCCCCCGCCGACCCGCTCTCGACGCTGCGCGCGCTCCTCCCCCGCCGCCGGCCGCTCCCGCCGCGGCTCTTCGCGCAGCTCCACGCGCTCCTCCTCACCTCCGGCCTCGCGCGCCACTCCCCCAACTTTTCCCTCCTCCTCCGCCTCTCCTCCTCCCTCCGCGTCTCCCACCGCCTCCGCCTCCTCCTCTGCTCCCCGCTGCGCCCCACCGCCTTCCTCGCCAACTCCCTCCTCCTCCAACCCTCCCTGCACCTCCCCTCCGCTCTCTCCCTCTTCTCCCTCCTCTTCTTCTTTTCCTTCTCCCCGCTCCGCCCCAACGCATTCACCTACCCTCCCCTCCTCCGCGCATCGCCTCCCAGCACCGCCGTCGCGCTCGCCACCCATTCGCTCAAATTCCTCGGCGCGGGCGCCGCCTCCCAGGATCGCGTCCTCGGGGCCACGGTGCTCGACGTCTTCGCCCGCTGCGGGAGGATCGCATCCTGCCGACGGGTGTTCGATAGGATCGTTGACCCGGACCTGCCGGCCTGGAACGCGCTGCTGTCAGCCTACGCGCGCCGGGCCAGGGACGCGGCCTGCGCGGGCTCGGCAGCTGAGGTCCTCGACTTGTTCCGGCGGATGATCTCCACGAAGGTCAGGCCGAACGAGATCACGCTCGTCTCCGTCATCGGCGCGTGCGGGGAGCTCGGCGCTCTCGGGCACGGTGTGTGGGCGCACGCCTATGCCCTCAAGCGCAGGCTCGCCGTGAACTGCTTCGTGGCCACCGCGCTCGTGGAGACGTACGCCAGGTGCGGGAGGCTGGACCTGGCCGAGCAGGTGTTCGCTGCCGTCGCGGACGTGGACACGCGCTGCTACAACGCCATACTCCATGGCTTGGCCGTCCACGGCCATGGCCGTGCTGCGCTCACCTTGTTTGGCAGGATGCGTGGCGAGGGCGTCCCAGTCGACAGCGTCACAGTGCTGGCGGTGATGTGCGCTTGCGCCCATGCTGGATTGGTGGACCAAGGGCAGCAGTGCTTCGACAGAATGGAGGTTGAGTTTGGGGTTGCGCCGAGGATCGAGCATTACGGATGCATGGTAGACATGCTGGGCAGGGCAGGTCGACTTGATGATGCCGACAAGCTGATCAGGGGAATGGACATTCCACCGAACGCCGCGATATGCAGGTCTTTGATCCGGGCTTGTGGCATTCATGGTAAGCTGGAGCTTGGCGAGAGGATGGTCGGAGAGTTGATGCGGCTCGAGCCCGAGCATGGTGGAAATTACGTCCTGCAGTCCAGCTTGTATGCGAGGATGAGCCGATGGGAGGACGCCAAGAAGGCGAGGAAGGAGATGAAGACCATGGGCATTGACAAGAGCCCTGGGTCAAGCCTTCTGGACATCGACGGAGTTCTCCATGAGTTCTTGATGGGTGACAAGACGCACCCTGCCTCCAAGGAGATATATGCCATGGTTGGAGAGATTGAGGCCAGATTAAGCGAATGCGGGCACCGACCGAGCACCACGGCGGTGCTGTTTGACGTCGAGGAGGAGGATAAGGTGGACGCACTGTCCTACCACAGTGAGAGGCTTGCTGTTGCCTTCGCGCTCATCGCTTCAGCTCCAGGCGCACCCATCAGGATCATCAAGAACCTCCGCGTGTGCATTGATTGCCACGAGAGCACAAAGATTGTCTCTCGGGTGTATTGCAGAGAGATTGTCATGAGGGACCGGACCCGGTTCCATCACTTCAGAGATGGGCAGTGTTCATGCGCAGATTTCTGGTAACTAAGTACTCGGTTGCTTGTGCTGTACATTAGTATGCGCGCAGGTTCTGGTAACTAACTACACCTGGAGCGCAGCGTCGATTGTTGGGATGAACATAAGCTTGATGTGGAACTCTGCGGAGTTTTATCAGGTTGGTGAAAGTTCCATTAGCTAAATTCTGTGACTTTAAATTGTTAATACTCAAATAATCTTTTTCTCTTGTTCAGATAGCAAGCTGTGCATGACACCTGCATCATGTGTTCTGGAGGTTGTCTTTGATCATGTACATTATTCATGGGACACAAAGTTGAGCATAATGGTTGTACTGATAGGCGTTGCAGTCTGCACTATTACTGATGTCAGCTTGAATGCAAAAGGTCTGATCGCAGCTGTTATAGCTGTTTGGAGCACAGCTTTGCAACAATATGTAAGTTAAACCGCCTATACTGTATGGTGATTTGTTATCTATCTGCCAGCCAATAATATTCCATGTTGTAGCTGTTCTTTGGTAACCACAAACTTTTCTAAAAGACAAGCTATTAAGCGGTGGCACAATAGTTATTGCGGTTCACTGTAATTCCTAAATCCTAAGTTATGAACGATTGGCACTGCTTTAGGATTTTCTTTCTTTCATTGAGCACGGAAAGAAAAGCATCATGCCAATATTTGACATTGATGAAATGAGATGAAAACATTCTTTATGCCCTCATGATACTACGTAATGTCTACAGACACATTATCACTCCATTTTCCAAATATGCAATGCATTCGTTTGTGAATCTCACAACTGTGTGGCATTCTTCTATTATTTGATTGCCCTTGCTGCCCTATGTTTTTTTCAGTAATCATTCTATTGGCAGTACCTTTGAACTGTGGTTCTATTATACAGCACAATTTTATTCTGTTATAATTTCCATTCTTTTTGCTGTACGTTCATTTTCTCCAACGGAAGTACTCTCTGAACTCATTCAACCTCCTGGGCCACACTGCTCCAACCCAAACTGGATCCCTCCTGCTAGTGGGGCCCTTTGTGCATTTCTTGTTGACAGGCAAAAGGGTGGATCATTTCAATTTTCCCATCGCATGCTCTGGTAAGGAGCTAGTCTCATGACAATTTTTCATATCTCTGATCATATGGTGATCTATGCTGTAGCTTCTCTATAAGCAATTCACCTAGCTGTTTTCTTAGAGATAAAGTGCATGATGCTTTATCATCTTAGGAAAAATTTATGCTTTGGATGTAATATGAGAACTTTTCTCACACTGCTTTGTCGTATTGGATATTTTGATGAGCTAGAGTGGCATTGCATTTGCTCTTGTTACTAAAATGCCTTTATTTTTACTGCTTAGCCTGTTATAAATAAGTTCAAACAACTACAGTTGTCCTTCATGTTTCGTCCCCTGTTATTGGTCCATAGGTTTGTTATGCTTGATTAGAATTTGGGATTTTGAGTGTTTGCTAGATTAGTTAGTTTAACTTTAACCCCTTTTTGCTGCCCATCTCACCATAGCATTTTCCTCATTCTGCATTTTTTCCTCACACTCATGCTTTATTGCCATCGGTGTTAATCTGAGCCAATTCATCTGCATTGGCCGGTTCTCTGTTGTATCTTCCAAGTTCTGGGCCACATGAAGACCGTGGTTGTACTGTTCATTGGGTTTCTCTTCTTTTCTTTGGAAAGGAAGATCTGAATTTTCAGGTAGTCCTTGGGATGGTCCTCGCTGTTCTTGGAATGATATGGTAAAACCAGGTGGCAAAGAGTGGCGGAGCATTCTCCCGGTGAGGTCTGACAGGCCCAACGTTGCTTCAGAAGAAAAGGATGGTGGCAAGAGATAGTTTTGTGATCTGCAGCTGAGATGCTTTTTTCCTGTGACTGTGAGGTTTCTGGTGATGCAAGTATCACAAACGAAGAAACTCTGGCCTTACGTTTCCCGCAGAAGCTGAATTTTTCCCGTCCTGTAGAAACCCAGCATTGTTATAGTTCCGAGTCACATACAGTATCGACTTTAATTTTTTTTGTTCTCCCTGCTACGTTTGTGATGAGGGGAATGGCAGATGTTTCACAAGGTTTCAGACAGTTTTATCAAATATAGTGTAATTGTTTGGGGTGTGGTGTTTGTGTGTGCTGTTGGTGGGCTGGGCTCCCAAATGACAGAGCCCAGAGGTAGCCGAGTGAGCCCTCCGCCCGCCCGCCCGCCCCCGCCAGCCCTGCGAGCGCTCGCCGCAGCTCTTCTCGCAGCTCCTCCTCCCTCCACGTCTCCCACCGCCTCTGCCTCCTCCTCGGCTCCCCGCTGCGCCCCACCACCTTCCTCGCCAACTCCCTTCTCCTCCAACCAAGGTTCCAAAATTTAGAACCAGGAGAAATTTTGGGCGGCAGCCTGTTTTGAAACCGATAACCTGGAAAACCCGAAAAAAACAATCAAAATTTGAAAATCGAAAATGATATTGACCGATTTTTTCGGTTACCAATCTCCACTGATAGAAACGATAACCGACTGTTACCAACAGATAACCGTCGAAATTTTGAACCCTACCTCCAACCCTCCCTCCACCTCCCCTCCGCGCGCTCTCTCTCTCTCTCTCTCTCTCTCTCTCTTCTCCCTCCTCTTCTCCTCGCTCCACCCCAACGCATTCACCTACCCTCCCGACGTCGTCGCCTGTTGCGGGAGGATCGCATCCTGCCGACGGGTGTTCGATAGGATAGTTGAGCCGGACCTGCCGGCCTGGAACGCGCTGCTGTCAGCCTACGCGCGACGCGGTCAGGGACGACCGGCCGTCGCGGGAGGACCACGTATTTGATTGGCATCACAGTCCCTTCATACAATTTATCTGGTTCTGATCACGATTCGCACAACTGCAGTTTGTTTCTATTCTGATGGCCTACTACGTAACTTATCAACCATCTGTACAAGGTGTCTGGGTGGTGTAGTTGGTTATCACGCTAGTCTCACACACTAGAGGTCCCCAGTTCGAACCTGGGCTCAGACAATTGTTGTTTTCTTTTTCTTGTTTTTTTTTTGAAAAAAGAAACGGCATGTATTCTTGTAGCTTCTCTGCTGTTTTCTACCGCAGGGGCTAGCAGAAACGTAATCACATTACTGTCGCAACAGTCTACCATCGCTCATCTTTATCACAAAATACTTCGTCTTCTATAGCATCAAGCAGCAGATTAAACACGGTCATTATTGTCTTCCATTCGCAGTAGTAACCGGGCCAGTAATACTACAGTAACTAGAGCACATGATGCTCGATGGTTAGAGAACATTGCTAGTGCAAGATAACATGACCTGCTTGCATGACAAAAGCCATCGGCAATGTGACAAGAGCCAAAATACAGAGGCGGTTACTCCCTTGCAAAACCCTCCACTAGACCATCACAACATAGATACTGTAGAGCATGCATACAATGGCATAATAACCTGAAAAGGCACAATAGCAACATTAGGCATCCAAAGGACAAATTGCATTGCCAAAATTTTGAAGTAGTTGTTCAGTTCGTCAGTATTGGATTCATTGACAAATGCAAGAAGGCCATAAAATGTTTGCTTTAAGCAGAATGACGCCATAGTAAATTGCATTGTACAAAATGCTTCATAGATTTCTTGATAAGACAAATATTTCCATTGCCTAGTAGTATGTCGGGATACGTTCTTCCCTAGCACGGACATGCAGACGTGCACAATAAATTTGTAAGTAACAACAAAATTATGTGATAACCAAAAATACCATATAGAAAATGCTCAATCTTATGCTCCACAACTCTAGTTGCAGAAGACATTGACTTGCTAAGCATGGCCAGAGAACCTAGAAGGACGAAAGAAATGGTGTGGGGTACTGTGGTGCTCAAAGATGATAACAGTTTTACCTTCTTTAGTACATTAGTTCATACATGCAACAGTTTTACCTTCTTTAGTACATTAGTTCATACATGCCCGGCATATCTTTTATCAGAAAGAACCTCGACAATTTGTAGAGCCACAGAGGCATGGCTTGAGTTTGCAAGCATTGAGAAGTTTGCCCTTAATGCCAGGAGGAGCTCCTCTTGTACCATAATCATAGGTCAGTTCTGTCATGGGAGGAATATGTTTCATAGCGAAAAACATGATATGTGGGTAACTGTCATCACCATGGTCATACTGTACGGCTTGCCAAAGGAGGTTTGGGGAACAGCTATGGTTCAGAAAACGAGCCACATTGCCTGATTTTTTTGCACTTATGATAATTGGTAGTTTCTTAAAGCTTTCAGTTGTGGCATCCGAACTTTTTTCTTCAAGTAATTCTGCACCCCGATTCCACCTTAAAACCTTATCGTTGAGCCAAGATGCGCAAAAGGTATATTCATCTTCCTCGCCATCCATGTTCATCTTTGCTTCATCAATGACTTCACCAGCACACTCAGAAATGAATGTGCCAGCACGGATGGGATCCCAGGATCGGAGGCCCCATCCACGATCCCCAGTCCAGAAAACCTCAAACTTCAGTCTAATACCCTTCTGTGCGACCCTGTTTCGACAATTTTGAGAACACTGACAATTCGAAGAGCACTCATAAATTATCGGAATGTGCTTCACAAGCAATCCGGATGAGCTGTATGGAAGATCACCACCATTCTGCTGTGCACATGAACAATTAGTGTCACCAGGCAAGCACACAGTAGGACACTTGCAACTTTGTAATGGTTTTTTCTTACTAAGAGGTCTCAAATACTTCACTCCAGTAACATAATTGAAGTAGCTTGGTCCTTTTTCATCATCGACATCATTAACAAGGCACACAGGTAGGTTCTCAATCTTTGACGATAAATCCAACAGTATAACCTTTTCTCTTGTGGCAGGATTTGCTTTCCACTTCTCCGTCATCTTCCAAACAGAAATTCCATCAGGCTGCCCTGGCTCCCTTCTCAGCTTGTACTTGAAAACATTAAAACCATTCTTTGCTTTGTCCATCCAAGAATCTTCAACGCGATAAAGTCCATCGTAAATATAAATTTTACCTGAGCTACAGAAGGGGTCCTGTGCGCTACGCACAACCCTGATCTGACTCTTAGTTTTTGCGCTGTTCATGAGAGCAAGGTTACCTCTCTCAAGCTTCTGGTCATGTTTCTCCTTGTGCCGACTATTGCCTCCCTGGCCTGTGTACACCAAAGTGTCTGTGTCATCTTCATCGTTCTCATAACCACCAGATGAGATGACGCTCACAGCCAGAGTCTCATCTTTCCCGACATGACTAGCAGGCATGTAATCAATGCCAGCCATAACAGGTGCATGTAAACCCACAATGCACATCTCAATCCTAAAGAAGAAAATATCTCCAATTTCAAGACCAGGCACAGATCCTATTATCTTCAGATTATTCATTCTCAGGTTATTCTGCATCATGAGAGCACCAGCCTTCAAGTCAGCCCGCTTGCTTGCATCCTCCTTTTCATCCAATTGCAGCACACGACGGCGGAGTGAATCAAACACCATCATGATTGCTTCCACTGCATCCCTTGGGTTGTCCGATGTGGAGGGCCAGAAGGCGAGATCTTTGTCGAGACTTCTCCTTATTGACCTGTGCTTGGTGTTGGCTGCATTGGAGTCCCCAGCCTTCCTTGGCCTCTTTGCCATCTTCAGTGATGTTGGTTTTTTCTGTTCGCCAAAAGGCTCGTAATCCCCATCAGATGATCCATCCTCATGTTGTGGCGTAGGAAATGCGGCTGAGATTGGCGTAGCCTTCAGAGGAACTGGTGACCGTGGTAAGGGCCGAGAAAACGAAGCTGGAGCCGGTTGAGGCCGTTCTGATGAGGAGCAGGGCCTGAATTGTGTGACATAAACTAACGGTGGATCAGTTGATTGAGTTGCCACATCGTATCCCATAAGAGTAGGCAACATCGGCGCTAGTGAGAGCAATGGCTTCACTTCCTGGGGTTGCTCGTCATCTTCGTCTTCATCTTTCGAGTTCTCCATGGTGAAATCCTAGCAGTAGCACTGAACAACGTTAGACACAAGATTACTGAACAGTCTGGACATATGTGATGGTAGCGGTATGAAAATGGCGGGCCAAGTAGAATATGTTTGGAAGTTTATGCACTATAAATACGTAAGATGGTTATAGGTAATCAATTGTTTAGCGTAACATATGGGAGAACATCAACAGAGATAGACTAACAAAGAACAAGAAATCAACCTGTAAATTCAGAAAACAACATCAACTTCTAAACTGAAAAAACAGGACCACAAATATCTTGTTAAATGCAGCAATCAGAAAGCAGAAAATTTGCATATTTTTATCACTAATGTGTTGGCTGAGTACCGAGAACTCCTGACGATATATATGTATGTATTATTCGCGCCATCTAAATGTGCAGATTGGAGTGGATGTGGTCTATTGAGTTGTATGTACCAACTAATTCACTTAAAAGCTTAAGCTGATGAGGAAAGATAGACAATTCACTTATATTTCAACACTCCCTTCACGTGTAGGCTCCCTTAGACCTAATACGTGGAATAGAAGTGAACAGCAATTAATTTGTTTTAATTGCGTCGGCCAGGTCTTGAACTCGAGACCTCTTGGCTCTGACACCATATTGAGTTGCATGTACCAACTAATTCACCTAAAAGCTTAAACTGACGAGGAAAGATGGACAATTCACTTATACTTCAACATGATCTTAAAAAAGCATTGGTTTTTAAGCATGCTATATGTTCCCCCTTACATATTAACCAAAAAAGGCGGCATCAATAGAAAAAAAAGATGGAAAAACAGTGCATTGCAAAGTTGAGGAACCAAGAAAGAGCGGCCATTTCTTTCAGAAAAAGCAATGCTTACTAATATTAGCCACAGCTGATGGCTTTTCACTTCAAGGGAAGGCTTTTAGCTAAAAATAAAAGTAGTGATTGAAAAAGGTGATTTTTGAAAAAGAATGCGAGCGGCAAAGATAATGATTGAGAGATGCATACTCGAGACGACAGCAGAAATAGGATGTGTGATACAACGGTGGCTCTGCTTTATCCCAAAACGAGATGGGAACGAGTTGGAAAGCTACATCGAAAAGCCAAGGTTTATATACTTTCTGACTTTTTTAAACAGAAATAAGTAGAGGCTATTATGAACAGCTCTTAGATCTAAAGTTCTTCGAAGCAGCCATCGACTGTTACACACCAATTAGAACACTAGAAAAACCACAAGAACCTGTCACAAGATTATCAGAAACTAAAGTTTGCAGAAAATTAACTGGGAAGAGAAGGGATAGAGAGCATGATTGATGAGCATCAGATGAGGTATTACCTTGAGGATGTCGTCGAAGCAAACTTACCGAAGCGCTTGGTGGTGTGACACTGTGTGTTTCTTTACAGCTCACAAGTGGGATAAAAAGGCACCGGTACTATTGGAGTCTCTCCTCGATGAAGTCGTCTGAACGTATACACGTGTATGTATATAGCCAGGCAGTCGTGTCACTAAGCTCTGGCCTCTGGATCAATCTTGAGATGCGTGCCCACTACAATTAGCTGTAAAACGACCTAGCAATAAGGTCTCCCTCGTTATGCCTTGAGTTTCTAGTTTCCGATTTATTTTTACTATTTCTAAATTTTATTTTTTTAGATTTTTTATCGGTTTTTTTCTATATTCATTTACGTTGTTTGTAATGGGCAAATATATTTTTTATTTTTTATGTTTTTAAATTTAGTTACATCAAATAAACCACCATTAGTTACAGTGTAATTTTAGCTAATTACAATGTATTTTCAGTCATAATTCAGCTTATTTTATCCCAACCGAGTGGCACCTAAATGGTGGCCGCTAAACGTCAGCGGTGCTCATTTTGGCTTATATAAACTGATTTATGCTTTTGACTTTTAATTTTTTAATTTTATTTTTTTGGTTTTTTATTTTGTATTTTTTTGTATTCATTTGCGTTGTTCGTGATTAGTTAACTTTTTTTTAATTTTTTTAAAATTTAACAATTACAGTGTAAAATAAACTAACTATAACATAAAAAAGCCATAAACTAGCTTATACAAGCCCAACTGAATGGGCAAGTAGGACGGTAAATACAATTTCTGAGATGTTATTACGGCCTCGTCTAAAATTGCCGTGACTTTTAGTTTTTACTTTTTGGTTGAAAAAATGTTTTAGTGGCTATTAGTTTTTCCTGTATTCAATTAAAAATAAATAATAAAAAGAAAAAAATAAAAAACACCATTATATCTAATGAATAATACAAAGAAAAGAAGAAAAAAGATAGAGAAAATAAGAAACAATTGTACGTTTCAAACGAATTTTCGCGTCTAAAGCTATTTGAAACATGGCTACGTCGGTAGGTCCAACTCACTTCAACAGCACCCTAATAACATCTTTTACTCGAAGTCTTTGATTGTCTTGGCTTCTTTCCGGGTCAAAAATAGTAAAACATACTAGAATTTTAATCACCTTATGCCATGGGCATATCTTGCGATCGTTTCACCAACAATACGAACGAATGTGTACCAGCAGGGGAAAAAAAACAAAATCCATGCTGTAGCAAAAGACAAGTACGCCTTTTGGTTTGCATCATCAGCACCAGTGGACGCCACATTTTGATGCAGGGAAAGACCTATGTGATATTTTAGCTACCGCTACTGAATCGTTGCATGGTGAGCATCTTCAGCGGAGAAATTTGATGATTTGTCTCATCTTTCATTGCAGACAATTGATTTACCTTATAGTTGATGTGAATTGATTATTTGCCCCATCTTTGAATTTTTATTTGATCATTTGCCCTCTTTGCATTTCCAAATCATTTCCTATTTTTCTAATGCTAATTTATATTAGGAAATGACCAAATTACCCCTGCCAAAAGCCGGTCCTTCTCTGTGAAACGCCGATCCTTCTGTAGCGCCGATCGGCCGATCCGATCTTTCTCTGTGAAACGCCAACGATTCCCCTTTTCCCCATTCCCCTCACTTTTCTGCGCGTTCGCCACGCGCACCCGCTCGACGCCCATCCGCATGACCTTGATCGCCTCCCACGCCTCCTGCGCGGTCTACTTGCTGCCGATCAAACTCAGCATCTCCGTCGGGACAGAACGAGCGATCGCTGCTAGTGCCAGCCAATCCTCGCTGTACTCGACGTCGCCAGGTTCAATTGCGCCCCACAGGCCTTGCGCCTGCAAGTTGATGCGCATCATCAACACCCACTCCGGGTAGTTTGTCTTCGTCAGCATCGGGTACTGGACAGACGCCGACGCTTCCTTGACCACACGCTCGATGACGACCTCGCGCTCTCGACCATTCTGTTGTCGCGGATGGCGAGGACCACGTGATGGCGATCAAAAGTGATCCCTCCGCGGAGGAGTGACCGACCTAACTCCCACCGGAGCTGACATGGCCACCAGGATGCTGAACGGTGCTCTCATACAAATTGTCGGCGGAACGCCTGCTAGCGCCTGTGTTTGTACGTCTGTGTTTGTACTGTTGTAGGACAACCAACAATATACGAGAACACACAAAAACAGAAGTGTTTTGACGCTGCTAAATGTTGCAGCCTTTTCTGATTTACTTCTTCCCTTTATATTGCAATAAACAGAGAGTAACTGACATGCTTAGCAATTACTAGAGTAACTGACATGCTTAGCCATTACTAGCTGCATGCTTATCAGTTACAAAACGTGCAGAGTAATTGACATGCACTACGTGCAAATAACTACATGAGAAAGCGCAAAACTGACATGTGGAGTAAATGACATGCAGACTAAAGATAGCAACTAGATTAACTAACAATTTCTATGATTCCGCAAAAGTTTTATGTCCAGGTTGAGTGGATGATTAACTAACTACCTCTAAGGGCATCTCCAATGGTCTGAGTCAGCTAGTTATATGTATGTACACATCAACATATATCCTATGTGGAGGAAAAAGAGTATGCAAAAAAACCGAGCCAGCTCTTCCTTAAGAGCAAGTACAATGGTGCTGACTAGGTTACCTCTAGTGAAATCCACATCAGCACAATCCTAAGTGGAAGAGAGAGAAGCAAGCTGCCCCTCATGCAAAGAGGTGACCTCTAGCACATTATACGAGGAGAGAGAGATAAACTACCCCTCATGCAAGAGATGACCCCTGATATATTTATGTAAGTATTAAATGTTTGAGTGCTTTAGTAGAGGTAACCTCTACTCTACTCATTGTATTAGCTACCTCCACATGAGCCACATGTAGTCTTTTTGCTTATGTGGCTAGTCCTAGAGGTGGCAGCCACCTCTTCTATTGTACTTGCCCTAAGCACTAGTCTATAACGCAAAACGAGGCAACCTCTATAAATGATAGTCTTTTTCTGTGTGTGCATGTAAGTATCAAATAGCTATCCTTAGGGCATCTCCAATGGTTATAGCTAGCAACTAACTATAAGACTTCTACATCATTTATATAGTACACACTAAAGTTAGCATTCTAAAGAATTATCTATAAGGATAGTTATTTGATGCTTACATGCACACACAGAATTTATAGAGCCTGCCTCGTTTGGCGTTATAGACTAGTGCTTAAGGAAGAGCTGGCTCGATTTTTTTGCATGCTCTCTTTTCTCCACATAAGATATATGCTGATGTGTACATGCATATAGCTAGCTGACTCAGACCATTGGAGATGCCCTTATAGATAGTTCTTTAGAATGCTAGCTTTTAATATATACTATATAAATGATGTGGAAGTCTTCTAGTTAGTTGCTAGCTAGAACTATTGGAGATGCCTTAAGAGCGCCAGGGCACATTAGGTGGCGTGGAGGCGGCCTTTGGCGAGCTAGCGGCCAGTGGTGAGCCTGTGGCTGGCGGGATCCGGAGAGATCAGTGGAAGAAGCCAAGAGAGGAAGAAGAAAGAAAAAAAAAAGACAAAAGACAAAAGACAAAAAAAAGAGAAGAATTTTTTAATTTTGTCGTGGACAAGTGTTCAATTGGCCGACATAGCAATGCCATACATGTAGAGAATGTCAGGGTGCATAATTATGTTCGTTCAATAAACTATTTACCGCACTTTAATGATTAAGGTGTATATTTTAAGAATATCGTGTCCCAAAAGACACACCTGAGCAAACTCAAGCCCGCTCGTTTTGGCTTCAGTTTATAGCTTATTTTTTTACTATTCATAAATTTCATTTTTTTTTCTGAACTTTTGGTTTTTTTTGAGCTTTTTTGCCGGTTTTTTTCGTATTCGTTTGCGTTGTCCATGATGAGATAGCATATTTTTCTATTTTTAAATTTTTAAAAATTTAATTACGCTAAATAAGTTACCTTCAGTTACAGTGAAATTTCAGTCGCTACAATACAATGACCCGCACTGTATTTTAGTAACGCACTGTATTTTAGTAATAAAAAACAGCTACTTGTGTGCTGCTTTTGCTACGTGTGACAGAAGATTAGCTAGGAGTCCGGGCAACCGGCAAGCGAAGGAAAAGATAAGAAGAGGAAGCCACCGATGAAACTGCAAAGTGCAAATACCTGTAAATTATTATCATTGCAGTATTGTGCTCCTCGATAAATGGTCGAGGCAATGTCTATCCATGTCCAGTGTCGCAACCAGCAAGCGGCGGCTGGGAGCTGCTGCCATGCCGACTGAAGCATCAATTCGATTATGACAAGTGCTTGCAAAGGCACGCAAGCAGATCATTAGAAGCAAGCACACATCCATCCATGCCACCACCACCACCATGGACATCCTCCTCCTCCTGCATCCCACAAATCATCTGATCGCTTTCAGTTAATTCGCACAATGCTTCTGCGTGCAGTCTTGCAAAAGGCCGGAAAACTAAGATTTCTTTCGGTTTCCAAGCGCGCGCGACGGACACGCAACATGCGCAAGCAGCTGATATGATTCAGCTCGCACACGCGAGACGAAGGGTCTGTTTGGTAACGACTGCGGTTTATGATTTTTTGTTGAAATTTTTGAATTTTAGCTATTTTCGGTACAGATTATGGAGAGACAGATCATACTCACTTACGATTTTAGCTGATACAGATGTTGGGCTTTTAATGTGTAGATCATTTAACTTGTAGACCCCGTCTTAAAAAAATAAGGTACTGTAGCAAAAGCCAAAGCCACCAGCTTCGGAGGAAAAGAACAAACCCGAAATGACAGGCAGTACGGCATATCAGTCGTGCATATATATGCTCTTAGCCATGGTTTCATGTTCCTTGTGTTGAGAGCTAAGCAAAGCCGTCTTATTACCATCAGATAATGACAGACACCAAAATATCCGTCGAATTCAGAGCTCTTCCTCCTCCTCCTCCTCATGTTGATAAGCGATCCCAAATTAATCTACTCTCACTTTATATTGCATGCTTGTGTGACACATATCAGATGATTGATTTTGTCTTCTTGTTTTGTTCCAAGTCTGATTTTTGTGAAAACTCTGATGGTGCCCCCACAACAACTTCGTCTCCTGTCGTAGCAAGAAACCAAGAAACGATCGTTTGCCCCACGATACTTTGTGCACCCATAAATGGCGACTGAATTGTTTCGTATATGTTTTTATTTTCTTCTAGTTTTTTTATAACTAAACCAGCATAAACTCGTACTTGTCCTCCTAACAATTAGCTAAAGTGTGGGACTATTATTCAATCAATTTCTATTTAATGGTTAATTTTAGTTAGGCCATTATTTACTAACAAACCGTGGTTGATAATTAATCCTAGGGTTTACATGCATGTGGATGACTACAGTTCCTATCTTGCCTGGTTATTGCTAGACTTCATATTACGGCCTATTGATATGGTGGTGGTCATTTCAATTTAAGTCTAATGGCCCCGTTCGTTTGAGCTTGAGCTTCTGATTTCTGACTTATTTTTTACTATTTCTAAATTTCGTCTTTTTTGACTTTTCAGATTTTTTGAGCTTTTTGCCTTTTATTTTGTCCCATATTCGTTTGTATTATACGTATTGGACTAACTCCATTTTTTATTTTTAAAATTTTTAAATTTAATTATGCCAAATAAGCCATTATCAACTACAATATAATTTCAGCTAACTACAGTGAAAATTCAGCCATAAGCTACAAAAAATCAGCCAACCGAGCATCACCTAGTCGACCCTATTACCATCCAGTTCATTAAATTGTAGTGTAGGTAGATTATATTTAATGGCCAATGACCCAAGGTTGTTGTGATAATTGAATATATTTTAATAGACGTACAAAATTATATTTTAGCGTGACCTCTAATTAAAGTTGTTCTATGAATAAAATGCCATTGATATTCAATTTACTCATAGTCTAGCACAATTTAACTTTTAATTAAAATCTATTTATGTGTAGCCGATCTTCTTATATACCGTTATATTTCAATATCATTTTTAATTAAATCTACAATTAAAATTTTAGCGCTAGCGGCATGCTAATGATAATGAGTATATTTTAATAGGACCTTCAACTATCATATGAGTTTCTAAAATAAATTTTGGTGGCATCGTAATTATCCTCTTATTCTGTCTAGCTATTCTTTGGGGACATTGTTAATTAACGTGATACTTTAAATTAAATACTTTTAGCATATTAGTTAATTCATCCCCACTCCCTAATCAACTTTAATTATTATTTACATTTACACAAAATTATATTTTAACATCGCCTTTAATTTAAACATGTATTTTACTTTAAGTGATAGCGACATATTAGCTAATGCCCTTAATTTTAACTTAATTATCATTTTAAATAGGGCCCTTATGATAGTTGGATATCTACAAAAAGTTATATTTTAATAATGCATTTATTTTGAATTTTGAAACAAATATGAATGGCACATTAATTATTTTTAATCATTTTGCTAAAGCCTTATTGATATGCAACTAGTCAAGGTTTAATCTTTAAATAATTTTAATTTATTAAATCCTTAATCTAATTCCAAAATAAATTTTATCCTTACTTTTTATTTTTATTTATACCTAGATTATTTTTATTATACTTTTATTTGATTTTTATTGTATTATTTGTTTATTTAAAAAAGGAACTAGACTTTGAAATGTGGGCCATGAATAGTGCTTTGGGTCCATTGTCATATAAGAGAGAGGGAAATAGGGTGATATATAGAGAGAAAAAATAGAGCAGAGGGGAGCAAAGCTGGGGAGGCGATGCGCCGGCTAAGGCAAGCTTGCCAGTGGTGAGGCATCCACGATGGTGCCATGGCGACCGCAAAAATGGGCCGTTGAGAGGTCAAGGGAGCTAGGGGAGGTGAGGCATGGGCAGGGGTGGAGCAGAGGCAGCTCGACACGATGCATGGCTGTTGGCTGTGGTGAGGAAACAGGGTGCAACGGTAATCGTGGGGAGGAGGAGGAAAGGGAGGAAGCATAAGCTAGAGGAAGGTAAAGGGAACTTACCGGTGCTGGCCGTGGAGGCAGTGGTTAGCCGTGGTGGCCTAGCAATGAGAGCCCAAAGTGGCATAGGGAGGCTCGTGATGGCGGCTCACTAGAGGAGTGGAGGGGAGGAGCTGGCGTTTGGATTTGCTAGAGGCGGTCGCCGGGGTGCCTCAGGAGCAGGAATCAGAGTGAAGCCCGCCTAGAAGGAGGAGGCGGTGATGGATGGATTTGGGAAAGGGGATGGCATCGACGATTTGGGGGAACATGAATTAATCGAGGGGAAATGAATGCCGTGGCTGGGAATGTTTTTTGACGCACAGAGTTGAGAGGGAGAGTCACCTAGTTGGTCGGAATGGCAAAGCGAAGGCGGTGGCTGAAATAGGGCTTCAGGCGCGTGCTTGCTAGAGGCAATGGCAAGGTAGGGGAGGCGAGGTGGAGGTGCGAGGAGGCAAGGCATGCTCTCGTGGGGGGGGGCGGGGGTGGCTTTTATAGCCGCGGAGGGGGCGGTGTGGCACTGTGGCCAGTGACCAAGCGATAGTGCCCGGCATGAGTGCTTGGCATCGTCGTGACGCAAATTCGATCATGGCTCGAGCGACAAGACGGTCAGTCCAGGGCATGACATGGCGACATGATGGGGGCAGATGCGGGTTGAGCCAACGTGACATGATGGTCGAACATTGCGCACGTAGAGATGTTGGGTGTGTATGAGTGCACCAGTGCACAGCCGTGACAGGGCCAAGCTAGCTCGAGCATGGGTTGGCACGGTGCGCGTGCGGCGTAGGCTCGGGTGTTGCACAGGTAGGCGGCTGAGCGTATTAGGAGAGCGGCCTCGGCACAAAACGCGGTGTGTGCACGACAAGCTCGGGGCAAGCTTGTGGAGGGGCCAGCTTGGCCATAAACAGGGGAGGGGAGAGAGAGAGAAGGAGGCCGGGCCGGTTGGGCCAACTAGGTCAAGGGTTGGGTGGGGGGGGGGAGGAAAGAATTTGGATTGGCCTAATTCAATATTTTGATTTCAGATTTCATTTTGTTTTATAAATGTATTGGGATTTATTTTGGTTGAGGATTTTGAGTTTAATTTAGGTTTCGAATATTTGAATTCACATTTCGTTGTTTTCAATTTTCCATTCTTTCATTAGTAGGATTATTATTTGTATTTGGGAATTATTCCTTGCATTATTTTGCATAGCACAAAATTTGGAAAAAAGCCCAAATAAACTTCAGAAGAAACTCGAATACCAATAATATGCATTAAAAAGTTTAAAGTTTTTCACATTTTCGAACATCCGATTTTTGGGATGTTACAGGAAGCCGTTTGGAGAATCCGCTCTAAAAAACCGTTTTATTTGCTTTGACATTTAGAGAAATTAAAAACCCAAAAGAACATGGCTATCGCAAAATTTTTGAGGTATGCTTTAGGACCTGCTTTTCTTAAAATGAGGAGTCTTTTGTGCTGATTTGAGAGTACGAGTGCCTTTAGTTGAGTTTATAGCTCGTGGCTTATGGCATATGCTATATAACTAGATTTTAGACTGTGCGTTTTTTAAAGACGGGATCAATAGGAAGATTATAGTAAAATATGCATTTAGTTTAGCTGTACCGGTTAAAATTATATACAATTATTTTTTCCTACGTACTGTCTCTCGTAAACAATCAAACTTCAAAAATTTAAATCATAAACTATAAGTTACAATTTAAAAAACCCACGCTATAAAAATGGGACCACAGTCAAATCAATGCTAGCTCCAAAAAGGCCAAAGTCGTCGAAGGTCGGACGATCCTTTCCATGACAACTTGCGGGGAATAAAATCCACGCCGAACAATACGGATAAACGCTAGTACTCGCATCAGGCCCCACATGTCAGTGGGCGCGCGCAGCCAACCGCCGCCGAAGCCCACTCCGGCAAGCAACTGGCCGTGCCGATCAGCATCTGACGGCCGAGGTCTTCGCCGATCAGCATCTGACGGCCGAGGTCTTCCCCACGCCCCTCGCATGGCTCCCGAGGCACACTTCCCTTCGAAGCCACTGCTAGCGGCCTCGTCTACTTAAGAGCACAATCTCCCGCCTGGGCTGCCTGCAACACTCGCTGGCAGCTCGCCTCTTCTTGAGGTGTTGGATGGTGGAGCGTTTAAGGTGAGGAGCTAGCTGAAGACTCCGGTCCTGTCCTTTTTCGGTTTTTTCCTACTTTTATTTTTTTTATAATAACTAACTTTTAAATAAGTATTTTTTAAAAAATAGAATCTACTAGTTAATTATAGCATATACTGTACTGACTTCATTTATATCGATAAAAACCACATGTGAGTCTTTATTATTTTATAATCTCTCACACTAACAATCTAAAACCCAAATACCACAACCAAAAGTCATAATCTTTAGTTTCATCTTCCCTTAGTTCCAATCTGGGTTCTTGGTTGTGTAAACAATTTGTACGATGAAATGCCCAAGAGAGGACGGTCGATCTCTGTGTTTTTGCCTGACGCTGTGATGAGACCATCTGGAATGCATATTTTCTAATCCTTTTTAAAATGACTGTTTAGTTTTATAGTAGTCTGTCAACGCTCGTTTTACTCTTTAAAAATTGCAGTTGCACAAATGGTTGTAAAATTTGCATGGTTGTAAAACTTGCTTAGCTTATAGGCATGGTTTTGGACACCTCGCTGTCCTCTATGTGTTCGCCTTTTGTTTCCTGTAATAGTATTGCAGTTTTCTAATCTGAAGGTGTCATGTTGTAATGGCTTGTACTTATCAATTTCCATCTAACTCAATTGACTTACTCATATTATTGTCTTCTTGCCCTGTTTGTTCAATAGACATACAAACTGTATTAGTGTTTAGAAGTGGAAGCGTATGGGTTCCAAAGAAGCGACCTTGCGAACCATCTTCTGTGTCTTGCTTCTATTCTGCGTGGGCTGCAAATGTCTTGCATCAGAATTAGAGGCGACCCAGACGGCAACCCTCAACGTTGATGCCTCACCGCAGCTTGCTAGAAAGATCCCTGACACGCTATTTGGGATATTTTTTGAGGTGAGCTACTAATTTCTTTTGTAGATTATCAGTTCATGTTTCTGTCATGACACTGTGAGGTTTCTCAAGTTTCATCGCATGCTCAGAATAATCCAAACACTACATGTTATATTATATTGTCATGTTGACTACCTTGCCTAATACTGTAGGAGATCAACCATGCAGGAGCTGGTGGTTTATGGGCAGAACTTGTTAGTAATAGAGGTACTTCATTATTCTTGATTGTAACATGTGCTAATGCGCCCCTTGGAGTAAATTTCCTGAAAAGTGACCAGATACACTTATTTTGTTGGTTCTTCCAGGTAAAAGATATATTGTTCCAAAATGCAAATGAATTAATGTATGTCTAGTCCATTGGAACATAAAACAGAGGTCGTATAGGTTTACTAATAGAAGTATATAGAGTGAAATGTAGAAAAATTACCCCTGTTTATTATTGTCTGAAGGTGACAACTCTCCATGCTACCTGTTTAACTCAATTCTGTTTTGCCACAATATCTTTAGGCATATCATAATAATTTTTAGCTTAGTTTCAAAACTGCAAATACAGAAAGTTGATCTTGAGCATATAACTGGAACAAAATTACTAGGCCTTTGTTTTTTTCCCTTTTGAAGTAGTTTTCTATATTCAAGGTTTAGCGAAACCAATGTATGGACTTTATGCTTCAGGTTTTGAAGCTGGAGGACTCCAAACTCCATCAAACATTGACCCATGGTCCATCATTGGAGATGACTCTTCTATATTTGTGGCGACTGATCGTACATCATGTTTCAGTCGAAACATTGTTGCTCTAAGGATGGAGGTTCTCTGTGATGACTGCCCAGCTGGTGGTGTTGGCATTTACAACCCTGGGTTCTGGGGCATGGTATGATATGATTTTATGTTGACCATAAGTTAATGGCTCATATAAGCATGAAAAATATATGGTTTAATCGAACATATACTTGGTATCAATGAGTTGCATGATAGTGGTGTAGCCTAATGCAATAAAATTTTGTGTGGTTCTTTTTTTCCTGACAAGGCAACTAGCAACATTATTGAGCTCCTTGCTTTTTGTTTGATCTTTTAGGTAGTGTTAGTTTTCATACCCAAATTCAGGCAAATATCTATTGCATGTTCTGTTTTCCTGACCTTTTCAACTTTTTTTTCCAATTTAGTAATTATCCTTATCATTTAACTTCCAGAACATAGAAGATGGAAAGACCTACAATCTAGTCATGTATGTTAAATCAGCAGAAGCCGTGGAATTGACAGTTTCAGTAACGAGCTCTGATGGGTTGCAAACGCTGGCTTCAGCTACTGTACCGTTAGTATCATTTCTCTCAATATTTGGACAGGATGAGAAGGATATTTCATTATTTCAATTAGTTGAAAGGATTTCGTTGTTTCAGAGTTGCTGGCACGTCCAACTGGACAAAAGTGGAGCAGAAATTGATTGCTACAGGAACAAACAGAACCTCAAGGCTTCAGATAACAACTAACAAGAAGGGAGTTGTATGGTTTGATCAAGTATCACTCATGCCTTCAGACACGTATAAGGTATATTATGTATTTTTATCCTTGATCTTGATATTGACAAACAGAAATCAGGCGGAAAACCAAGTCTTTACAAAACTGAATTAAACATCAGATGAAGAGCAAAACTCTGAACATGAAGCACTGATGTATTGTAGTTAAATTTCACCTTGCATTGGCAACAAATCCCTACTGCCGGAAACAAAACATATTTGATAGACTTAGATATTGCCATCATAATAATAATCTAACATTAAACAATTATCATTTGCCACTAAGTTGGTTGCTTGGGTTGATCACCTTGGTCATGTTGAAGTTGGTGTGTAGTGCCGCCTTCTCCACCAATTTTCCATTAGGAAGTCCTCATACTGATCTGTGGGCACTCCTATACCCCTACCCCACAAAAACACGTGTGGAATCTAAACTTACTGCTACACTTTGTATGGTGAGTTTTAATCACCAACCAAGCAGTCCCAAGCAAGGATCGAAAAACCGGAACCGGGACGAATCCCGGCCGCCGGGCGGTACCGGTAACCGGCCGGTTACCGGAAATACCGGATTCAAACCGGATGAAATTTAGCAAATGAATATTTTGGGCGGGACGGGAGGAGACCGGTAACCGGACCGGTTACCGGTTTTACCGGTGAGAAAACCGGAAAAACCGGTGGAATGAAGACCCAAAGATCAAAGCATGGAATTTGTCCAGCAGCAAGCATGCCAGAAGGTGCTTCATCTTCATTAGGAAAAGGAGGTAGTGGAAGAAATGTGTGATGTTCTTCGAAGGCGATCGGACAAATCTGAATCAGAATTGCTTGATTTGAAACAGAAGTTTCAATGTGATTTGGATGCCACAAAAGAAAAGTTGAACTTATCAATGGAACAAGTGGAGAAGCTTGAGCAAGAACTGCAGGACATGTCACATAAAAGATTAGCTCAGAGGCTCAAGAGAAGTACTCCAGTACCAATGGTGACTTAACATCAAGGCTGGCACAAATGGAAGTTGAGCTGCGGCACGTCACCACTGAGAATGGGGCTCTTGTTGAAAAGATGAAAGACATTGCTGCCATTGTTCAGGAACTTGAGAGGACCAAAGTAAGTCTTGCAGAATCTGATGAGGGTAACAGAACTCTCATCTAGTCTTTACAGTCTAAAGATGAACTGGTGATGCATATAGAAAATGAAATCAGAGGCTTGCAAAATGGTCTGAGATCTACTGACGAGAATTCTCTAAGAGAAAAGAGACTGAGGGAAGAGCTGCTGCTGCTTGCCTGCTGCTGGCTGCTGCTTTCCTTCTGCTCTCAGAGACCGAATAATGCAATGCACTGCTGCAGCCAGCTAGCTTTTCTCCCCCCACATGCAGAGAACAAAAGCCTTCACATGCAACTTCACATGCAAATGACAAAAAGAGTACTTCATCATGTTTGAATGGGCTCCACATGTTCCTAACTGGATGCTTAAGCATCCAATGCCCCCTGGAACCGTTTTCAATAGCTACAAATTCAATTTTTTGAAATTTGAATTCCTGCCGGTAATTTTCTTCCCGGTCACAGCCGGGATTTCCGGTAACTGGTGGTTACCGGCCGGTAACCGCCGGTAATCCAAACCATGGTCCCAAGTGCTTCCAACTAATTGTTTCCTAGACATTTGACATTGTGTTGTAAGACTGAATTTATATGTTGCTCAGGACGTTTTGGTAATTGCTTTCTTCATTTCATGTTATGACATTCTTCTTGTTATCACCTATTGATTGGACAAAATATCTCAAGAAGTTTCTGTTAAGAAAATATCTTTAGATGATTCGATACATCTTTCTAGTGCCTGATCATGCTTATGGTGCTCAAGTTTATCTGAGTATTTAATTACCATTTTTTTCTGTACATACAGGGGCACAATTTTCGCACAGAACTTATATCCATGCTTTTGGATTTGAAACCACGATTCTTGAGATTTCCTGGTATGACTGTATGAGTCTTGTCTAATTTGTGCTCAATTTATTGATGTTTTCACACAATTGTTCAGACATGTTTAAGATAATTAGCTAGATTGGATGAGATATTTTCTCATATTCCTCTATCTTATATTCCTGGACATTCAGATGACGTAGAAACTAGTGAGAGCTAGCTAAACTGAAACCTAATAATTCACTAAGCCCTGATGGCAATCCCTCGTGACTGTTCAACTAAAATATGATAGAATCAGAAGTCATTATTTCCTTAGTTTAACTAAAATATTACAGTACCACATAAAAAGCTACATTACGTTGACTAAATTTTACATGTTCCCAGTTGAACATGTTCTATGGCTACAGTTTGCTACAATTGTATGTTCATGCTAACTTTTTGGAAATACATCCTTTCATGTTGTAACATATTCCTTTAACTACTGTAACATTTAATTGAAATGATTCTCGTCAAAAAAAATTTCATTGAATTGAACCCAACACGCCCCAAACTAAGTTTATACAGACATCTGAAATTTAGTAGTTGCCTTACTTTTTCATGATTTGCATGGAGCATATTATAGGTGGGTGCTTTGTTGAAGGCGATTGGTTAAGAAATGCATTCAGGTGGAGGGAAACTATTGGTCCATGGGAAGAGAGGCCTGGACACTTTGGAGATGTTTGGCATTACTGGACTGATGATGGCCTTGGATATTATGAGTTTCTTCAGGTATCAGTCAATGTTATTTCACCTTTTTTTTTCCTTTTTTATTCTCACCCCTAATCATATATTGCCTTTGAAATCTATATCAAAGCTTGCTGAAGACCTGGGTGCTGCTCCAATCTGGGTCTTCAACAATGGTAATTATCTCCACATTTTATCTTATCAATGACCACCACTGTTAGCCTCCTTAATCACTGGGAAAGTTCTTTCTTAAATACCAGGAATCAGCCTTAATGATGAAGTTAATACCGCTACTGTTGCCCCTTTTGTAAAGGTATGTTTGAAATTCTAGTTCATTTTCTAGCAGGGAAGGCACATAAGGATATGATGTATACTTTTCACTCCTGAATGCATGGCAATTTGCATGCGATAATAGCTGGACATTGTCATTGTGCATCAGAACATGAGCACATTACTTTCTTAGTAACAACATGAGCACATCAGTTTCTTATTTGCCCAGTCTTGTCCACGTACCAACTTCTACTTCTATCAATTATTTTTGTGGTACTGGAGCATTAACAAAAACACCAAGTGATACCCAAAAATCCTTTCCAGAGTTAGATGGTTAACAACTTATCATAATCCCTAGTATATTATTCTGAAATTATCCTTATCATCTTTCTACAGGATATATTGGACAGTCTAGAATTTGCAAGGGGAAGTGCAGAATCAACATGGGGCTCTGTCAGAGCTGCAATGGGGCATCCTGAACCATTCCCAGTCCAATACGTTGCAATCGGAAATGAAGAATGTGGGAAAAAATTTTACCTCGGTAAATTTGTCAGCTACTTTTCTTATTCCATCCATTTCAAAATATAGGCCCAAGAGGCCTTGTGCACAAGGACTAAATGCTGTAAAATCATGAAAAAAAAAGATTCAACCATGGCTACCCCTATTGAAAGAAGTGGTCGAGATAATTAATCAGTCAGATTTCACTCCATAATTTCAGAGCAAGTATAAATCCAGGAAAAATATATTATCGGACTTATGTTCTGAAACAACACCGCGTAATAAAATCAACCTATATCGTAAAACAGGACTACAAGTTCCCAAAAGTTTTTTTTATTGTACCGTTCTTATTTCATGGAAGCAGTTCTTTAGCTTAGTCATATAAATCTCCATACCAAATATCACTGTTCAACATTTTTACAATTCTCTGTTTGTTATATATACTATAACCCACATTTCTTATTTCCTTTTTTCTCTAGGACTTTAGAAGTTCAACAGTGCTCATGGTGATTAATGTTCTCATCAAAAGAACAAATGAAAATAGTAAAGCATAAACACAAGATATTACTAATAAAAAAATTGAAAAAGAGGAAACTAATATCTAATGAATTTTCCCTTTTAAAATAAACCCATAAAGTAGCTACATCTGATCATAACTTCCAGTGGTAGTTCACTAATTTCACTTAAACTGTATGAAGAACTACCTATGAAATATTCTTTTAGGTACATGATGTTCTTTAATTCTGTTGAACAGGTAATTACCTCAAGTTCTACAATGCTATAAGAGAGGCCTATCCAGACATTCAAATGATTTCAAACTGTGATGGTTCGTCTAGACCACTTGACCATCCTGCTGATCTGTACGACTTCCATGTAAATTACTTGCTGCCAAATTTTGTCGACTCATTTCCCTCTGTTTAGAGTCTGTCTCATTGTTTGTTGCCACTGTTCTGTTCTTACCTTTTCTTCAATTCTGAAAATGTTGCTTTTCTATAGGTCTACACCGATTCTAAGACTTTGTTTTCCATGAAGAGTACATTTGATAGTACATCTCGTAGTGGGCCCAAGGTATGCCTCTGTTTTCATGGATTTCTTTGACCTTTTTTAGTTGTGAGAGAAATGCTTGTGAAATGGCTTGCAAATGCTCTGTCTTTCATGCGGCATGACCTATGTTTTACATCAGTTCAGCACTTCTTGAACTTTCTTTATGGATGTTCTCTATTTTGTGGGGTTACTTTGCTTATCTTTATTATTGTTCATACTTTCTGTTTCTGAATTTTATTGCAAGTTTTTGGGAACAACAGTAGGTCACTAATGATGATGATGGGATATACCCCTACACAATCCGCTGTACGGATTGAAATATGAACCTCAACTGAACATCTTTGTGCATTTCCAGTTGAACCACATCTAACACGGCTGTTGCTTTCATAACACACTAACAATTGAATACAGCTACTGTGGTCATTGTAAGAACAATGAGGAATGGGCAGAACTTAAGTAGCAGCTACTTAAGTTTTTTATGTTACTTGCATGTCCTGGAGAATATTGCGCGCTTCATTTGTTGTCTTGCTTAATACATCACCATAGCTCTCTTGCCTATCAACATCTTCTCATCCTAACAGACAGAAATATATTTATGAGTTATGACAATATGATTTTTGGGCAGGCTTTTGTCAGTGAGTACGCTGTTTGGAGAAGTGATGCAGGTAGAGGAAGTCTTCTTGCTTCATTGGCAGAGGCTGCTTTCCTTACTGGACTGGAGACGAATAGGTGATCTCTCCTTCAAAAATATTTTCTTTTGGCTCCGGGTTGTTTGGTGATCACACCTGAGTTTTCCTGGACAGAAATTAGATATAGTCTTTGCTTATCGATTCATCATGACCTCATGGAGTTTGTTCTAGTCTTCTAGCAACTACCAAGAGATCTTTACGGTGAGTGAGATGACCTCTTGTTGGTTCTTTGCAGTGATGTTGTTCAGATGGCAAGTTATGCACCGCTCTTCGTAAATGACAACGATCAAACGTTAGTATCGGTGGCTTTATTCTTTCTTCATTTGTGGTGTTCTTGTTGATTTAACATTGCAGTAATTATGTCTGCATAAAACAATCAGGTGGAACCCAGACGCTATCGTCTTCAACTCCTGGCAGCAATATGGAACTCCTAGTTACTGGATGCAGACACTTTTCCGCGAATCTAGTGGTGCTATGCTTCATCCAATTACAATCAATTCCAGCTACTCTAATTCGCTGGCAGCATCTGCAATTACCTGGCAGGACTCCGAGAATAGCTCCCTAAGAGTAAAAGTAAGTAAATTTTCCTAGCTTGTAACTGGAGGATTGTAAACTTCTTTGTGTTGATCTTCAAAGCTCCTGTGCAGGTTATAAACTTTGGCTCGGATGCTGTGAACCTCACAATCTCTGCAACTGGGCTTCAGGCTAGTGTCAACGTGCCGGGATCAACCGCCACTGTTCTGACATCCAGCAATGTGATGGATGAAAATTCTTTCAGTAACCCAAACAAGGTAGTATACCATTTGTGCTCACGTTTAAATCTAATGCGTCGCAATGTATAAAGCTTGTGGTTGGTTTTCATCTCATGGTCCTGGAGCTCATCTGAAGCCAAAGCTTGCATGATGACAGGTTGTGCCGGTGACAAGCCAGCTGAGCAACGCTGCAGAACAGATGCAAGTCACGCTCCCTCCCTACTCATTCACTTCATTCGACCTCGCGCTGGCCCAGTCCGAACTTATCGCAGAGATGTGAAGCAACAACACGATGTTAGCGACAGAAACACGAGGATTACACGGGGTGTGATACGCAAATTAATACCAGTAAGCAGAGAGTTTTCAGTATGCTCGTATCTTGATAAAGCACTGTATAGTACAGTACTGTAACACGGAGGAAATACTATGTACTCAATAAAAATCACGTCAGGCTTATGTGCTGTTAATTTGCTTTCTCCATGTTTGCTTTGGATGTGAGAGCACACCATTATCTGTTTTGTCATACTCATGTTATTCGAAACATCAGAACCAGTAGTGATGTCTCATGCAATGGTCCAAAAGAAGACACTGTATACACTGTCTAGGACTGTTGCTAGCGGTCCGGATCAACCCGACGGCAAGCTTGGCGAGCTTGAGGGCGTTGTCGTCCTCCACTGTCAGCAGCGACGCCACGTCTTGCCGAACCCGTCCTCGCACTCCTGCGCTGCGCCCGCCGATCTCTCGAGGCTCGACGTCGCCTCGCCGAACCTCCCGTCCTTCACCGCGGCGGCGCAGGCAGGCTGCCTTTGCACTACGCCGTCGTACAGCGTCTGGCACGACCGGATGATGGCAACCAAAACGGGTTGCTCGGGGATAGAGGAAGCTAGGAAAGGCGGTGACATGGCTCGGGTGGAGCAGAGTCAGGCAAGTGGCAGCACACGGTGGTCGAGGAGGTGGAGGAAAATAGGGCGGTGGTGATAGAGAAGAAGAAGGGAGAGTAGGGGTGCTCGAGCTAGAGATGAGTAAAGGGAGCTTACCGATGCAATTCATGAAGGCGAAGAGGAGCCAGGACAGCCTACTGTCGACGGGAACTGGGGGTAGCATGGCAAGCTCCGTGGTGCTGGCGACCTAGGGTGGAGGGGAGCACAAATTGACAATTAGGGAAGGAGGAGGGTGCTGTGGAGGTGCTCAAGTAGTGGGATTGGATTGGGGCTCACCGAGTGGGGAGTAGTGGTGGTAGCAGTAGTTTCGATCGAACCCGAAGAAGATGGCCGGCGCCGATGGTGAGCTGCGGTGCATAAAACTTCGATTAAATGGGAGGGTGATAAGAAGATGTCTAGGAACACAAGATGCATGGCGTGAAAGAAAATGGGAGAGACTTGTCGATTTGGTTGGAATGGCGATGGACGCGGCGGTTGGAGCAGAGAAAGTCACGTACGCGAGCTTGAACTTGATTTCTTGGCACGAGGAGGTTGAGAGATGGGGGAGGGGGAAGCATGAGAGACGGGGAGGGGAAGCATAGGGGTGCTTACGGGTGAAAACGGATCGAATTTAGTCGGATATTGCTTATTTCTTATTCTATTCTATATTTTTTTTCTCGGATTCGGAGTCGAATACGAATAGTGCCGGATACGAATACGAATCCGGATAGTATCGATTACAGATACGGAACGAATACGGAGCGAATGCGAATACGATAACGAATATCTCGTCGGATATTACGTAGGAATACAAAATGCATATATAGACGGGTAAAATGTAATGTAATAAACTGGTTGAAGAAACTATCAAACCCCACATGCAAACATGCAGTTTTTTGTGGAACACCCTGGGGTGATCAGCATATTTGATATAGTGTATTTTTTTCTCATCCGCTGCTTAAGGTTGGCAACTGAACATGTTAAAATTGTGTGAAGTTAACTGGCATGAATTAAGAACACATTATAGCAACTAGCAACCTCACCAAAGTAAAGTAATATTCACCCAAACATCATCAATTGCATCGTCATGACAAGTTATCAGAAACCAAATAGCGAAACTCCATAGCTACTGCAACTGTACAAGACATGGTAGCAATGTCATAAATAATCTAGGAAACTTTTTCTTGACATTATTAAGGCATTTCCCCCCTTTTACTAAGTCTCCCAAGCAGAACTCCATCTCACAACAGTAATACACAGTACTGCCATACTAATCTTACAAAGACTTCCAATGGAGCGAATAATCTGAACGTACACCGTTAATAACGAATAACGGGCTAATAATTTGTCATTACACAAGCAATCTTTGGGCTCATCGACGGGCTTTTTAATCACACGTTCTTCCTATTCCCTACAGAGCTAATCTCGCTGATGAGCTTGGCACTGCAGACTGCTGTTGGGCCGGATATCCGAAAAATATATCCGGGTATTATCCGATAAAATCCCGGATAGTATCCGTATCCATCACTAGTTCTTTTCCGAATCCGAATCCGTATCCAAAAACAACTATTCGAATCCGATAATTATCCGACATAACTATCCGAATTCGATCCGACTCGGATTTGGCGGTTGGTCGGTCGGGAAATATCCGATCCGTTTTCACCCCTAGGGGTGCTGGAGGCGAGCTTATGAGGTTCGCGTTTTATAGGCAGAGCAGGCGATAAGCTGTTGTTGGTTAGCAATGCGGCACAGGCACGGGCGATAGTGCGTTACGCAAAGTGGAGGTGGCAGCAAAGCACGATGTGTAGTCACAATGGCGGAGCTGGGGCCAAGCGACTGCCAGGGCGCGCAGGGCAACACATGGGCGGGCGTAGCGCACAGCGTGGGGCAACGCAAGGCGTAGGAGCGGCAGCGATGGAGCAGGCGGCAATGCGCAGTACGGCTTAGACATGGGCAGCGATATGAGCGTGTGCGCGGCATGGGGACGACACAGGCATGGGCATAGGTGGGAGAGCGGGCGACGAGGTCAAGTGTGGTCAGGAGTGCAATCAGCAAGGGAAGGAGGGGGTCGGGCACGAGCGCGAGCCAGGCGCAAGCACATGTCAAAGAAAGGAGGGGGCTGGGGCGCTGACGGGCTACTGGGCCAAAGAGGAAGAGAAAGAAAGAAAGGAGAAAAAGCGGCGGGCTTATTGGGCCGAGAGAAAGAAGAATAATGGGCTAGCTTGGAGGGGAAAAAAGGGAAGTTTGGGCCCAACTTGGGTGTTTGGAAATTTATTTGATTTTAATTGATTTCCTATTTTCTTATTTAAATATTGGTCCAACTTTTAAATCCAACTCTTTTGTTTGAATTATATTTTTCTGATTTGCATGACATTTATCCTAGATGTAATATCATCATCATCATCATTTTTATGCACTTTCCTTTTATTAATTAGATCTTGCATAACACAAATTTCAAAAATGCCCAAATAAACTCCAGAAAATTTGAATATCAACAAAATACATTAAAAAGTTTTGATTTTTTTATATTTTCAAACATCCAAATTTTGGTATGTTACAAAACACTAAGTGTGGTACACGAACTGCAGAAAGCAAGCGGAATGTGAACTGCTTTCTGGTATTTGCCTGCCACACCTGATGTGATCCTGCTACTTATGACGCGGCAAGCGTCGTGTAAAGGTTTATGGTTAACCTGCTGCAAGCATCTCACAACAAGTGAAAATAGCGTCATGCTGATATCCTTATTAATTTGCTTTCGCTCGATTAAACTGAACTCGAGTTACTCAAGGTTCAATGCAGTTATTCTAATCAGCAAAGAGAAAAAGAAAGGATAATGAAAGAGATGGCTCAAGCTACAGTAGCATCACCGTGATTCCTGCATGTTTGCCTTGTATATTTGCCTAGGCTGTAGCATTGGCATATTATTTGGAGCATATCACAGTCACGTCTTAAACATTACTTCAGTAAAAAACTAAACCATTCTCATTCTCACGAAGGCTCTTACTCTGGAATAGGGGAAAAAAAAGCTGATTCATGGGCTCACGCTAGAACTTCGCTCATGTAGTTTTCTACATAGCTTATCTCAAATCAGGAAAAGAAGGGGGTTGTGTTAAGTTTAACGAGCTAACGTAAAATTAAGCCATCTTTTTATGGAATGAAACCCAAAATAGTTTTGTTGGGGCATAACCCTCTTAGCGACGTGCCGTATCGGAACTCAGGTGTGATAAATGAGTAAGGGCCAAGACGTCACTCCCTTAGTGACGTGCTACATCTGCGCCCGGATGTAGTGGAAAATGTGCAAGCGTCTTCGCACTTTTACTCGACGAGTGCGAAGGGCAAGGAGGCTAGCCGAGGAGAGTAGGATTTGTATGGGTACTTGAAATGTAGGGCCCTTAACAGGTAATTTAAGACAGGTAGTTGATACGGCGATTAGGAGGTGTATAAATATCTTGTACGTTCAAGAGACTGTTACACGCGACGGCTGCGGAACGACGAAGTAAACAAGATCAATCGCAGAGAGACACGAGATTTAACGTGGAAAACCCTCTCAAAGCGAGAGGAAAAACCACTGCGCCACACCGAGAACAATCTTCACTATATCGGGTGAGGTTACAATGCGGGATTTACAATTCTAATCTCATATCCCAAACGGCGGCTTACGGGAGATATATATAACAGGAAACCCTAATTCGACTAGAATCCATACATGGGGGCTTCGCCCGCACTGAGCGCCCCTAGGTGCACGGGCCTTGCATAATGGGCGCCAGACTCGCTACGCTCCGTCCGTGCTGGCCTAATGTAAAGAATTTGGATCACAAATCAACATACTCCACCCTTGAGACAAATTCCTTCCTGTAGCATAAATCAATCCTTCACCTGAACACAACAAAGAAAGAAATACTTTCGCGCCACACGGCCTCTTGGGCTAAGTCAGAATACCAACTAAGCTTGAGCAAAGCTCAAACTTAGCAACAGAACCGGCTTTGTCAACATATCGCAGGATTTTCATGAGTGCTAATCTTGCATACCTTTAGCTTACCCTTTGCAACAATATCTCGACATAATTATATTTAATCTCAATGTGCTTTGTCCTCTCATGAAACATCGATCTTTAGTGAGATAAATTGCACTCATTGTCACAAAACAGATTAATGCAAGAATCAACTCCAAGAAGCTCAAAGAAACAAACCTTTCAAATAAACCGACTCTTTACTTGCTTCACACATAGCCATATATTCGCCTGGTAGACAAGCAAACAACATCCTCGCAAATGTGCCTTCCACTCACAAAGACAACCTCCAATGGTAAATACATAACCTGTGAGCGACCTACGCTTATCCAAATCACCAAAGATAATCGAAATCAACATAGCCAACGAGTTCTTTTTCAGTCCCGCCAAACTTCAAACAAGCATTCGATGTGCCTTGCATGTACCGAAAATCCACCGAACGGCTTTCCAATGCTCTTTACCAGATTAGCCATATATCTACCGACCAAACTCATAGCATAAGATAAATGCGACGAGAGCAAACCATGGCATACATCAAAGACCCTACAAACTAGCATACGGAACTCGGACATGTACTCAACCTCCTCATCGGTGCTAGGACATTGTGAAGCTGACAATTTAAAGTGAGGTGCAATGGGAGTACTCACAGGCTTTGAATCATGCATGTTGAAACGATGAAGCACTTTCTGAATATAATTTTGCTGACTAAGAAACAATAAACCAGAAGCACGGTCTCTAGTAATTTCCATACCTAGAATTTTCTTAGCAGCACCAAGATCCTTCATCTCAAATGTACTGCTCAACTGAGACTTCAATGTAGTGATTTCTTTCTTGCTCTTGGTAGCAATCAGCATATCATCAACATATAACAAACAAGTATATAGGTGATCCATCAACAAATTTAATGTAGACACAGCTATCATAATCGATCTTTTAAAGTTATTTGATAACATAAATGAATCAAACTTCTTATACCACTGACGAGGAGACTGTTTCAAACCATATAAGGACTTCTTCAATTTGCAAACATGATCCTCCTTACCAGGCACTATGAACCCTTCTGGCTGGTCCATGTATATCTCCTCCTCAAGATCTCCATGCAAAAATGCTGTCTTCACATCTAGCTGCTCAAGCTCAACATCACGCATAGCAACAATACTAAAGAATGTACGAATTGAGCTATGTTTCACAACCGAGAGAACACATCATTGTAATCAACACCCTAATCATCAAACCTTTAGCTACTAACCTTGCCTTAAATCTTGGAGGCTCACTAGAGATAGGCCCTCCTTCCTCTTGAAGATCCATTTGCAACGCACGGTCTTCTTATTTTTAGGCAAGCACACCACGTCCCATGTGCCATTTTTCTCCGTGGATCGCATCTCTTCTTGCATACCGAGATCCACTTCTCATGATCTCCGTAAGAAATGGCTTCAGTACGTGGCGGCTCATGATTGTTCTCCACTGTTCAGCACAACTAAGAGCATAATGAATCAAATTACACTCTTCAATTAATCGGGATCGAGGACCACAACTCCTCTTTTCTCTCGCGAAGTGCAATAGGTCGATCGTCTTGCCGCAAAACAGAGATAAGTGTTGAACAAGATCAATAGTATCATCAATAAATTCATCTCCCGATCATCCACGTGCTCCACCGCACGCTCATATTCTCGCTCATCATCGATCTGCTTGGTACAATATCTACGTAAACTGTCATTAAACATCACGATTCATTAAAAATAACACTTCTGCTCATGAAAGTCTTTCTTGTATCAGGATTCCATAGCTTATATCCTTTTACTCCAGAACCATAACCAAGAAACAGACACTTAATAGCTCTAGGCTCCAATTTTCCATTATCAACATGAGCATAAGCAGTGCAACCAAAAACTTTCAGCTGTGAATAATCAGCAGGTGTACCAGACCATACCTCAATGGGAGTTTTCTTGTTGAGTGGAATAGAAGGCAACCTGTTGATCAAATAGCATGCGGGTGTTGGCGGCCTCTGCCCAAAAACGCTTGCTCATCTTTGCGTTGGACAGCATGCAACGAGCCTTCGATATGATGGTTCTGTTCATGCGCTCACCACACCATTCTCACTGCGAGTGTACGAGATGGTGTGATGCCTCACAATGCCTTCCTTCCTGCAATAATCATTAAACTCATGCGAGCAAAATTCACCACCATTATCGATGACGGCGCCTTTACCTCCTTCTCGGTTGCCTTTCTATCATTACTTTCCAATCTCTAAAAGCAAAGAAATGTATCATCTTTACCTTTCGAAAATAAGGCCACACTCTTCTAGAGTAATCATCAATGATAGTAAGCATATAATTTGCACCACCATACGAGGTCTTACGAGAAGGCCCCACAAATCAGCATGTACATACTCAAGTATACCTTTGGAGCGATGTACCGAGGCATTGAACTTTACTCTCTTGTGCTTACCAAAAATGCAAGTGCTCACGAAGTTCATCTTACTCGAGTGCAGCCATCCAAAGAGTTCCTCTTCATCGCTTCGCCATACCAAGTTCACTCATGTGTCCAAGACGCTTATGCCAGAGGTTAGTATTATTATCGAGACAGATGCAGTAGTGGCGAAACACGCAATGCACTTCCTCTAAGCACATATAACTTGGCGTAATTCATATCACCAATCATGTAAATGAGAGAACCTCTTGATACCTTTAAAACTCCACCAGGCGGAGTACTTGTACCCTTCATCATCGAGTGTCTTGAGGAGATGAGATTTCTTGCCATCCTTGGTATATGTCGCACATTGTCCATTAATGCGAACCATGCCATCATGTGTCCCGATCCGAACAGATCCAATGCCCACGATCTCACATGGGTTGTCATCTCCCATGCGAACGACATCTCCACTCGCACGTGCTTATAAGAACTAAACCATTCTCTTAATGCGGATATGAAACGAACATGCGAGAATCGAGTAACCATCCATCATGACCAGAACACAACCAAAAAAACGACAAGGCAATCTCCGAATCATTACTATCAAGACCGAGACAACAGAGGCATTACCTTCGATTTATTTTTCGTTGGTGTGCGGCATTCCTCTTCTCCTTATTCTTTAACTTATAGCAATCCTCGATGAAGTGGTTCGTTTTCTTGCGATTTGCGTAACTTCTTATCCTTGGACTTTGAACGCCCTCTACCATGCGGCTCTTGTCGCGATTGTTGTTATCATAGGACTTCTGCTCGGATCTGCCGCGGACCTGCAACGCCTCGCCCTTGAAGGACGACGACTCACCCTGCACCATACCTTTCATCTTCTCCTTACTCTGGAGCGCCTCATAAACCTCCGCTAGGGTTAGTTCATCACGGCTTAACAATATGGTGTCACGGAAATTTGAATGTGAACTAGGCAGAGCATAGTAACAGAAGACCTAAATCCTCATCATCAAATTTTACCTCCATGGATAGCAGATCGGCCACGATCTCCTTAAAGACCGATATGTGGTTCAACACCGATCCTCCCTCCTGCAACTTGTGCGAGAACAACTTCATCTTCATGTGCATCTTATCGTGAGATCTTTTGACATGCGATCGATTCCGCCACCCAAAGTTCTCGCAGCAGTTTTCACTGCAGCACTTCTTGCAAAATATCATTAGAAAGATGAAGTTGAATGAGCGAAAGAGCCTTACGATCTTTACGTTTCTCCTCGAGTCCATTGATCCTTCTCCTTCTTCCCGAAGCAATCTAGGACCTCATCCAGATCCCGTGATTGGGCGAGAATCGCCTCATCTTCACTTGCCACAATGAGAATCTCGTCTTGTAGTCGAGTAGCGGTAGATCAAACTTCACCGACGCCATCGCGATGCCCGATCCGAAAGACCTAGGCTCTTATACCACTTGTTACACGCGACGGTGCGGGCGAACGCGAAGTAAACAAGATCAATCGCAGAGAGACACGAGATTTAACGTGGAAAACCCTCTCAAAGCGAGAGGAAAAAACCACGGCGCCACCAAAGAACAATCTTCACTATATCGGGTGAGGTTACAATGCCGGGATTTACAACTCTAATCTCATATCCCAAACGGCGGCTTACAGGAGATATATATAACAGGGAAACCCTAATTCGACTAGAATCCATACGCGGGGGCTTCGCCCCGCACTCCCTAGCGTCCCTAGGTGCACGGGCCTTGCATAATGGGCCGCTTCAGGACTCCGCTACGCTCCGTCCAGAAGCTAGCCTAATGTAAAGAATTTGGATCACAAATCAACAGAGACTAAATGGGTGGATTAGAAGGCGAAAGAGGTAGAGTATACTGGCTTCAAGTTGTGCTATACTAGAACATAATGAAACAAGAATAGAGTAGATCTCTTAATTGATAAGCGTCTCAAGAACAGAGTTGTTGACGTAAGGAGGCAAGGGGATACTTAGTTTTGAATGTTGTTAGTGCATTTGCTCCACAAGTAGGTCTGAATGATGCCGCTAAAAGGCAATTTTGAAAAAACCTAAATGATATGGTTAGAAGTGTGCCTAACAATGAGAAGATTTTCTTATGTAGCGATTTCAATTGTCATGTCGGTACAACTAGTGAGGGTTTCAAATGGTGCATGGGGGGTTTTGGTTATAGCGATAGTAATCAAGAGGGAGAAGATATCTTAAACTTTGCCATATCCTATAATCTCATGATAGCTAATACCTTTTTAGAAAGAGACATTCCCATTAAGTTATCTTTAGCTGTGGTCAGTATTCTAGCCAAATCAATTTTGTCCATGTTAGGAGGGAAGACAAACGAGCATGCATAGACTGTAAGGTAATAAATGGAGAGGTGTGTTGTCCAGCAACATAAGTTGACAGTCTCTAACTTTCGTTTTAGGTTACGGGTTTGACAAGCTAAAGTTGCCAGAGACACGAGGACGAAGCGGTAGAAATTCAAAGGGGACACCGCACAGACGTTTAAGGAGAGGATAATCGCGGAAGGGATATAGGACATGGGAGAAGCGAATAGCAAAGTGAATAGTATGTGCACAGAGATGGCAACTCGTATAAGGAAGGTGGCTACGGAGGTGCTTGGACTGACCCAAGGGACAAGAGGCGAACCTAAAGATACATAGTGGTGGAATGAGTGAGTGCAAAAGGCTATCGAGAAGAAGAAGATATGTTACAAGCACATACATCATGATAAGAGCAAGGACAACATACATAAATATAAAGCAGCAAACAAGAATAGAAAGAAATCAGTGAGTGAGGCACGAGGCAAGGCATATGAGAAAATTTACCATAAGTTGAGTACAAAGGAAAGAGAGAAGGATGTCTACAAGATGGCTAAACTTTGATAAAGGAAGGAGAGATTTCAACCAAGTTAAATACATCAAAGACGACACTAATAATCTTTTGTTGAAAGACGAGATCAAAGATAGGTGGAGAGATTACTTTGACAAGCTATTCAATCATGACAATGACGATAGTATGATTGAACTGGATGATACTTTTGACGACACTGATAGACGATTTGTTCGAAGAATCCAGAAGTTGGAAGTAAGAGAGGCCTTAAAAAGGAAGGGGTTGGGGCCTGATAACATCCCCATCGAGGTATAGAAATGCCTAGGAGAAGCGACGATTGTTTAGCTAACTAATTTATTCAATAATATTTTTTGGTTGAACAATATGCCAAACGAGTGACGGAGGAGCATATTAGTACCAGTTTTCAAAAATAAAGGAGACGTTCAAAGTTGTTCTAATTATAGAAGAATTAAGCTCATGAGCCACACAATGAAGTTTTAAAAGTGAGTAATTGAGCATCGTTTAAGAAAAATGACTAGTGTGACGACAAACCAATTTAGTTTTATGCCTGGGAGGTCAACCACGAAGGCGATTTTCTTGCTACGACAGTTGATAGAGAGGTATATTGAACAAAAGGACCTTCACATGATGTTTATTGACTTGGAGAAAACCTATGATAACGTGCCAAGGAAGATCATGTAATGATCACCAAATGAAAAAAGTCTCAACAAAATATATTACCCTGATTAAGGACATGTATGAAGATGTTGTGACTAATGTCAGAACATATGGTAGTGTTATTAATGATTTTCCTATTAAGATAGGACCATTAAGGGTCAGCGTTGAGTCTATACATTTTTGCCCTAGTGATGGACGAGATCACGTGGGATATACAAGGAGTATCCCGTGGTGTATGTTTTTCGCTGATGATGCTTTTTCGTTGATGAGAGTAGGATAAGTGTTGATAGAAATCTGGAATTGAGGAGAAAGACCTTAGAATTGAAAGGTTTTAGACTTAATAGGATTAAAACTGAGTATATAAGGTGTGATTTCAGTTGTGCCAGGGCAGATGATGGAGATGTTGGGCTAGATGGACAAATAGCGCTTAGGAAAGACACGTTTTGTTATTTAGAATCGATGGTGCAGTGGAACAGTAAGATTGATGAAGACGTGAGTCACAGGATAAGAGCGGAATGGGTAAAATGATGCTAAGCATCTGGTGTCTTGTGTGACAAAAAAGTTCCTCAAAAGTTAAAGAGTAAGTTCCATAGGACGGCGATTAGACCCGCGATACTATATGGAGCAGAATATTGGGATTTTAAGAGACAACATATACAGAGATGAGTGTAGTAGAAATACAAATGCTGCGATGGATCTGTGGTCACACAAGGCGGGATCGCATCCGCAATAATGATATATATGATAAGGTAAAAGTAACACCAATTGAGAAGTTTGTTTAACATCGCTTAAGATAGTTTGGATACCTCTAACAGAGACCTTCTGAAGCACTAGTCCATAGTGGAATTTTTAAGAAGTACTTAAAACGTAAGAGGCAAAAGTTGACCAAGACTGATGTAAAAGAAAGTAGTTAAAAGAGGTTTAAGGGATTAAAATTAACCTAGGATAAAAGTGTATGAAAATTAGCGATTCATGTACCAAAACCATAAGTTTAGCGATGATGTTTTATACTCTCAGTTTAGATGACATGTTGTACGGTTTAGGGTTTTTGCATTGTAGATTTTCAAGGCTTTTGTCTTTTTTTATCTTGATGAGATTTTATTTCTACTATATTCTAATTTGTTTGGAATAAAAGACTTTATTATTGTTGTATGGACTCACGCTAGATTACCGTGATAGGAAAGACGATGGACGTCTTTGCTGCTGTGAGAAACTGATAAAATCAATACCAGCCAATGTACTTCCAAATAAAAAAAAACTAGTACGGGATTTGCCACCCTTTTTTCTCACACGACAGCATGCGATTCTTGTTGTAATGTAACCAATACAGCACAGAATTTACTTGATTGATCTCCTCCGTTCAATAGCCACCCTTTAACCAGCCAGAATTGTACATACATGAGAACTTTCGTACAATGCATTTTTTGAGGCACCACGAAATGCATCAAGCAAAGTTCCGAAGCATGTCAATCATTTCTTGACCCCAGTGAGGTGCTACACTGGGCAACAGAGGAAAAGAAATCTTGATATTAATAAATTGTAGGCAACATAAATATCATGTCCTCAAGAGCAATCGAAACAGCCTACTTACCTTCACAAAGGGAGTTAATGAGAACGAAGTATGAGGGGGTATGTACAGCACCAGCCACTACTCCAACACTGCATGTGCAGTCGGAAAGATATGTGAACAAAACAAGTTGGAATAATGGCATCATTAAGTTTTAATCATACGTGCAGGATTTTAGTATCCCTTACCACCGAAAGCAATGGTCCTTGCTTGAATTTGTTATGGAAGGCAAACGCAAGTGGTTTTGCTCCTTCCCCCGGCCCTCTAATGAATCCACTAGATATACATAGGAATTTTGCCAGAGAGTAGTCAAGGTATGCCATTAGGACACAATCTTAATGATTAAAATGATGCTGTAAATCAGAAGATTGTGAACTTACACTAGTGATAACGAGACAAGTGGAGATCTCCTCACATCATATACAGCAACAAGACCAAGGTACATTTCATTACCATCCTTGAATGACAATGCCAAACGTTCCCCTGAAGCATCCCATGCTAATTTCTCTATGCCTCGGCTAGATGAAGCAGTTGAAGCGTAAGTTAGCGTACAAAAGTCAAGAGGATCAACCAGCATGTTTTCCCAAACTAATGGATGAACTGCTTAAATATATAAAGCATATACTAAATGAAAACATGTGGGATGGCAAAAGGCAGATTTTCTTTTAAAAGTATATTGGTAAAATTTTAGAATAAAAATGGTTGAGAATTGAGATGCTTTTATTGGTTGGGGAGAGCTTGTCTTTTACAATCAAATAACGATATTTACTCAAATGACTTCCAACATAAGATAATACGAAAGCAGATTCAATACACACACACAAAAATTGAGAAATAAAATTGCCAACACAATTGCAAATATGGTTAGTTGAAATATCATTAGTTAAAACCATGGATAAAAAACCCAGAACCGGAGAGAAACCCGGCCGGCGGGCGGTACCGGTAACCGGCCGGTTATTGAAAAACCCGGAAAAAAACCGGATGAAATTCGTGAATCAAATTTTGAATTTGGGTGGTTGGAAAACCGGAAACCATTCCGGTAACCGGAAAAACGGTTTAAAAACCATGAAAACTGTTAACAAAAGGAAAAACTGAAAAACCCAAGTTGGGAGTACAATAATTGATGCACATTTAGTGCATACAATAAGCAATCTAGCACAAAAAAGTCTAAATCAACCTAGGAAGTGCATTATGCAGTCATAAATTTAAATTCACATCGGGAAAATTTCGGCTAGTTTTTAAATCCTGGTACCCACCGGTTTTTCTATCTCTGGTTAAAACTAGCATTTAAGACGAGTAAAATATGTTGCACAAGGTGCACATGAGGTCAATAGTATAGTATAGCAGGGCAGCTGTTGTTACCTAACAATCAGAGAGGAAATTTCTGGAAGTTCAACTGGTAGGAGATGGGCATCTGCAGTTAAGGAACACAAGACAAATGAGCACAGATGATCAGCATTCAGAGTTTCAGACAAAGAACACAGTAACATACCTTCAGAAAAAAAAAAGTAGTGATGGTGTTTATACCTAAAGATGGTGGCTTTGACGAGAAGTGAATTGAGCCCAATGTTGTCGAGTTAGAAAAGGACAACAATATAACATGATCTTCCGGGTCCCAATTTCCTCCCTGATAGGAAGCAAAATAAAAATCATTAACAATCATGACTCTAGAAAGTCTTAGCACCACATATCATCCAACATTCCAATATACTATTCTACGGGGTCCAATAGACATATTACATGTAATACCATAACCAGATATATCGGCTGTAAAAACAGATTTGGCATAGCTTGGACAAACTCAAATCAAATTAATCTTTATGCAACATTTCCAATATTCAAGCTAAATTAACTGCAGGACAATCAACTGTTTAATTAGCATATATATTTGTTCAGAGAAAGTTATAGCTACCTAGTAAGCTATTCTAATTCCTTGAGAAAACCAAACTATTTTCAGCAGTTGGACCTACAATAAATTAAAAAGAAAGATTAACAAGTCAAAAAATACTGCAAAGCAGTCATATATACAAAATAAACTTAAAGTTTAGAAGCATGATGCAGGTATCTTTAAAAAGTATATTGCTTAATATCCAAGTTCAATATTCAACAAGACAATTGGTACTATTCCATATGGATTTTGAAGAAGCATGCTGAACATATTAGCTTTCAAGTTAAATGCATATGATATCATATTGGATTCAAGAATAAAAGTACACATAAAAACCATCTTCCAATAGATCCCAGGTAACTCCTAAAGTAATAAGCTGCTTATTCATTCCATGACTAAGAAGAATTGTGCTCCCATAAAAAATATTGCGGTAACAATATAATATTACAAGGCAAACAAGTAATGTTTAATGTTCAAAAAGTAGTTATTTAAGATTTAAGAGTGAACACTACTTACAGACACATATCCATTAGATGAAGACCAGGGTTCTGATGTCCAAGTGTTTGTTTCCCATAAGTGAAAAGTTCCATCACTAATAAAAAAGTGAAGTTTATAAATCTTTCAAAAAGAATTAGTAATGAAAAAAGTAAAATAAAATGAAATATTGACCATACAATTTAGCAGTTAAAAAGTAATCTCCACTAGGTGACCACCGCACTAGTGATATACTACTTAATCCTCGTCGTATAGGAGTTCCTAACCCTGTAGCAAAAGAAAGATCTACAGATATTAGTATACAGTGTTGTATTAGATGGGATTGGATGTCCATATTTAGAAAAGACTGCAATACCTTGAGAAACATCCCAAATTGTGAATGATGGGCTATTACAAGAGGCAGATGCCAAGTATGTGGAAATATGTTAAGGACAATTGTCCACAGCCATTGATAGTTTGTACAAGTAATGGCTATACCTACTGTAAACTTTTCTGTATGCATGCTGCATAGTATGTATTAATCTAAAATTAAAGACAAATTGGTCTTTGCTGCTGAATTTGGCAAATGGCCCACAATGATCTTTTGAAGTTGTTTTAAATAAGTGAGATCAAAACCAAGTAACCAACAATAGATGATGCTCTGAAAACTTATTAAGGATATCTTCCATCAGGCTTCCAACAAAGTGCACTAACTAGCTCAGCAGAAGAACCACGAAGAACATCCACTAGTATCCACTGACCATCAGAACGTCTAGGAAAGGAACCGAAGGAAGGGGAGGTGACTCCAGATTTCACGGATGCAACATTGCCAGGATATGATGCTGACCAGAGGCATATCCCTCCCCTGAAAAGAAAACAGTCAACTCAATCTAAAAGTATATTACCCACCAATAATTAAGACATTACAAGACTGTGGAGACATTTTAATAATGTTTTATGATCAGGTGATAGTACTATATAGTATTACATACTTGCAGCCAACTGCAATCATCTTCCCACTATTTGGCCTCCATTCAACAGCTTTAACATCCTTTTGATGGTCACTTGTTAGAATGCATGATTCTTTCCCATCTGTTTAGAAGATTAGCCATTATTATGGGCCACAACTAAGTTGATAAACATAGTTCATCAAATATTGGTCTCACCTGAATCCTCATAGTCATGTACTGTAACCTGGTTCTTCCCAGATACAAACGCTAAACAATGCTTGTGAGGATTCCAGCTTACTTTCTGGGTGTCAAATTCTTCTAGCAGATTTGGCTGGTAAACCAGAATGTTCGTTGTGAGTATGGTTGTAATGAAGTTAATAAAATCATACAGAAGAAATGATCCAATCAACAATTAGGAAGCAAACCCAGAGTGCTTTTCACAAGAATATAAGCTTGAGGGTTCAATTTTGACAGAACTGAACAACGCCGAGAATGGAGCAAGTATGCTAGAGAAAGCAGTAAAATCATGCACAGAGCCACAGACAACACTGTAAAATATGCAGAAAACGGAGTCATGATATAACATGATCAACTTTCAAGTAGTGAACTATATAGTTGCCATGTAAAAATATCCTTATCTCCTGAGCCATGAAATCAATACTCATACCATACTAAAGCTATTGGAACTTCTAGATCAAATTACGCAAGCTCACTGAAGTTACTTATATACCGACGTATTTCTAAGTAACTATATGCATTGACATTTGACTGAGAAAAAATCCCACCACCCACTTTCTTATATACACACATGGCTACTTGTCGAGACAACATCCTATGATAGATATGATATACTGGTAGGATGTTAGGACCACACCGATCAGACAAGAAAAAAGTTCGGATTTTTTTTGGGGACAAGACACTCAATAGACAATACAGGGAAAGGGCTATACACAGTTGAATGCAAAGAAGTTCAGAAAACTCACATCGCGAGAAGGGAAGAGCATTTGTTTGAAGGACTCGGCTATGGTTGATGCCAAACTTGTGCGGACGCCCTCGGTGGGCTCCGCATCGTCTGGAGGAGGAGGCTCATGCTTCGTTAGGAGATCATCCGGCTGGAAAGGAATAGGGCTGAAGACCATTCCCTGAAATATTCACGTTGTGTGTGGATGAAGACACAAAATCCAGTGTTGGAAGTGAGAGTATTGTAAAAAGATGAAATTTGTGAGTTGATGTGACGATGAACTGACGAGGACATCCCCGTATGCTTCCTTGGCGCGATCGTCCGATAGGGCATCCGCCGCAACTGCAAAGGCAAAAATGAGCGACCAGCCGATTCAGAGAAGGAGATGGCGGAAGTCTGCAGTTAGGTACCAAGGTCGCGGTTGATCTCGCAGATGGTGACGCCGCCGGGCGGAGGGAAGCTCGGCATCGTCGCGTGCGGTGACCGGCGAGGGCGATTTGTTTCCTTGTCCTTGCTTAGGATTGGGGGCTTGGCTTCCGAAATCCCAAGTGAGGCTAGCTACAACTCTCAAGCCTCAATTACGTAGCAGACAAGAGAAGGCCGCGGCGCGTCGGAGAAAGGAGGCGAGCGGCGGAGCTGGTTGGTGCTTGACGGCGAGGAGAGGGGAGGCGGCGGCACTCTTTGGCCTCCTCGCTTGCCTTAAACCTTGCCGTCTCCAGAGTCAGGACTAGTGACGGAACGGACGGTGTAGATATCCTTCCTGCTAATCCAACGACCGACAGGGAGGCAACAAATGCAACAGACATTTGGCTCGATCTCTGTTCTACTCCCCCCCCGGGTCACCCTCGCCCGCAGCCACCAGTTGTGCCCCCGTGTCAGGACTCAGATTTTTTAGATAATAGATAGAAATCCGGCCTCTATATCCACACACATGGATATACGCAGCCAAAGTTTACAGGAGCTCTTAGACCCAATTACTCGAGAAATTTCGATATTTGACATCGAATATGCAGCTCTCAACTTTAACCCCAATTCAAGACACCTTTGAAATTTAACTCAATATCGCGAATTCTTTTGATTCAAGGATTCTCCTCATTTTACAAAGGACAAGTGTCAAAATAGAAAAGGAGAGAAAATGAGGAGAATCCTTGAATCAAAAGAATTCGAGTGACAGGTTAAATTTCTAAAGCGTCATGAATTGAGGGTTAAAAGTTGAGAGGCGCACGTATTCAGTGTCAAATATCGAAATTTCTCCAATTACTCAAAGCCTCAAAACTGAGGTACGCAAAAAATAAAAAGCAAAAAGACTAAGAAAGCTAGAAAGACTAAAATTCTAACTTCTATGTCCTTGCTTCAAACTTGCTTTGACTTTGTGCATTGGCAATCCTTTGCATCCTAGTTTACTTAGAAATTCTTGATGTCAGGCCTCAAAATTTGATCTTGTGCAGTAGCAATCCTTCGCATCCTCGTTTACTTAGAAACTAAGATACCAAAACGAAGCCACCAAAATGGGAACCACGTGTGGAACTGTAAAGACAACACCTTCAGGAAGGTACACGACGTAGCCACGCCGCCGCTGCCTGTCCAACATGGACAGGGATTTCTCCCGCAAGATCCACATCGAGAGAGGAGGGGTGCATCAACGCATGACGCCTCAAGGAGTAATACGGCTCCCAAAGGTATCGCCATCGTCACCAACAAAGAAGACAAAGGCTTTACCGCACCCAACCCACTCCCAACGACAAAGACGCCAACGACTAGCACAATCCAGCGTTGATGGTCGCACATCGACCACGCCACCACCGCACAATCCCACACCGATGACCGTGCTCGGTGACACCAGATCCACAACCGATACTGCCGGATCCATGCACGGAGCTTGGATCCGCACTTCGTCGCCGAAACCATCGCGAGCCTATCCTCGCACTAGGCCGGTCACCGATCGCCGCGGCCGCGCCGCCGGCCCCGCCGCTGTGCTCGAGCTGGTCGCCGGAGATGGTCGCCGCCCGAAGCCCGACCGAGCGCCGCCGCCTACGCTTGAAGCCGCCGGCAGCCGCCGGCCTCCGCCGGACGCCCGGCTGGGACCTCCGACGGCCGCCGCCGCGCTGCCGCCCGACGTCCGCCTCGGCTCGGCGACTAGCGCCGCGCCGCTTCCGCTGCCGCCGATCCGCGCTCGCCGCCGACCGCCGCGCTCGCCTCGCTCGTTCGTCCGAAGCTCGCCGCCGGACGCCGCCGCGCCGAGTGCCCAACCGGCGCGCGCCGCGCCGACCTCCGACGCACACGGCCGCCGCCGCCATCTCCGCTGTGCGGCGACGGCCGATCTGAGCGGCGAGGCCACATCCGGATGGCGCCAAGGAGGAGCGGGCGGATCCGGACGGAGGCGGCCAAGACGACCGGATCGCCCGCAGGCGCCGATCCACGCGGCGCCGGCCGGCGGCCGGATCCGAGCGAGGTGGCGGATCTGCGCGGGTCGCGGATCCGGCGGCGGATGCGCAAGAAGAGGCGGCTCGAGTGGATGCAGCGGTCGGCGGCCTGATCTGGCGAAGAGGAAGACGGCGGGCGCGAGCGCTGGTGCGGGCGACGACGGCACGTGAGCGACGGTTCCGGCGGCCGGGAAGAGGTGGCCGCCCCCGGGATTAGCTCCTCTCGGGGGCAGCAGCGGAAGCCTGGCCTTGTGCGCCTCCCCGGCCTTGTGTCCTGGTTTTCCAGGACTCAGATTTGAGTCCAAACTCTGTATTTGCTGATAACCAGTACTTAGCTTATATAGTATAACAACGATGAACATCTAGATAACATTACGTTCAATATTGTAAAGAGGCCTTATGGTCAGGCTCTTATGTTACGGGCCGATTGGCCGAATAAGTTCAAAAGGTAAAGTCAGCGGAAGATAATTAAACCAAAAGGGCCATGATGATATATCATGGCAATTGATTGGGCAATGGTCTAATATTCGTCGCCATCTTCATCACCGAATCCTAACGCGTACAAATATCCATACGCTGGGTCTTCACCCTCATATTTTGAATCAACATATTGACCAACTATGAGTACAAAAATACTTAATAAGTTCTTATAACAAATGCAAGAGTATGTGCTTGGCTTGCCAAGGAAAGTGATTTTAGGGTTAGGTAAGCGTAAAGCAAGTTTTATCCCAAACTTTGGATTATCGGGTTTTACTAGTTGTTGATTATTTCAAACTGAAGGATCTTGAAAAGTTCTATGATAAGTATTGTTGGATAATTATAGTTATTGTAGGACCTGAAATGACAATCAGAGAAAGGTGAATAATGTCACCAATTTCAATCTCTCTCGATCATATGCTGAAACCTTCACTCCACTAACTGTTGAATGCTAGAAACATCATATTAGCGCACCAACAAAGAACTCACCAATGCATGGAAGTAAAACGGAGTTCAACACCTACACCCAGTCAGACTACTATAGACACAGCAATTGGACAGTCCTAGGCTAGTGGTCTGACCGCTTGGTACAATCGGTCTAATCGGTCGCCGGTCTGACTACTGGCGTGGAGCGGTCTGACCGCTCCTTGATCCAAACTTGGAAATCAGTCTAAGCCAGAACCATAAAAAGGCACAAATCTCAAAATACAAGTCCAAATGACTTAAGACTTTACACACACCTTGCGAAAGATATCAGGAACTTAATCCATCAAATGTTCGTATGGATTTTGGTTTAAGTTTCAACCTTTCTCACACAGGCAAGCTTGCATTACTTGAAATATGACTTGCTTATGGTTTGATGTGGCCTAGATGGCTCTAGATTAGGGATGACAATTGTGCTCGTTTACCCGTGTACCCGTGGGTAAATACCCTAATGGAGCTGGGTATGGGTTGTATTATTTGCCCACAGGTATGAAAATGGGGGGAAATCTCTGTCCATCGGGTAAACGGGTACGGGTATGAGTTAGCTCTACCCGTACCCGTCTCACCCATTTACCCGTGAAATACACTGACATGTGGGCCATCTCAAACAATAAACCCTACTCGCTCTCCGGGCTCCAGCTCTCCGCCCAACCGCCCCCCTCTCTCACTTGCTTCCTCCGCGTCCGCCCCCAGCCCCCCACCCGGCCAGATCCACCTTCTCCACCCCCAGCCCCCCACCCGGCCGCCGGCCTCCTCCTTCATCCTCCTCCTCCGCCCCCCGGCCGCCGGCCTCCTCCTTCGCCCCCAAATCCGCCCATATCTACCGTCGCACCCGGCCGCCTCGCCCATATCTGCCGTCGCACCTGGCCGTCGGCTGCCTCCGCCGCCCCCAGATCCACCTCCTCCTCCTCCCCCCCGCCGCCGGCCTCCTCCTCTGCCCCCAAATCCGCCCATATCTGCCGTCGCACCCGGCAGCTGGCCGCCTCCTCCACCCCTACCCGGCCGCCGGCCACCTCCTCCGCCCCAGATCCACCTCCTCCTCCGCCCCCAAGGAGTTCGCGACCTTCGGCGAGGTCGAGTCCGTCAGGATCCGCTCTGTGCCCCTCGCCGACTGTCTCCAAAGTCCAAGCAGGGAAGGTTTCTCCTCATTTTTATTTAGAACCATTTGGGAACCTGCTTGTTTTAGTGGTATTAAATTAAATTTTACCTCAGTGTTATCACTTATCTCCACTTGTACGCCGATGCTATTAGTGTCCTTCAAATCAAATGTGCAGTGAAATCGGAATTGAGCTCGTCATATGAATTGACAATTTGATCTGTGGGGTTTTTTACCCTAATTTATTCTGAAGATTTGGGGTAAGTGACAAATCCAGTATTGAAATTTGCAATGGATCTGGAAGGGGTGGTGGTGGAGGATGGGCTCGGGGTGGAGGTGATTCAGTGGGCGTGGTGGAGGGCGTGGCCATCGGCAAGTTTTTGCTGAAGATGTGGATGCTGACTTGGACATGTACCACGAGGAAGCAATGCAAATCAGCTAGATGGTTCTCTCACTACCTTGCTTGGATTCAACACAACTAACTAGTAGGTCTTCCTTGGTCTCCTTTTGTAGGAATAGTACATTAATTAGATTGTGACTGTTGAGCGTGTTTTGGGGGGAATGCTTAAGCTTAACCTGGTTGGGTAGAAGCTAGCTCCATTTGCATTTAGCCAGCAGCATGTTGGGTGGTAATGAAATGGAGAGAAAGGTGTACATTGTGGTGAGAGCTGCAGCCTTGTGTTTCTTTGTTGCTCTGCAGTGAAGCAGAGCAGGGAATAGACATGGTTTAAGATTTTTGTTGGGTTTTAAAGTGGAGAAAATCAATGTGCATTGAACTGCACGCATGATTGTATTTGTAGCACACTAGCTAGCGTGTGTGCAGGTGCGTGTGGCTCTATGAGCCATGCATAGGGATGGCAAGAAGATTGAGGCGAACGACAAGGAGGAGAAGGACCACGTGGATGAGCTCTACATCATGCCGTACCACCTCAAGGTTTGTGGCTGAATAGCGCTTCGATGCACACAAGGTGAGATTGTTTGTGTTGTCGCGGACTGTAATGATGTTAACGGTGTATTTGTTGCTTGTAGGTGAGGAAGAAGAACTCAGAGGAGAGCTCAACACAGTGGACCACCGGCATTGCTGAAGTTCAGCTGCCCATTGAGTGCATTCTTGCACCCCTTTGTTTATCCTTGTTTAGAGTAAAACTTTGTAAGGTTGTGTTGAATAGTACGTTTATGTTGAAATTCAGAGGGAAAGGTACCTAAAAAATGCAATCCATTACAGTAACTGTGCATATTTACTTGTTAATGGGGGTACATGTTAATTGGCAACCAAACCTATTAAATTGAGTAAGAATGCAACGACCTATGGTAGTATTAATTTGGAAAAAGTTCTGTCTGTCATGTAATGGGCCGGAACCATGTAATGTCTGTTATGTATGGACTTATTTTGATCATGTCTGTCATGTGGGTAAACGGGTATACCCACGGGCGACGGGTATGTGTGAGGTTTTTCGCCCGTCGTCTTTCGCGGGTATACCCGTGGGCGTAAATCGGGGTCGCGGGTACGGGTATGGGCGAGCACTACCCATACCCGTCGTGCCCGATTGCTATCCCTACTCTAGATATGTTCACACATATCACAGTAAGCAAGAGCAATCAAAGATTCGAGACCAAAACCCTAGGAACACGATTTCATAAGAAGGGCTCCAAATCGAATCAAACCAGGCAATCTCTCATGATCTTGCTACAACTAGTCCCTAGATAGACGTGATATGATCCTCATAAGACAACTGTATTTCTTACATACCCTTGGAACCGCAAGATCAAGATGAAAATGGAGAGGGCAAAAATATCAACCAAAATAAGAGCAAAATCAACCAAATCAAGAACACACCGTAAAAGATGAACAAAATCGATCTATTGCAACTTATAGAAGTTTGATTTACATCCACTTCACCATGAAGGACATATCTCTCTCACCTAAGAGCATCACCAAAATCCTAGAGGGAGTAGTTGGTTGCTTTACTCTTTGCCTCCTTTGCTAACCCTAACCCTAGCCACCAACCACACCCACTTAAATAGATGGAGCAACTAGCTCATATCTAACCCTAATGAATAATATCCATTAGCACAACCGGAGAACCTATGAACCCCACACACGTCGAGTTTTACACTCACGCAAGACTTATGCACGCTTTTCAAACCATATAAGCTCAAGCCTGCTAAGGAGCAAGTTTCTATCCACTTGGCCTCTTTAGCACTTCCTTAATCTAAACCACTCTCCAAACGCCCTCTAAGCGTCACGGTTTTGGTCTCTTCGTTGTTTGTAGTATTTTGGCTTCCCCACCAAAACACTCTTGCTTTGACTATGGACCGCACCTCTTTCCCAAGCCTAGTTCATGATAATCTCTTCCTTTGCAAGCAATATCCATACTTGCAACATTTAGGTTCATCAATGGCTCACACATCGGCAAGTATCTCGATGTCGGTTCCCCTCGACCACGCTTTACTTGCATCAACCGCACTATTCGATGAACTGTTGCTCGAACCTTCTCTTCAACATCTCTTGTCCTCTTCGGTGACTTGCTTGAGCATAACCATCCCGCCCGGATTCCTTGACTGCATCTTAGCTCATCCCCAAGCCTAGTTCCGATCCATACCGTTGACCATGGGTGCCTCCAACCACCCGCACATTAAAGACCAGGAAACTGTTTTCGAATACAAGTTCTTCACAATTTGACCCATGTTAGTCCAGACATGCTTCATGCATTATGAATGCAATGACCTAGACCCCAAAACTCGATCCATGACTAATTTCCCAAAATCACCGGAACCCTTCTACCAAGGATAGATCATCACCGATCTGACTGCCATTGGGCGGCTGGTTAGACCGCTAGCCTGGTTATACCGCTCCCCTCAAACCGGTTTGACCACCAGGGAGAGCACCAGAGCGACCCGCTCTGGAAATTCGGTAATTTGCATCTAGTTTTTGTCCAAATCTTCATTTGAGGTGATACCTAGTGTAGAGACATCTCTGAACACTCCTACGCATTAGTTTGGTGTTCAAATACTAAAAGCCACCATAGCTGCTCTGACCACTTGAACCAAGCCGGTCAGACCGCTGCTTGGAAAAATGCCCGAGGGGCAACTCGACTGGTCTGATCGACTATGCAAAGCGGTCTAAGCTGCTCTGCACAACGGGCAGACCACCCCTGATAGGAAGCACTGAAAAACCGCAAAACTTCGCAAATGCAAATTCCAACTCGACACGATTGATAATTGTTCGGCACAAATAAACCATGGATATTCTCAACATGGTTCTTCAGATACTTACATTGATTGATATTCAGTTGCTGCTACTATTGTAATCCAGACATTATTTTTAGGAAAAATTGCATTATGTAAGGGTCTGCGTATGTTTTCCCTCAGAGCTCTTGCTCTTCAAGTTACTTTGCTTTATGGTCTTATGGATGGTATCATGCCGTTTGATTTTTTCAGAATAGTTAAAAACATCATGTCGCTGACATGCTTTACATCACCTAATTTTGTCGATAAGTTTAGACCTGCTAACTGCTAAGCGAACTGAAACAAAGCTCTTATTGCTTATACTCCTGAAATCTCAGGTCAGACTGTCAGAGCCCACACATGAAGCCAGGTTTGCAAAGCAGTAGGCACTAGCTGACTAGCAAAATGAAACACTAGATTTCAGTAAGCAGCACAAATCCTAGTGTAGCTGGTCCAACATTTACAACAGGTACAGTTGAGAAACCATGTATCTATGCATAAATTCTTGCTGTCGCTCATGCATAACTAAGACATTCTTTGTTGCGATGAAGATTGCTGTACATACACAACTCACTACAGAACAAACATCCATATTAAACTGAAGGCAGAGCTCAAATTTGTGAATATTGGTGACCTTTGGCTTCATCATCAGCAGAGATGAGCATTTGCACTACATGCTTCATAGTCGGCCTCTTGTTTCTATCTTCTTCCAAACATGAGACAGCCAATTGGACAATCATCTTAGCTTGCACATGGTTACATTGACCGTCCAACTGTTCGTCCATTAGGTCCACAATCCATGCTTCGTTGTTGCTCTTCAATTTGTCAACAATCATCTTAACCACAGTTCTCACATCAGTTTCCAGTCCCTCTTTTCCATCGACCACCCAATCTGAAATCCTCCTCCCTTTCATCAGTTCTAGAAGCACCACTCCATAACTATACACATCAACCTTCTCAGTGATCGTAAGGCAGGAAACCCACTCAGGAGCCATATATCCTCTTGTTCCTCGAATCCGCGATATGTCCGAATCAGACCCATCTCTATTGAGCAACTTTGTCAACCCAAAGTCAGTGATCTTAGGCTCCATATCTGCATCTAACAGTATGTTCTCTGGCTTCATGTCACAATGGATGATCCACTCAAGACACTCATTGTGAAGATAGGCCAACCCTTTTGCCACACCTAGAGCAATGTTGAACCTTTGCTTCCATCCTAGAAACATGCTGGCTGAAGCATCCCTCTGAAATAGCACTTTGGCCAGTGATCCGTTCTCAATGTACTCGTAGACTAAAATTCTATGCGTTCCTTCCGAGCAGAACCCCCACATTCTCACCAAATTCATATGATAAATCCTACCAATCACGCTCAGCTCGCCCTGGAACACCTCCTCGCTCTGGCAAACGTCCTGCAGCACCTTGACGGCCACTGCCCTCTCATCATCCAAGACCCCCCGGTACACAATTCCTGACCCGCCGCGGCCGATCTCGTTGCAGAATTTCCTGGTTGTCCTCTCCAACTCCGAGTAGCTGTATGCGCGAAAATGGCTGGTGATCATCCTGCAACCTTCCTCCACTGCCAATGTCTCCAATGGCCTGAACACGCCCTTCTTGGAAAAGAGCCAGCACCCAAACACTACCACAATCACCTCAATGACAAAGAATGCAGATAGGAACCCGTAGAAGTAGAACCATATCGACTTGCCCTGATTACTGCTCGTGCTCGATGTATCGGAGATGTTAAGCGAGAATTTCGGTAAGCTTGGGCCGCCGCATCTGACAATGTCCTCCTGAATGGCCAGGCCACTGATGCCACGAGTCTGCCATTGATGGACGTGTATCTCTGGCACATTGAAATCGGCAGGGACCTTGATGTAGGCCGTGCCGAGCAGGCCGGGGAACGTTCTGCCATTGAACATGAGGCTCTTGGGGTAGCACTCCCCTTTGCCTTGCTTGTAGTGGAACACCACGCACGACGGCTCGTTGATGCATTGCGCCATGCACCTGTCCAGCGACAGGAACTCGCTCTTGTTGAGGTCGAAGCCCCAGAAGTCGGTGTGCGGGAGAGGGACAAACTTCATCGACCGCGAGCTGACACCGCCCACGGTAGAGTTAAATGTTGACCGGCAACCTCTGCTCCAGTCGCTCCGGTCCACGCGCTCATGGCCGGGGGCGCACACGCAGACGCGCGCGCGCGCCAGAGACACACCGCGCTTGCGCCGCACACGCCGTGGATGAAGCAGGTTTGAGAACGCCATCCAGACACCGCCCACGCCCGACCGCCTCGCCCAAGCCGCATGCGGCCGAGGTTGCCGTCGGTGTCCAGCGCCGCCTCCTCTTGACGCCGCGTCGCCCAAATCGGCGGCGTCGAACGTCGCGTTGTCGCTGGCCAAGAAATGCCCCGAGGAATTGAGTTCACTTGACGGCCGGAAATGTAAATCTTGCGGCTGTTCGCCATGAGTCGTAGTATGGATTCGCCAAGATATGCTGGACACCGCCGCGTTGTCGTACATCGCGACAACATCGCGTAGTCGCTGAACCGAAGTCGTAGTATCCGGCGGCGAGGAGCTTGTCGGCCGAGACGAGGTCCTCGCCGCGACGATGCGTTGGGTGGGAAGAAGGGTGTTGGTGGGATGGTCAAGCTCGCCATAGGACGTTACGCGCGGCGTCCTCGGCGGCGAGGTTACCGGAGTTGTGGAGCCGCGCGCGCGCGGGCGTTGGCGGTAGTGGAGTTCCAAACAACGCCGCCGTCGTAGTCGGTGAGGACGAGTGCGCCGCGCGCCGCCGAGCTTGAGGCGGGAACCCTTGCGTGGACGGGCGCGCGGTTGGCGGTCCAGACGACGGTGCGGTCGGTGGCGCGGCGAACCAGACGGAGAAGGTGAAGACGGTGGGAGACGTTGTAGAAGCCGCAGCGAACGTGCCGTCCGGGGAGATCAGGACGTGGGTTGCGTACTCCTCGATGGCGATGGAGGCGCCTCGGGGAAGGCTGTCACGCGTGGCGGCGTCACAGGGAAATGGACGGAGCAGGGGCAGCACGAGGAGGATGAGCAGTGGTAAGGTGGCGAGAGAGTGGTACCGGTCATGGCCGCCGTCTTTGGAACAAAAATGTCACTAGGTGGCGAGGAAGCGATGATGTGCTACTTCACCTAGAAAAGTGTTTGATCGACGAGGAAGAGGAGAGAAACGTAGGGAGGAGGAGACGGAGGCGCATGGCGGCACTTAAGTTCTGACTCCGATCCGGCAAAGACCTGCTTTTAGGTAGAGGGAATGTACTTGTCCTAGTATAATCTTCTCGTTAATTGATGGATGCAGCAGACAATTAAGTAGTGGACAATAAAATTACCACTAACTAATGAACGGACTCGCCACTTGCTCAAGAAAAATCACCGATATGGCACCACTAACTGGCTACATCTGGTAAGTAGCTCTAGCTCTAGATCAAAATACACACGCATGTAGCTGATGAAAATGAGATGGCTGCGGAAACTTACGTGGATGCAAGCACGGAGCTGATGACCGTGAGAGCCCAGAAGTCCTTGATCCGTATCACGGTGATGAAGCCGCCGAGGAGGACCACCGTCGACCACGTCACCGCCGGAACGCCAGGCCGGTGACGAACTTCCCCATGGCCGCTTGAGCCAGCGCGTAGTCGTTGATCAGCCATTCTTCTGGCCATTATTTTATTCGCCGAACAGGCAGCAGGCCGATCGAGACCGACATATCGGCGGCTAGCTACGTGCTTAACTAACTACATGCTCATGGTTGGGAGTCCTTTATGTTAAAAGACTGTTACGGTTCTCCCCAGGCCAGTTTTTTTAGAGTGACTCCCCAAGCAAAGGTTTCCCTCAAAAGAATAGAACAATATTATTATCAAGGGCGCGACTACGATTTACTACTAGCACTACAATCTAGTCTCTAGGGCGTGATGTCCATGTGATGTGACCGTGTGGCCGCCCTCCTCCCTATTAGGTTTTTTTTCCGTGCGCTGTTCTGATTTGGATCTGGCCTGTCTGGCTAGCTCGTGAGTTGGGAGCATTATATTATGGTTTTGGTATGACAATATACTAAGATCTTGATGTGAGTGTTACTTGTCGGTTTTGTTGTTGTTTAGTTCGTGGTGATAGTAGCATTCTCCTTCTGGGCGCATTTGATGGTGATGTCTCTTGCGCTATCTTTTTCTCGGGCATCTTTTAACTCATTCCTTGCTTCTTCAGACATCATTAATTTATTCACCATAGCAGACAGATCTTTAAAGTCCACTGCTGAGATGTGATATTTCAACGACTTTTGCAACCCTTCCTTAAATCGTTCCACCTTCGTTGCTTTGATCTTGACATCATCTGAGGCATAACGAGTAAGTTGGTTAAATTAGTGAAGTTACTCCATTACTGTTCGTCCTCTTTGCTTGATTGCGAGGAATTCTCGTCGCTTTGCTTCTACAACTCCAGTGGGAATATGGGCTTTGCGAAATGATTCTTCGAATTCTTTCCATGATATTTCTTGGTCTTCATGCATGATTTGATAGTTCATCCACTATGTAGCGGCTTGACCTTGCAATTGATGGGAGGTATACAAAGTCTTTTCTTTATCCGTACACTGCACAGTATTTAATTTCCTTTCGATATCCCTAATCCAATCATCATCTGCTATTGGGTCTGGTGAGGATGAGAAAATTGGGGGTCTTGTTCAGACCATTTGGATGTGATTTTGTGTTCCTTCCTAATTGGTAGTAACTCTTGATGAGTTTCTTGCTATTGTTTCTACCATTGCTGCTCCTTGCATTGCTATATGTTCCAAGAGTTTGGCTTGTTGCTCCATCATTTTCTTTTGATTTTGTTCAGCATGGAATCGGTTTTGTTCCATCATTACTAGAGTATCTGTCAAATTGTTTTGATTAACTTCTTCTACTTGTGGGCTACCTTGGCCATGAGATCCATTTCTTGTCATCTTAACTCTTGCTGCTTGGGTTTTGGAGTTGGTTCTACAACGATTTTTATAAGATCAGATAGACAAGTAAGGATCTAGATTCAAGATGAGAGTAGATTGAACAAGATAAGAGCTAAGAAGAATTGAGGGAGATAGAAATTTGAGGAAGTAAGATATTAGATATTTGTAGCAAACAAATTATGAGATAGCAAACATAATTTTTATTTATCTTTACAAGTGAACACATACCAAGCCATACATATGAGATAATGATACAACTCGTGTTACACATAAAAGAAACTATTACAAAAGGGTTACTTCTATTTTAACGTAATCTATATATATGACTACACAGCGTATATTTTGAGGTTAGAGAAGGATAGATGCAAATCTTTTTTCGAAAACAAAATTGAACTAAATAAAAATTTCTAGGATATATGAGATAACATTTAGGAGAGAAAAGATAGCAGTAATACTTATATTTTATGAAAATTCTTTTGATATTTTTGAAATTTGAATTTGAAAACAATCAACTTAGGATTTTATCCTACAGTCAAGCGACCTGGCTCTGATATCACTCTGTAACACCCCCATTTCTAGGGACGTTAGTTTACCCTCGCAACTGCTCAGGATTATTCAGCTGCGAGTACTGTAGATGAGTGTACACCATTGCCAAAACAAGTTTAAGCATAAAAACTAAACTTTATTACAAAATTAAGGCTTAGCAGCCAGGTTCAAGCTTAACATCAGTTCAATACATTAAAGATAGCCTAAGACAGGATTCAAATATCGGATATGGGAAAATAATGGAACTTGGCTAGTACCGGTTATGACTTGTTGCTGATTTTTTATCAGATGGTTTCAATTATCGTATTTAAACTCAAAATATGAATTTAGCCAATTTTTTTCGGATACCAACCAGTTTGACCTGTTTCCCCGGTTACCGCTCGGAGTTATTATTCATCAATTCAAATTGAAATTTTCCTTTCAATTTTCTAGTAATGTTCTTAGGTTTCTTGTAATTTCTAACACCAAACAACATATATGAGTGGATACTAGCTAAATCAATAAAAAAGGTAAAAATAGCATATCAATACTGATAGCTATAGCGCTACCGGTATCAACTGGTATTACCGGTTTTCGCATTCCCTGCGAATAAGGGTGGCTCTCAAGGAAATGCCACTCAATTCATGGTAATTGATAAAGTGCCAATCATTCCAATGTTATTCTATAAAAATGTCATTCTCGGGTTGTGAGATAGATAATTGTGTGGACGCTAACCTAGATAGGCCCATGAAGGCCTATTAGGCCCGTTATCACCCCAGTCATCTTCCCCTTTCACTCTGCACATGCTCCCGGCCATTGACGCGAGCATAGGATGGTGCCGCGGCGGCATGCGGTGGTGTGATGAGGTGGTCGCGTCACAAGTGCACCTTGCAATGCATTCTTTCACCTAAGAATGGTTTGGCATTCTTGCCAACAATGAATGCTCTGGGATTTAGAATAGGATACACTAGGCAGTTATTAAATCACCCAACAGTCGGTTACTTCGCATGAAGGGAATCCAATCCCTTGTTTAGTTCTTGCATTCCAAACCATATTGTGGACATCGCCATCTCCGTACTATGGATTTGATTTTTCACATGAAGGGAATAAAATTTGACTTCATATTTTTGCGAGCCATATTGTTCAGATTTGATTCTAGGGCTGAAGCATCAAAATTGCTGTGGAAAATGGATTTTAAGCAGCAATACTGGTCATGCATACCCGCACTTCGTTGGTGATCACTGCTGCCGTCGATGGCCGGGAGCTAGGAAGAGAAGAATGGAGGGGGTTGAATGAGAAGCCGAGCCTGTGCGGCTGCGGGAAGGGGCAAAGTGCCAGGTGAGACGACTCGAGCGGTGGTGGCGGCGAGCTCTGCTGGCTAGGTTGACGCGCTGTCCGTGCAATTAAGGAGTGTCACGAAGTGATATGGGCTCTGATCAGTTGGTAGGGGCGTGGCAGCGACATAAATTGACAGAAAGGGGCGATGGCGAAAAGATCAGGCGACGGTGATATTTTCCGTCGATGAACAAAGGCTTGCGCAAAAATAGTTCAAGGAAGCGATGTGGCAGATTGAGATTGGAGCTTGAACGGCTGGGATAGATGTGGAATTTGGCCAGAATTCACAAGAAATTAAATCTAAATAAGAATTCAAATTGATTTTGAAATTTTGGTTTTGTTTCAGTTATTTCGCATGAAGGGAATCCAATCCCCTGTTTAGTTCTTGCATTCCAAACCATATTGTGAACATCGTCATCTCCTTACTATGGATTTGATTCTTCACATGAAGGGAATAAAATTCGATTTCATATTTTTGCGAGCCATATTGTTGCCCCTCTTCTCCCAAGCGTGCTGCAGCTGCTCCTCCTCTCCCCTGGCTGCTGCTCTCTTCTCCCCTTCATCTGTGGCTGCTACTGCACTTTCTTTACTGCTAAAGTGTTGCAAAACACTCTCAAAGGCAAGCATCCAATGTGGTTTCCAGCACATTGGGCCCAACATGTTTGCCAATAACCAAACTAACTGTCTATCACAATAATTCATCCATTTTTACCTTATACAATAGCTAATCTATCACAAACAATGCCTAAACCAACCTACCAACTGCATTATATAGTCACAAATTCGAAATCTCATTTGAAAATTTCCGTCGGAATTTCCTTATCGCTTCACCCTGTTTTTCGATTCTGGCAGAATCGCTGTTTTTCTGAACCATGGTCCCAGGTGCTTTTGTGTGTAGGTGGTGGTGTGATTTGGAGCTTTTTTTTTTCCACCCGGTGAGTCCATCTAGGATGGCTGTTGTATGTCTTAATCTCTATCATTCTCTGAAATGAATGGGTAGACCTGCCATCCGTTTCAAAGAAAAAATGATACTAGAGTGGGAGCACATCTGTAATTCATGACTTTTCTGCTGCGATGTATAAAATTAGTGGAATTTCCGCATAATTGCGTGGCTAGATATCACGATATAGTTATAAACTGAGTAGAACAAGATTATCACAAAAGCATAAGATACTAAGACTACAAAAACATGCCTTTGAGATCCTGAACAATGGATGAGCATATCAAAAGTGACTTCTCAACAAACTTTCTAATCTCAAGCAAGAATTCAGCTTATATAAATTAAATTAGAAAAAATCAAATGCACTGCAATAGCAATAGCTACTTGGTTTTTTTGTCAAACACAAAAAACGGCGGATGAGTTTGCCGTTATGCTTAAGATATACAGTGCACAAACTTTGGGTTCCCACACACGGGTTGCTGCATTCAGAGCCCAAATTTAATCCAGATAAGGTTAAAGCATACTGCAGACGAATAGTATGCTTCGCATGTTTACCAGCTAAAAGAACTATTGGTTCCTGATTCTGGTGATCCCTTCTGTCCAAAAGATCCTGTGCTTCTTTCACTAGAGAAGAAACAGTCCTGAAATGCCTCACTACTGTAGTGGAAGGTAACCATTATTTTCGCTTTCCAAAATACCCAGCATGTTGTGGGCTGCTTCCTCACTGCGTCCGATTTCACGGCGCAAGCTTTGACAGGCCTCTCCGGAGTCTTGACAAGCCGGCTTACTATGCTCAGTGATCTGCTTAGTATGTCAACCCAGTCACTTTCATACTCGGTGTCAAGGAAAGTTTTGGACGTAATTGGAGCTGTGATCTGTGAGAGCAGCCCTTGGTTTCTGCATATCTCTCTGCAGTTGTCTTGGTCTTGGGTGAGCCTCTCGAGAATGAGCACGCCTTGAGAAATCAGCTCTTTAGGCCCTTTTAACAGAAAACTGTTGTCCACTCCTAGCAGGCGATTCATATAATATTTTCCTATCCGACGGATCCAATATGCAAAATCATGTTTAAGGGTTTCCCTTTGATCGTGGCCATTTTGTTCACAAGTTTCAGATGACTCAGAATCTTCTAGCGACAAAGCATGTCCTTCTTGATCGTGTTCTTGCTGAGATGCGTCGAGCAGAGAGGATATGCATTTCAGTGCTCCAGGGAACTGAGCTATATGTAGCTCGCCGGAGACATCTGCTATGATCCTCGCGGCACGCTCTCTTATCTCCTCGCATCCGGCTTCTCCACCCCAAAGATCCCGATCAGTTACGAATGGAGCGCCTGACGATCAGAGCTCAAGTATTATCGATACCCCTTCTGCCGAAGCGCGTTTAATGACAAATACAGCTACCGCGCGCTCGCAGCGTGCGGATTTCTTCAGGGGAAATGATCGTTGTCGAATTCGTCGACTTCAGCGTCTTTGACTTTCTTCGCCTTCAGATCGCAATGTACACTCTGAACTCACACGAAGCAATGGAAGTTTTGGAGTAGTTTTGGTGCTGCGGAAGTGGCAGCTTTTCATGCAATATATTGAGTAATATATAGAGAATACAAATCACAGTACTCAACAATTGTCCTAAACGCGTGGTCAGCCAGAGCTAAACTCGGCACTACCTCCACTACTTTCCGCCCATTATTCAGAGTAATGCACTCACAATGTAAACCGCGAAAACTTAGCAAATGCAACAACCTAAGGCTAGATGCTCCCATGCAGCTAATCGAAAGAAAGTGATAACTAACTACATGCACATGATTTATTCTCATCATCTAGCACCTCATTGCGGCGAAGTGGTCGTCCGCGACGCAGATCTCCAAAGAATCCCACAAAGATATGTCGTGAAGTTCCATCCATCGGGCAACCCTAGATCATTCGCACATTTCACTTTGGTTTCTCGAAGGTAGCCCCAAACTACTCCTGGACTCCACTTCCCAAACTCGCATTGACTTACAACTGGGTCCATCCGATAGAACCTCGTGGTCAATCAAGTATCATCCAGATGTAATAGCAAATGGTTTGGAGCGAAACCGGGAGTAGAAGATGAGCGATCGCGGACTGGGTTTTGATTTGTTTGCGCGACTCCATCCGCATCGCCATAATCATGTTCCCTTAGACGCCAGATCAATACGCGATGCGCGATTGCCGCCCCGACCACATAGAGGTGCAATGCACCGTTTGTTAAAAGATACAAGAATATCGATACTATTCATGCACTAAATCTCTTTATTTGATGGCCAACAAAACCACACATTGGTGCGATCAATCGCTTTTCCTACTCCAAGTATGGTGTTCATCAAGCCCTTGCACCCTTGCAAACTCAACTCGATATCATAGACGGTCATGGCCTGTTGTAATGCATGCGGGTTAACGAGGGACAGACAACTATTGTAGGTGTGAATCTCAACAACAACAACAAGAGAACTAGTGTGACCCAGTTTGCACAGATGATTTAAACATACTAGTGTTGACTCAGGAAAAGCTAGTCTGTTTCCTCCTCGATCTACCTATCCTCCACTCAAATCGATTGTCCTAAGGGTGCCATATTCTAGGAGCCCAAGCCATACTATTGAAAACACATTCCTCTAGCGGAGCGCGTCTAGCACCCTCGCTGCGGCGAGCTGGTCGTCCGGCGACACAGTCTCCAGCAATCCCACAACATATGTCATCAAGTTCCAGTCACTGGACAACCTTAGATCATTCGCACAGCCCGAAACCACTCCTGGACCCCACTTCCCAAACCCGCCCTCAGAGCTCTTGCTCTTCAAGTTACTTTGCTATACGGTCTTATGGATGGTATCCTGCCGTTTGATTTTTTCCAGAATAGTTAAAAACATCATGCCGCTGACATGCTTTATATCACCTAATTTTGCCGATAAGTTCAGACCTGCTAACTGCTAAGTAAACTGAAACAAAGCTCTTATTGCTTATACTCCTGAAATCTCAGGTCAGACTGTCAGACCCCACACATGGAGCCAGGTTTGCAAAATAGTAGGCAGTAGCCGACGAGCAAAACGAAACACTAGATTTACAGTAAAGACAAATCCTAGTGTAGCTGGTCCAACATTTACAACAGGTAAAGTCGAGACACCATGTATCTATGCATAAATTCCTGCTGTCGCTCATGCATAACAAAGACATTCTTTGTTGCAATGAAGATTGTTGTACATACACAACTCACTACAGAACAAATTTCCATATTAAACTGAAGGAAGAGCTCAAATTTGTGAATATTGGTGACCTTTGGTTTCATCATCAGCAGAGATGAGCATTTGCACTACATGCTTCATAGTCGGCCTCTTGTTTCTATCTTCTTCCAAACATGAGAATCTGAAATCCTCCTCCCTTTCATCAGTTCTAGAAGCACCACTCCATAACTATACACATCAACCTTCTCAGTGATCGTAAGGCAGGAAACCCACTCAGGAGCCATATATCCTCTCGTTCCTCGAATCCGCGACATGTCTGAATCAGACCCATCTCTGTTGAGCAACTTTGTCAACCCAAAGTCAGTGATCTTAGGCTCCATATCTGCATCTAACAGTATGTTCTCTGGCTTCATGTCACAATGGATGATCCACTCAAGACACTCATTGTGAAGATAGGCCAACCCTTTTGCCACACCTAGAGCAATGTTGAACCTTTGCTTCCATCCTAGAAACATGCTGGCTGAAGCATCCCTCTGAAATAGCACTTTGGCCAGTGATCCGTTCTCAATGTACTCGTAGACTAAAATTCTATGCGTTCCTTTCTGAGCGTAACCCCACATTCTCACCAAATTCATATGATAAATCCTACCAATCACGCTCACCGCCTCGAACACCTCCTCGCTCGCAAACGCCCCGCAAAGACCTTGACGGCCACGCCTCTCATCATCCAAGACCCCGACACAATTCTCGACCCGCGCGCCGATCTCGTTGCAGAATTTCCTGGTTGTCCTCTCCAACTCCGAGTAGCTGTATGCGCGAAAATGGCTGGTGATCATCCTGCAACCTTCCTCCACTGCCAATGTCTCCAATGGCCTGAACACACCCTTCTTGGAAAAGAGCCAGCACCCAAACACTACCACAATCACCTCAATGACAAAGAATGCAGATAGGAACCCGTAGAAGTAGAACCATATCGACTTGCCCTGATTACTGCTCGTGCTCGATGTATCGGAGATGTTAAGCGAGAATTTCGGTAAGCTTGGGCCGCCGCATCTGACAATGTCCTCCTGAATGGCCAGGCCACTGATGCCACGAGTCTGCCATTGATGGACGTGTATCTCTGGCACATTGAAATCGGCAGGACCTTGATGTAGGCCGCTGCCGAAGCGTGCCGGGAACGTTCGCCATTGAACATGAGGCTCTTGGGGTAGCACTCCCTTTGCCTTGCTTGTAGTGGAACACCACGCACGACGGCTCGTTGATGCATTGCGCCATGCACTGTCCAAATGGCAGAACTCGCTCTTGTTGAGGTCGGCCCCGTAAGTCGGCAGCGGGAGAGGACAAACTTCATCGATCATGAGTGACACCGCCCACGGTAGAGTTAAATGTTGACCGCAACCTCTGCTCCGGTCGCCCGGTCCCACGCGCCATGGCGGGGCGCACACGCAGACCGGCGCGGCGCGTAGAGACACACCGCGCTTGCGCCGCACACGCCGTGGATGAAGCAGGGTTGGAGAACGCCATCCAGACACCGCCCACGCCCCGACCGCCTCGCCCAAGCCGCATGGCTGAGGTTGCCGTCGGTGTCCAGCGTCGCCTCCTCTTGACGCCGCGTCGCCCAAATCGGCGGCGTCGAACGTCGCGTTGTCGCTGGCCAAGAAATGCCCGAGGAATTGAGTTCACTTGACGGCCGGAAATGTAAATCTTGCGGCCGTTACGCCATGAGTCGAGTATGGATTCGCCAAGATATGCTGGACACCGCCGCGGTTGTCGTACATCGCGACAACATCGCGTAGTCGCTGAACCGAAGTCTGTAGTATCCGGCGGCGAGGAGCTTGTCGGCCGAGACGCAGGTCCTCGCCGCGACGATGCGTTGGGTGGGAAGAAGGGTGTTGGTGGGATGGTCGGGCTCGCCATAGGACGTTACGCGCGCGCCCTCGACGGCGAGGTTACCGGAGTTGTGGAGCCGCGCGCGGCGTTGGCGGTAGTGGAGTTCCAAACAACGCCGCCGTCGTAGTCGGTGAGGACGAGTGCGCCGCGCGCCCGCCGAGCTTGAGGCGGAACCCTTGCCGGACGGGCGCGCGTTGGCGGTCCAGACGACGGTGCGGTCGGTGGCGCGGCGAACCAGACGGAGAAGGTGAAGACGGTGGGAGACGTTGTAGAAGCCGCAGCGAACGTGCCGTCCGGGAGATCGGACGTGGGTTGCGTACTCGATGGCGATGGAGGCGCCTCGGGGAAGGCTGTCACGCGTGGCGGCGTCACAGGGAAATGGACGGAGCAGGGGCAGCACGAGGAGGATGAGCAGTGGTAAGGTGGCGAGGAGAGTGGTACCAGTCATGGCCGGCCGTGCTGGAACAAAAATGTCACTAGGTGGCGAGGAAGCGATGATGTGCTACTTCACCTAGAAAAGTGTTTGATCGACGAGGAAGAGGAGAGAAACGTAGGGAGGAGGAGACGGAGGCGCATGGCGGCACTTAAGTTCTGACTCCGATCCGGCAAAGACCTGCTTTTAGGTAGAGGGAATGTACTTGTCCTAGTATAATCTTCTCTCGTTAATTGATGGATGCAGCAGATTAATTAAGTAGTGGACAATAAAATTACCACTAACTAATGAACGGACCTGCCACTTGCTCGAAGAAAAATCACCGATATGGCACCACTAACTGGCTACATCTGGTAAGTAGCTCTAGCTCTAGATCAAAATACACACGCATGTAGCTGATGAAAATGAGATGGCTGCGGAAACTTACGTGGATGCAAGCACGGAGCTGATGACCGTGAGAGCCCAGAAGTCCTTGATCCGTATCACGGTGATGAAGCCGCCGAGGAGGACCACCGTCGACCACGTCACCGCCGGAACGCCAGGCCGGTGACGAACTTCCCCATGGCCGCTTGAGCCAGCGCGTAGTCGTTGATCAGCCATTCTTCTGGCCATTATTTTATTCGGCTGAACAGGGCAGCAGGAGCCGATCGAGACCGACATATCGGCGGCTAGCTACGTGCTTAACTAACTACATGCTCATGGTTGGGAGTCCTTTATGTTAAAAGACTGTTACGGTTCTCCCCAGGCCAGTTTTTTTAGAGTGACTCCCCAAGCAAAGGTTTCCCTCAAAAGAATAGAACAATATTATTATCAAGGGCGCGACTACAGTACGACTACTAGCACTACAATCTAGTCTCTAGGGCGTGATGTCCATGTGATGTGACCGTGTGGCCGCCCTCCTCCCTATTAGGTTTTTTTTCCGTGCGCTGTTCTGATTTGGATCTGGCCTGTCTGGCTAGCTCGTGAGTTGGGAGCATTATATTATGGTTTTGGTATGACAATATACTAAGATCTTGATGTGAGTGTTACTTGTCGGTTTTGTTGTTGTTTAGTTCGTGGTGATAGTAGCATTCTCCTTCTGGGCGCATTTGATGGTGATGTCTCTTGCGCTATCTTTTTCTCGGGCATCTTTTAACTCATTCCTTGCTTCTTCAGACATCATTAATTTATTCACCATAGCAGACAGATCTTTAAAGTCCACTGCTGAGATGTGATATTTCAACGACTTTTGCAACCCTTCCTTAAATCGTTCCACCTTCGTTGCTTTGATCTTGACATCATCTGAGGCATAACGAGTAAGTTGGTTAAATTAGTGAAGTTACTCCATTACTGTTCGTCCTCTTTGCTTGATTGCGAGGAATTCTCGCCGCTTGCTTCTACAACTCCGGTGGGAATATGGGCTTTGCGAAATGATTCTTCGAATTCTTTCCATGATATTTCTTGGTCTTCATGCATGATTTGATAGTTCATCCACTATGTAGCGGCTTGACCTTGCAATTGATGGGAGGTATACAAAGTCTTTTCTTTATCCGTACACTGCACAGTATTTAATTTCCTTTCGATATCCCTAATCCAATCATCATCTGCTATTGGTCCGTGAGGATGAGAAAATTGGGGGTCTTGTTCAGACCATTTGGATGTGATTTTGTGTTCCTTCCTAATTGGTAGTAACTCTTGATGAGTTTCTTGCTATTGTTTCTACCATTGCTGCTCCTTGCATTGCTATATGTTCCAAGAGTTTGGCTTGTTGCTCCATCATTTTCTTTTGATTTTGTTCAGCATGGAATCGGTTTTGTTCCATCATTACTAGAGTATCTGTCAAACTGTTTTGATTAACTTCTTCTACTTGTGGGCTACCTTGGCCATGAGATCCATTTCTTGTCATCTTAACTCTTGCTGCTTGGGTTTTGGAGTTGGTTCTACAACGATTTTTATAAGATCAGATAGACAAGTAAGGATCTAGATTCAAGATGAGAGTAGATTGAACAAGATAAGAGCTAAGAAGAATTGAGGGAGATAGAAATTTGAGGGAAGTAAGATATTAGATATTTGTAGCAAACAAATTATGAGATAGCAAACATAATTTTTATTTATCTTTACAAGCTGAACACATACCAAGCCATACATATGAGATACGTATTACAACTCGTGTTACACATAAAAGAAACTATTACAAAAGGGTTACTTCTATTTTAACGTAATCTATATATATGACTACACAGCGTATATTTTGAGGTTAGAGAAGGATAGATGCAAATCTTTTTTCGAAAACAAAATTGAACTAAATAAAAATTTCTAGGATATATGAGATAACATTTAGGAGAGAAAAGATAGCAGTAATACTTATATTTTATGAAAATTCTTTTGATATTTTTGAAATTTGAATTTGAAAACAATCAACTTAGGATTTTATCCTACTGATCAAGCGACTGCTCGATATCACTCAGAACACCCCATTTCTAGGGACGTTAGTTTACCCTCGCAATCGCCAGATTATTCAGTCATGAGCATCGTAGATGAGTGTACACCATTGCCAAAACAAGTTTAAGCATAAAAACTAAACTTTATTACAAAATTAAGGCTTAGCAGCCAGGTTCAAGCTTAACACCAGTTCAATACATTAAAGATAGCCTAAGACAGGATTCAAATATCGGATATGGGAAAATAATGGAACTTGGCTAGTACCGGTTATGACTTGTTGCTGATTTTTTATCAGATGGTTTCAATTATCGTATTTAAACTCAAAATATGAATTTAGCCAATTTTTTTCGGATACCAACCAGTTTGACCTGTTTCCCCGGTTACCGCTCGGAGTTATTATTCATCAATTCAAATTGAAATTTTCCTTTCAATTTTCTAGTAATGTTCTTAGGTTTCTTGTAATTTCTAACACCAAACAACATATATGAGTGGATACTAGCTAAATCAATAAAAAAGGTAAAAATAGCATATCAATATCGATAGCTATAGCGCTACCGTATCAATCGGTATTACCGGTTTCGCATTCCCTGCGAATAAGGGTGGCTCTCAAGGAAATGCCACTCAATTCATGGTAATTGATAAAGTGCCAATCATTCCAATGTTATTCTATAAAAATGTCATTCTCGGGTTGTGAGATAGATAATTGTGTGGACGCTAACCTAGATAGGCCCATGAAGGCCTATTAGGCCCGTTATCACCCCAGTCATCTTCCCCTTTCACTCTGCACATGCTCCCGGCCATTGACGCGAGCATAGGATGGTGCCGCGGCGGCATGCGGTGGTGTGATGAGGTGGTCGCGTCACAAGTGCACCTTGCAATGCATTCTTTCACCTAAGAATGGTTTGGCATTCTTGCCAACAATGAATGCTCTGGGATTTAGAATAGGATACACTAGGCAGTTATTAAATCACCCAACAGTCGGTTACTTCGCATGAAGGGAATCCAATCCCTTGTTTAGTTCTTGCATTCCAAACCATATTGTGGACATCGCCATCTCCGTACTATGGATTTGATTTTTCACATGAAGGGAATAAAATTTGACTTCATATTTTTGCGAGCCATATTGTTCAGATTTGATTCTAGGGCTGAAGCATCAAAATTGCTGTGGAAAATGGATTTTAAGCAGCAATACTGGTCATGCATACCCGCACTTCGTTGGTGATCACTGCTGCCGTCGATGGCCGGGAGCTAGGAAGAGAAGAATGGAGGGGGTTGAATGAGAAGCCGAGCCTGTGCGGCTGCGGGAAGGGGCAAAGTGCCAGGTGAGACGACTCGAGCGGTGGTGGCGGCGAGCTCTGCTGGCTAGGTTGACGCGCTGTCCGTGCAATTAAGGAGTGTCACGAAGTGATATGGGCTCTGATCAGTTGGTAGGGGCGTGGCAGCGACATAAATTGACAGAAAGGGGCGATGGCGAAAAGATCAGGCGACGGTGATATTTTCCGTCAGTGAACAGTGCTTGCGCAAAAATAGTTCAAGGAAGCGATGTGGCAGATTGAGATTGGAGCTTGAACGGCTGGGATAGATGTGGAATTTGGCCAGAATTCACAAGAAATTAAATCTAAATAAGAATTCAAATTGATTTTGAAATTTTGGTTTTGTTTCAGTTATTTCGCATGAAGGGAATCCAATCCCCTGTTTAGTTCTTGCATTCCAAACCATATTGTGAACATCGTCATCTCCTTACTATGGATTTGATTCTTCACATGAAGGGAATAAAATTCGATTTCATATTTTTGCGAGCCATATTGTTGCCCCTCTTCTCCCAAGCGTCTTTGCAATGCCTCCTCTCCCCGGCCGCTCTCTTCTCCCCTTCATCTGTGGCTGCTACTGCACTTTCTTTACTGCTAAAGTGTTGCAAAACACTCTCAAAGGCAAGCATCCAATGTGGTTTCCAGCACATTGGGCCCAACATGTTTGCCAATAACCAAACTAACTATCTATCACAATAATTCATCCATTTTTACCTTATACAATAGCTAATCTATCACAAACAATGCCTAAACCAACCTACCAACTGCATTATATAGTCACAAATTCGAAATCTCATTTGAAAATTTCCGGTCGGGAATTTCCTTACTGCTTCAGCCCGGTTTTTCCAGTTACCGGCCGGTAACCGCCGTTTTTCTGAACCATGGTCCCAGGTGCTTTTGTGTGTAGGTGGTGGTGTGATTTGGAGCTTTTTTTTTTCCACCCGGTGAGTCCATCTAGGATGGCTGTTGTATGTCTTAATCTCTATCATTCTCTGAAATGAATGGGTAGACCTGCCATCCGTTTCAAAGAAAAAATGATACTAGAGTGGGAGCACATCTGTAATTCATGACTTTTCTGCTGCGATGTATAAAATTAGTGGAATTTCCCGTACAATTGCGTGGCTAGATATCACGATATAGTTATAAAACTGAGTAGAACAAGATTATCACAAAAGCATAAGATACGGAAGACTACAAAAACATGCCTTTTGAGATCCTGAACAATGGATGAGCATATCAAAAGTGACTTCTCAACAAACTTTCTAATCTCAAGCAAGAATTCAGCTTATATAAATTAAATTAGAAAAAATCAAATGCACTGCAATAGCAATAGCTACTTGGTTTTTTTGTCAAACACAAAAAACGGCGGATGAGTTTGCCGTTATGCTTAAGATATACAGTGCACAAACTTTGGGTTCCCACACACGGGTTGCTGCATTCAGAGCCCAAATTTAATCCAGATAAGGTTAAAGCATACTGCAGACGAATAGTATGCTTCGCATGTTTACCAGCTAAAAGAACTATTGGTTCCTGATTCTGGTGATCCCTTCTGTCCAAAAGATCCTGTGCTTCTTTCACTAGAGAAGAAACAGTCCTGAAATGCCTCACTACTGTAGTGGAAGGTAACCATTATTTTCGCTTTCCAAAATACCCAGCATGTTGTGGGCTGCTTCCTCACTGCGTCCGATTTCACGGCGCAAGCTTTGACAGGCCTCTCCGGGAGTGCTGACAAGCCGGCTTACTATGCTCAGTGATCTGCTTAGTATGTCAACCCAGTCACTTTCATACTCGGTGTCAAGGAAAGTTTTGGACGTAATTGGAGCTGTGATCTGTGAGAGCAGCCCTTGGTTTCTGCATATCTCTCTGCAGTTGTCTTGGTCTTGGGTGAGCCTCTCGAGAATGAGCACGCCTTGAGAAATCAGCTCTTTAGGCCCTTTTAACAAAAATCGTTGTCCACTCCTAGCAAAGCGATTCATATAATATTTTCCTATCCGACGGATCCAATATGCAAAATCATGTTTAAGGGTTTCCCTTTGATCGTGGCCATTTTGTTCACAAGTTTCGATGACTCGAATCTTCTAGCGACAAAGCATGTCCTTCTTGATCGTGTTCTTGCCGAGATGCGTCGGCGAGAGAGATATGCATTTCGGTGCTCGTGGAATCGAGCTATATGTAGCTCGCCGAGACATCTGCTATGATCCTCGCGCACGCTCTCTTATCTCCCTCGCATCCGGCTTCTCCACCCCAAAGATCCCGATCGTTCGAATGGAGCGCTGGACGATCAGAGCTCAAGTATTCGATACCCCCTTCCCCGCCGAAGCGTCTAATGACAAATACAGCCGCCGCGTAAACGGCGCAGCGTGCCGGATTTCTTCAGGGAAAACAGTCGTTGTCGAATTCTCGTCAGACTTCAGCGTGCCGGACTTTCTTCAGTCTTCAGCACTGCAACAGACACTCTGAACTCACACGAAGCAATGGAAGTTTTGGAGTAGTTTTGGTGCTGCGGAAGTGGCAGCTTTTCATGCAATATATTGAGTAATATATAGAGAATACAAATCACAGTACTCAACAATTGTCCTAAACGCGTGGTCAGCCAGAGCTAAACTCGGCACTACCTCCACTACTTTCCGCCCATTATTCAGAGTAATGCACTGTCAACAGAAACCGCGAAAACTTAGCAAATGCAACAACCTAAGGCTAGATGCTCCCATGCAGCTAACTGAAAGAAAGTGATAACTAACTACATGCACATGATTTATTCTGTCATCTAGCACCCTCGCTGCGGCGAGCTGGTCGTCCGGCGACGCAGTCTCCAGCAATCCCACAGCATATGTCGTGAAGTTCCAGTCACTGGGCAACCCTAGATCATTCGCACATTTCACTTTGGTTTCTCGAAGGTAGCCCCAAACTACTCCTGGACTCCACTTCCCAAACTCGCATTGACTTACAACTGGGTCCATCTGATAGAACCTCAGGGTCAACTGAAGTATCATCCAGATGTAATAGCAAATGGTTTGGAGCAGAACCAGGGAGTAGAAGATGAGCAGTGCGGACCTGAGTTTTGATTTGTTTGCGGCGACTCCATCCGCATCGCCATAATCATGTTCCCTTAGACGCCGTACTGAATACGCGATGCAGATTGCCGGCCCAGCCACATAGAGGTGCAATGCACCGTTTGTTAAAAGATACAAGAATACTGATACTATTCATGCACTAAATCTCTTTATTTGATGGCCAACAAAAAACCACAGATTGGTGCGATCAACTGCTTTTCCTACTCCAAGTATGGTGTTCACTGAAGCCCTTGCAGCCCTTGCAAACTCAACTTCGATATCATAGACGGTCATGGCCCTGTTGTAATGCATGCGGGTTAACGAGGGACAGGACAACTATTGTAGGTGTGAATCTCAACAACAACAACAAGAGAACTAGTGTGACCCAGTTTGCACAGATGATTTAAACATACTAGTGTTGACTCAGGAAAAGCTAGTCTGTTTCCTCCTCGATCTACCTATCCTCCACTCAAATCGATTGTCCTAAGGGTGCCATATTCTAGGAGCCCAAGCCATACTATTGAAAACACATTCCTCTAGCGGAGCGCGTCTAGCACCCTCGCTGCGGCGAGCTGGTCGTCCGGCGACACAGTCTCCAGCAATCCCACAACATATGTCATCAAGTTCCAGTCACTGGACAACCTTAGATCATTCGCACAGCCCGAAACCACTCCTGGACCCCACTTCCCAAACCCGCCCTCAGAGCTCTTGCTCTTCAAGTTACTTTGCTATACGGTCTTATGGATGGTATCCTGCCGTTTGATTTTTTCCAGAATAGTTAAAAACATCATGCCGCTGACATGCTTTATATCACCTAATTTTGCCGATAAGTTCAGACCTGCTAACTGCTAAGTAAACTGAAACAAAGCTCTTATTGCTTATACTCCTGAAATCTCAGGTCAGACTGTCAGACCCCACACATGGAGCCAGGTTTGCAAAATAGTAGGCAGTAGCCGACGAGCAAAACGAAACACTAGATTTCTGTAAGCAGCACAAATCCTAGTGTAGCTGGTCCAACATTTACAACAGGTAAAGTCGAGACACCATGTATCTATGCATAAATTCCTGCTGTCGCTCATGCATAACAAAGACATTCTTTGTTGCAATGAAGATTGTTGTACATACACAACTCACTACAGAACAAATTTCCATATTAAACTGAAGGAAGAGCTCAAATTTGTGAATATTGGTGACCTTTGGTTTCATCATCAGCAGAGATGAGCATTTGCACTACATGCTTCATAGTCGGCCTCTTGTTTCTATCTTCTTCCAAACATGAGACAGCCAATTGGACAATCATCTTAGCCTGCACATGATTACATTGATCGTCCAATTGTTCGTCCATTAGGTCCACAATCCATGCTTCGTTGTTGCTCTTCAATTTGTCAGCAATCATCTTAACCACAGTTCTCACATCAGTTTCCAGTCCCTCTTTTCCATCGACCACCCAATCTGAAATCCTCCTCCCTTTTATCAGTTCTAGAAGCACCACTCCATAACTATACACATCAACCTTCTCGGTGATCGGAAGGCTAGAAACCCACTCAGGAGCCATATATCCTCTCGTTCCTCGAATCCGCGACATGTCTGAATCAGACCCATCTCTGTTGAGCAACTTTGCCAACCCAAAGTCAGTGATCTTAGGCTCCATATCTGCATCTAACAGTATGTTCTCCGGCTTCATGTCACAATGGATGATCCACTCAAGACACTCATTGTGAAGATAGGCCAACCCTTTTGCCACACCTAGAGCAATGTTGAACCTTTGCTTCCATCCTAGAAACATGCTGGCCGAAGCATCCCTCTGAAATAGCACTTTGGCCAGCGATCCGTTCTCAATGTACTCATAGACTAAAATCCTATGTGTTCCTTCCGAGCAGAACCCCCACATTCTCACCAAATTCATATGATAAATCCTACCAATCACGCTCAGCTCGGCCTGGAACACCTCCTCGCTCTGGCAAACGTCCTGCAGCACCTTGACGGCCACCGCCCTCTCATCATCCAAGATCCCCCTGTACACAATTCCTGACCCGCCGCGGCCGATCTCGTTGCAGAACTTCCTGGTTGCCCTCTCCAGCTCCGAGTAGCTATACGCGCGGAAATGGCTGGTGATCATACTGTAACCTTCCTCCACTGCCAACATCTCCGATGGCCTGAACACACCCTTGTTGGAAAAGAGCCAGCACCCAAACGCTATCACAATCACCTCAATGACAAAGAATGCAGATAGGAACCCGTAAAAGTAGAACCATATTGACTTGCCCGACATCGCCGTGCTCGATGTATCGGAGACGCGTTAGCGAGAATTCCGGTAAGCTTGTGCCGCCGCGATCGACAATGTCCTCTGAATGGCCAGGCGATGCCACGAGTCCGCCATTGATGGACGTGTACCTCGCACATCAAAATCGGCGGGACCTTGACGTGGCCGTCGCGTGCCGTGAACGTTCGCCATTGAACATGAGGCTCTTGGGGTAGCACTCCCCTTTGCCCTGCTTGTACTGGAACACCACGCACGACGGCTCGTTGATGCACTGCGCCTCGCACCCGTCCAGCGACAGGAACTCGCTGTTGTTGAGGTCGAAGCCCCAGAAGTCGGTGTGCGGGAGAGTGACAAACTTCATCGGCCGCGAGCTGACGCCGCCCACGGTGGAGTTAAACGTTGACCGGCAGCCTCTGCTCCAGTCGCTCCGGTCCACGCGCTCATGGCCCGGGGCGCACACGCAGACCGGTGCGGGCGCGTAGAGACACACCGCGTTTGCGCCGCACACGCCGTGGATGAAGCAGGGGTTGGAGAACGCCATCCAGGACACCGTCCACGTCCCGACCGTCTCGTCCAAGCTGTACAGCCTGAGGTTGCCGTCGGTGTCCAGCGTCAGCCTCCTCTTGACGCCGCGGTCGCCCAAATCGGCGGCGTCGAACGTCGCGTTGTCGCTGGCCAAGAAATGCCCTGAGGAATTGAGTTCAGCTTGACGGCCGGAAATGTAAATCTTGCGGCTGTTCTGCCAGTAGCTGTAGTATGGATTCGGCCAGTATATGCTGGACACCTGGCTGCGGTTGTCGTACATCAGTGACAACATCGCGTAGTCGCTGAACTGGAAGCTGTAGTATCCGGCGGCGAGGAGCTTGTCGGCCGAGACGAGGTCCTCGCCGGCGACGATGCGTTGGGTGGGAAGAAGGGTGTTGGTGGGATGGTCGAAGCTCTGCCATAGGACGTTACCGCGCGCGTCCTCGACGGCGAGGTTACCGGAGTTGTGGAGCCGCGCGCGCGTGGCGTTGGCGGTAGTGGAGTTCCAAACAACGTCGCCGTCGTAGTCGGTGAGGACGAGTGCGCCGCGGCGCCCGTCGAGCTTGAGGCGGGAACCCTTGCTGTGGACGGGGCGCGCGCGGTTGGCGGTCCAGACGACGGTGCGGTCGGTGGCGCGGGCGAACCAGACGGAGAAGGTGAAGACTGTGGGGGAGACGTTGTAGAAGCCGCAGGCGAACGTGCCGTCCGGGGAGACCAGGACGTGGGTTGCGTACTCCTCGATGGCGATGGAGGCACCTCGGGGAAGGCTGTCGCGCGCGGCGGCGGCACAGGGAAATGGACGGGGCAGGGGCAGCGCGAGGAGGATGAGCAGTAGTAAGGTGGCGGGGAGAGTGGTACCAGTCATGGCCGGCCGTGCTGGGACAAAAATGTCACTAGGTGGCGAGGAAGCGATCGATGTGCTACTTCACCTAGAAAAGTGTTTATCGACGAGGAGGAAGAGAGAAACGTAGGGAGGAGGAGACGGAGGCGCATGGCGGCACGTAAGTTTGACAACGATCCGGCAGCGACCCGCTTTGTCGGTAGAGGAAATCGCCATGTGCATATATATCAAATGGATGTGCTCCCTCACTGTTGATCCGACGACCACGGCACCAAACTGCGGGGATAGATTGGAGGGAACACATAAACAAACGACTAGTTAAGCAAGACATGGTCTGATCGAGCAATTATCCAAGTGTCCCTAAACTCAATTTCTCCGTATCAAATTGGATGTGCCATGTCAACAAACAAGTACTCCCTCCGTTTTACTTCCTTAACTTCTTTTAGTCTACACATTTAAATTTTCTAAAGTTTAACCGCTAATAGATTTAAAATTAACTAAATTAGTTATATAAAAATTATAGTATTAGATTTACTGTTAAAAATATTTTAATACTCCCTCGTCTATAAATGCAAGTCGTTTTTTATTTTTTACGGTCTTCATGCGTGATTTTGACAATAATTTATTATTATTATATACTAGCAAAAAAAAATATATTTATATTTATATATTATGAAAGAATTTTGTAAGATAAATCCAATAATATTATTTTTATGTAGTTAATCTATATACTTATATATATATATATATATATATATATATATATATATATATATATATATATATATATATATATATATATATATATATATATATATATATATATATATATATATATATATATATATATATATATATATATATATATATATATATATATATATATATATATATATATATATATATATAAAAGTTTCAAAATTTTGACGATACTAAACTTATGACAATCTATATTTATGGATAGAGAAAATATTAAAAAAAAAAAAGTAACACTCACACATCTCCATAATATCAATTTGATATATTGGGATTTTGTTTATCTGTAGTAAAGTGGTAAAGAAAAACAGAGCTAGTAATAAATTCCACTGGGCCACGCGGCTGCCTGGTCACCCAATATTTTTCGCTCGCCAATTTTTCTCAGCTTCTACAGCATGCGTTTTGATTGACTAGCAAGTAGCAACTGTCCCATCTCAGGTTATGTGTTTGTCATGGAGTACAAGTACTTTTTCTTTTTTGAGGGGCGGCGGTGGGTGATGACTGTTATACATGCTAAGCCAAGTGGGCGGACCAGGTCCCACAGCTTCTGTTCCGCAGCACACGGTTTACTGGTCAAGAATTATGGCTCCGTTTATTTTAGTATAAACTTCTGATTTCTGGTTTTTTTTTATTTTTTACATTTTGTCTTATTTTTATTTTTTTGTTTTTTTAGTTTTTTGGTTGGTTCTTTTTTCGTATTCGTTTGTATTGTCTATGATGGGTTAACATATTTTTTCCTATTTTTAAATTTTTTAAATTTAGTCATATCAAATAAGCCACCATTAGCTATAATATAATTTCAGTCAATTACAGTGCGATTTCAGTCATAAGTTAACTTATTTCAGCCCAACCGAGCGGCACCTATACCTTATCATCAGCTCATGTCATACATCATGGGTGTGTTTGGTTGCCTGAATCTCCTTCGTCCTGGCTGGGTGGATCCGTATAATCTGAGAAAGAGCATGTTTGGTTGCCTGTATGAGTGGATGCAGTCTGCATGAGCGGATGCAAAAAATACGCCCTCATCCTGGATAGGTGGATACGCTCAAAATGAGCTTCACTGGCCATCCTGGATGGGTTGATGCAGTGTATCTTATGTTGTCCCACGTACGCCTCTCGTGTTTGGTAGATCGCATCCGCTCATACAGCAACCAAACAAAGATCTCGCTTTTTGCATCCGCTCATGCAACCTCACCAAACATCTTCTTTTTCTGAGATACGATTCCACTCAGCCTGTATCCACTCAGTCAGGATATACGATACAACCTCCATCCACGAACCAAACACACACCCATATCATCGTCGCTGTCAGTGAAATAATAGTACTCAGATTCAGTGTCATCCATAAAAGGACAACCTGAACAAACATGCCTTTCCTCGTAGGCACCTCCCATGTTCCGGTTCTTGCATCCGTACTGTGGCAATGACCTTACAGAATAACATAGAAAAAAAGAGCCTCGATGACTGTTGATCGTAGTAAGCGACTCAAAAGTTGAGCCTTGATAGACTCAAACTCTGAGCGAAAATAACAGATAAAATCATAAAAGTGAAGATGGTCACGATCAAATTTTGCACCTTATGACATTCTTGGCAGAGTGGAGAAGCTAGCTCGTCCAGTTGACACTAGAGACTGGCCAGAGTTTGGTAGAAGTCTTCGACAGAAGAGTCCTCCTGGCAATCAGCTCATGCTAAAACAAAAAGAACTAAGAATCGCTGCTTTGCTGGTATCGCTCATGCAAATACTCCCAGATCTGAGAAGTAGATCACAGACCAACAATGTCTAGCTGGATAGAGTCATTGGCACTGACCACTACAATGGCTCAAACATAGGCTCTATTAGCACACCAGCGCTTGAAAGCGTCAATGACATACTAAAAAGAATTATCAACAGCGTTAGCAGCAATCTCTGCCTCCTCTTAGCGGTCTCATCTTCTACAGGAGATGTAAAAGTAGGTTACCTGGAATAGGGATGCAAATGGAGCGCATACGGACGGATATTGCTCATCCCGTATCCTTTTCCATATTTTTTATCGGAGTCGGACACGGATAGTATCGTATACAAATACGAATGCGGATATTTTCGGTCACGAATACGGAGCGAATACATGCCGCTCCGAATACGGTTAGTTTCAGTCACGAATATTTAATCGGATAATGCACGAAAGCAAATTTCACATGGTGACAGAGGCAAATTAAGCAAACTAAGATCTAATACGAGTGTACCGACATTGCAACAGCCACTGAAATAAGCAATCTTATATAAATAAATGATGCTACATTTCAAGAAGAGTCGAATATCCCACCTGGCCGACGAAGAGGCTAGGTATTCGACTCCGTTTCCATATCCGGTAACTATCCGGAAAAATATTCGGATAGTTCCGTATCCGTCGGATAATGCTTGTTCCAAATCCGTTTCCGTATCCGACAAAAAATATCCGAATCCGTTTCCGTATCCGATAAAACCTTCGAATATCCAAAAATTTGCTCTGAATTGTATCCGAATTAAAACGGACGGACGGTCGATCGGGAAATATCCGCTCCATTTGCACCCCTAACCTAGAAGGAGGCTGAACCGACGGTGGCAGAAAAGGTCGTGCACCAGTAACATGTCGTCAGAGGTGGAAACAATCAAATGTGATCTCCATAAATGAAGACCCCAACCTATAGTTTATTCCATAGAGTTTTGTTCCCGAGAATGGGATCGCAGCTGATGGAACGGAAGACATTAGTAGGCGGCATTGGATGATGCGGCAACCAAGGCAACGAATACTAACAGGCGGCGTTGGACGATGTGGCAGTTAGATCGACGTTGGTTTTTTATTTTTTGGAAACAATATGTGATAATAAGAAATTAGAACCGAGTGTTAGTTTCCTTGTGAAGACCTCTTTCTATACCAGCAGAAACAGAGAGAGGAGGTGGCTTCTCGGGCAATGGCTTGTAGGGAGGCAGCTGGCGTCGGGCGGCTACGGACAGTGTGGCGTCAGGCGATGACATTTGCGTCGGGAAGATAGCTATGTCGAGCGGCAGTGACCTCGAGTGGCAGCATGCAGGGAGGTGGCCGACGGTGGCTTTAGGCGACGATGGACCTGATCTGTGGTGGCCAGCATCAGGTAGGTACGTAGATAGGGCCTTGGCGGCATCGGACAATGGTAGTGTCTTGGGTGATAGTGGCCACAGGAGGCGGTGGCGGACCCAATCCGTGTAGCAGCGGCCCGATCTAGGTGGTAGTGGCGGAGGCCTTCAACAACAGCAGCAGTGGTGGTGGATGGCAATGGAAAGAGCTAGTTTAGTGCCCTTACTCTGATACCATATTATGAATATTGTGAGTATATTTATAAGACCCAATTGACACTATATATAGGAAGTACAAGGAGATATTATAATGGAATATACTATACACAAATAAGGAAACAGAGACATATAAGGAAGAAGAGAATTTCTATTCTATTCTAACAAATGGAACCATTATGTGTAAATGTTTAGATGATTAATAACAATCAAATGTGTAGTTTTGTTAGCAATTAATTTAAAGTCAAACACTCCTATTCAAACAAGTTAATTGCTTCGAAAGATTATCCTGAAGTATACACAATTATTGTGTCTATGATGTGTACTCGCAAATCAACCTATTATCTCATTATTTACAAAAAGAAAATGATTAAATAATTTAGATCCAGCATTATATGTTCATGATAAGTTTTAGTAATTAATGATATTCGGTCTATAAAACCAATATTTTTCGTAAGATATGGGGCGTTTGGTTGCCCGGTTGATGCCCAGCCAGGCTCCCCAGATGCAAGTTTCAGTTGTTTGGTTGCCCGCATCGAGGTTTGAACCTGGCTCTCCAGATGCAAAAGGCAGCTCGAGCACGGCTCTCGAGATACGGATTTCATTTATGCGTTTACGGCGAGCTCGCTCGCATGGTGCAGCACAGGGTTCTGTTAACGATACTATTAACATGTGATTAACGTGTATTAAGTGATATTAGTGTATTTTAAAATAGATCAAGATGTTAAAAGTAAAATTGAAACTATTAGAGTGCACTTACACAAGTTAAATATTATAAGATCACTTGTTTTTTTATTTTTATTTCATGCGATACGGCTTCGTGTAGGCAACCAAACGCTGTCTCTTCTCAGCCAGGCTCTATATGTACAGACAATCAAACAGCAATAGTTTGCATCTCTACAACCTGTCCTACGAGAACTTGGTTCCCAGATGCGAGCCATGCTCCACTCACCAACGAACCAAACGCGCCCATAGTGAATACGTGGATGCAAGCACGAAGCTGATGACCGTGAGAGCCCAGAAGTCCTTGATCCGTAGCGCACTGATGAAGCCGCCGAGGAGGACTACCGTCGACCACGTCAGCGCCAGGAACGCCAGGCCGGTGGCCACCCGCCCTACAGTGTGTCTGTGGTCGTCAGGCATTGTTTTATTCCTCTGAACAAGGCAACGGGAGCCGACCGAGTGACCGACGGATGGCTGTGTGCTTAATCAATTACATGCCCATGCTTGGAGTCCTTAGTCCTTTATGTTAAAGAGACTGGTGCAGTGCTCCCCATGCCATTTTTTTAGAGGGACTCCCCAGGCCAGTTGGGAATCAAATTGTCCGCTTTATAAAGCAAAGGTTTCCCTCAAAAGAACAACAAAAGCAATATTATTATTATTTAATATATACAAATTAATTTAATTATATGAGCTCATCTTAAATATTTGATAATAAGATAAAGTATGTATATATATAGTATGTATATATAAAGTCTCATTTGGAGCTGTGATCCGGGAGAGCAGCCCTTCGTTTCTGCATATCTCTGCAGTTGTCCTGGTGTTGTGTGAGCCTCTCGAGAATGACCACGCCCTGAGAAATCAGCTCTTTAGGCCCTTTTGACACAAAACTGTCGTCCACTCCTAGCAGGCGATTCTTATAATCTTGTTCTCTCCGACGGATCCAATACACGAGAGCATGTTTTAGGGTTTCCCCTTGATCGTGGCCATTTTGCTCACAAATTTCAGATGACTCAGAATCTTCTAGTGACAAAGCAAGTGCTTCTTGATCGTGTTCTTGCTGAGACGCGTCGAGCAGAGAGGATATGCATTGCAGTACTCCAGGGATACAAACGGATTGAATCAGTGGCGGACCCAGAAAAAAATATAGGTAGGGCGAAGTCACAATGACGTGGATCCAGGAAAAAACTAGGTAGACTAAAGTCGAAAGCGTGAAATAAACAGTAGTACCCAAAAATAAACAATCCATGATCAAACTATGTTGGAAACACACAAATAAAAGTATATGATACGAAATAGAAACAACAACTACAATTCGCATGTTAATATATGTGGATAACGGAAGAACAATAAAAAATACCTCACTAATGACGCTTAATCTTATGTGTCCACGAAATGACTGACCTTGCCTTAGGAGAAAACTTGCACAATCTAAAGATGCAGTCACACGAATTTCGTATTTTATTTCTGCTTCCTTGCTATAAGACATAATCTTATGTGACACACTCGATCTTTGATTCATAAATTCACCGCATGCTTTCCTTGCATTATTGTGAATACTACTAACCCCACTAACATGATCAGCATATGATTTGTATTGATTCTTCCAATTGTTATACCCTATTTTCGTGAAGACATCATAACCAAATTGTTCATGTAAAGGTTCATGCTTGAAAAGGAAGCAATAAAAGCAATAGGCCGCATATTTCGCTACACTATATTCCAACCAATCGTGCTTTTTGAACCATGATTCACGAAAGGCTCTAAGATCCTTTCCATATGTTTTACGAGGGTAATTATGGCCAATTGGTTGAGTAGGGCCCTTCAACAAATAAGCCCTCCTCACTTGATCTCTAATGTCAGGATGAAAATCATCAAGCGGTATATGATGAAAACTAATACTTAAATACACAAATCTGAAATCTAGAATAAATAAAATTTATTGTACCTTTATAAAATAGAAACTATAGAAATCCTTAGCTCCTCTGCTCCTCAAAAGATCAAAGGCTCAAAGCCTCAAAAGCTCAAACAGTCCACCTCACTGCCTCAGCCGACTGGCGACTGCTCCTCAAATTCCCCGGCTCAAAGCCTCAAATCCATGATCCACCATTCCACCAAGACGCCGAGTCCTCAGTTCCTCACTGAGGCACCGACGCCCACACTTGGATCCCGCTCCTCAAATCCCCCTCCCGGCCTCCCCGGATCCCCCAGTGGCCCAGCTCCCGGCCTCCCCGCCTCCCGCCTCCAGACTCCAGTCCCGGCCTCTCGGGCTCCCCGCCTCCCGTCTCCCGGGCTCCCCACCTCGCGCCTCCGCCTCCGCCGGCTCTCCGCCTCGGCCTCCCGCCTCCCGCGGCCCGGCCACCGCCTCCGGCTCCCGCCGACTCCTCCGCCTGGGCGCCGCCGCGCCACGCCGTCCTCCACTCCTCCTACAACTCCGCCTGGCCGCCCGGGATCTAGGGTTAGCGCCTGCGCCGGTACTCTTCGACTTGTGTTGGCCCGTTCGTCGCTAGTATAGTAGTATATTTTTTGCTTTGTTGGGCACTTGGACTGTGTGTTTATTGGGTATTCTAATGGACTTGGGTCTTGGGCCTTGACGCTTACCGTTCTTCCGGGCTTCTGGCAAGATGTGCATCACACCCGACCGGGGGGTGGGGGGCGTGTGCTTCCGCCGCCAGGGAGGAGGGGTGGTTCCGGCCGGCGAGGAGCTCGGGCGGCTGCCCGGGCTCGCCCGAAGCGCAGGTCCGCCCCTGGATTGAATACGAACAGATAATGTCTCTACCATATTTGTTTTCATTTTTTTCTCGGATGCGGATACGAATACGGATACATCAAATACGAATAATATTGAATACAGATACGGAGCAAATACGAATCGAAACGAATGTGGTCACAAATATTTATTAGAATATGAAAACCCCTTAAACTATACGTCTAAAATTAATGAAAATACTTAAATAGTTTATCTTCTCAAAGCATTCATGAAATCTAAACAAGCATAGTTTTGCATCCCCAAATGAAAATATACTCGATAATCGATCATTACATAGCATAGGTACCAATAACGTGCAATTCATAGAGTACATACGATAGCAATTTCTTCTTTTCCTCTACAAAGATACTCAATATATATTTTCTAACAGTAGTGTGACTCTTAATTGGAAAAGTAGGGCATAAAGACTTGATAAACTCCACAAAGTACTCTTGCTCAACAATATTAAAGGGATATTCATGTATGATAATTGCCAAATAAAAGTTCTTCAAGCTATCAGCCTCATCATACCTATAAGTCTCCACAGTAGCAGTGTCGCTGTCGCCCTCACTCTTTTTGAATTTAAGTAGTTGCTGACTTCCTTTGATTTAGTGCTTGTTCGCTAAGTGATTCCAAAAGAGTGATGTTCCTCTCACACTCTTACAACGAGATTCATAAATGCACTTGAGGCATTTAGCCCACAGTTCTTTAACCTCAATGTCATCTAGTCCTTTCTTCCTAATCTCATACTTGTGGTAGTGATCCCAAACATTAGAGCTGCAGTTCTTTGCTCTCTTCCCAGTAGGAGCAGGAGGGTCAGTCTTGGATCCAGTTTCACTGGTCACCAACGCACCAGCATCGGTGGGTACTGGTTGTGGCATCGGTACCACTGGCAAAGTTGGAGATGCATTGCTCACACTTGCACTACTACTTCTAGTTGTAGATTCCATCACAAATCTAGCAGCTGCATGCAATCAACAATTTGAACATAAATTGATTGTGAAATTGTCAGTGGAACATCAATCATGTGTCAGTGAGATCATAAAATTGCTAAGTTAAAGCTGCAATCAACAATTCTCTGGACATTTGCATATACATAAAATTGCTAAGGCTCGGAAGAAATTAGGGGAAAGCGGTGCTGCTAAGAATGGGAGAGAGAGCTAGCATCGTAAAGCGGCTCACTCACTGGACCGATTGAGGAAGGAAGCTTCGGCATAGCGATGGAGGGCAAGGCACTGAGGGCAGCGCCAGCGATCTAGAGATGAATGAAGGGGCGGCGATGGAGAGCAGTGCACAAACCGCTAGTGGCCAGTGGGTGCGCCATAGGCCCACAACTTCTGCTCAGATCTGGATCGAAAGAAATTAGGGAGAGGTGGCTGATGCGAGGGAGGGAGATGGACGAACGTTCAGAACGGTCTGAACGTCACCGTCGCTATCGACCATCCAAAACCGATCGAACGTCATGGAATGAACGAATGTTTGGAACGGTCCGAATGTCTTCAAAGTGATCGGGCGATCCGTTGTAGATCGGATGGTAGCGGTAATGTTTGATGTGGTGATGCCCAAATGGGTCATAGAGTGGGCGAGGAGCAGCTTGGGCTGAAGCCTTGGGCTTAGGGTAATAGTACAGATGAATATGATATGGCCCTGGGCCATATGGCCAGTGGCCGGATATCCGGATTTCATCATCTTTAGATAGTTTTAGTCCGTATTCATGTTCAACGGATAGTGCGCTACCATATTCATATTCGTTTCCGAAAAAATCCGTATTCGTTTCTGATCCGAGACTATCCGACAGAAATCTGAGCTGAACAATTCTGTATTCGAAAATTGTCCGGATCGGTCGAGAACTATCCGGTTCATTTTCACCCCTAATTGTAGTACTCCAGGGAATTGAGCTATATGTAGCTCGCCAGAGACATCTGCTATGATCCTCGCGGCACGCCCTCTGATCTCCCTGCCATCTGGGCTTCTCCACTCAGCATCTCGATCAGTTTCTGGAGCCTCGGAGCTTACTGTTGAGAGAGTACTGTTGTGACAGCTAGTGTTCAGCCCCTTGGGTCGTTATGATTAGCTAGTGGGCCTTATAGCAAGCCCAATAGCATAGTGTGATTTTTTGCAATTATTGAGGGACAGAATAAGATATTCCCATCATATCCCATATATAAACCTCAAGAGAGTATGAGGCAAGAGGGACTGGCTCATTTTTCCTCACCAGTCCTCTCTCTTACAAGTTCTCTAGTTCTCTTTTCTATATCCCTAAGGGGTAAATGGTGGCCACAACAGAATCAATTCCTCCAAGTTTGGTTGTGGATACCTTATGTGGGTCAAACAAGGGGAATGGCCTTAATAGTGAGCTATGGGGGCATCTCGACTCTAAGGTCTTTTGATTTTGATTTGCCATATGTAGATGAGTCCTCTTAAGTTAAGTAGCTAGGTGCTATTGGTGAGTCCCAGGTGCTTTTTGTGTGTAGGTGGTGTCGTGATTTGGTGCTTTTTTCCACACGGTGAGTCCATCTCGGTTGTCTTTCATTCTCTGAAATGAATGGGCAGACCTACCAGCCATTTCAAAGAAAACAAAATAGTGTTTCCATACTTTCCACTCTAATAAGAATGATTCTAATCTTAAAGCGTACAAAAGAGTAAGTAATCACTATCCACCATTCAGTTCTGTTTAAAAGTTGTGTAAATCACTTTGAGAAAAGCATAAAAGCGCCTCAAAAAATGATAGTAGAGTAGGAGCACATCTGTATTCCACAACTTTTCTACTGTAATGTATAAAACTAGTGGAATTTCCGGTACAATTGCATGGCTAGATATCACGATACAATTATTTTTGATATACAACTCTAATATCTATAATTGAAAATATGGTTGTATTTGTTATGCAACTTTAATCACTACTACAGAAAAGGTCATCACAGACGGTTCAAAAACGTCATCACAGACGGTTTTGTGAACCGTTTGAAATTATGGGTCAATGATAATACGAGGTCATCACGACGGTTTTGAACCGTCGTGATGCAAATATCACGCATCGTCTGTGATATTTACATATCACGAGCGGTTTTAACTAAAACCGCTCAGCGATATTTATAAATCACGACGGTTTTTAACTAAAACCGTGCAGGATTATAACTATCACAAACGGTTTTAGTTAAAAATCGCTCGTGATATTCCTTTCTATTCCTAAACCTATTTACTTTATTGGCTAGCTTTGAGAAATGCTAGCCATGCCCTCTGAAACAAGCAGATCAATATGTACATGTATACATCCAATTCACATGTCAATTCATTTCACAAACATAAAACATCAATTTTTATTAAGATTAGAGTATACCATTACAATATCTCAAAACAACGAGCAGGTTACACAACAAGAACAACGAGCAGGTTACACAACAAGAACAACGAGCAGGTTACACAACAAGAACAACGAGCAAGTTATACAACAAGAACAATAAGAACAACGAGCAGGTTACACAACAAGAACAACGAGCAGGTTACACAACAAGCAAAGATCCTCTATGCCTTCTCGCCCCTAATGCAACGCATGAGCTGAATGTCTTTGATGACCACCATCGTCGGCGTTGATTGAGCGTCTGCCCGGTTGGCACGAGCTAGATGCTTCTGCGTCATCTGCAAGGAGGAGGACAGCAAGGAGGAGGAGAACAACAGGGAAGAGGACAGCAAGGAAAAGGAGACCAGCAAAGAGGCTGGATTTTGGGTATATTTATAGGGGAGGGAGAGGGAGGGAGAAGCGGGAATTCAAAATTTTTGGCGCGGGAACGGAAAGGCGGAGCTACAATTCGTGGGGCTAAGGATCGACGGGCCCAGCGGTCGGATTATCACAGACGGTTCTATATATAGAACCGTCTGTGAATTGGAGCACAAATTTTATATACCGATGCAATATAAACAACTAGTCTGAAAAGATAAAATAGCAAAGGTTTATATAGTTTATATATACTCATTTGAAAGGTTTCGATGAGATCTACAACTTTGCAGTTGAAGAAAAATCCAAATTCCGAAAATAAAACCAAGAAAAAGGGCAAAAATAGAAACCAAAAACTTGCGACGCAGGTTTAGGTCCAAAGATGGCCGATTTTTGGGGTCTTGGAGGTCGACTGGCATAAGCCAGTCATTTGTTTTAGATCGGGCTCGTCGTTAGCTTTCCAACGAGTACAAGAACGTCGAAAACGGACACCGTATGCAAAAGTTATGCCCGTTTTACTGAAGGTGTCTCAAAACTGAACCATACTCGGACTTAAGCGGGAAAATATGAAATTTTGAGGATTGCAAGGCGGAAATGTATCACGCAGACGGTTTTATTATAAAACCGTCTGTGATACTAGAATATCATAGACGGTTTTATAATAAAAACCGTCTGTGATATTTCAGATTATCACAGACGATTTTTATTATAAAACCGTCTGTGATACTAGAATATCATAGACGGTTTTATAATAAAAACCGTCTGTGATAATCTGGAATATCACAGACGGTTTTTATTATAAAACCGTCTGTGATATTCTAGTATCACAAACGGTTCAGCGGTAAGAACCGTCTGTGATACTCATTTTTCCCACCACAAATACCACAGACGGCCTCCAAATTAAAACCGTCTGTAATAATGTAAATCACAGACGGTTTCACAAAACCGTCTGTGATTTGGCGTCTACTATTAGGCTTTTTGTAGTAGTGAATATTTATATATGATTAATCTACGCTGTTATAATTTAGCTCTATCAAAATAACCGGTGTAGATCGTTTTCTTTTTCTCTACTTTTTTTCTTTTTAGGATCATTATTGCGGGATTTCTTTGCCTTCACAACAAAGGAAGCGCGCTAAATCAAGAAAACAAACCGCTAAGTAGAACGACATTATCGCAAAAGCATATGATGCGGAAGACTACAAAAACATGCCTTTTGAGATCCTGAACAATGGATAATGAGCACATCGAAAGAGACTTCTCAATAAACTTTCTAATCTCAAGCCAGAAGTCAACTTATATAAATTAAATTAGAAAATATCAAATGCACTGCAATAGCAATAATTACTTGGTTTTTTTTGTCAAACACAAACAACGGCGGATGAGTTTGCCTTTATGTTTAACAGATAAAGTGCACACACTTTGGGTTCCCATACACGTGTTGCTGCATGCAGAGCCCAAATTTATTCCAGATAAGGTGCAAGCATTCTGCAGATGAATAGTATGCTTCGCGTGTTTACCAGCTAAACAGAATTATTGGTTACTGATTCTGATGATCCCTTCTGTCCAAAAGATCCTGTGCTTCTTTCACTAGAGAAGAAACAGACCTGAAATGCCTCACCACCGTATGATTGTTGCGAGAAAAGAGCATGCAGTTGTCGAGATCTGACATTCTCTTCAAAGCCTTAGATAGTGATTCCTTGAAATTGTGTTCCTCGAAGTCTTTGATGCAGCTGGGTTTATGCCGAATCGTTGTTATAACCACCTGAGTGATAAGCTTCAGTATTCTCAGACAGTCAGCCGTTGTGCCATTGTTGTTGTCTATCATCTCCTTGAGGGTCTTCACCAATTCTTCATTTACAGCGGCAACACGAGCAAAGTCATCTGCGTCGATCAATTTGTCGCATATCACCGCTGTAAGGGATAGCAGGGCTGCTAGCAATTTCCTTTCCTCGGACTGCTTATCATTTTGCTTACTGGAAGAGTTGCAAGGGCTGCTAGGAGGTTGGCTTTCTACGTCGCTTTGTACAGCAGAATTATTGCTCGCCCCTGTCCCTGTGCCTGCATCTGCATTTGCTTCTGTTGTAATAATAGATAGTACTTGACCGAGAACCTGCAACAGTAAGAACATATTTTTGGTCAAAGGAACAACACTATCTACAATTTTCTAATAATCTCGTGACTCATATAATGATGCAACCAAAATGATCTATCAATAGTGTAATCTCCACAATCTTAGTCTCCAATGGTGAAATATCTGGTGCAAACAACTAATTTCATGTAAAGTTGTTAAATTGCTAACCACGCTTCTTTGGGTATGAAAACAATATATATATGATTGATTAGCGTGGGAAAAATATTTCTATATTCGCGAAATAAGATAAACTGATGCTGCTAATAAAAATATAAAGAAGGCTAGAGGTAGAGGGTTACCTTAGTCAACAGATCGATCACATCTTGCATGGGAAGCTCACGGTACTTCGTAAAATGAGAACATAAGCGCTCCAAGATTTCTACCGCGCTTATTTGGCATGTCTTGTTTTTAACAAGTATATCAGTGAGTTGATGAACAACATTACCATGTCGAGTCGCCTCCAAGCTGTCCGTGGGATCTTGTTCAACGGCGACCATACCATTTTCCCAGAACATCTCCAGTATAGCCTTGGAATTGCTTGCATCCTGAACACAGAGCAATTTTGCCAGTGCTTCCCCTGCTTTTTTTGTCATTCTGCTAGCCTTCTCTTTCTCCTTTTCCGCCACGTTACTGCTATTGTCCGCATCGTCAAGAAAGATGCATATTAGCATCCTAATAAAACTCTTGGTTGTGACTGTAGGCATGTCCAAAGCTACTTCTGCAAGAATCTCTATGGCCTGTTCCTGTAGTCGAAGGTAACCGTTGTTTTCACTTTCCAAAATCCCCAGCATGTTGTGGGCTGCTTCCTTACTGCCTCCGATTTCACGGCGCAAGCTTTGACAGGCCTCTCCGGGAGTGCTGACAAGCCGGCTTACTATGCTCAGTGATGTGCTTAGTATGTCAACCCAGGTATTGTCATACTCGGTGTCAAGGAAAGTTTTGGACGTAATTGGAGCTGTGATCTGTGAGAGCAGCCCTTGGTTTCTGCATATCTCTCTACAGTTGTCTTCGTCTTGGATGAGCCTGTCGAGAATGAGCACGCCTTGAGAAATCAGCTCTTTAGGCCCTTTTGACACAAAACTGTCGTCAACTCCTAGTAGGCGATTCATGTAATAATTGACTATCCGATGGATCCGATTCACGAGATCATGTTTTATGGTTTCCCCTTGATCGTGGCCATTTTGCTCACAAGTTTCAGATGACTCAGAATCTTCTTGATCGTGTTCTTGCTGAGATGCGTCGAGCAGAGAGGATATGCATTGCAGTGCTCCAGGGAACTGAGCTATATGTAGCTCGCCGGAGACATCAGCTATGATCCTCGCGGCACGCTCTCTGATCTCCCTGCCATCTGGGCTTCTCCACCCCAGCATCCCGATCAGGTTCTGAATGGAGCGCCTGGACGACTGTAGCTCAAGTCTTAGTGATACCTCCTTCCTGCCGAGCGCGTCTAGCACCCTTGCTGCGGCGAGCTGGTCGTCCGGCGACGCAGTCTCCAGCAATCCCACGGCATATGTCATCAAGTTCCAGTCACTGGGCAACCTTAGATTATTCGCACATTTCACTTTGGTTTCTCGAAGGTAGCCCCGAACTACTCCTGGACCCCACTTCCCAAACCCGCATTGGCTACTAACTGTGTACATCTGATGGATCCTCAGGGTGACCTGAAGTATCATCCAGATGTAAAAGCAAATGGTTTGGAGCAGAACCAGGGAGTAGAAGATGAGCAGTGCGGACCTGAGTTTTGCTTTGTTTGCGGCGACTCCGTCCGCATCGCCATAATCATGTTCGCTTAGACGCAGCGCTGAAACCTCGATGCATAATATGATCGGCCCAAGCCCATAGAGGACAAATGCACCGTATGTTAAAAGATACAAGAATACTGATACTATTCCTGCACTAAATCCCTTTATTTGACGGCCAACAAAAAACCACAGATTGGTGCGATCAACTGCCTTTCCTACTCCAAGCATGGTTTTCACTGAAGCCCTTGCAAACTCAGATTCGATATCATAGACGGTCAAGACCCTGTTGTAATCCTTGCGGGTTAACGAGGGACAGGACTACTATCGTAGGTGTGAATCTCAACAACAACAACAACAACAACAACAACAAGAGAACTAGTGTGACTCAGTTTGCACAGATGATTTAAACATACTATTATTTTCTTTTTCTGATTAACTTAGGAAAAGCTAGTATGTTTCCTCCCCGATCTACCTATATATCCTCCACTCAAATAGATTGTCCTAAGGGTGCCATATTCTAGGAGCCCAAGCCATACCATCCTGTTCCTTTTTTATTTTGAAAATCCACTTCTTTTCATATAGCAATCTACGATAAAAAGAGAGAACAATATCTACTTAAAAATATTTCTATCGGATTACTTGGTTACATCTGGCCCCTTAAAAGAGAGAACAATATCCACGGACCTCGCCACTTGCTCGAAGAAAAATCTCCGATGTGGCACCACTAATATCTGATACGTAGCTCTAGTTCTAGATCCACACACATGCATGTAGTTGCTCGAAGAAACTTACGTGGATGCAAGCACGAAGCTGATTTCCGTGAGACACCAGAAGTCAACGATCCGTATCACGGTGATGAAGCCGCCGAGGAGGACTACCGTCGACCACGTCACCGCCAGGAACGCCAGGCCGGTGACGAACTTCCCCATGACCGCTTGAACCAACGCGTGGTCGTTGATCAGCCATTCTTCTGGCCTCCTGGCGGCCACCGCTTCTTGCCATGTTCTTGGCCGTCTGGATCCTCCCTTGCCCACCCGCCCTACTGTGTGGTCGCCGGCCATTATTTTATGAGCTCATGGTGGATCCTTCCTTGCCCACCCGCCCTACTGTGTGGTCGCCGGCCATTATTTTATGAGCTCATGGTTGACCGGCTAGCTGTACGTGTACTTAACTAATTGCATGCTCATGGTTGGGAGGCCTTTAATGTTAAAAGATGTTACAGTTCTCCCCAGGCCAGTTTTTTTAGAGTGACTCCCCAAGCAAAGGTTTCCCTCAAACGAAAAAATACAATATTATTATTAAGGGCGCGGCTACTAGCATTATTTTATGAGAAGGTTTTGCCGTAGTTCTGTGCATTTATGGCCTTGTGGGTTTTTGGAGAGTGCCTGGCTTCCCGTGTCGTAAATCTCACTACATACTGTTCCATTGATAATGACAAATGCCATTTTTCCTGCTCCATCTACCTCGCTCCGTACAAAGGGCAAAAGTATCACTTGCCGGAGTTTCAACGGGGAGGGCGCCCAAGTGGCCAAAAGGAGGTCTTCAACATGCTCACTCCTCTCTTCGTAATGTGATTGAACGTGCGTTATCCATATTAATATTTAAAATTATGATTTGGAGTCAAATTTATTGTCATGAAATTTTAATATTAGTTTTTCAATGTTTGAACTAAGTACTACAAATTTATAGCATGGATATCTGTTCTATCAATACATAATCAGGACATCACTCACCTAAGGGCATTTTAGTCAATACATCTATCAGGATATTAGCTGCACAGCTAGAATCCAGGATATCAAACAGGCTAGCTACTCAGACCAGCTGCTACTCAGAACTACATCGTCTCCCTGTATAATCGTGTAGGGTTGCCTTTAAGACACACATCCATAACACCGAGCAATAGAGACTTACAGAACTACATCTCGTGCCTTCTAATTTTTGCGCATTTGTTCATCGGCAATGCGACCATAACTATAACATCCGCAACTATAACATGTTGTAAGCAGGACCTTGTGACTAGAAATAATCTAGAGAGTTAGGCATGGATCATTTTGAATGTTAGTTCTTATTTTTGCTTTGATTGTACTATTAGGGGTTCAAAGTTAGTAGCTTGAGATTGATTGCGACGATATTGCAGAATAGATCAAATTGAGCAGTCTGAAAATTTTCAATATAGGAGGATAATTCGGCCAAGGTGTATCATCGGAGCATACCATTAGTCCAGAGAGGGATTTCACTGTGTTCCCTAGAATTTCAATATAGGCAGATTATCTATATATGTCACCCATACCATCGAGGCATACCATTGGATCAGAAGGTTTCCAAAACAATTTGGAGTTAGAGGCGGATGATCTGAGTTAACCCATACCATTGAGACGTAGCATTGGTATAGAAGGTTTCAAATTTTGAGAGGTGTTGAGGCGGATAATCCAGGTGAGGCATATCATCGAAGTGTATCATCAGTCCAAAAGGTTTCCAATTTTTGAAGAATTTGGGGGTGGATGATACGAGCCCAAGGAGGATTATCTGAGTCGAGGCATATCATCGACCCATACCATTGATCTAGAAGGGTTCTAGGACTGCTCTATATAGAGGCGGATAATACACGTGCCAGGATGGATAATCTAGGTCAGTCGGATGATCCAGCTCGAGGCATATTATACGGGTGTGTGCAGCAGCTAGCATTTTGAACGTTGAGCCTAAGGAAAATTGAACTAAGGTGAATAATCCGGATTTGCTATAACTTTTCAAAAAAAAATATGTTAAACGGATAGTTTTTGAATGGAGTCTATATAAGTGGACTTTGGGGGTTCAAATTAGTGCTTTTGAGACTCCTAAATAGTGGCTTGCATACTAGAGAGTTCAAGGGCACTTATGAGCATAAAGTGGAGATCTTGAGAGTGTGTGATAGTAGATTAGGCCTAGTTGTGTGTATCACTCCTAGTTTGCTTGATCTCATTGGATTTAAGTGACTTTTTTGAGCTTATTACTCTTGAAATTTAATGATTCCTAGACGACTTAAAAGGTGTGCTCTTGATGACCTTCCAAGGAGGAGCTTGTAGAAAGCATTGGGAGTGTTGTAAAGGTTTGGAATCCATCTATCTAGAGAAGTGAAGGATTACCACGAGCTAATTGCTTTGATCCTTGTGAGGATTCAACTAGGAGCTACAGAGTGCTCCAACGAGAAGTAGAGGAGATTGCCGAATCTCTGAGACCTCGGTAAAAAGATTAGCTGCCTCTTGCCCCTTTTATATTTCCACATTTAATTTCTTGTTCTCTTAATTCCCAGATTACTAGTCTTGCATAGGTTTTGAACTCAGGTTGTAAAACTTAACTAGCACGTGTAGGAGTTGATTGATTACACTAGAAAATGATAAACATTTAGGTTGGGATTAAAGAATAGTTTTAAATTGCTTAAATTTGGCCTTGTTCGAAAAAGATTCTCAATTCACTCCTTCCCTCTTGGGCATATGATCCACTTTAGAGACCATGGGCGGCAGTTGCATATCCGACAATGGTAGCCACCGAGGATGGGGAAAGAGGGTGGGACGAGGAAGATGGAGGTTGATAGCAGTAGCGGTAGAAGTGGGGGAGAGGGCGTTGGCAAGGTGACGGGGGAGGGGGTCACCGGCGAGGCGGTAGTGCGTTGGTGTGCGGGGTGGTGTGGGCTTTGTGTTAGGGCTGGGGGGTGAAGCGAGTGGGCTAATTATATAGGAGAGTAGGAGAGACCAGGACAGTTGGATTTTGATCGAACGGCTAGAAATGTGACTAAGAAAAATCTTCGATTGAGGAATAGACAATTCCAATAAAAAATCAAACAATTAAATGTGTGTTCACCGCTGGGCCATTGGAGTCGGTGCGCGGTAGGGAGGCACTGATAGTTCCAGAGGGGCTACCACTAGGAGGATGGTGTGGTAGCATCTGGATCCTGTGACTTAGGTCCCTGGTCCCCCTGCTCTGGCCCCGAGGGGAGCATCCAAAATTTGATCGAGCGACCGAGCAATAACAGTGCTTGGTCATGAGCTGTAAGGCAGAGGAACTGTTACTATTTACTAGCAACTCAAAAGTATTTTGGCCCATGTAATACAACAGGTAGGACCAATAGCGACAACTAGAGAGGGATAAATAGAAGTCAACGCGTTTAAAAGCTTTTCAAAAATCTTTTCCATAAAGAAAGGTAAAGCTCTTGTTAGGCCATGTGGATGGTTGTGAATTTAGTGATGATGAATAATTGACATTTTGGTTGCATTGAAATTTACTTTGTGAAAGTTTTGGTCCGAGTCTGAGTGGTTTTGGTCTGCTTTGAGTGGTTTTAGACGGGTTCGATCGGGGTATCGAGCGGCATTCGAGTGGCATCGGAGGATCAGATGGCGTTCAAGTGGCATCAGAGGATCGAACGGTGAATGAGTGCCTCCGAGGATCAGACGGCGTTTGAGCGGTATTAAAAACCCAAGTGGCATCTCGACCACAGCAAATCAATCACGATATTTCGACCAGGGCAAAATGACCACGGTAGGTAATCGGTAGATTTTGACCTCAAACAATGAACCAGTAGTAAGCAATATGTAACCGGTCGTAGGCAACAGTAAACCAGTCTTAGCTACAGTGAACTGGTTAGAGGTCATAAGCTCATATGCTACAATAACCGGTCGATGGTCATAGCTACAGTAGCTGGTCGGTACTCGATAGTCGTAGACTTTACTGGTTGGTACTCGGCAACCGAAAGAACTTTGTACTCGGTAGTAAAAAGGACTTTGTACTCGGTAGTCGGAAGGTACTCATAGTAGAAGGCGTTGTGATTAGTTCGTGCATTTTGGTTTGTACTCGTAGGCTGATTTCTGGAAAGCGGTAGAATTTGTGGTCATGACTGATCTGGTTGATCTTGATGGATGGTTAAAGGTGTGGTATGAGTATGTGGATTAATGTCGGTCAAGTTGGGAAGAACTTGTGCCGAAAAATATTCTTTGGTCTTTGCATGTGCAGGTTGGGTGTGGAGACGGTCATGGTCGGTGACAAGGAGGACCAGGACTAGGATGAGGAAATCTGAGGTTTAGGCAGTCGAGGATGTCACGAGGTAGTTAGGCTCACGCTAGATCATGTGGAGATAAAAAATGATGATGCGTGTAGAAGCTATGAGAGGTGCGGTCCTGGAGGCTTCTACATGAGAGGATGATGCGTGGAGAAGCTACGAGAGGTGCTGTCCTGGAGGCTTCAATATGTGATGAGTTGGAATACGTTATGGAAAGTGTCCATAACTTGGAAGGTTTAGACATTGTGTAAAAACACGTGTTTGGAAGGGTTTCGGATCCCTTGAATTTTGGAACAGATAGAGTTTGTGTCTGTGGTTGATGGGGATACGGTTGGTGCGTTAGCCTATATAAGCAGGGAGAGGCTAAGAGTTTTAGAGAGAAGGCTTTGGGAAGGTTTTTGGCAAAGAAAAGAGAGGCTTTAGTTTTGGCTAGAGCTTTTAGGGGTGCTTGTGAGGGCACTTTGTAAATCCACAAAAATCCAGCAATAAACATCATCTTGAATCAATCTGCTTCTTAGTTTGTTCGAAAAAGTGCTGGTATTTGCAGGGGGATAAAAGCGTACAACTACATGTGAAGGTGATCAAGAGGTTCTGTTTCTGGATTGACAATTTGGAGTACATTCAATCTGGTTGAAGATCAAAGTTGAGCAATCACATGAGTAGTTGAGCAAGTGATCGGTCTAGATTTTCATCGAGTAATAAGAAATCAAAAAAGCAAAGGCAATCATTCACCCTCTTTGATTGCGCTACATGATCCTACAAGTGGTATCAGAGCAATGTTGCAATGGCATCAGATCGGAATGGAATTGATTTTCATGTAAGCCACTGTTTTTCGATGAATCAGACTATCTTTATTGGAAAACCTACATGGAGGCCTTTCTTCAAGCACAAGGTAATTCTATCCGCAAAAGTTGAATATATATATATATATATATATATATATATATATATATATATATATATATATATATATATATATATATAAAAGTGCCTTCTGTTATTACAACTGAAAATACATCTGAAGTTGAAGCAAATGCTAAGGCTTGAAATATTTTGTTGAAAGGTTTAAGTAGAAATGAGTTTGTTAGAATTGCTCATCTCAAATCTGCAAATAAAATTTTGACTAATCTAGCTAATTATCAAGAAGGATCTAAATCTTTTAAAGGTGTGCGTTAGACTCAATTCAAAAAGGAGTACTCCAAATTTGAGATGAAACCTAGAGAATTAGTACACGCTCTTTTTGATGCTTATAAAATTGTTAGTGATTTGCAATATATTGATGTTACATATTTTGGTTCTGACAATGCTTGTCAAATTTTGAATGCTCTGGATATGTCTGTTTGGAATATATTAGTCACTACTATCAATCACTCTGTTAGCATGGAAACACTTACCTTGTAAAAGGGGTCTGTGTGTAGCCTCGGGTCAACGATTCCATTAATAACCTGTGGTACACTCTAACAACATGTTAAAATACCTTAGTCCTCACATGAACTCTAGGCAATTGGCCGTGCACGCGCCTATGGGTTGGTTTCCCTTAGTGTTCATCAAAGGGGCGGTGCTCTGTTGGTTTATTTTAGGCCATATCAGGGTGTTCACTGTTGCACAAAAGCACATGGGGTCACATACAGTTATGGAGTCAAGTGTCTACCACCTAGATGCCGAAGTTATGTGGAGGCACGGAACTAGGACCTAGCCCAAAGAAATGCCTTGTGAAGTGAGTCCTTGACTCATGGCCTTCAAGAGGTGAAGCTACACATAAAATTGCCATGCTTGACTCACACAGGCGTGGATGTGCCACTAGTCCTAGGCACGACAAAGCTTTGAGGTATGTGTGGCCGAGTAGGGTGTATGCATCCCTATGCATGAGCTTGATTGGTGATACTAAGTTGGATGATATATCGAAATGTGGTCGATCGATGCATGTTGACACAGCGAGATGTTCGAGGTCAGTGTGCGCACCCAGGACTAACCTGATGAGGCTTGACCCTCAAGGTGAGGAGATATGCGCTAACCTGTTATCTGTTTAACTTGTCTAGGCACGATGCTAGAAGCTAGGAGATGTACCACAGGCTTGGCTTACGGAGACATAGCCTACGAAGTAAGGAGTGTCTAATATGAAGCTATGTTTTATCGAGGGATTGCCCTCGAGGCTGATCACACTGTGTCAAGGTGATGTCTTGGCACTTGTCGAGGTGAAGTGATCAATCTGATGGAAATGCATAATTAAGAGGATGCAAATACATCGAGTTGAGATTGGTTGGGGGAATACCCTGTATGTCAAGTTGGATCATATGGAGGCGAAGCCATTGAGGCATGTTGCCCCTTGCCGGGTGAACTAACTTGACGACTAAAGGAGTGTGCTGGAATACAAAGTACTAGAGACTGATGAGTTGCGTATGAGGCGAGGAGGTGTGCGCCAAAGCACCTATTAACCAACTCCTAGAGGGGTCACCCGTGGTGCGAGTGGGTCTGCACAGAAGTGCTAGATACTCAACTCACCTGAGGCATGACCTTGCGAGAAGTTCTTGACTCACTGAGGCATGGCCTTTGAGGTGAGGAGATATGTACCCGAATGCACGATGGTCGACTCATTGAGGCATTGACTGCGAGGCAAGGAGTACTCAACAAACTAGAGCATGGCATTTGATGGAAAGGAGAGGATTGTGTTATCAGTTCGTTATCTGTAGAGCTTGAGAGAGCCCCTAATTAGGGAGATGCAATCGAGGTGAAGTAAAGTTCGACTAAGGCAAAGCTGTTGAGACCGATTAAACCATGTCGAGGTCAAGCCATTGCTCTCAAGATGCTCAAAAAGCTTTGTTGACGCGCTGGAAGGGCTGAAGCAGTGGGCGGCGCAAACCTAGTTAATTGGCGCCATAGACTCGGTTTGGGGAAAATGCGAACCTCGTCTGGGGCATGGGGCGAACCTCTCCTGAGGGTAAAGTGGACCCAGTCTGGGATGCGGCGCAGACCTCACTCAGGGGTAAGATGGACTCGGTCTGGGATGCAGCGTGGACCTGTTCTAGGGGTGGTGCCCTAGAAGACAGGGAAGGCGATAGCACCATGGCTAGCTATATTGTCCCTAGCCCAGACTCACATCTAATTTATGGCAGGGTTGAAGCGAAGGCGACGCTTGAGACCATCGTGGGTGGACTCCACTGGGTCAAGCCCAAATAGTAGTGGTGGCGGTCTAAGTTAGTATGGTGGCACGTGGTAGACATTGAGTCTAAATGATGGCATGCGATGCCATCAAAAAACATAGCGCTTGAGACAAGGCTTGAGAGCGCTTCATGTTTGGGGAGAGGCCAAAACTTCGTTGTATCTCATCAAAAAAACTTAGCGCTCGAGACGTGGCTCGCAAGCACTTCATGGATGGGGTGAGGCCGGGACACCACTGTCTCCCATCAAAAAAACTTGGCGCTCAAGATAAAACTTGACGCTCAAGACAAGGCTCGTGAGCACTTCATGGCTATGGAGAGTCTGAAACTTCACCATCTCCCATCCAAAAATACTTAGCACTCAAGATGAGGCTCACGATCACTTGTGTGTGCCTACTCCATCTTAGAAGGTGAGGAGAGGTCAACAATAGGTTAAGTCTACTCGGCTCTAGAGGGTGAGTATCCATTCACTTGGCCCCAGAGGGTGAGTATCCGTTCACTCGGCCCCAAAGAGTGGGTGTGTTCACTCAGCCCAGAGGGTGAGAATACATTCACTCGGTCCTAGAGGGTGAGATCAGTTCACATGGCCTAGAGGGTGAGTATCCATTTACTTGACCCCGAAGGGTGAGTGTGTTCACTCAGCCCCGGAGAGTGAGTATCCATTCACTTGGTCCCGGAGGGTGATTTTTCCATTCACTCAGCCATGGAGGGGTAGTATCCGTTCAATTGGTGAGTATCCACTCACTCGGCCCCGAAGGGTGAGTGTGTTCTCTCGGGCCTAGAGGGTGAGTATGTGTGCACATAGCCCTAGAGGGTGAGTATTCGTCCACTCTGCCCCAGAGGTGATTTTCCGTTCACTAGGCACCAAAGGGTGAGTATCCGTTCACTTGGTGAGTACATGCTCAATCGACACTAGAGGGTGAGTTTGTGGCCGCTCAACCCCAGACAGTGTGGTTCATGGAGCAAGGAGTGCTTCACCAAACAAGGTACGACCTTCAGGTGGGATGGTGTGGTCGAGGAGATGCCATCGAGGCGAAGTGAAGTTCGGCCAAGGAAAAGTAGTCAATGACAATTCAAATCATGTTGAGGCCAAGCCATTGAGGTGTGTTGGAGCTTGTTGAGGTGAATCCGTCGAGCCAGGGGGCCCTAGTCAAGGAGACACATATCGAGACAAAGTGAGGTTTGGCCAACACAAAGCCGTCAAGACCAAGCATCAAGGCATGATGGAGCTCATCGAGCTGAATCCATCGAGCTTGGGGGAGCCTCTGGTCGAGGAGACGCCATTGAAGCGAAGCAAAGTTCAGTCGAGGCAAAGCCATCGACGCTGAGTCCAACCACGCCAAGGCTAAGCCATCAAGGAGTGTTGGGGCTCATCGAGGTGAATCTGTCTAGCTAAGGGAAGCCCCTAGTCAAGGAGATGCCATCAAGGCAAAGTGAAGTTCAGCCAAGGCAAAGCCATCGAGGCTGAGTCGAACCACTTCGAGGCTAAGCTATTGAGGCGTGTTGGAGCACACTGAGGTGAATCCGTCAAGCTAGAGGGATCCACTTGTTAAGAATATGCCATTGAGATGAAGTGAAGTTCGGTGGAGGAAAAGCCATCGAGGCCGAGTTGAACCATGCCGAGGCTAAACCATCTAGGCGTGTTGGGGCTTACCGAGGTGAATCCGCCCAGCTAGGGGGAGCCCTAGTCAAGGAGACGCCATCAAAATGAAGCAAAATTTGGCAGAGGCAAAGCCATCGAGGGCAAGTTGAACCACACCAAGACCAAGCTATCGATGCATGTTAGGACTCGCCAAGGTAAGTCCGTTGAGCTAGGGAGAGCCTCTGGTCAAGAGATGCCATTGAGACGAGGCAAAATTCGGCCGAGGCAAATGTAGTACCCCATATACAGCCAAACTGGGATACTACTATGAAACATCATCGCCAAAGTAAAGAAGAAATAATAAAAGCAATAATAGAAATCATAAGAAAATTAAAACCTTAAAGGTACTTTATTTAGAGAATCAACAGAAGTTGAAATAAATGTTTGAAACATGGGACCGGTCCACTTCTAATCAAATGAATAATAAAATAAAAAGACAAAAGTAGTGGCAAGCCACAGTGCTGAAACTCGAGTGCTCCTACCCATGCATGTTGCTATCACTCCGCTGGCCTTTTACCTGAGAATAGAAAGAACAAGCGTGACATTTGGAAATCTCAGTAAGTACCCAACAACGGTCGCAACACACAAGAGTAAAGGCAGGAAATACAACCAAGTTAAACAAGGGGACAAGCAAAGTAAGCAGGTGATTGATACAGGTTAAAGGCAACGAAATTAGATTATCGGAACACTGATATAGATTGGAGACAGATCGCAGAAATAGTGTAGTTAAAGATAGTTATTATTTGGCAAGTTATAGCAAAGGCGCCAGCGATCACATCCCACATACCCCGTTATATGAGAATTGTTAGGCATATCCTTGTCCTCGACCATATAACCGCCGACGAAGTGTAATATCCGGTGTAACGGGAGTGTACGGCCCCCCGTAGGTTACCAGGTGGGTGGAAATCTCCCCTATATGTGAGTAATCCCGGGCCAGGTAACCATCATTTCTTTTATTAGTGAATTATCTAAGATGTAATTAGAAAGTCAAGGGTGAATTAAGGTAAAGTTTTAAGAGTAATGGTTTGATACAGCTGAGACCGGAGCATCATGATTTGTGATACAAAGCAATGGAGAATGAAAATCTGATGATAGCGTACTAGAGCCTATCCTAAAGAGGATACTGGAAGGAGTCACACAAGGGTTATTAATCATACAATTTTTATTATATGATAAGTGATTATTACTCGGTTAATGTACCACAACTAAATCAGCTAAGGCTGACAATTAATAATGAACAGTTAAAGGATCATGGAAGCAAGATATATAAATAAGCCGCCTAATGTTAAAAGATTACTAGTAGTTAACTTTAAATTTGAACATGCTTATATGCTACCCTATCCATAATTTAAGCATTTATTTCAATCCCTAACTAAACATGAATTCTATAGTCGAGCGTTATACCAACTACAAGTGTACAACACTAACTAGCCCAGCGCATTAGAATCTAACTAATTCTACAAGCAACACACAAATGGCAATCAATACAGTGCAATAATTGAATACTAGGCTAATGGCGATGGGTAATCATGAAACGGTAATGTGCGAAATAACAAGCTACGGCCGCGAGGTACTTGCCTTAAGCACACTCAACCGACACGCTGCACGATGGATCCGAAATGTGCAACTGCCTAGCTGCGTGCGAACCTACAGGATGGAATGGAAGGCAATCGATCAGATATAGATGAATTTAATAAAGGAACAATAGAAGATGAATTTGACTGGAAAGGAAACAGATTCGCTAGCCCCCACGGCCGTGCGATACGCCGTTCGACCGCGCAAACGGCTGTTCAGGCGAGCGAACTGCCGTTTGGCCATGCAAAACCACGTTCGGCTATGCCTCTGCCCTTAGCCACAGGAAGCCCACCGCCACTGCCGGCGGCATAACCACGGACGCGCGCGCGTACAACCGCACCTTGCGTCGCCACCGCCTTGCGCCGCCGCCGTGCCTTGGTGTGCGTGTGCATGCGCCGCCGCGCGTGCCACCGCCGCTTGCTGGGCCGGTCGCCGCCATCGGCTACCCACGCAGATCGAATAGGTGAGAGAGAGAGAAAGTAGATGGAAACTTGGATATGAAAAAGCTGCATATGGAAAAGAATAGAGATGTCCCCTTTTAAAGACATATCTAGATTAGGGTTTCATTATTTTTATTTATTATTGTTTTTCTTGAGTGCTACAACAAAGCCGTCAAGGCTGAGTTGAGCCACATTGAGACCAATCCATCGAGACATGTTGGAGTTTGCTAAGATGAATCCATTGAGTTAAGAGGAGCACTTAGTTAAGGAGACACCATCAAGGCCGCTCCTCCTAACAGAGGGTCCAACAGTGGCCATTACCCTCTTTGAGGTCATGGCGAGGAGGCAACGGTAGCACAGAAAAACAACATAGCTAGAAGAACTCCGCACGCAAGATTGAGACGGGGGACCTAGACAAGGCCTAGTGGTGCTCCGAACAGGGTCGGCAGCATGCCCCGAACTGGCTCCAGGAGGATCAGGGGCAACATCGTGGTGTCAGGCCAGAGTGAACACATTACGACCGAGTACATGTGGCAGACCAAGCAGTGCTCGTGACAGATATGGGGAGTCGAGGGAGTAGGGACGGTGGGGCCGGCCGGCGCATCGGTGGTTGGCTTCGAGTCGAGCGAGTGACGGGGCCAGCCGGCACGAGCGGCTGCGTGTCGAGCGGAGCTCGTGTGCCGACGGTCGGCCTCGGCTTCGGGCGGCGCGCGAGGGGAGGCCGAGGCGGCATCGAGCAGCACGGTCGGGCGGCTAGCGGCGACTTTGGGCCAGCATGGCGGCTTTACGGGGCCGGCCGTGCACGGATTTTTTTCTTTTTTTTAATCTACAGTGCAATCAACATCTACTCTTTCATGTAATTTACCGATTGACATTGTACCGGCGACTTCATGTCTGCTCGCGATAGATTAGAGTGGATTTGCACCATAGGAAAATAATATAGAAAGCGAAATATGCGAATTTAGAGCGATCTAGATATAGACAATTCAATCTACTAATGCTTCGATGATTATCTTTCAATCCATCAAAGTGATTCGTGCTGATAACGTGTTGAGGAATCGTCGCTGACAACTAGTACGATCGATTTCTCTGCTAATGCAAAACCAGATTAATCACAGAAGGCAGAAATAGTAGATTGAAAACACAGAGAGATAGAGAGAACTCCTGGTCTATCTTTATTGCTTTCTTTTTGATTCCGTATACAAAACAGCAACAGTACTCCCTATTTATAGCCTAGTGGTGAGGTGCCTACTATAGACCAAGGCTAAGCCATCAAGGAGTGTTGAGGCTCATCGAGGTGAATCTGTCTGGCTAAGGGAAGCCCCTGGTCGAGGAGATGCCATCGAGGCAAAGTGAAATTCAGCTGAGCAAAGCCATCGAGGCCGAGTCGAACCACTTCGAGGCTAAGCCATCAAGGCATATTGGAGTACGCTGAGATGAATCCGTCAAGCTAGAAGGAGTCCTTGGTTGAGGAGACGCTATCAAAGCCGCTCCTCCTAACAGAGGGTCCAACGGTGGCCATTACGCTCTTTGAGGTCATGGTGAGGGAGCAGTAGGAGCATGGAGAAACAACATAGCTAGAAGAACCCCGCACGCAAGATTGAGACAGAGGGACCTGGACAAGGCCTAGTGGGCCCCGAACGGGGTCGGGAGCATGCCCCGAACCAGCTCCGGGAGGATCAGGGGCAACATCGTGGTGTCAGGCCAGAGTGAACACGTTACGACCGAGTACATGGGGCAGACCCAGCAGTGCTCGTGACAGGTATGGGGAGTCGAGGGAGTAGGGATTTGTACTATGCTGACCAGTGGTGGTAAGGGGCATTTAATGGCAAAGGGTGGTCCATGGTGGACCAGGTCTATCAGGCTCCCCAAGGGAGGTTTCATCCCCCAGTTCAAGTTGAGGCGTAGCACAGTGACTCTTGAAGTGAATGCCAAGCCAGTGAGCCACTGATCGAGCTTGAGCGTGTAGAGGCAGCGGAGCGGAGCGAGCCCAACCTGACGAATGGGTGACGCGGGACAGTGTATGGCGACGCTGACCCGACACAACTAAGCCGACAGTGCGGACCCGGTGTGGTAGACGTGTGGAGTGGAGCGAGCCCGTAGTGGGAGAGGGGCGGCCCAGAGCAACAAAGGGAGACGTCAACCCAGCGTGATCGAGCGCGCAGCGCAGACCCGGCATGGCGTCCTTGCCCTGGTCTTCGCGGTGCTTTCCTAGAGACGAGTGCATCGCTCCTCCATGTGGAGGGTTCGACGGATGCCGCTACGCCCTTCGAGGCCATGGCAAGGGGGCAACGCGTGCATGGGGGGCAGAAACGCAACTAGAAGCAAGGGTGGAAAACGGTAATGGATAATTCATTTTATCCGATATTCGTATCCGAGAGAAATCCGAATATGGTAAGAAAAATCCGTATTCGAAAATATTCGTATTCGTATTCGAGAATATTCGTATCCGTATTTGAGAGTATTCGTATTCGCATTCGTATTCGAGAATATTCGTATCCGTATCCGTATTCGAGACTATTCGATTCGTATTCGATCCGTTTTTAGAACCCATGAAAAATCCATACAAATTTTGTGATTCAAAACTTGAATTTAGGCGGTTTAAAATTGGTAACCGGTCAAAAACCGATGAAAAATTGGCAAAACCGTTAAGAATCCGTTTTATCTGATATTCGTATCCGAGAAAATCTGTATTCGAAAATATCTGTATTCGTATTTGAGAATATTCGTATCCGTATTTGAAAATATTCGAATTCGTATTTGTATTTGTTTTAAAAATATGGATTCATATTCGTATTTGAGACTATTCGACCATATCTAATCCGTTTCCACCCCTAACTAGAAGCGCACTGTGCATGAGCCCTAGCCGGGGGCAAAGCTCGGACCGCCTTCTAATCTCGCTAAGCATCAAGGTCTGGACCGCGCAGACCACCTTCGGGTGACGTGGGGTAGGGTCTGAGCGCAGAGCGAGCGGGTGTTGTTCGGAGGTCCAGAGCACGCGGACGTGGTCCGGAGGAGAAATTTCGATATTTGACACTGAATACGTGCGCCTCTCAATTTTTAACCCCCAATTCGCACGCCTTTGGAAATTTAACCCTGTCACTGCGAATTCTTTTGATTCAAGGGATTCTCCTCATTTTCTCTCCTTTTCTATTTTGACACTTGTCACTGCGAAGATGAGGAGAATCCCTTGAATCAAAAGAATTCGCAATGACAGGGTTAAATTTCAAAGCGTCATGAATGGGGTAAAAGTTGAGAGTGCGTGATTCGATGTCAAATATGGAAATTTCTCGGTCCGGAGGGGTGGGGCGCTTGGTACGGTCGGAGCGCTCGGACATGGTCCGGAGGCGGCGGAGCTCTCGGACAGGGTCCAAACAGCGTGGACTAGCTCGGGAGTGTGGAGCACGCGGATGGACTCCCAGAGGGGCGGAGATCCACTAGTCGAGCTAAAGCCCACGGAGAAGGTAGAGCAGGGTGAGCCTAGCGCAGCGGATGGGAGGTGTAGGGCAGCAAAGGGCGACGTTGACCACGCATTATCGAGCGGGGCAGTGCGGACCTGACGTGGCATGGCGTGGGAAGTAGCTATGTTGTGTGCATGAAGTAGCCGAACACAACTAAGGCCCCGTTTGGCACAGCTCAGCTTCACTAGTGAAGCTATTTTTTGTCTCAGCTTCACGAGCAGCTTCACCGATGAAGCTAAATCTGTTTTGGAAAACTGTTTGGCAAAACAGCTTCACCAATAGCTTCATGCATGGCTGAGAGAGGGCAATTGTCCAAGATGCCCCTGTCTACCTGACTTGTTCTAACATTTGGAGTTGTATGTTTGTATATGGTCATATGAATTAAAAAATAATATATTTGAATGAGTATGAAATAAAACATTAAAATAAAAAGTAATAAAAAATTAAAATCATTAGGAAGCAATATTAGTGCCTTGTTTATGCTTCGTGAACGGGATGGACTAGTGGCAAATGCGTGTAATTTTGGTAAACCAGAGGGGCAGTGGGTTCCTAGGACTGCGGGCCTGAGAGAGAGAGCTGTGAAAAGCTACTTTTTTCAGCTTCACCTCTCCCCATTCCTTTGTGAGAGCAAAAAAAAAAGGAGCTTCACCCATGAAGCTGTTTGTAAAAAGGGTGTTTAGCAAAAAAACAGCTCACAACAGCTCATGAAGCTGTTGGTGAAGCTGTGCTAAACAGGGTCTAAGATGTGCAAGTCAGTCGTGCCTCATAGCTTCTCGTCTCGGTCCCCATAAACAGTGTCAACTATCAGCAATACGAGATCGGACAGCAAACTTGTAGACCCCCCTGCTAAGATTCGTTAACCCCCGAGGATATGAGGGGGAGACTCAAAGAGAATAATACACCAGAGAACGTACAAATGTATTATATATGGGTGGTTAGTATTACAAGTGGCATCCCCTCCTTATTTACAAGGGATCCTATTTATTGGAGAGGAAAATACTCAAATTTACATTTTTGTCCTCGGATCTTAGCTCACGCTGAGAGGTACTTTCGTCCATCGTGCCAAGTGGGTCCTACCACGTCCGAGATTCACGATGTCATCGACCTTCCTTCTGCGCAGTTGTTGACAAGGCTTCAGCGTGTAGCTAGCTACGACCTCGTCCGAGGTGGACTTTGAACCTCGTTCGGAGTTGGACTCTAGACCTTATCCAAGGTGGGTCCGCGGACCTCGTTCAGAGTTGTTCCACAGACCTCTTCGGAGTGGACCTCGGAACCTATCTAGGGTAGGTCTGCGGATCTTGTGTGGGGTTGGACCGTGGACCTCATGCGGGGTTGGTCTGCAAACCTCGTCTGGGGCTGGTCTGCAGTCTGCAGACTTTGTAGAGTAGATCCCTGATGTGTGATGTCACATCGAAGTTACCGTGGCATACTTCAACGTGCCTTGCCGATGTTATCGTCAACCCGAGGTTACGTGGAGACCCTCCCACAACAGTATATACAACTGCTGCTGCTAACATCTTAGGAAAAAGAAGTCAGAGATGGACATGCATATATGTACTGGGTGTGTCTAGACATCACCTGGATGTTTTTTTCCTAACAATCATCCAGATTTGAAACCATTGGATTAGAGATCCTACGGCCTCTTTTTTTTTGAGGGGGAGATTTTTTTTGGAGAGGGTGGGGGAGAATTCATAGCCATTGGATCTCTAATTCAATGGTCATAAAGTTGGATAATAGTTAGAAAGAAAACATCCTGATGATGTTTATTAATACTCATATGTACTGTATATACATAAGCATTTGCACGATTATCTGTAGAGATTGAAATGAAGGACAAGTGTAGTGAATGAAGGAAGGAGGAAAGAAAATGTACTCTTGCATTGTGTCACTAAAATGTAGGTTGCAATCATGCCAAAAAAATAATGTATGTTGCATGCGTATATCACTGACCTAATATATATTTTACTTTGACGAATCCTGATATCATATCGCAGAGATTTTGATGGGCATGCACCGGGCAAGTTGAGACCTGGAGCATGCTGATACATTCAAATGTACACCGCGACAGGATTGGATATTTGAGGTAGATTTTATGTTCCGTTTGTAGCTTCTTTTCTATCTTTCAACATTAACAATATGCGTGTGCCTTTTTTAAACATTGCTTTTCTTTTTTTGATATGGAAGGAGAGTCGTCCCTTCCAATTTCTATTATTAGAAACCAACAAAGCGGGGGGGAAATTGCTAGTGAAACTCCCATCGAGTTCCCACCGCTTCTACTGGTTTTTGCCTAAACAAAATATCAAGGAAAACGATATTACAAAGCTTTTCGCAGGGAAAAGAGTACGTAGCTGGTTGATGGAATATATGTAGCTTTTAAAAATATTGGTTACTCTTTTTTCGCTCTAAATATACACACAGTAGGATATTGTTTTCATTCAAAAATATATATATATATATACATGCACGCTTTCTCTCAAAAGCCAATATGCACACAATAAACCGGTGGTTACTCCAACTTATGTAGCATGTGTGTCGCGTGGCTGAAGGCCAAGGTTGAAATCCCAAAAATATTGCTTGATCGACGATTGAACTTTGAATACTCCAGGCGGCCGGGCTGTACCTGGGGCGGGATCCAAGCCATCGCATCCGACGCTACGTGCGTACTCGATCATCCAAGTGACTCGTTCAAACTCTGCTGCAAGTCAGTCAGTGCTCCTCGTGGAAGGTTTGCTCAATGATTGGATAAAGGATATGTGTGGCCGACTAATTAACGCCCCGTTTATTTTACCTTAAACTTCTGGTTTCTAACTTACTTTTTTATTATTAATAAATTTTATCTTTTATTAAATTTTTAGCTTTTTTTGAGTTTTTTTTTGCCGGTTCTTTTTTCCTGTATTCGTTTGCATTGTCTGTGATGAGCTAACATACTTTTTATTTTTAATTTTTTAAATTTAATTACGCCAAATAAGCCACTTTCAGCTACAGTGCAATTTTAGCCAACTACAGTGCAATTTCAACCATAAACCACTATTTTTTAGCCGAACCGAGCAAGGCCTAAAAGCCACTCCAAACAACTTTTTGCTTTGACTTCAGATGTGTCGGTTTCTTTTTTTAGTTTTTATTTTTTTCATATGGTTTGTGATGATATAAATTTTTTATTTAAAAAAATCTAACAATTGTTATAGTGTAATTTTAGCTGTTACAATACAAAAAACCAAAACCAAAAAATCTATAACTATTTGAAGCACTACCTCAATAATTGAATCCATTGACAACGCAAACCCGAACACTTCAGCTCTAGCTAATCTCGACCAAGCAAAATTGGCTTGTATATAGCATGTACCTTTCGCCGATTGCTCCCTCCGTTCTTTTTTACTCATCATTTTAGATGTTGACACATCAATCTTTAACGTACGATAGGAGCAAAGCACAACTCCGGTAAAGTCGCCGCACATTCATCGTGATCCTGAAAAATGTATGGATGATGAACCGACGATGCTGGGTCAAAGATCAACGTTTGGAATTATCCGGTACAAGAAATTTTAGTATATTAAGCGAATGCTTAGGAGCCTTACAAAAATAATTCCAGTCGTTTTCATTAGCGAAAACTCGATCAGACACACGGCATAACACGTTTATTTGCACCATTTACACGCTAACAGTGCGGATGCAACGAGTTGTAGACCGACACTGGACATCATTTGGGTAGTTGGTGCGTGTCGTACCACACTTGTAGGTACGTACCGTTCAAGTCCAGACGCAGATTATATTAGTTCGTTCAAAATAATTTATTTATATATTACAAGCTAGAATCATACACCACATGAGCATCTTCATGGTAACCTTTGAATCAATATTTGTGTAACGGAACAGTCCCACATGCATACAAAGGTAAGCGTACAATATACTATATGCCCTATACTATTATAAGAAGTATGACTAGGAAATTTGCACGGAGATTGGAAAAAGATACACCCATTCATCGGATCCCACTACCACATAAACAATCAACATAAATAGTTCAAAACCGTTATCACAGATAGTTTCTGACCCATCTAAATTTATATCTATGATAACAAGTGGTTATCACAGACGGCTCTTAAACCATATGTGGTAAGTTACAATACAAACGATTTTAGTTAAGAACCGTCTATAATTGCGATCTCGTGTCCTCAAAATTAGGCTCCCTTCAGTTCATCAATATCCTCTAATTGTACTATAAAACAACGCAATCAGATAATGGAAATGAACCAAAGCAGGCCTATTTATGATAACAAGATCATCGTGCAATAAACTTTGGCGCCATGTCTTCATCTTGCAATAAAACATGAATTTTAACAAAGGCTGAAACCTTAGCCATCCATCAATCATCACAAGAATTAAGGCATCAATAATTAATTTTCACATGCACAAGCATCAAGATTTACATAGTCGAAACCCTAGCTATCCAAAATTTTTGAATAGGGGATATATAATTGGTGATGAAGGAGAGACGGCAACATCATCACAGTTATGTTACAACGGTGACACAACATAAGACACTCTTACGACACTTAGGATAAGAGTGCCTTGTGCAGTGAACTGTGGCGTTACAACCGGAGGTGAAGGACCTCACAGTGGTAGTCAACGTCATCGAGGGGATGGGGCGCTTCGGTTTGGGGGAAGAAGCAGAAAAAAGGAGTGGATGAACTAGGAGGGGATAGGGGCACTTTGGTTCTAGAGTGAGAGTGAAATTGGGGGAAAGGGAGAGGGGGAGTAATAAGAGGCAAAGGTGGGAGGAGACTGGTGCCTACTGTTCGATACAGAGAGAATGGATGTGTGAGATCCAAATCCTGGAAGAGATGCCAAGAATCGGTGATGTGCCATTATCATAGACGATTCAAATTAAAAATTATCTATGATATATGCTGATATCACAAACGGTTATTAATAAGAATCGTTTGTGATAATTATGTATTACAAAAGGTTCTAACCATCATTAGTAACATAGATGGTTATACTTTTAAAATCGTCTGTGATAATTGCAACACCGATGATTCTTTGAAACCATCTGTGATGAGGCATCCAGTATAGCCTTTTTTAGCAGTGTTCGCAATGCAAATGACACATCAATTCTAGTTAATCTTAACCTTGCAAGCTAGACAGATGTCTGTCAGGCCAGAGAGCTGCATAGACAAAAATATTAAAACGTAGGCTAATACTATCAAGGAGCGAGGTTTGCTAGGATAACATAATAACTAGCATTTTTTATAGACACCCCCACCCATGCACGCACTCACACACACCACAGGCACCTTGCTTACGACGGGCACGTTACCTTTTATTGAAAAGATCCTCTTAAATAAGACACGTAGGGTTAAACCTGGGGTTTAAACCCTAGTGGAATGAGGGTACAACCTTCTCCACTAACCACCCAAGCCAAGCTTAGTTCTCACTAACTAGCTAAATTAACAATTTTCAGGCAAAAGAAATGCAGCGAAAGCGAGCGGGCGGATTGTAACATCCTGAAAGTTTTGAAATCTGAAAATGTGAAGCTTTTGAATTATTTTGCACTATGTTTTATTGGAATTTGGATTTTGTGGCGTTTTCTTGAATTTGGTGGAGGTTTCAAAATTTAAGAACTCATAAAAATATATATATATATATATACAAAAACAAACATTAGTAATATCAAAAAGGGAATATGTGAATAATAGAAAACTAAAATTTTAAATGACGAATCTGAAAAGATGATCCAGTATAGGAGGAAGCAACCAAAGATAAAATATAAATCTCACTTTGACAATACTAGCTTAATTAGTAAATAAAAGTAAGTGATTAAAATATACATGTATATATATACATTATACACGAGTTATACATGTGCAAGGAAAAGAGGACTAGTAATAAAGGAAAAAAATGAAAAATGAAAATGAAAAAAAAAGAGAGGCGAAGCAGCCGCCCAACCGCGCGGCCCAACTTCACCCGCGGCGGCGGTCGCACTGCGGGCCCCCCCCTTTCTCCTTCCTCTCCTGGCCGGTGGACCCGCGCCCTGCCGCGTTTCTCCTCCCGCTGCCGCGTGGCCGCGCGGGCTTCCCCGCTCCGCCCGCGCCCCCTTTCTCTGGCGCGTGGCCCCGTCTCCACTCGCCTCCTCCCTCTCTCTTCCTTCTTCCTCCCGTGGCGCCGGCGCGCTTCCTCTCTGCCATGCGCAGCATTCTTCCGCCGCGTGGCCTCCATGCGCAGCCCTCGCCCACGGTTTTCCCCGTCGCCCCTGGTTTCTCCGCAGCCCCCTGTGAGCATAAGTAGCTCCCTGTGCGCCACTCCCTTGCAACTCTGTTAACTCCCGCCGTAGCCTCCTCGCCGTTCGCGCCTCTCCGGCGGAGCGCCGGCCAAGGTGGCTGCGTCACTACATGTCCCTGCTCCCAGTACGCCTCCTCCCACGAGTAATTAGATTCCGGTGGCTCGAGCTCGCCGCAGCAGCGTTCCTCCCCGCCTCCGGCCGAAACCGCCATTTCTACCGCCGTCTCCTCCTCGGTTGGCGCCAGCGCGATTCTTGGCGTGTGGAGCATCACCATGGGACCCTGCATCTTCGCCAACCTCCACCCTGGCTTTTCCCTCGCCACAGCTCGCCGCCACCGCGAGACCCCTCCGCGCCGCCGCGAGCTCCCGGTGCCGGCTCGCCTCGGTGGCTCCCCGACTCGGCCAAGCCCTCGGTAAGCTTCCCCCGCCTCCTCTGTTGCTCGCGCACGCCTCAGCTTCTCTTCTATTCCCTCCGGCTCGGTCGTCCCCTTTCCACCCTCTCGGCCGTCCGCTCTCCACCGCCGCAGGCCCGCCACCGAGCCTCATAGCCAGGGCCGTCGCCCCCAGTGGCATCCCCGCCTCGGGTAGGTTCCATTTCAGCGGTCTCCGGCGCCTCCCCAGCCGTCACCCGCCGGCGACGCCGTGGGCCGAGCTCCACCCGATGCCTCCTCCGTTCTTCCTCTACTTGGCCACAGCAAGCTCGCACTCCTTCTAATTTAATTCCACCCGCATATCACTAAATGACCGCAGCCCACTTGGTCACTAGCGCCTGTTGCCTACCACTACTGTGAGGTCCCAGGATCGATCCCACCGACCAACCCATTCAACATTTTGTTTTATTGCATGTTTTGAACCTCATGATAGTTAGTAAAGAAGAAGGAAAAATTAAGAAAAATCCAGAAAATTTAGGGAATAATCTAGGGAGTGTAATAAATTTAATTAGTATGTAAACTAAGGTTACTTAACATTTTAATATGTGATTATTTACTATATGAGCCACTGATATAGTCTAGATACTTAGATGAGGTTTAGTTGTTGATTAGAGGTATTAATCAAATGTGGTTTAGTATATAGTCCAAAACTAATAAGAATTCTAATTAAAAATACATCCATAGAAGGTACAAAATTTATTAGTATATACATGAACTTAATAAATGTTTAATCATGGATTAGTTATTATCATATCTGTATGATTAATAAGCCAATAGCAGATATTTTTCCAAAATTAAATGGAGAACTTAAGAAAAAGCGGGAAGCTAATAAAATTTAAATAAGGCATTAGGAGTTTATGTATGATTTAAATTCGAATAGTTGCCATGATAAATAATTAGTATGACTTAAACATTCAAATTGTAAATCTAATTATTTAATAGTGGCTTTGGATAAATGTCTATATTTAATAATAAAGATGGCCCTTGATTAACATGTACATAGATGTGCCCTAGCAATTAGGAGAATCCTTTTGACTATTAAATAATGTGAACATTAATAAACAAACCTTTAGGCCATGATATTCAAATTGAAAGAGAGGCTGCCTTGTACGCAACTGACTTATGGTTAAGCTTTAAATAGTTATTGATTCATGCTAACACCGAATTAAATGAAATACATATTTAAATTGGAAAGTCAGGATTCATAATGCAGACCCACCCTTAGTACATCGCGATAAATAAATATCGAAGCTAGATTTAGTTAATAATGACAATTGGTATTTAGATTAACATTTCACATAAAATGATACATACTAAGCCTTGCTCCGGTAGCTAAGTTTAAACTAGAATTAGAAGTGGAGCTAAGCCTAATAGTAGCTAAAGTATGAGCAAGCTGATAATAGTGCCATTAACTAAATCCTAACACTAGCTTTGGTACATAATAAAATTTAGTACAATTGTATATAAATCAAGCTGGGACCCGTACCAAAGGATCCTAATTCGAATTAAACTTAAGCTAGCAATAAATGAAGATACATAAGATATGATAATAGGAGTATTAAAGATTTAAATTTTAATTAATTACCGTATATGAATAAATAAGGAGCCTCTGCTATTTATCTTAATCCAATTAATAAGTACAGACATATATGAGAGATTATTCTTAATAAAGATATCTAAGTGTTATAATACTTTTGACTAAAAGATTTATAGAATAAGTACAGATCTCATCCATCAGTCCAGTTTGCCTTCGCCATAACCTAAGCTGCAAGGAATATCTACTCAGCTAGGCTCATACATAGATGCATAGGTCTACCCTAACTCATGGAACTTCATTGATAAATACAAAAATAATAAAAGAGGTTATTAATAAAAAGATCGAACCTCGTCTTTCTCCAATCGGCTATGTTTGGCCACTTCTTTTCCAAAGTAAATAATCCCTGTAGATACTTCCTCACTTATGATCCCTTATTATCCTAAAATTTTCCCCTACGGTAAAGCTATTCAAATAACTCGTTCTCTCACTCAAACCCAGCTACTGCTGTGTTTGCAACACACTAAGCCAAATTATCCTCCTACTCTCAAACAATAATAAATGCATAATTTAAAGTAAATTGACCATTTAAAGTATTTGGATTTATTTGGATCTTTTGAGTTATTTGCCTTTATTTGTATTCATTATTTAGCACGTAATTAGATATCGAGTCCTGAAGATCCAGCGGATCAAACGAGTCAAGCTCAAAGTGAAGATAGAGACCGAAGCTCAAGAAAGCATTGTGTGAGCTCAAGATCGCGATAAACCGCGCCAAAGTAGTCAATACTTTGATCATGTTGAACCTACATTTCGCAAATTACTTTGCTTTAAATTATCAAATTGCATGCGGTTATTTATATGCAAATACATGTTAATTTAAGATTCTAGTTATATCCCATTGTGTACTTGGTTAATATTACCCTCCTTTGAAATATTTGAACATGTGAACATTGTCGCCTAGCACAAATTATAATAGTAACCTTTCGAAAATAAGTCCGTAATTGTATGCCATGCGTAGTATTGTTTAGGTACTCATGGGCGCGAAAGCGCCCAAGCATCACTTTTTAATCATGAGAAAAGTTGGTTGGGCAGTCATGGTGATAATGACTGGTGTATGTTGGATATGGTTATTTTATATTCCCAAAAACTCTCAATTTGCTTTAATATCTGAGCGGATGGTTTGGGGGCTGGTATGTGGTGCGAAGGAATGCACAAAATTGTGGAGTGTGGTAGAACCGCTCAGATAATACTAAGGACTGAATCTCGTCATGTCAACCCGTGTAAAACAGTATAACCACAAGTCTGTAAACTACAACTTGGCTAAGTAAATTTATCGAAACCCCTGGAATCATCTCACTGGTAGTGGATAGAAGTGGATACGCAAGGGCAAGAGAAGGCCTAAAGGGACACCGAGTGGAGGGTGACGTTTCCCAGTCGTGCTAGCGCAGAGGGGAGTGGAGCCCGTACGCTAGTATCCGTGGGGAACATCCCGTGCATAGATGGGACGCACCGCAAGTGGGAGCAGCCCATAAGGTGAGATGACAAAAGGGACTAGATACTTTGAAAAGTCACTGTGATGGTCTGCTCGACCACACGTCTAAGGAATCGTGTGGGGCAACGAGTTGATTGTCTCTTGTGGTGAAAGTGTACAAACTCTGCAGAGTCTAAAACTATTCGAATAGCCGTGCCCACGGTCATGGGCGGACATGGGAACTTAACTGGATATAGTTCTGTTTTAAAAACATTGGAAACTGGGAATGGAAACTTGAAGGGCGAAGGACTGCCCTGGTTTGGAATTGTCCTGGGTGTCGTCCCAGTGGTAAGTTAAGCGGCTATAACGCTGAAGAAAATGCTATATGATGCAGATGCCATGTAACGGTGGATGGAATCTGAATCGATATTAATAATGCATTTCCTTGTACATTATGATTTGGTTCAAATTGCTAGGTCTTAGGGATTTTTAGTTATTTGTATTCGAAAGCACTCCTTGCAAAACAAAATAACCCGAGCCTCTCCTCTGTTAAGCCATGCATACTATTTATTTGCATTCTGTGTATTGGCTCGCGGAGCACGGGGTCGGAGTGCTCATGCTCGCTTTGCGACAAAATTCAGAATCAGGAAATCAAATCACCTCGCCTCAGCAACAAGATTGGACAAGCTGGCCGAGAAGATGAAGATGTCAAGGGCTAGGTCGCGAACCTCCGGTTGGTCGCTGTGGGCATGTCTGAAGGTCCCACCGGTGCTTCGTTCTTCATTCGCTGCAATTTAATGATTTCGCCTAATCGGCCCATGAGTAAGCTTACTATTACATTTACGCTTTCGCATGATATGTATTTTGATATTCGTAATCAGAATCGTGAGCACTATCTACTGATCCAGGGAATAGTGCAGTAAGTCACAGAGGAATCTGGATGTTAATATCTGGGGCCCTACACGGATGAACTGATCCTGAAGACCAAAGGGGAGCTTAATTGTGAGGAGTTGGGACCCCTCATGAATGAATTAGTGAGCTGTCTTAAAAAGTGAAAAGGTATATTTATAAGAGCAGTTTTCCTATCCTTAAGGAGGTACCAAGAGGTACAAGGTACCAAAAGATACTAAATTAGATCCAGCCGTTCAATCAGTGTGATCAACGGCTCAAAATTTGGTACCTCTTGGTACCTTGTACCTCTTGGTACCTCGCGTCCGGTACCACTAGGTACTGCCAAATCTCAACCGTTCGATTAGTGTGATCAACGGCTCAAATTTGGTACCTCTTCCCCCTCAAGGATGGTAAAATTTCCCTATTTATAAAGCAAACTGAGATATCTTTTTAGAGGCAACTGAGAGTTAGATCTGTAATATCGACTGCTAACTATAATACATCAAGGTTTGTGAAATTTAATTTTATATAACAGCACTACTTGAAAGTTTAAGTGGCTTTCATGCCTCATACAAACATGTCTGGTATTCCCTCTTATCACAAAAAGTGTGATGTTTTAGATATCGATACGGTGTCTAAAATACAACTTGACTATTTTTCTTCTCTTGTAATATATTTATAAGATCTAATAAAAATATAATTTTATAAACATACTTTTCGATTCAATTTTCACATATCCAATAATATAAATTAAATATTTACTTGACAGTTAAAAATTTGGCTGCACGCAACCTAAAGCAACGTCGCTCTACTGTGAGTTCATCTCTGCACTGTTGCTGTTAGTGTAATTAAACAGTACTACATTTATACTACCGTAGTACCATTAATAACGTTACAATTACAATAAGGTTGTACCTACCATACAACAGATGCACTGATTAGTGCCCTGTCTCAGTGTCACTTGAAAACTCAGTTAGTCGACAACTTTCACTTCTAAGCCACCCATGGTTGGTACGGCTACGAGCATGGAGCATCCGTACGTACTGTTGCAATCAGTGTGCAGGCACGAGTGAACGAGCGGCGATCGAGGCATCCGGATTCCGGCGATCTCGATCGGAAAACTGGAACCAACCGCGCATTCACGCTAAGCTGGTGTGGTCTGCCCCTGCTGCTTGTGCCGTGGCCCCCACCCTCTGACAGCCGGCCCTTTTCTCAAGTTGGCAGATCGGGAGCTCGCCCATTTAGACTTTAAAAATATAACTTATAACTAAATTTGTATTATAACTGATTAAAATTATACTGTAACTGATAATATCTTATTTAGTATAATTAAATTTAAAAATAGAAAAAACAGATTAGCTCATCACAAACAATACAAATGAATATGGAAAAAAGAACCGGTAAAAAAGCTCAAAAAATACCAAAAGGTTAGAAAAAATAAAATTTAAAAATAATAATAAATAAGCTAAAAATTAGAAGCTGAAACTGAAATAAACGGAACCTAAAATTTGTCCATTCTCAGGTCCGTGTGGAGCTGGATCATTCCAACATGGATGTCTCCTTCGTTCCCCCCACCTCTCGCTGTATTTGTCTCTCTCCGTTCTGCTTGCTATTGCTGCCGCTATTTAGCTAGACATCGCAAAGACTTCGTAGATACAGACACACAAGCTCCCCTGTACGCCTCTTTGAGCTCTTCCTGACTCCAACAGCCATTTCTTGGGATATTTATCATTTGTCATCGCCTGAAGAGGAGCATCGACTTTGCACTGCAGATTTGATCACAAAGCGAGCTGTAAGTTCTGTCGCTTCTTCTCTCCACTTTTGGTTGCCATCCTTTCTGTCTCTGCAGTTTGTATGTACTGCGTGTCTTTGTTCCTTTTCAATTAAAATTCTTTGGTGGTGTTGTGCGTGAGCTAAGAGCTGAAATTTGGCCTGTGCTGGGCGTCTCTGTTAGAACTACTTCTATTCTCTTCTGCTCTTTCCCATACTTCTTTTTCTCTCTTGGGGGCTCATGAATGCATGCCCCCAGCTGATGGGTTGCTCACAAACTGTGATGTTGATTCTTTGTACGGGCATCTTTCTAATCATATGGAACTAGTTCCAGGATTAGTTCATTTCCTGATGAGAGAGATAGGGGATGGGTGCTTTCTGCAACCTTCATTGTTTTTAGGGAGATTTGATGATTTGCTCTATCTTTCTTTGCCACTTAATAAAATGTCCCGTGATGTCTCACATCACTTGTTTCTCTTTATGTCTTTCCTGTTTGAGAATCCCGACCATGTCATGTTATTGGGTTGGACGATTGGTGGAATATGCCCTCCCCTGCTAGCCTTATATGAATATTCAATAGCTTCTTTGCAGCCCCCTCGTGGTTAATTGACAACAAATGTCCAGTCCAGATCCAAAGGATGGTTTAATTCCTTTGGGCTATCAATTGATTGTTCATGTTTTGGGGAAAGAATTTATATTGGATTTCACAGGATTTTCTGTACCTAACAACCTCATTGATTGAGTTGTTCACCAATCATATGACTTCAGGGGTGGGTGCGAACTATAATTTTATAAACTTAATGCATGGTTGCTCATCAATCTTGGAAAAATGGCTGCTCAAGAGCACTTGCATGGGGGCATTTTCTGTACCACAAGATAAGATTCTTTTTAATGTTGTATTTTGTGATCCAAATCTGATCGGATCTGATCACTTGAAGAATCGATCAACTTTCGCTCAAAAGGATATATTCTGACCAATATGACTGGTTGGTAATAAGAACTAGTCGGAGATTATGATTAGGACCATCTTCGTGTTCGTGATTGACTTTGCACCGACTTGAACCAGTCATGGTGTCCAAAGGTGTTTACGCCTATATATTGATGATATGTTGATTGTAACAAAAGATAAGACTGGAATATCAAAGTTAAATGCACAATTAAATAGTGAATTCGAGATGAAAGATCTCGGTGTAGCAAAGAAGATTCTTAGTACAGAAATCTTTAGAGATCGTTAGTTTGGAAAGTTATACATGAGTCAAAGATGGTATATTAAAAAATGCTTTGTCATTTCAACATGTACAAGACCAACTGACCAGCACTCCATTAATTGCACACTTCAAACTCCCTTCAGCATCAAGTCCACAAATAGTTGAAGAAGTTGAATATATGTCAAGTGTTTCACATACAAGTGTAGTCAGATCACTTATGTACGTCATGGTCTGCTCTCACCCCGACCTATCTTATACTTTGAATGTTGTCAGTAGATATATGGCCAATCTAGGGAAAGACCATTGGAGAGTAGTTAAGTGGATCTTCACATATTTGAGGGGCACTTCTGATACTGTTTGCAGTTTGAAAAGACTAGTGATGGACTGATCGAATATGTGGATTATGATATTGTAGGAGATTTAGATTAGAAAAGATCTCTTATTGGTTATATATTCACTATTGGAAAGCTTGTCTGTAAACTACTATTACTCTTTCAGACACTAAAGCCAAGTAGATGGTTGTTTTAAAAGCCTGTAAAGAAGCTGTTTGGCTAATAAGTCTGTACACTGAGTTTTATGGAAGTACATCTTGCATCAAAATCCATTGTGATACTCAGGGTGCTATTTGTCTTACAAAAGGCCAAATATTCCATAAGAGAACAAAGTACATTAATGTTAGGTATCACTTCATCCAAGGAGTTATTTCTCAAAGTGATGATATAATTTGAAAGATCAGTACTCGTGGTAATCCAGGTAATATGGTGACAAAGCCAGTTCATACCGCTAAATTTGAGCTCTGCTCAGATTTGTTTAGTATTACTCATTAGTCCTTTCGAACATTTGACGCACAAGAAGTGTTTTACAAGTTATTCGAGAAGTTTTTTGGTTATTTTTCGCTATAGGAGGAATTTGACTTAAGGTGAAGATTATTGTATTTTGTGATCCGAATCTGATCGAGTCTAACCACTTGAAGAATCCGATCAGGCTTCGCTCAAAAGGATATATTCTGACCAGTCATACTATGACTAGTCGGAGGTTATGATTGGGACCATCTTTTTGTTTGTGCTGGACTGCATCGATTTTCACTAGTCATGGTATCCAAAGGTGTTTGCGCTGACTAGAATAGACTCTGTTTTGTCTCTGAGCACAATGTTATTCCTGTATTTGAGCAGGTTACTATTTTAGTTTCCGAGTAGGTCATTGTTTCCATTGCCGACTAGGACTCTATTTCTTTTTCATCTGAGTCTCTTATTACCAAGGCTATTTATACCTCCTGTCACCCTCATGATAGATACATAATGCACAACGCGCTTCAAGTCATCTATACATGCAATACACCAAGAGCGTTCTGTAACTTCTTCCCCATATAGCGATTTAGCTGATTATGCATCCGTGGTTTTTCCACAAGAGTTTTCCACGTTAAGTCCTTGTCTCATGCTCCTGATTATTCTTAGGGGCGGAACTAGAGCGAAAATGATCGGGGTTCACCACTTCATCATATATGTAGCAATATATATATAGTTTTCAAATAATATTATGCTAAATAGTAATGTGTTCGATAATTTGTAGCATCAATACTTTAATGTAATCAATGACAACGTATGATGATAAAGTGGTGATCAAAATGCTTACCAAAATAAAAAGCCTAATAATAATATTTATTAGTTGCAGCAAATTGAAGAAACTAAGGGTGAAACCACAAACAAAAATTAGTCGATATTGGTAAAATATATCATTCGATTTCAATGGCTTGCTAAAAGATAACAAAATTACTAAAAGTTTTCTAGTAAAAAGGCAGTAGAATGATCAATTGTAAGTTAATGCATTATCTTTTAGTATTTACATCTTTTTATATTCATAAATCGACGAACCATAACATCATTAATAATTTTCGTTAATTCTTATATTTTCACATAGCAAATAAGTATATCATTCACAAAATTATCACCAGTTAATTGAAAAGTCGATTAGATATTTGTATGTTCAATAGCTCAAAAATAATATAATAGACAAGTACGTTCGATGGTTTGTTTACTAGATATTGTGGTCGAATTCTACAATGTTGCCTCTGATTTGCAACAAGCTAGGCTAGTATTTCAAACATCAAAATTGAAACTCTAAATCTTAACCCTATAATTCGACAAAAATAACCATCAATCATCACATTAAAATCCTAACTCATAAATTGGAATAATTAAAAAAAATTAAAGCAAAGTTAATATTGATCGGGTAGACCTAAACTTCCTCGCCTACCATCTCGCCGTGGCGTCGCCTGGTCTCTATTGCCTCACGCCCTCGCCTGCTAGTGCTCCCTTCATTGGGATTAAAGGAAAGAACGAGATGTACTGAGTTTAACCTAGGAGTTCACACATAGGCTGAAAGTACTAATTCCCGCTAAAATTATTTTTGGACCCGGTGTCCTGTGACACCGGGACCTATTACTTAGCTCCGTCAATGATTGTTCTTCATTGTTTCATATCTCGCCATGTGTTTTATAACACTTTTTGACATTTGACTAGTGCAGATCAAAGGCAATTGTTCATGTCTGATCTGAGAAATGAAATGGGATGTAAATGCATTACTATACATCATAATCGAACTCCTGTACTAGACAGGACTGGGATTTAGCCCACTCCAAATGAAGTTTACTCAGACAGAAAAAATATCTGCCTGTCATCTTTTCCATGTACTAACTGTAACCGAGTGAATTTTCCACACAGGACAGTGAAACCATTTGACAGTGCGTGGAAAGTAGCTGAGATTCCTGAGGGGGATAAGGCAGGGAATGAGTACAACCAAGGTGAAGAGACGTGTGGGGAAGTATGAGCTAGGTCGAACCATTGGAGAGGGCACATTCGCAAAGGTCAAGTTCGCGAGGGACACCGAAACCGGTGACCCCGTAGCCATCAAGATCCTAGACAAGGAGAAGGTTCTGAAGCACAAGATGGTTGAGCAGGTCACCGTCAAATGCCACCTCATAATTAAGTTTACAATTAAATTATTGCAGCATTTGTTATGTTTGGTGATATTTCATATCTAGTAGATCGTGGATCATGTCCTCTAGATTCTCTGCCCCCACTTTACTGTTATCACTTTATAGGACAAATGGCCTTGGCAAATTTGTTCAGAATTTAGTACCTGTTGATGTAATTTTTGTTGCTGATGGGTAGCTCAGTCGTGGATGCAGATTAAACGGGAAATTTCGACAATGAAATTGGTTAAGCATCCTAATGTTGTTCGCTTATATGAGGTAATTAAAGAAATTGCCATTCTTTTTATTGTTGATACTCCAGTTAATTTTATGTTTTTGTTCATCAGAAAATAGCTAGGAAGAGACAAGGTTTTGTACCTGTCTGTGGTCTAAGCTAGGAACCTCAAAGCACCTATTTCCAATCATGTACCTAAATCATGATTTTGCTGCCAGAAATTCCAGACGCAGTTATTTGGCATTTCTTTTCATTAGGGGAAACTGCTAATCTTATTCAAATGAATGTTCTCTTTAATTTTCAGGTAATGGGAAGCAAAACAAAGATCTACATCGTTTTAGAATATGTTACCGGTGGCGAGCTCTTTGACACAATTGTAAGTGATATGCTGCATTCTCCATTTTCCAGTCTATGTAGTTCGCTTGTTTCCAACACACACAAAGTTAAAAGTTACAATTGTTAATTTTGCACTTACGGTTATTTGCTTCCTCATCATAAAGGTTAATCATGGTAGAATGAGGGAAGATGAGGCAAGGAGATACTTCCAACAGTTAATTAATGCTGTTGATTATTGTCATAGCAGGGGCGTGTACCACCGGGATTTAAAAGTGAGTTCCTCTCCCTTTTTCTCTGACGCCTTTTTTCCTGTCAGTGAGAAATCTACATCAAAATCTAAACTACAATACTTGCAGCCAGAAAATTTACTACTTGATTCATATGGAAATCTGAAGGTTTCTGATTTTGGGCTGAGTGCAATATCTCAGCAAATCAAGGTGAGGGTTTATTGCTTTATGCCCTCAAGTTACTATCAACAGGTTCCAAAGTTCATCACACTTTGTGCATTAACAGATAATCATGACTCTTTGATGTTTGAAAGTTCTCATATCCTTCAACATATTTTTGAGTATTTCCTTTTTCATTGTGGTCTTATTCAGGATGATGGATTGCTACACACGGCTTGCGGGACTCCAAACTATGTTGCGCCAGAGGTAATTTCAGAAAATTGTAGAAGGTGAACCCATCAATACTTTTGTTGACATTATTTTGCAACCAGGAATCATTAATAATTTAAGTATTTCAACCACCTTTGTAATAGGTCCTTGAAGATCAAGGCTATGATGGTGCAATGGCAGACTTGTGGTCATGTGGAGTTATTCTGTTCGTTCTGCTAGCAGGGTATTTGCCTTTTGAGGACTCTAATCTTATGACGTTGTATAAGAAAGTGAGCATTGTACTATTTTTATAGCACTGCTATTGTCTAGCTTGTTCATGCTTATTTGACTCTTTCCTGCCCTTGATGGCAGATATCAAATGCGGAATTTACGTTTGCACCTTGGACGTCTTTTCCTGCCATGAGGTTGTTAACAAGAATTCTTGATCCAAATCCAATGACGGTATGCTAGAACACAAGAGCTGCTTGAAACAATACTGTATAAGAAAATTTCCTGAGATAATTAGGTAGAATGATCCCTGGTCATGAAATGTATCCTCTAGTAGGCTAGTAGATCACAAGATGTCAGTACCATTCATCAACTGATAAATATTCCCACTTCTTCTGTGCTTACTAATAAGCGCTTACAGAGTTGGTGTGCACGGACCCAGCCACTAATAATACCATCTTGCTCCATAACATTAAGCTAATAATGTCTTGAGAAACTGTGGCAGAGAATAACAGTTCCAGAAATATTAGAGGATGAGTGGTTCAAGAAAGGCTACAAGCGTCCCGAGTTTGATGAAAAATATGACATGACATTGGACGATGTGGATTCTGTCTTCAATGATTCAGAAGTAAGTTGATGGACATGTGCACTCCTTGCATTCTCGTTTCTACCTCATGGAGAAAGTCTCTCATGTAGTCATATGTTCTACTCACTAACTTGTTTTACTACTGTGATTTGACTTGTCCAGGAGCACCACGTGACAGAAAAGAAAGAAGAAGAACCAGCAACCCTGAATGCATTTGAACTGATTTCAATGTCAGCAGGCCTCAATCTTGGAAACTTATTCGACTCCGAGCTGGTACGAGATCTTCCTAATTCCTTAACGGTAACGTAAAACTTAGAAAAATGTGCTGTGTGATGACTTAAATCACCATGATTTTGTAAGTTCCACTGATATCGCCTAAATCATGACTTAAACATGCACTTGAATTTTTCTTTGAATCAGCTACTGCATGATGCAAGCTAGTAGTTCTATATGCCTATGTAAATATAGCATTAGTTCAGAACATTTTACAATTTTTTCTCACGTTCGAATTTTCTGTTCATTTTTTTTTTATGATTTTGCAATTTCATTCTTGTATGCTCTCTACTTTATTTTTTAATCACTGTATTAACAGGAATTTAAAAGAGAAACAAGGTTCACATCAAAATGTCCGCCAAAAGAAATTGTTCGCAAGATTGAGGAAGCTGCAAAGCCTCTAGGTTTTGATGTTCAGAAGAAAAATTACAAGGTCTGCCTACCAAAGCTTGGTTTAATGACAGTCTGCAAGAATATTTTTCTTAAAACCAAGAGTTTTCTATATAATATATGTGAACTTCAAATAGCTATATTCTGCGTATTGAAGTCCTTTTTATTGTTTGACCAGTTGAGGCTAGAAAAGGAAAAAGCAGGCAGGAAGGGAAACCTCAATGTTGCTACCGAGGTAATATGAAGAAACTGAACTGAAATCTGCTCTTAAGGTTTTTTAGCGAACATGCATAAGATTTGCATGTCATTGCATTAATATGGGAGAAAACAAAGTACATACACTAGGAAGCCTAGTGATTAGGAAACAAATCTGCTCTTAAGTTAACTTCCTCAGTCTAAAATTTCTTGTGCATTATCATTCAGATACTTCAAGTTGCACCCTCTCTTCATATGGTTGAAGTTCGAAAAACAAAAGGGGATACACTGGAATTTCATAAGGTAAATACCATATGCAAAGATCATGTCAATTAAAGCTGATATTCATGAACTATCATTTGAAAATTGAGTATGTAATTTGAGAACCGGATCAATTCCTATCCCTATGCTTCTCCAATCCCAGTAATTTGGATTCGCTGAATAACCAGAAATGAAATTTGTGTTTGTCCTTTTGTTACCTTTGTTTGAATAATTTCTACTGAAATGTGTAAATTTTAATGTGCTGCAGTTCTACAAGAACCTTTCCAACACCTTAAAGGACGTTGTCTGGAAATCCGACGATCTGCAAAACCAACCTGCTTCCTAGCAGCAGCTTGGGAAAGGAAGGATGGGTAAACTTTTAACATCCCGTTCTTCCAAGTTGATTCCACTTTCAGAGGCTGGATCAGCAAACTTGTTCATTGCATTTCAATGTATTAGTGGGTGGCCCTGTAAGATACTGAGATGTGCTTGCCCCCGCGGTGTAAATGCTGCATTTTGAGAGATTGCTTGGTACAGTTGAAGTGAAGCCCATTCAATAGGTTTTGTGGGTATGTTAGTATGTAAGTTTTTGTAAATCGTACCGAGTCATGTTTTAACAATGTAATCAGAATTTGCAAAAGGTAGCTAAATATGTTGTTGCAGCTTGCTCCATAGTTCAATACTGAGCTAGAAAAGCCTAAGCTAGTGCCCTATTCGTATTAGCATCCAAAAGCCGTTTTTTCTACAATAATTGACTTTTTTTTACAGTATTTTGATTTTAAATAGAGTGCCTTTTTAAAGCATAGTCTACTAGTCGATTATAGTAGACACTGTACTGACTTCATTTATATCAGCCGAAATCGCATGTGCCTCTCTTTCCGTATGGCTTCTTCAAAACTGTTATTATTCATAAGTCAATGCTAAAAGCCATTAGCAAAAGTGAATATGAACGAGTCCTTATGGGGGGTGCTTCTATTCTTTTTTAATAGTAATTTGTATAGTTTTTAAAGCAGAATAAATGGTCAATAGATGTTATTTATCTCTTTACGTGTTTTAAAATTAGTATTACTTTTGTTAAGGAGCAAAGCATAGAAGCACTACTCATGATGTACATATATATACAATTCAGGGTTTCCTCTTTCCTGTCACCTTTCTAGTTTGATTTACATCTGGAGAAATGTACCAACAACAAGCAAAGCAAGCAACTGCATGATTGACAATGTAAATGGGAATGAAATGATGACCAATATGAGTCAGACTGGCCGGGTAATTGAAGTTTTCTAGCTCAGTATTGAACTATGGAGCAAGCACCCGTACACCAATTAGTGTGAGCTTTCAGAGGATGGTACATGAGGGGCCGCAGCAGCCGTCGCTCCGGTGGGAGTGATCCGACCGGTGAGCTCCAATCCTCTCTTCTTCCATCATATCGTGCCGTCGTCTGCATACGCAGATGAACAGCATATATATTGTCAGATTCAGATACAAGCCATTCTTTCAGATCAAGTTAGTTTGATGAGTGCGCTGTTACTACTATTGGCTTCATCATCTAATCATCAGTTCAGTTGCACAATTAAACTCCCAAGCCCAATGCAAGTGCGTATGTATGTGGTGTACCGTCGTCTAATGTGTCGGCCGATTTGCAAGATCCGAAATGCAAGAAGCCATCGGCAGATTCGGTAACCACTTTTGAGGAGCATTGGCACCGGCGGTTTTGCTGAAGCCAATTCAAGCCTAATTGATTAGGTGGAAACAATATATCAACATCGCAGTTGCAATCATAGAACGGTAATGATCTACATGGGAAGAACGTAAATTGCAAGAAATCGACATGCCAAGAAGAGCAAGAGAGATCGAGAGGCTCACGTACTTCGCCATCATGACCTTTGCGAACTCGGTGTAGTTGATCTGGCCGTCGCCGTCGACGTCGGCCTCGGCCAGCATCTCGGCGAGCTCGTCGTCGGTGAGGCTGTCGCCGAGGTTGTTCATGACGTGGCGGAGCTCGTCGAGGGAGATGAAGCCGTTCTGGTCCTTGTCGAAGATGCGGAAGGCCTCGCGGAGCTCGTCCTCGGCGTCGGCGTCGCGCATCTTGCGGGCGAGGAGGTTGAGGAACTCGGGGAACTCGATGGTGCCGCTGCCGTCGGCGTCCACCTCGTCGATCATGTGGTGCAGCTCCGCCTCCGTCGGGTTCTGGCCCAGAGAACGCATCACCGTACCGAGCTCCTTGGTCGTGATCGTCCCTGCATGCACATGCATGGAAATCAACTAATCGATGCATCAATGCAATGCTAATCAAACCAAGCCAAGGCACCTCAATCAATTACCGTCTCCATCTTTGTCGAAGAGGCTGAAGGCCACCCGGAATTCGTCGATCTGCTCTTTGGACAGCTCATCCATTCAATTCCAACTAGGAATGATGTATGATGGATCGGTCGGGACGAAAGAATTTGGCGATCAGATTGCAGCCCCTTCGTGTATCTTGTACGTTATTGTTCTGGTTGTTGTGTTGGCTAAAATAAGGATGAGGGCGTGAGTCACCTGGTGATGTTCTTGTGTCTTTCATGGTTGCACTGCGCAGAGGATGTAATGGAGCCTGGACAGGATTGGCTGGGTGAGCCTTTCGGCTGCCGTTAGGCCCTGTTCTTTTCAGCTTATAAAAGCTGCTTTTCGACTTTTCTACAGTAACTAGCTTTTAAACGGAGTATTTTTATCAAGATAGAACCTACTAGTTAATTGTAGTGCATACTTTACTGACTTCATTTATATCGGCAAAAACCGCACTTGAGTTTCTATTACTCTGTAATCTCTCGTACAAACAGCCCAAAAGCCACAAGCCGCAGCCAAAAAGAACATGCTCTATGTTTTTTCTCTAGTACAAGTGTTTGTATGAATAAATTGAATATCAATAAATTGATAAGCTGTTTTGAAAAGATCGTTTCGATAAACCATTTCAAAACGGTGACAGAGAAGCGATCTCGTTTGTTTATTCGAGCGAAGCCATAAATTATAAATCATAAACTAAAACTAAAAAGGAAGTGACGCGCTAGAGAAAGGAATCCTTACTGTGAATACGTTGCAGGGCATGCAAAATTACGCATGTCAGAGCGGCTTCATCTCTCTTCAACTACTGCAAATACGTACAGAATCTGCTCAGGTTACTGCATGCATGCTGCTCCACTCGTCTCTTTGTTTCGTAAGGCTGTCACGCTCGCATTTGTGAATCGGGTAGAATCGCATGAAATCAAATTCAGGTCGTAATACCAGTTCTCGTAAACAACAAGATGCTTCTGTTCTGTGGCGCGCTCGCTTATCCTCTGACAGAGAAGAACAGTTGTCTAATGGAATAGTTTTGCACTGAAGCAGAAGCAGCCTGTAATCGCAATACCTATCTTTATCCAAAAGGATCAACAAGAAAGGAAGGAAAAGCAGACGTGCTGGAATATCACCACGAGTTTTCCATGTAAAAGAGCACCTTAGTTACCATGGAATATCACCAAATTCAAAAGAGGCTCCACACTGTTCAAATGTTTTTTTCTTTTCTTTTCTAGAGAGAAAGCATATGTGCTGAGAGATTTTATTTTTCTCCAAACCAAGCATATGTTGCAGCATATAACCCTGGACGGCTGCAGATTTTCCGAAACGAATAAAGTTAGCACCAAATCAATGACAACGCTTTACAGAGACTTGTGTTCCAGACTCAGAGATGTAGACCTGTAGTGGTGCCAGTCAGTGAGCCATAATCACAGCAAAAAGATGCTGCTACAACTAAAAAAATTCTGATTCCTAATCTCAGAAACTTTTCTGGCTACAAGCTCACAATTGGTTCCCAGGTGCAGAAGTGGCATGTCTAAGCTAAGATGCATTGTGCAATTCATAAAGGAGCTCATAATAATCAACTAAAATTCCACTTTTAGCTCAGCACCAACAGCTACCAGACTGCTAGATGCTCAAGAACCAAACAGTTTTGCTCGAATGCAGATGTTTGGCCGACTTAATTTTGCTGCAACATCAGACTATCGGGCTGATTGGTACCGGCCCAACATCCGGCTCAATCTTCAGAAGATTCTTAATCAAAGGGGGAAAAAAAGAGACCTTCCGGTTGAGGTAAGATAGAGAGCAGTACTACATCATCCAGGATGCAGGCTGCCAGCAAAAGGATGTGCACATATTAATCTTGTCTTCTATATAGCAGATAATTCAATAAGTCAACACTTCTCATTATCACAAAGGTCCATAATACCTTACGCAAAACTGAGATAAATTACCCCTAAAAAAGAAAAACATTACTGGGATACACGCTATTCAAAACCAATACTCGCAGTATCACATCATCTTTGCCTAGTTGGGAATTTAATTCATGAATTCATAACCCTGGAATTAGCTGAATGGTGCTTCCATATGCACCTATGCCCCAGCTGATGGAATAGTTGTATCGATGTTGCTAGGCATCAACATGTTGAAGCCATCAGCTGCTGTCGATATGATCATCCCAGGTATCTGTGGGTGCCAGTGCAATTCTTTCAAATCTTTCTGGCCCTGCACAAAAAATAAATGAAAATCATATATTTGTTTCTTTACAAGCAACAATGCTGTTGAAGAAAAATGCTTCAGCCACAAAAGATGACAAAATGAAAAAGAATAGCAATCTTAGTGGGGCCATGAACTGGTGATGTTGCAATATCTTGATTAGAAAGTGAGAGCGCCAAAAATTAAATTTGCCAGAAGAAATGTGATAATAGTACCTGATGAACAAAGAGAAGTTGTGGGGGCAAATCTCCAGGAGCATTTGTCTGCTCTTTCATCTTTGCTTTGAATTCGGCCTCCTCTTCTGCATCCTTTTCCAATGAAAGATCCCAAATTCTGAAGACAAAAAAATTCAGGATGTTATAGCAAAGCAATTCGAGGTATCAGAGAATAGTAGGCAAAACATTTAGGCAATTTGGCGCACTTAAAACATGAACTACAGGTGGGAAGGAGGCAAGGAGACTTACGTCAGTTGATGGTCAGCAGATGATACAGCCAATGTTGATGCTTCATGTGGACTCCATTCCACAGATGTAATCGGGTGCTTGTGGTATTCAAAATGTGCTACCAAGGAGTCATCCTACCATTACAATAGAAAGCATAAGGGAAAATGATTTTATGTGAACAAATCATTTACAAACAATACTAAATAATAATGAAAAATAAAAGAAAATATTATTGGTTGTATATAATATATAGCCAAATATGTTAATACAAAAATGGTAACGTACCATACTAGGTTATGTCTGGCTGCACTAATTTTTGCACAAGAGTGCACAATGTATATACTATGTACTACCAGCATATATCTAACTTGATAAATCTAGTAGCAACACCATGCCATATTTTCATCCATGAGAAGGTTTACTCATCTTGTATTATCTTCAAAAGACCATACATAGATGGAGGCAAACAGAAGCCCAACAAAAAAAACAGAACACACAGACAAAAACGCCAGTTAAGTGGGTTGTCTGAAACTGACAAGCATAGAGAGTTGTGCTTTATCAAGCCAAAAGTACCTTGATTAATCTAAGATCACGAATTGAGAAACTGCCATCATCACATCCTGAAGCTATCATACAGCTAGCAAGCCTGATGATGAAAGTCAAAATATGTATAAAATATTATGTATAAGAAATGACAGTGCTCATGAAGATAATAAAAACTCTCACTAGATATACCGATTCCATGAGATAACATTCACGTCAGCATTGTGAGCCTTAACAGAAATACAGGGTTTCTTCCCTTCCCGTATATCCCATATAGATATTGTTCCATCCACTGAACAAGAGGCAAATATGTCGGCTTCTGTGGGACTCCACTGCAAGGATATAATTATCATAGTTGAGATAATCAATTTTTCTAGAGCAAATAGGAGTAGAAATATGATACATTATTCAATGGCATGCCTGTAGATCTTCAACGCTTGCAGAGTGTCCAACAAATGGTTTTGTATCTACGTTCCAATTGTTTGAAGTCGGCTCCCACAGGTGAATGCACTTGTTGCAATCACCTGCATAGGCAAAGCATTAAATTGGTCTATATAAATTTCCATATACCAAATTAAATGATGCTGTTGTGATTTATGAACATAGGACAGAGATCCACATGATACATTAACCTGGTAACATTTTAAACACGATAGTAGAGGACAAACATTGTAACATGGATAAGATCTAATACGCACCAGAAACAAGTCTTCCAGTAACAAGTGGACTCCAATCAATTGCATAGCCTTCATCTTTATGGCCACCAAATATTTTCACAGGGACGTGATTATGGATTATGTCATCTTCTTTGTGTGCAACTGTTCCTGAGTCTCCTAATGAATTAAGGAAGGGTCTGAAGTCCCACACCTGCATATATAGCAATGGAGCGGAAAGTTAATAATTATACACAAAGAAGTAGCCGTGCAGTACATTCTGTTCTTGGGCTAGTTTTTCAAAAGGAAATACTATGCATATACTATACGTTCTGTTCCTGGGCAAATAAGACGGGATTAATGCACAAGTTTTTTTTTTGAGACTCGGGATTGATGTGCAAGTTGAGTGGGCCAACCATTACAGTAAATAAAAGAGAAATGTGAGGGGCAAAATGAATTACCTGAACATGACCTGTGTCTCCCCATGTAGCACATAGATGTGGTTGTTGAGTCATTGAGCGTATCCGGTTTACACAACCAGCGTGAGCCACCTTTTTTAGCTGGTACAACAAAACAAATTATAAACTATCAAAGGGTCATGCTGAAATCTGAAACAATTACTTCCATGGCGAAATTTGGAGTTTCGCAATTGAAGAAAGAACATACTTGTACAATGGGCTTTGTATCTTCATTGACTTCTTCATCTTCTTCATCACTGCTGCTGTCACTATCCATATCGTCGTCACCATCAACTGCTGAAGCTGGTACAGGCTCCCGTTTCTTCCCATTTATGTTTGAAAGCTTGAAAATACCAACATAATTCCACGAAGCCTTCTCAGCCTGAAAAAACAATGAGTCAAGTTTGTAGTATACAGAAACTATGCTCACAAAAGATTTGGGTTGCGGAGCACTGGAGTGGACAAAAATATTTATTGAAAAAAAAACAGTGCTTAAGCAAGGATCAAAAGTTTCTTATCATGAGTCAATGACATAATCACATTAACTTCCATCGACATCACGTCATTTCTTCAAGCTCAAAAACCCAGTGTGAGATCAATAGTAAAGTTAAATGTCATGCTTATGTAGCAAACCAAGTTGAGCTCATTTGCAAGCCATCATAATTTCGTGGAGCCTATGGGCAAGTACGTGTTCAACCAGTAACAGGAATAACCATGAAACACCATGACAACATCATGGTATAAGTGGCAGGAAGCATTATCATAAGTTTATTGCATGGTTTTTCTGTTTTTAAAGCTAAGCAATAACATTTTGTTACAGATAGGCAACATTGCAGCACTCTCCCATGAGAATTTCTGTACAAGTAAGACTCAAAACATGCATGATTAGCTACTACCAACTTAGAAACTCAAATACACCCTTACATGTTATGATTTAGAATACCAAAAAATCACAATCTGCTCAATCCGCATGGATAAGATCAATCACAACCCTTACATGTTATGATTTACATGTTATGAAGAGCAATCCCAATTTTGTTGGTAACAGGCACCATCAATTGTACTACATAGAGGTGAGAATATTCTACATCGTTCAGTCTGAAAAGAATATCTCCATCTAGAATTTAAAGGGAGTAAAGAGAAGCGCAACCTGAGTTCCAGCAGCGCCGTATAATGTATGCGGGAACTCTGATCGGACAAGGCCAAGTTGATCACGCACAACATCAAAGCTACAATGGAAGGTAAATCGTTGAGAATAGACCACAATATCTTGGATTCAAATTAGGACATGAACAATGCACCTTGTGGAGAAAATTTTACCTCAAGCAAGGCCAGCCAATGCTAAATCCTCGGAGATAATTGTAAGCCTCAGGATCAAACTGGAGCTCCTCCCCCTCTTCTAGTGCATCTACACCCGGTTGCCATACCTAAAAAGAACCACTCGTTGAGTGTAATTCGTGCATAGACACAATCCGCATCTTCTTACCAAAAGAAGAGATTAATTGATTCGTCTAGGCATCTGTTTATAAGTAAGATGGGTTATTTATCCCTCACCTTAGCTGGGCCTGAAGCTATCGCAGGATTAGAAGACGAAGAAGCTTCACCCTTCTTGAAGCCAAGAAAACATCAAAATTAGAAGCAAGCAAAGCTCATAACTTCCAGCAGAGATAAAAAATATGGATCGAACACAAGTTGATACAAAGCCGCGTACCTTGGTCTTGTTCTTGGATTTGGCCTTCTTGGCCCTCTTGATGGTGCGACCCATCGACTGTTTCCGTCAAGGAAGAGAGCGGCGTGGCGCGCAGGGGCGGACCTAACGTGGGACATGGGGGTTCAGTTGAACCCCAAAAATATGGAAAAATAAACTGCTACTGGTAATCCACAACGCAGCAAGCAAATCCACCACAAACTCCATGGAATGGACTATCCATCCCAGAAAGGAAGATTTGGATGAGATTGCTCACGGAAAAGAAAAGATCCTCAGGAGCAAGCTAGGGCTTGCTTACCAGCGAAAGAAGAGAAAAATCCGGCAGAGCGGAGGACGACGACGACGCCTAGGAGAGAATAATTCCTTCGCTTCGAGGGTTAAATGACGTTGGCGTGAGAATTTGAGACAAACGGCGAAGCAATAGCCGCCGCCGCCGTCGCGACGAGATATGGAAAAGAGTTGGGCTGTAATAGGGATGGCAATCGGGCGCGGCGGGGACGAGGGGCGGCGAGGGGCAGCGAGGAGCGGCGGAACAAGGGGCGGCGAGGAGCGGAGATTTGGTGTGTCGGCGAGGAGGAGAGGCGGCGGAACGAGGGGCGGCGAGGCGCGGCGAGGAGCGGCGGAACGAGGGGCGGAATGAGGGGCGGCGGCTGGGACTGGGATCTGGTGTGTCGGCGAGGAGGAGAGGCGGCGGCTGGGATCTGGAGGTTTCGGTGGATTGGACTTTGGGACTCTGTCGACCGAGATTTGGAGGCCGCGTGGTGGACTGGACCGACTGGTGGATGTTAGGGTTTGCTGGTTTTAGGAGGGCGGGTGGCCGGAGCCGGTGGCCGGAGGAAGGGGTGGAGAAGAGGGTTTTTGGTATTGGCGGCGGCCAAGCAGCTGCTGTATATGCTACCTCAGGGTTTCATAATCCCCAGTGGAGAGAGATGGGCCGGGCCGGACCAGGCTGAGATCATCGTGTGCATCACTGAATGGGCTTTATATCTCATCGAACATCTACGTCTAGGACTGAGTAGCCGTCAGCCACGGATCGAACAGTGGCCTTTTTATGTTCGTATTTATATTTTTTTTAAGGAATCTGAATATGTTTGAATATGAATAGGATATTGTAACGAATACGAATTGAATATCTACTCGATTTGGTCGGATGAGAATATTCCATATTTTCATGGCATAATAAAGTCTAGCAAATTGACATATATGTTATAGTAATATTTATACCCATTTTTCTCTAGTTTATCACATAGTCATTGATCATTGGTGCTATTTTATCATTAATTCTAACTAGATATATTATAAATAAATCAGTTACAAACATATCGAAATGGGCTAAAAAGAGCATGCAAAAGCTTTATTGGGATATGCCAAAATAAAAAAACATACAAAAGCTAAATTAGAGTCCATCATGACGACAGGCTCATCGAGATAATTGAAATGCATATATAATATGCCTCGATTTGATGATTAAATGCAAAAGATACGCCAAGTATCCCTTTACAGGTGACAGTACAATATTCTGTGATGTTTCATTTGTTTAATAACTTCTTGTTTAATAATAATGAAATCTGTGACTTTAATTTGCACGAGCTGATCGATGTTGTCGTTAATCGGTTTGTGCTGATAATAACATGTGGCACGAAGCAATTGAAATAAAATCTTAATATCAAATTTCTCGTTGCAATATTCGGTATTGCCTGATATTGTTTCACTCTTAGATTCAGTGCATCAATGTATTCCAATGTTGAATGTCTCTGTCGTTTTTCATGCATGTCTATAAAGTCATAAACGTGTGTATCCGTTCGCGCGCACCACGCGAGTTCATTATTCATCCACACAATCGCGCGCTCACAGAGCCGACATGGCCGGCTCTGCCGTGGCCACCGCCGCGGGCTCCCCCACCTGCCACAGGAAGGGCGCCTCGGCGTTGCCGTCGCTGCAGTAGAGGCACGGGTGCTGCTCGAACCCCTGCTCGTTCAGTACCTCCCTGGCCCTCGCCACCAGCTCCCGGTTGCTCAGCGGCGCCGGGTGCGACCCCAGCACCGTCTGTATCGCGTTGCTGAACGCCCCGCAAGCCTTGCCCCCCACCGCCGCCGCCTCGTCGTCCTCCGCCACGTCCGCGGACGTCTCGTCAGTCTGGCACCCGCTCAGCAGGATGCCCTCGTCGGGGCGTGACGGCAGAGTGCTGCCGTGGTGTTTGTGGAACTTGGCACTGGCGTCAGCGCCGAAGAGCGCGACGAGGTGGTCGCCGACGTGGTGGGAAGCGTCTACGCCCGAGGCGCCGGAGAGGTGGTCGATGAGGGCGGTGTAGGGAAGAAACCGGGTCATGCGCACGGCCGGCGTGGAAGCTGGTGCACCGCCGGAGAGGACGGAGGGGCCGATCTGCTCCTTCTCGTTGTCGATGAGGCCGCCGCTGTGGCACGAGTCCGACACCATGGTGAAGCTCGCGCCCTCCGGCACCTGGTCCACGAGCTGCCGGAAATCGACATCCGTGATGAGGTTGAAGTCGCAGGGCACGATGGCCTCGTCGCGCTTGTCGTGGCCGTGGTGCGGCTTCACGGGCGGGATGAGCGTGCCGTGGCCGCTGTAGTGGAAGAAGAGCACGTCCCCGGCCGCCGCGCGGGCGACCATGTCGGCCAGCGCCCGCTTGATGTTGGCGCCGGTCGGGAGCACCGGTGAGCCGCGCTCGTCCGTGAGCACGGTGACGTCGGCGGCCGCTAGGCCGAAGCGGTTGAGGAGGGTGTCACGCATGGCGAAGACGTCGTTGATGCAGCCTTGCAGCTCGTTGGGCGTGCCGGCGTAGTTGCAGCCGACCAAGGTGGCCAGCGTCTTCTTCTTCCCCTCCATGTTCTTAATTTTCAGTGTACGTTTCTCTCAGTCTCTCTAGTCGCTAGTGCGTGCGTGCGTGCGTGCGTGTGTAATTAGATGGGTGGATGGATGAAGAGATCAGGCTGCAGCTAGCTTCTTGTGCATGTACCAAAGTTTCAGAGAGACCCGGCCCTTATATAGAAGAATAATAGCATGTTTTTTGTGGCTTTTAAAAGTGGTTTTTAACTTTTGTTACAGTATCTAAATTTTAAATAAAGTATTTTTTCGAGACGGGGTCTATAAGTTAATTGCAGTATTCATCAAAAGGCCCAACATTTGTACCGGTCAAAATTACAAGCAAGTATCTCTCTCTGTAATCTCTCTCGTGAACAGGCTAAAATTCAAAAATTTCAGTCATAAGCCAAAAAAAAATAACATGCCCTAAGGCCCCGCTCGGTTGTGCTGAAAAATAGTAGCTTATGACTTAAATTGCACTGTAACTGACTGAAATTACACTGTAGTTAAGGGTGGCTTATTTGACGTAATTAAACTTAAAAATTTTAATAATAGAAAAAATATGTTAGTTCATCACGGACAACGCAAACGAATATAGGAAAAAAATCAGTAAAAAAAACTAAAAAAGCCAAAAGTTTAGAAAAAGACGAAATTTATGAATAGTAAAAAATAAATCAGAAACCAAAAGCTCAAGCCGAAATGATCGTAGTGTAAATTTGTTGCTTATGGTTGCAAGAAACATTTGTGTTTGGGTTAAGCAAACCATTTCTGGCTGTTGCTGGTTGTAATTAGCGACAGTTCAGGTTTCTTCTCTCTTCACCATTCCCTTCGAAGCGGGGGAGAGACCTAGCTAGCCAGAGTTTGCGTGCAAGAAACGTGGAAGCTACCAATGTAGTTGGTCCTGCCTTAAAGCATAACCCTCCTTATTTTCGGCTCTCTAGTTAGTAATATATATAACTCAGCATCACATATATATAGTAGCAACTTCCCATTAATTCCATCCATTAATCTGATGCTTAGCTACATAGGGTATTAAGCTTCCGGCCGGTTTGCTAAACGCATATGTCTAGCACCCGCCGGCCAGTTGGATCATCTTTGCTTCTACGTGTACATCTCTACTAGTTTCTTGCAACCAGTACGCATGCGTGTGTCGGTGCGTGTTTGCACTGTATAGCGAAATTAATTAGCGATGGCGTGCACCATTGTACAACACAACAATACACCCGTGAGCTTGCTCCTTTGAGATGATCACAAGACTTAGGAGAATACAAATGTTGACGTATATTAACGTTAATATATGCACTACGTACATAAATTCATTCTAGTGAAGTTCAGTACAGCTTTTTTCCCTTTCGAGGAGAAGTTTAAGTAGTGGTTGCCCATGGGAAAATGACGTACAATCCTTTCCCAGAAGCTGAACTAAGCCGTCCAAGCTGAGCTAAGCAGAAGAGGTGCACATCCCGTGTAGGACCGAAGATGGTGATTAGAGAGATGAATAGGAACCACATGGATAACGGTTTCTTTAAAATCTTGTCACAAGATTGCTAGTGTCTTTTACTCTAATAGCTATGACACTACTACAGATAAGGTTATACTGGACGTCTCATCACAGATGGTTCTACAAAATTTGTCAGTGCTAAGCTGCCATGTATTTATTTCAGATAATTTTACTAATGTGACCATCTATGTTGCAGTCGATGGTAAGAACTGCCTGTGATGTATGGACTTATCACAAATAGTTTTTATGAAAAGCCGTCAGTGATATATCACAGATGGCTTTTTAGAAAACCATCTGTGATGACTTACTTATCACAGACGGATTGTGAATGGAAGCGTTCGTGATATTCACTGTGTTAGTAAATACCATCATCCTGACAGATATTGTCTATTAGGCGACGGTTTTGAGGCGATTTGGTGAAAGGAGACCGAAGATTTGGAAAGGTGCTTGTGTATCCATTTGTTCTCACTGTTTTAAGGTTAGTAATTGGTACTATATATAATGAAATGTATTATATTCTAGTTAGATTTGTGCACTTTTTAGTTGTAAGGAAAGAGAGATCTATCTTAGTAGTTTTTTCTCCAATTTAAAAGTGGTCTTATTTCTATCTATTTTAATTCTTACTAGATTAGTTTAGGAATCATAGCTAGCTAATTTAGATGGACAAATTATGGTGAATGATAATTATGTGTAAGAGTGCACATACATATAATGGCTACCTAGGAGAGCATTAATCTAATTTAATATTAATTTGTTATATGCGTAGCGTAGATGGACCGAAACTAGATGTACATTGAAAACCATGTGAGTGAAGAGTGCATCGATGACATGTCTGCTTTTAAAAGAGTTGCCGAGCAGGATATGTTGAAGAGTGGAATGAAATTTATGTACTGTTTATGTATTGATTGCGAGAATCTTAAGATGTTTATCAATTCAGCGCAAATAGAAGTACACTTGATTCAAAGGGGTTTTTAAAAGGGTATACATGTTGGAGCAGTCATGGTGAAGAGCAGATTATACAAGAAGGTAGTAACATCGTCGAAGGAGACAATGTTATACCAGATGTTGATTATTCTTTCGATGAGGATAGGTTATATGATGATAATCTAGATCAAATGTTTCGTGATACAGAAGGGAACTATAGTGAGAGAAAGTTTGGTAAATTCAAGGGCTTGATGGAGCACTTGGAGAAATCATTGTTCTTGGGCTACAAGTCGAAATACACAAGGTTGCCATCTATGCTTGAACTGCTGAAGTTAAAGGCAAACAATAGTTGGTCCAACAAGAATTTGATGGCATTGTTAGGTCTCTTATCGGACATGCTTTCAGAGGAAACACATGTTACCCAAAACCACGTACCAAGCCAAGAAGGTTGTTTGTCTCTTGGGAATGAAAGTAAAAAAGAATGCATGCATATTCGAAAGACTGTACCCTATACTGTAAAGAGTATGCAAATATGCATGTATGTCCGGTGTGCAAAGCATCCTGATATAAGTGTAAGAATTACTCCGTTGATGGTGAGGGTATTGAGGTGACACAAGGACCTTCTGCGACCTTCTGCTAAGGTGATATGGTATCTGCCTGTAATTCCCCATTTGAAGCGTTTCTTTGTGAATTGAAAGAATGCAACATTGTTGTGTTGGCACTTGGAGGAGCATAAGAAAGATGAAAAGATAAGACACCCTGTTGATTTTGCCTAGTGGAAGAACTTCGGTGTGGAGCCGAGAAATATAAGGTTTGGGTTCAGTACATATGGAATGAATTCTTTCGGTAACATGAGCAGCTGACATAACACTTGGCCCGTAAATCTATATATCTACAATCTTCCTCCTTGGCTATTTATGAAGAAAAAGTATATTTTGATGCATTACTTATCCAAGAGCTGAAGTAACTTGGAAATAATATTGATGTGTATCTAGCATCATTGCTAGAAGATCTTGTAACATTGTGGAAGGAAGGGGTGCAGGTATGGGATGTAGACAAACGAGAAAACTTCACTCTATGCGCCATACTGTTATGCACCATCAATGATTTTTTTGCCTTTGGTAACATGTCAGGCTTGAGTAAAAAATAAGCCAAAGCCTATCCTCACTGCTTAGGCGATACCAAGAGTGTGTGGCTGAACAACTCATGTAAAACTGTGTACATACATCATCGTAGATTCCTTCCCAAGTATCACCCATACTATAAGATGAAGAAACAATTCGACGGAAAGAAGGAGGATAGTTAAGCTCCAAGGCCTTTTAGAGGGAAAGAGGACTATGATATGGTTGAGGATATTAATGTTGTGTTGGGAATGGTCATAAATAGAGGACCAGTCCGAAGAACATCTGAGAGAAGTGGTCAATTTTTTTGGGACTTATCTTATTGGAAGAACTTACAAGTTTGTCACTACATCGATGTCATGTATGTGGAGAAGAATGTATGTAATAGTTTGATTGGTCTCTTACTGAACCTTCACGACAAAATAAAGGATGGTGTCAGTGCATAGTGTGACTTGGTTGATACGAACATAAGGACCGAATTAGCACCGAAACAGACCGATAAAGGCCGAACATACCTCTCCCAGCTTGCTACACTCTATCCAAGGTTAAGAGAAATGAATTGTACTAGAGCTTGCATGGTATGAAAGTTTTTTTCGGTTACTCCGTCAGCATAAAGAAACCTGTTTTATGAAAGATTTAAAATTGATTGGTATAAAGTCTCATGATTGTCATGTGCTGATGACACAAATACTTTCTGTTGCAATCAGAAGTATCTTGCCGAACAAGATCCGAGTGATAATCATGTGGTTGTAACTTTAAGAGCATGCTTGTCATAAAGTACATGAATGAGGATCAGATGTCGTTCATGAAATATCCTTTCCTCCATCCAGATATATGGGGCGACTTTGTGGGTATGAAGACAACCGCCGAATTCCAGGAAGAAAGCATGGTGTACAAGGCAATCTAGTCCTAGAACACTCACCCTAACAAACTCGGCATCACTAGGTATGTGGGTAGAATCCCACAATAGAGGAGGGAGGATGAGGAGGCAATCCCGTTAGAGGCCTCCCCACTATTTGCCAGGATCACAGACAAGCGTGCCCAAAATTGGTTAAGGGCGAGGACATCTAACATGTCTTTGAGCACCATATCCTTCAAGAACCCAGCAAATTAGGAAATCTCATAACACTTGGTAAGATATCGAACTATTTAGCTGGTAATATGTCCATAATTACATAGGAATTGAAATAACATGTTGGTCTCTTACAGGAAACGTTGACTACGTAATCCTCCTAAGGCAACTTCCAGGCCATCAGGGAAAGGGACATATTATCCAAGGCCTTGGAAAATAAGGAGCACTTAGGTTGTACACGAGGCCTTGAGGTTTACATTTCTTAGAGGCAAAGATTCCCAGATGACTCCGACTCGTACAAGAGTCAGAAGAGATCAAAGGCCAAGATTCATGCAGAATTTTTCAGGAAGCTAGCACGTTTGGAGGAAAAACTAGAGTAAGTGCTCATCCAGTCGTAGGCCATCCTTGTTATTGTGCAAACTAGTCTACATCACCGTCAGAGTAGCTGTGCATCCACACACCAATCTAACCAAAGCGATGCCTAACTTCCGATTGATGACATCTAGGTAATGTATATCTTTGGAATGCTCCAAAGATAGACCTATAGGATGCCTTAGCTAATTGTGTATTGTTTTATAGGAGCCAACGCCCCTAAAAGCTCCAAATGAGGCTAGTTGGGTCTATTCCTATTGAGGCTGAGCAGGGGATGGCATTTCTATGCTAGGAGTGTCAGAACTCGGGTTAGCAAACCCAGATTCTCTATGATTCCACCGCACTATTCTTTGGATCAGTAGATAGTACTCACAGATACATTACTGTATATAAAAACATATCATGCAGAAGCGTAAATAATACAATAATACTTACTCATGGGCCAATTAGGCTGAAAACAATAAAATGCAGTAGCGGAAACTTTATACAGATGGGACCCACAGGATTTGCCCATAGGCAGCCAACTGGGGTTCACGACCTAGTCTATGGCCTCATCATCTTCCAGCTCTGTCGACCCCTTTTTAAGCACCGCAGGGCTTGACTTTTTTTTATTTCTGACTGAATGATGGTAACTAAGCAAGAGTGAGTATGACGGTACTCAGCAAGCCACCACACAGGGTGCAATAATAATAAATGCAAGGCTGTCAAATGAGGCTTGAGGTTCTTTTATTTGCTCAATGCGACATTTGCAATAATCATAATTAAAATTCCTATAACTTGTCATTTTATAAACATGCTTTAAAGAGTTTGAAATTGTGCAATATTTATAGCGGTGTAAGTTCCATCCACCTATGCTAGCTTTTTATCATTATGCCACTTCCATCTTATCAACCACGCTGGAGTACGTCCCTCCAGGAAAAAGTCAAAGTCAGAGTACATCCCTCTGATAGGTTTTTGTCCCACCCACAAAGGTTTTTGAAATAGAACTAACTCGAGGAAGATCCCATGTCCACCCTTGACCGTGGGCACGACTATTTGAATAGTTTATACTTTGCAGAGATTGTACACTTTACCCACAAGAGACGATCCGCTCGTTGCTCCACACGATTCCTTAGTCATATGGTTGAGTAGACCATCACAGTGACTTTTCAAAATTCCTGGCCCCTTTGTCATCTCACCCTGTGGGCTGCTCCCACTACGGTGGGTCCCGCACTTTGCACGGGATGTAACCACGGAAACTAGCGCATTCAGACTCCACTCTCCACAACGCTAGCATGGCTGGAAATGTCACCCTCCTCTTGATCTCCCTTTAGGCCTCCCCTTGCCCTTGTAGCATCCACTCCTTTCCCTACTGGTGAGATGAGTTCCAGGGGTTCGATAGATTTACTTAGCCAAGTTGCAATTTGCAGACTTGTGGTTGTACTGTTTTACACGGAGAAGTCATCACAGGATTAAGTCCTTAATGCGTCCGGGCAGTTCAATCCACAAACCACATATTCTCGTGCTACTTCCGCACCAACCACTTTTACCACCCGCCCAGACAGGTATAGTAGGTTTTGAGAAGCATAAAAATAAGTAGTCACAAAGTATTCAGCCACGTACATTCCGTGACTGTCCCCAAAACAAGTTCTTATGTTTTTAAAGATTGATGATCAGGGCAACTAGCGCCATAGACTTGACAAGACTAGCATGGCATTTAATATGACTTATAGCTAGTAAATATTATCATTAATATCTGTGGTGACAAGGATCAAGTTATTCAAGTGTCAAGGGATGGCATATTAAATTTAATACAACATCAAGTGGTCATGTAGCTACCTTAAGCTTTGACATACATTTACATAGTAAATTAGGCATGCAATTTGATAATTTAAAGGAACATAATTTTTCATAAAATATAGGATTAATATGATCAAAGTGATGACTTACCTTACTTGGTGTACCACGACCTTGATTGAGCTAAGTCAAAGCATGTTCAGTCAGCGATCTCAACTTCCTAGTCGTCGATTTTACTTGAGTCTTGATCTTGTTCAAATCTGTCGCCCCATCGAGTCTTCAGATTCTAATACGCGGCAAAAAAAGAAAGACCAAATAAATCCAAATACTTTAAATGCCCAATTTAATTTAAATTATACATTTGTTATGATTTGAGAATAGAAGGATGATTCGGATTAGTGTGCTGTAAACACAGCGGCAGATGAATTGGGTAAGAGAACGAATTATCTAAGTAGCTTTACCGTGAAGGAAAATTAGGATAAAGGGGGATCAGAGGTGAAGACGTATCTACAGGGATGTATCCACTTTGGTATAGGAAGGGGCCAAACATGGCTGATTGGGGAAAGGTGAGGCTCGATCTTTTGTTTGATGACTTTCTTTTTATTGATTCACATTTATCAAGGAAGTTCTATGAGTCAGGTAGGATTATGGACAGGTAAAAGAGGTTATCGAAGATAGTAAAGAGGAACAGAACTTGTGATTTTAGGATGCGGAAGTTTTACAGAAGATGAGTATAATTTTAAATACTCAGTGTAACTTTGATATTTCATGTGGCAATAATTATCTGAGATTGCAATGTCCAACTTAATGAACCATTATTTTAACTTCTTAATTAAATGATGGGGTTGGCCATTTTAGTCCAGTCGTTATTATGAGCAAAGTTAATCTTTCTGCTTGATCAACAAAATTATTAGAAATGGCCAACAATTGTGTTTTACTAAAAAGGGATGCTATGAATTTATAGGGATCTTCTTAAGAAAGCTATTTCTTTTATTATTAATTATTTTCGACTATTAAATTTAAATCCTGAGATAATGATTGGAGATTTGGATGTGAGACAAAGATTAAGGATTGCTTTTTCTTGTTCAAGAATTCTTAATCGTAGACACCCGTTATTTTAAATCTTAGCATTTTAAGAGAAATGTTAAAGTCTTTACCACAAATATTTTAAGCACTTTGTGAAAAGATAGCCTTCATGATTTTAGAGATAAGTAAACCACACTTGTTATTTTATGTGGCATGCAAATGATTTTTTAGGGTTAAACTCATTAAGCAAGGTAGCTTCGAATTCTTACTGTGGAAATGGTATATTTGATGATACATTCATTCATATTATTATATTAATTACCTTTGTGGCCAATGTCTTATTTGCCATGGATTTAGACAAGATGAGATGGTATAATTCCTAAGCTTCGTGATTAAATCATTTAGTCATGATATTATTATTATTATTTTATTAATTTTCATGTTAATTTCTTGATAATAGGAAAAGAGTTCATGGCATAGACTTTCTTTAATTAATCTTGTACATGAGGATTAACTTATTAGTCTTGATGGCATATAATTAAACTAACCAATGTTAAGTTTTTAATTTAGTTGCATAAGTCTTTTCATTATGAATTTACAAGTGATTTCTTATTCTTATTGTCATTCACAACTTATTTTAATGTACGCATAAACATTGTACATGGTTCCATCATTTAGCCCAAAAAGATGAAGAGCTTTGTAGCCTTTTCTGGCTGGGCCCACATGACAGTCACAGAGAGAGGTGTCTTCGGCTAGCTGAGAACAGAGCAGAGGCAACAGCGGAGGAAAATAGGGGAGCAGGAGTGGCAGTGAAGCCGTGCGGCGTCGCCGGCGGGGAGCCGCCGGGGAGGCGACGGCGACCGACGAAATGGGTTGCCTCAGCGATGATGGAGCTCAGGGCAGCAGCAGCTCTGGCCGGGGTGGCGCCAAGGCGGGCGGGCGGTGGACCTAGGCGGCCGACGATGAGGGGGAGGCGGGGCGCCGGCGGCTGAAAGGGATAAGGAAGGAGAAGGGGTGTGCATGAGCACGAGTAGGATGGCAGGAGCTCACCTGAACGGCCGGTGTGACCGGAGGGAGGCCGAGTTGAGCCGGCGACGAGCACGGGTGGCGACGCGGTCGGGTCACCGTGCGCGGGGAGGCGTGGGCGGCGGAGGGTGTCGGCCGGCAGTCGGAGGAGCTCTAGTGCACCGAGGAGAAGCTCACAGCACGAGGAATCGGCTTGGGGTCGACTGACGAGGAGGTGGCGGTGAAAACAGCAGTGGGCTGGTCGGAGGTGAGGAAGAGATAGGCGCGGCACACTCAAGCGATGATTTTCGAATCAGCGGTGAGGGGAGGCAGTGGGCGTCAGGGGGCACGCCGCGACACGGTCGGTTGTGGAGGGGATGGCTGAGGCGGTGGAATCGACGCGAAATGGCAGTGGCTGGTGCAGGCACAGACAGCTCGAGCGAGCTCAAATGGGGGGGGGAGGAGGAGAAGGAGTGGGAAGGAGACGAGCTCGAGGCCCCTTATAGGCGAGCGCGCGCGCTTGGTGGAGGGTACGACGATGGCATGGGTAGGGGGTACGCCGGCATGGGCGCCGGCATGGAGTAGGGGGATGGCGTCAGGGTAGGCCGGTGGTAGGGTCGTTGGCGCAGAGGTGATGGGGGAAAACCGGGGGCGGCGCGAAACCATGGTGGATTCGGCGGCTGTAGCTGGTGGGCGCGGCCGAAGCACAGGACCAGGCTGGCGAGTGCCAGGAGTCAGGGAAGGAGAAGGAAGAAAGCAGAGGAGGAAGGAAGACACGCACGGTCGGGTGGGCCGGAGGCCAGAGGAAGGAAGAGGCTGTGCGGGCCGGAGAAGAAAAGAAAATGGGCCGGGGGGAGGGGAAGAAAAGAAATGGGCCGGCCCAAGAGGGATTTTGGGGATTTTAGAAATTTCAGCAATTGGATTAGTAATTAGATTTTCAATTTGAAAGCTTGGCTCAAATGATGATTAAATTTTTAAGATTGTCGAGTTTCGGAGAAATAATTCTTAATTTTTCCGAATTTGAATTTCCAGATACAAAAATTTGGATGGAAGGATTTTATATTGATTTTCAATTTCTATTCTTGGCTTTGAATGGCCAGATTTCAATTTTAAAATTTGAATTTAATACTTCCAAGGGGATTTGGATTTTCTAAATTTTAAACTTTAATTTTTGGTTCCTGGTTCCAAGGTTTCGATTTTTATTAATCGGGCTTTTTGGCAAGAAATCAAACTCAAGAAATTAGAATAATGCCAAAAACTCTTGAGAACAACAAAAATATTTTATAATTTTCGTAATTACACTAGTTCCCTTTTTGGGATGTTACAAGGAGGGACAGTGCTACACAGTGCCCGGCTAGTGTACGGTTACGCCAAGATCCAGGTAGACATTGTGCATGTCCATTTCATGGCCGTCTCGCTAGAGAAGCCCGCAAATGAAGACATCATAACACCAGGGGATGCCGTGCACACTTTTTTCAAGTGGCCAAAGAGGGATTTCGCCTTGGATCCTGCAATGTCGCGATCTCCACATGACCATGCCTCTCTAATAGAACCCTCGATGACTCTACCTTAACCTCCACTTTAGAAGGCCACCGTATCAGCTCCCGCAGAGATGACGCTGAAGAAACAAGAAAAGCGTGCTGAGTCGTCTCTCGAGAAGAGGATACTTAAGGCAAAAATATGACTACCTAGGGCTAAGGATGTGTTCCTAGTCTTTTACCGATCTTGGTGTTTGGTTGGAAGATTGGATTACTAGTATAGGTTGCCGTACTTTTAAGAGAGGTCTTATCTAGTAGCTTGAGTCTCATCATGTGTTGATAGCTCAACCTTACTTGCTCTAGTACTCCATAGCATGAAGCCTATATTTGCGAACGTGTTTTGCAATTAGTTGTGGTTGATGTCTTGAATCCTTGTAACATAGGAGTATACATTGCAAATATGTTTTGCAAGTGTTTGAAGTCCATGTTTCTTAGTCCTTGTAGTATGAGGCTTATATTTGCAAATATATTTTGCAAATGGTTGAAGATCATATTTAATCCTTATGTCATGATTCCAAAAGTGTGCAAATGTGTTTTGTAACTTGTTGGGAATTATGTTTGATCCTTGTGTGCATGACACTATAGTTTTCAAATGTGCTTTACAAAATTTATTGAAGTATATGCACTTCTTAGGACAATTAGAACTATCGCAATGTTGTGTGTGGTACTACCGCTGGGTGAAACTACCGGTGTTGCAATCACGGAACTACCATGTTCGTTGGTGGTCGGAAGACCTGTGTGGCCGAGAACCAACATGGTTAAGACCAGTGTAGTCGAACCAAAGTGGTCGAAGACCTGTGTGGTCAAAGACTATAGTGGTCGAGCCAAAGTGGTCGAAACTTAAGTGGTCGAAACCAATGTGGTCAAAGACCAACGTAGTCATAGACCTGTTTGGTCGAACTGGACAACGTGGTCGGAGAACAACATCGCCAGAGGCCTGTGTGGTCAAGCCAAACAATGTGGTCAGAGATCAGAGTGGTCTGATCAACTCTGTGTCAACGATCCAAACAGCGAGCGGTACTACCGGCTCTGTGAGTGGTACTTCTGAGTTTTAGAACTATTGGCTTGTGTAGCGGTATGTTTTTTCTAGAGAGACACCTGTGTGGTGGTCTTCTTCTCCCCGTGAGAGTGGAAGTTCCACATGTGTAGAGCGGTACTTTTGACCATGGGAAGTACCAAAAATGAATGGCAAAACTATCAATTTTGATTATAACAGCTAGTTTTTTGACCGTTGCGAAGGGGAGCGGAAGTACCAGAAATATAACTATAGTACTTCCGATAATCCTGTTTTTTCTGGTCCTTTGCTTCTAATGGTTAGTTTTTGTGGTGTAGGTATATATACACCCCGTTGTGGTCGGTTGGGGTAAGACTTTTGGTACTCCATTTTGCTTTTCTGAGCTAGTGTGAGGTCCTCCTCTCAATTGTCTATGTATTGCACCTTGTGAGTAAGGGGAAAGGTTCTAAATTGCATGTGTTGCATCTAGAGGTAGATTGAGTATTCACTCGAGCTTGTGCATTCACTGCACGTGGTGAGAGTCAAGCGAGGGGTTTGACTTATTACTCTTAGAGGTTGCTAACTCCTAGATGGCGTTAGAGGCGTTGTGCATAGTGATCTTCTCAAAGAAGATTGTGAGAAGACCCGACGAAGTGTGAAGGTTGGAGCTCACCTACCTGGAGTGGGAAAGATTTACCACTAGTGGATTTGAGGTGGAAGGCTTAATTCGTGGAGTCGGTCTAATTCGTTTTGGGTTACCTCAACGTGGATTAGGGGAGACCGCTCAGAACATGAGTTGTAGCAATTCAGGAATGGAGAGCTCTTGGTGATGGCAATGTTCTGGGGTTTGAAAAGATTTAGAAGGGGTTAGAAAGAGTTAAGAGGGGTCATGGGGTCGTATATAACGGCTTAGAAGAGTGGAAATGGACTCAAATTTATGGAATTCGGTTTTGAGTTGGTTTGAGAAAGGATAAGATAAAAGGCAAATGGATGAACGAATCATGAAGGGACCAAAAGGAATAGATTTCTTACGTAATTTGGAACAACTTTCGTGTTGGCATGACGTCAAGATAAGGCTTGGTTGGAGATTTGGCTCGAAAGGCAACCTCCATGCATGGCTCTGTTTTGCCCGGTTTGCTACTAGTTGGTTCAAGAAGATGAATGGTAGCTGTGGATGAATAGTACCTGATGAATATTTGAGAGACCATGTGGAGGTGACCCCATGTTTGTGATGTGTAAGTGGCACTTGTTTTAGAAAGATTGAGCTTGTTTTAGAAAGATTGAGTTTGGTTTGTGCTGTTTCTGCAAAGTCGTAAGCCCCTGTAAGTGGTCGGAACACCAAGTTACGACCACGAGGTCGGTTGTGCCTTTTACGACCACGTTGTAGGCCGTATGTGGTCGGCAGAATCTGTTACGACCACATTGGCCGTGGCCAAAAGTCGGCTGGAAGGATTACGACCACATTGGCCGTGGTCAAAAGTTGGCTGAAAGGTTTACGACCACATTGTCCATGGTTGGAAGTCACTAGACGGATTTACGACCACGTTGTCGGTAGTCAGATACTTCCATTGACCGTGGTCGGAAGTCAGAGGTTTCGGCTAGCCATGGTCGGAAGTCGGCAGCCAAGTCTTCGACCACGATCGGAAGTCGGCAGACTTCAATCACATTGGTGGGAAACGCGGTCGGAAGGCGTGGTCGGTAGTCGAAAGCGGCTTTCGACCACGTTGACGGGAAACGCGGTCAGAAGGCGTGGTCGGTAATCGAAGGCGGATTTCGACCACGTTATCGTTTGACCACATTGTCTGTGGCTGAAAGCGGGTTTCGATCACGTTGGCGCTTCAACCACGTTGTCGGAATGGCCTTCGACCACATTGTAAACCTCTGTACATGGTCAGAAGAGGCTTCGACCACGCTTTATGTGGTCGGAAGGTGTTTCAATCTTGGTGAAAGCGTTGTACGTGGTCGGAAGGGGCTTCGACCACGGTGAAAAGCAATGAGTGTGGTCGGAAGGTGCTTCGACCACGTTGAACATGGTTGGAAGGGGCTTCGACCACGTTGTGGAACATTGTACGTGGTCGGAAGGGGCTTCGACCACGCTGGGAAGAAGAGAACGTGGTCGAAACTTCAATAGAAGTTTTACGACCACGAAGTTGAAGCGATCGGAGGAGCTATAACGTGGTCGTAGTGACTATGTTAGCAGTCATCGACTTTTAGTGATGGTCATAGCTTCAGTTCAAGCGGTCGTACCAACTTCTAGGCGGTCGTATCACCTTGCAGTGTGTCGTAGGATGTGAGCTTTTCATGTTTTGTGCACTCGACCGGTCGGAAGTAGTTTACGACTAGCTGGGGTGATTTATGAATACATTCTTCTAATGCAAATGTATGATCTCAATGTTTTGTGTGGTGCTGTGTGATGCTTTGCTTGCTGTGTGATGCTTTGCTAGTCTGTGATGCTTGTAGGATCTTGGAGCTAAGTCGTGGTGAGGCATGGATGATCGGGATTAGACAGGTGGTGTTGAGGTCCAGAACGATCGGGAGATGCCGAAGGATGACTAGGCTTGCGAGGTGGCTGCAAGACTTGGACAGCAAGGGAACAGGAAGTTTTCGGGAAGGTGCAGGAGGGGCATTTTGGAGAAATGCACAAAGCCTGCAAAGGAAACTGCTCTCCGGTTAAAGTCTCTGTTAAAGCACTGTAACCTGGCTGTGTTAGCGGGTTGTCGCGCGTGTGTCGTGTGAGTAAAACCCGGTGTTAGTTAGGGTTAACGGGTTACCCCCCCACTAGTGAAGCCTATAAATTGGAAGGTAGAGCACCAGTACTCTGTGAGGTGGTTCCCGAGAAGCTCTGGGTTCTCTTTCTATCTTGTGTGAGTTGTTATCTGGGTTTGAGAGCTTGCGATCCTGGATGGAGTGGCTGTAGAAACCTCCATGAATGAAATCATTCATCTCTGCGCCTGTATTTGAGTTGCGTTATCTGTTTAATGTTTGAATGTCTTGAGTGGTTCTTCGTTGTTCTTCTCTTCGCTTTTGCTTCTTGATTTAAGTCTTTTCGGTCTTGGTCGAAAGCTCTCTCGGTGAAGTCTTGTGAAGATCGTGATTCTCTTGATCGTTTTTCAATTAAAAGTTCAGCATAGACTCTTGAGATCTTAAGCTCTCTGTGTTTCAAGTTTCTTGGTCTATGGATCTTTGAGTTGAGAGTTCTTTAAAATCTTGGCCTGGTGGTTGTGTGCCTCACTGCTTCCTCTGTTTCATTTTCAACCACGCCATTCTTTTCGATCTCAGCAAAGAAGCTTTGACTACTATGATTTTTTTGGACAGAGGATGTGGTCTTACTGTGTTTGAAGTCTCATGACCAATTGAATCGTGAATCAAAAGTTATTTGGATATCAGGTCTTGCGGTCATGCACCTTTCACTTCCTCTGTTTCTTCTTCGACCACGCAGTAAGTATTGTTTGCTTTGTTTTCAGCTGGGTTTGTTGTATCTCTGTTGTCGGTCTATTTTCTCGGCTTCCAGTAAGACTCCACCTTCTAATTTCATAGCTTGGTAGCTATTGGAGAAGAAGGTCTGTGTGAATACTGGGGGAGGTTTGAAGGCACCATTCACCCCCCTCTGCTGCCTGTTCGGTCCTTCAAGTGGTATCAGAGCCGGTTAGCTCTTTGCTATAGATCTTAACTGGTCTTTGGAGCCATGGCAACAGACAAGTATTCCACCAAGCCCCCTCTCTTCGATAGGATTGACTATCCCTTTTAGAAGAGTAGGATGGAGTCTTACATACAGGCTCAGGACTATGCAATCTGGAGGAAGGTGAAAACTCGGTTTGTTGTTCCTACCGATGAAAACATCACAGTGTTGAATATGCCAGATGTGGAGGCAAATGCTAGGGCAAGGAACATCATTATCCAAGGTCTTAGCAGAAACGAGTTTGATCGTATTGCTCATCTTTCGTCGGCCTATGACATTTTGGTGACCCTCGATGCATACCATGAGGGCACTACTTAAATCAAGACCATTCGAAAGGACCAATACAAGTGAGAGTACAACAAGTTTGGGATGCCCACTGGTGAGTCCTTAGATGAGTGCTTTGCAAGGTTTCACAAGATTTTGCGCAACCTCCGGGCAGTTGGTCTTACATACCCTGACTCGGACAATGCTCGACAGATGCTTTCTGCTTTAGATCTATGAGTTTGAGAAATGAAGGTGACCACCATCAAGGACACGACTGACCTCTCGACCTTGACTCTTGATGCATTGTACTCACACCTCAAGACTCACGAGATTGACATTGTCTCTCGCAAGTCAAAATCACAGTCGATGGCTTTGGTCACCGATCCCAGTTCTGCCTCCGGAGCATCTTCTAATGGTGCTATTGGCTTTTCTCTAGTTGCTCTCTGTGAAATTAGTAATGATCAAATTGAGCAGCTTCCAGAGAATCAACTAGCTCTCTTAGCCAGAAAATTTTCACATGCTTACAAGTGGGTTAGGGAGAGAAAGAGAGGAGGGCCGCTGGTTTGTTTTGAGTGTGGTGGCCCCAATCACATTCGAGCAAATTGCCCCAAGTTGGAGAAGGGTAAGAACGACTACGGTGGCATAAGCAAGAACAACTACATCAACAAGAACCGCAACAAGAAGCCCCCAGCTCGGGTCTTGCGGTAGTACGCCTTTCAGTTCCTCTGTTTCTTCTTCGACCACGCAGTAAGTATTGTTTGCTCTATTTTCGGCCGAGTTTGTTATATCTCTGTTGTCGGTCTGTTTTCTTGGCTTCTAGTAAGACTCCACCTTCTAACTTCATAGCTCGGTAGCTATTGAAGAAGAAGGTCTGTCTGAATACTTGGGGAGGTTTGAAGGCACCATTCACCCTCCCCCTCTGTTGCCTGTTCGGTTCTACAATAGTACCAAGAAGGAGAGAGAAAGAAAGAAAGGAAAACGGAAAAAGGGAAGAAGGGAAGGAAGGGAAAGAAAATATGGGCCAATAAAAATAATGTTTGACCCATTAAAATAGAATGGATATTTTTCTGGAGGTTGGATATTTTCGAAATTCAAGGAATTTCATAATTATGGAAGTTGAGATAAATTAAATTGAGCTCCAATAAATAGCAAATAAACTCCAAAAAATCAAAGAAAACATAGAAAAATTCCTTGCAACATAATAAATTCAAATAAAATTGGTTTTCATTTAATTGATGTTTATTTTATTCATATTAAATCTTCTAAATTTCAAACAATTCACATTAAGCTTTTATTGATTCAAGAAAAATCCAAATAGTTATTTTTATTTTTATAACTTCAAAAAGCATTAAAGATTAAAATGTTACAAATTATCGGCTTCCTAGATTGCACAAGAAGGTAGACAAGGCTTCCTCTACTTCTTAGTCTCCATATATAATATAGCATGTACAAATCCTTGTAGCCATATCATGTCACACAATTCCTCAAGAATCTAAGGCTTAATTGGAGGGCTAATTTGAAGAAAATTGCTCTGCCACGGCTAGAAATGGCTTGAATGTCCAAATGACTCCGAGAAACTCGACAATGACCAAAAGGAAGAACACAATTTGGTCACCTGCATACCAAAAAAAGTCAACAAAAAATTATAAAGAAAAGATCAAATGGATTGCAAAAATATGAAATTTTCATCACAATGCCATTTAGGTTATGTTATCCACTGCTGGATGCAGTGTTTAGGGAATGGGTGAAGTGTGAACAATATAAGGGCATCCATAGTGTATATAGCCCAAGGGGCCTTAAGGTGGGTCCTATCTAAACCTTAAGGCCGACGCTTTAATGTATATAACCCAAGGGACCTTAAGATGGTCCCACTCGGCAGATAAAGAAAAATTGTATTTTAATGCTTGTGGCCAGGTCTTTAGCTTGAGGACCAGCCTCAAGCCTTTTTTGCTTATAGCCTGCTTAAGGTCACCCCTGTAATGTATAAGGTTGACCTTAAGGTGGTTTAAGACCTTCTATTTTCATACACTACAGATGTCCTAAGGCATAGGCATGAATTTTGGAACAAGCCAGACAATGGGTGGTGGTGTCTAAACTTTAACCATATTTTAAAAAATTAATAATTATTTTATTTTTAGAGGAATAATATTATTTTTTTAAATGTAAATTTATTGCATTTTACATTTCAAAATAGCGGTCAGCTCAACCTACCCTCCCTCCAAGCAAACAAAGTTTTTTGGTTACATCTACATAACAGTATTGCTGCACATTTACCTGGAAAGAAGAAAACATGTTGGCGTTTTTGTGCCCATGAAAACCTACATTAACATATGAGTATTATATCAACAAGACCCTTGGCATGAATCAATTCAATGGTTGCATTATTTTTGTGGCGAGTTAATCTTTACCAACTGTTCAATTAAAAAATTATACAATATTTGCCAAGTAATAAAATTCCTATCATCAGTAAGTACATTTTCATATCTAGATTAACTTTTTGATAAAAATGTAAATTATTTTAAACAGCCCCAAATTAATAGATACATTTTAGAACTTCAGTAATTGTCAAAGGGGACATATTTAGTGCACACTCTTGTTTGGAAGGAAAACTTCATGTCATCTTGAAATTCTAAAAATAAAATTGAAGATTTTGTTCCTAGCAATATAAATACTAGCAAAAAAATTGTACTTACACAATGCCAACTCCTACTGGAGCAACTGCCTTGAAAAAGGACATTAGAGTGGTGGCTAAGCCATTTGCAGTTGCTCTTTGATCTTGAGGCTAAATATTCCATTAGGGGAGGGGTGTTAAATGGAAGTTTTTTGTACAAAAAGCTGAAGTAATTGAACAAGAATACAAAGGCACATACCACAGAATTATTCTGAAGAATGAAACAGCATGTAACAATGGTGATCTAATAAGCATGTGACAATGAACTATGTTAGTAAGATATTGACCAATACCCATATTTTATTTATATGCTTCCTCTAGGATATGAAAAGGAATGAATATAACATCCAACTATAGTAATCTTGTGAGAAACTCACTAGGAGGACCCATAAATTAAACATTTCCTCTCTATTTCTATAGGCCTTGTTGATATTCTAATATCGATCTTATGTAGAATTTGTTTGGATTTGGGGAAATTCTATGAGACCCGGTGTAGGCACATGTAAAATAAAAACAAGGGAATTTTCATACAAGTTCAGGCCTTCTTCTTGTTTCGACATTAACCTTTATATAGCTGGGGAAGCAACGACTGTTGTCTCATGCTAGAAGATGCCTAAACACTTTGAATGATAACCGCCTGATAGGAGTTATTGTTAGAGAGACATGGAGGCCATTCATTGTGTGACAGTTGTTGTCAGAAAGAGATCATGTTCAGTTAGTGGATAAACACACGTTCTAACCGCCTTGTCAGATGAACCGATGATGTAGTTATTGGTCGTAGACAAGTTGGTTGAAGATAGATTAGTCACGGTAAGACTTATGGCTATGTGGTCATAGAAGGACTTACGACGAAGGGGTAGTCGCAGTATGACTTATGACTATGTGATTGTAGAAGGACTTACGACCAAGGTGTAGTCGCAGTAAAACATATGACTATGTGGTCATAGAAGGACTTACGACGAAGGGGTAGTCGCAGTATGACTTATGACTATGTGATTGTAGAAGGACTTACGACCAAGGTGTAGTCGCAGTAAAACATATGACTATGTGGTTGTAGAAAGACTTATGACCAAGGGATAGTCACGGAAAACTTACAACTATGTAGTCATAGAAAAGCATACATCCATACAGTCGTAGAAGAGCTTACAACTATGTGGTCATAGAAGAGCTTACGACCATCCTATGGGACTTACCCCTTATCGATAAGGGATATATTCAAGGAGTATAATGATATAATATTTTGAGGATTATTCCGTCCTCATCATCTATCCCCCCAACTTGAAGTGAAAATAACTTATTCGACCAAGTGTGGTCATGGATAAAATGTGGTCGAAATAAAGCCCTTCTCAATCTTTATTGACCAGTAATTGGTTTAGTCAATTCGGTAATTTTGCTTGAGTTGTGAAGATAGATAAATATCAGACAGAGGAAGTGCAATCGATTTCTTCCAATCTATCTGTTAACTCAGTTCCCAAGACAACCGTTCAGTTCCCAATTCAATTAATTGATGTATTAGTTATAAAGACTTATCGGGAGCTGACTTCTAGTCACTTTCTTTCCCCATCTGCTCTAATTTGCTCGAGCTTTCTGCCTCCAACCAATCTCTGTATTCCTCCTCAATCTTGCACAAATCCATTCTAATCACTCGAAAAAATGACAAAGTCTACATCAACCTGGGCGGTGTCAGAGATAGATAATGCTAAACTAAAGGCATTGGAGGTTGTAGAGAAGATCCCACCGCAGTGATTCATTAGATGGATCGAAGCCGCTAGGCAACATTGGCCATCAAGACAAATTGGAGAGATTCGGGTGTTCCAGGCCTACTGTGAGTGTGGCCTCTGTCTTCCTGCCCATCCCTTTCTTATGGCTGTTCTGGAGTACATCAAGATTGAATTGGTGAACTTGGTTCCTCATATACTTATGTGAAGCATACTTGGGTATCTAGGCAAACCTTGAGCTTTTCTGGTTTTATTACGAGATGAGCCGGCAAACGGGAATCGTCGGGAGCTATGGTTTGAAGCTCCATGACGGTAACACGAAGCTCTACATCCCGATATTTACAATGTCTTCATGGCCGGGGTGGAAGAAGAGATGGTTTTACTGGGAGTCGACCAGAGAAGACAGCCTTTCTTTTGTCGAGAAGGCCGTCAAGAAGAAAAGCTTTTAGAACTCGGCTCCCAAAGACATCTTGAGAATAGCCCCCTACATCTCAGCCATCAAGGAGCAAAGAGACAAGGGGCTTACAGGCTGGCATGTGGTGAAGGACTTCATCACACGCCATATTAGTCTTCTGAAGCGTCGAGCACATCCTATGTGGATGTACTCAGGAGTCTCAGATCCAACTCGGGACTATGAGAATGATAGGTGATACTTGTACTCGTATTCATAACTAGATTACATTTTCTAAGTACTATTTATTAACTACAATGTTTGTATGTTCAGACCTTGATTTTGAGGAAATCAGTTCCCGGGTCAAGGCAAACTATGAGAAGGCTCCATCGCTTGAAGTGGAGGCTCCTCATATTCTAGCAGATGTTTCTATCGAAGAAAAAGAGGAACGCTTAAAGGTAATCATAAGATCGACTTTATCTTTAAGACTACTTAGTCGTAGAGCATGACCAACTGGTATTTTCTTCTTCTGTAGAGCGTAGATATGAACCTTCATCAAGACGACTAAGGGGTCGAATTGATGGTGGTCGAAGGAGAAGTGGAAAAGGTGAAGGCTCCTCCGGCCAAGAGGAGTCAACTGGTTAAGTCAACAAGGACAAAGGGAGCACAGGTGCTGATGTCCCCCTTGCCATTCTTCCTCCGGGTGCCTCGAGCGCACCTATTCAACAATTCATTGCGAACATAAGCACCGCAAGTGAAATAGGGGTGGCTGTGATGAAGCAATCGACTCCAAAGATCAAGGTACCCTTCTATTATGACATCAAAACAGACTCAGTTGGCCCTTCCCAAGGCTTTATCAAGCATCTTGAAAAGGAAAACTAGAAGAGTTTTGTGTCTTTTGTGAAGGAGACTGCCGCGTCAGCAGAACCTATGATCGAAAAGAAGGTTGTCCCAATGATTGAAACTAGTTTCAACCAGTAGGAGGGACAAGAGAGAGAAAGGACAGCAACTCATGCTGTAGACCTTCGACCAGACGTGGTTGAAGAAGTCCCCATTCCTCCGCAACCAGACGTGGTTGTGGGAAAGAAGCCAAAGGAACCACTCTTTGGGAGGGTTTTTTCTAAGTTCACACTAAAAGCAATGACACCAAGGTATAAAAATATGAGTACGTATACTACATTTTACCTTTGTCTTTTCAAATGTTGACTCGCTTCTTATGATTGTAGTTTGGCCTCTCCATCGCTTAAGGATGCTTCTCTTGTGAAGCCCCCTGCGGCTCTGCTCGCAATCAAAAGAACGGCGGAAAGGTGGTCAAGGAAACGACCACTGCGGCAACAAAGGCTACAGCCAAAACTGCAAAGACTACGACCACTAAAGTGGTCATAACAGAAGAAGGTGCCAGAGGAGAAGAAGAAGAGGAAGATCAACCTAGCTTCTTCTCTTCATTTTATAATCCTCACTTTGTGGTAGCATCTTCTTCTAGTCAAGCTCTGAACCAAGTCCTACACCACAAAGATCTTCCAAATAAGGGGTACATCTTTGACGATGAACGTCTAGAGAAGGTGTGGTGGAACAAGGTCGAAGAGCTTGACTAGCTCAGAGATTCTGGGCGAGTGCTCGGAAATTTTGCTCATAGGAGTATGAATGTGAGTATTGACAACTCAAATGTTCATACTTTGTTTATTCTTATTTCTCACTATCTTTCTTTATCCAGAGAGCTTATGCTCCTACGACAAGGGAATATTGAGCTCTCCAAGAAAGCATCGGCATCGTAAGTCACTTGACTTATGTAGTCGAATTCCGTCTTGACCACATAACTAGAATTTCATGTTTGCTTTTAACCTTTATATGTCTAGGCAAGACACATAGTTCTTGGCTGTTGCGCTTGAGAACGAGAAGGCTAATACACTGAGGCTAAAGAAAGAAAATACTAATTTATCTATAAGCCTCATAAAAGCCAACTCAGCTACCAAAACCTTGGAGGAGAAAATAAATAGTGAGCCCTGAAGCTTAAGTCTGTTTATCTATGCATCTTTCTGGCCTTTCTTTCATCTTTCTTTTTTTAACAGAAAAAGAGATTGAATCGAGTAAGCTGCTTACTGAGGTTGCGGAGAAAACCAAAGTGATCTAAGAGCTTACTCGTATCAACAAAGAAAAAGACAAGAGAATAAAACCGCTTGATAAGTAGCTATCAGGTAAGAAAAACTTTACCTTCGACCAGTTACTTCAACTAGTTTTTGAAACAAGTCTTATAAGACTTACAACTACATGGTTGTAGAAAGATTTATGACCAAGGGATAATTGCAGTAAGGCTTACACTTATGTGGTCATAGAAGGACTTACGACCATGTAGACGTAAGAGAGCCTACAATTGTAATAAGTATTGCCTCGACCAACTTTAATTCTTTTGCATAATCTATGGTTGAAATGAAGCATCTTTTTGAAGTAATGACTCGTAGTGAAGAAGAAGCGAAGTCAATGAAATCAAGCCTTCAAGACTGAGGTACTCTTCTGAACAACCTGCTTGGTGAGTTTGGTGTAGAAAAGATTATTCCCTCAAAGGAAACTATATCTGCTCACGTGAGTACGATTGTACTACAAGCCAAAACTCTAGAAAAGCTCTTTGCCACTCTGAGAGCTGATCAAGTGGGGTCGATCGGGGATGTAGTTAGGGGCACTGTGAACTATACCTTGGCAAAGCTCAAGGCATGTGACCGGACCTGTAACTTACATCCCATCCAGCACGACTTCACCTACTCTTTAGATGAGGCGTCTCGCCTGATCGATGAGGTAGAGCCAATTAGACGAAAGGTGTTAGAAGAAATGGAACTTGGCTCCTCTTCTCCTCTAGAGTAGAGTAGTTTTTTTAAACATAAACAATTTTGTAAAAGCTTACCTTTGGATGTTGAATAAACTTCTTTCTTTTTGTGCACTTTGTCTCATTGAGCAATTAGTATTCGTTGCAGTAAGACTTATGACTATGTGATCGTAGAAGGACTTACAACCAAGGAGTAGTCGCAGTAAGACTTACGACTATGTGGTCATAGAAGGACTTACGACCAAGAGATAGTCGTAGTAAGACTTACTACTATGTGGTCATAGAAGGACTTACATCCATGTGGTCGTAGAAGAGCTTACGACCATCTTGTGGGACTTACCTCTTATCGATAAGGGACATATTCAAGGAATATAATGACATAATAATTTTAGGATTTTTCCATCCTCATCAGGCCTCATTTGCAATTTCTTGTGTTTAGTAGTTAGTATAGCATAGTTATTGAAATTTTAGAATTCCTTCAAAAAATATTAAAATATTAGAAATAAAGAAATTTATTTTGTACAAAATTCAAACCTTGAATGCCATAACATAATATTAATATTGTTCAGCATAAGTAGCAAATACAAAAACAATGCAGTTGTTGAAATGGGAAACTTTTTTTGTTGTAATGCAAAGAGAAACAAACCAAATATCTATTGGAATACTGATAAATGTTTCAAGCCTGTTGAATATAAATGTAGGTTCTGAGGGTACTCACGGCAACATTATATTTAAGAATTGATGCAATATTTATTACTATTGAAAGCCAAGGTCTTGAGAGGTGTGTCATAGGTGGATAAGTAAAAAGAAGCACCATAGATAGAATCTGCAAAGTTTAATCACAATACATAAAGTTTATGAAATAATAATAAATTTAATTGAAAAATCATGGAAACTTGAAGTCTTGAACTCACTGCCACAACACGGGAAGTATTGATTGGTCCAAGAACTTTCACAATATGAGGATAAATAAATGTTTGATACAAAAGAATGCTAGCACCTATAAAGGGGAAAATAAGAGAATAAAACATTAAAGACAATTGGTATTGCGATACATAATTAGAAAAGTTGAATGAAAGGCACGATTTCTAATAGAGTTAACTCTCAAGAACTTTATATGTGTCATAGTAAGTCATTTTGGAATTTACTGCCACATTTGCATAGTTTTATTTTATCCTAGAGTTTGCATTAGGTAGAAACACACTCAACTTGCCTGTAATTGCAAGTACTTGACCAACATCCTCAGATGAGAAACTTAGTCCGCCATACTTTTTGTCACTCTCAGACCATAGAGAAAATATCTAAAAAGTGATTTGAAACATTAGAGATAGTTTCATAGAAGCTAAACATTCTCTGAATACATATTTGATATTCTCGTATCCATACAAAGTGGTAATCTAAATGAAGTGACTAAATGCAATCATGATAAGAAAAAGGAATACTAAGAATTGAAGAAAATTTGTAGACATAACTAATTTGGTGTGATTTGTCCTTTGGCTTCATCAATCCAATGATGATAATGATTAATAATTCAAGTAAACACAAACTATAAATATCTATTATTATTGATTGCACTTGATGCAACAGAATAGCAAACTTTTTGAAGATTTTACTGATTTAGGCAACCCAAACGTACTTTTTTAACAGAAAAGGTACATTTTACAACCTTGAGGTATGGTATGAATTTGAATTTAAGCCCACGACTCCAAACTTATCTAAAACACAACCCAGTTAAAGGTGGTTTTGTCCCGATGTGACGTCCACATGGATCCAACAATAGACAACTTAGTGTTCTTCGCTGACGTGGTAGCTCTCTTAGTAGAATCGACAAATAAATTAAAAATAAGATAGTAGGGCCCACCGATAAACCACTATCTCTCTCTCTCCACTTCTTTTTCTTCTCTCTCTTCCTCACTGCAATGGCTACCTTTGATGCTACATTTTCATCACTAATGGAAACCAAGCTGCAGCCCTACCGCTCTCAGCGCTCGCATCAAGCTGGTGGGCAAGCAAGCCTAGCATGCCACCTCTTGCTGCAACTCCAACCCTAGCTTGCTTGCATGACATGCAGCCCCTCCGATGCACAATAGAGAGCCGCCTTACCCCAACTATGGAAGTCATCAGACAACACTACCATCAGCACTTGCTCCAAATCAGTGCGCCTTCACCTCCTCTACCCAAAGTCATCAATTTTTCTGTTGACCACCATTGCAGAACTCTACCACCAAGCCAAAATTCATCACACCCACTCCATCCTGATCTGAGCCAACCATGCCACTGTGTGCTCTAGGGATCACAATTTCGAGCCGAATTTCATGAAATTTGTTAAAATTTGATTTTGTCAATCCACCTCGAAGAAAGCCTAATCTAGTTAAAAATTTTGGCCCATTTTCAATATTCTTAGTCCAACGACCCCAACCCACCCTTGTCAGAATTGCCATTGCACAAGATGGTGAGATCGCTTCCTTCACGACTGAAAGTAGCGACTAGGTTTTTCTGATCCCCTTCGACGACGGCACGCTCATGCGTTAGCTTTGCCTCCTCGTCGCCAAGGCTGTCCATGAGCTCGTCCTCATCACCAAGGCTGTCCATGAGCTCGTCCTTGTCAACTTCCCCAACTGGCCCCTCAATGTCAACTTCCTCGCCAAGGTCCTCCGCGTCGCCTACCTCCGCTGCCTCCACCTCAGCCTTTGGGTGGCTATGGGCGGTGCAAGCGGTGGGAGGGGTAGGCTGCCTCGACTAGGGAGGGGAGGCGATGCCAGCTGCGGGAGGAGGAGGTGGCGCTGGCTACAGGAGGAGTGGCAGCACTGGTTGTGGGAAGGGAGGCGGCACCAGGTGCGGGAGGCAGAGGCGGCATCGGCTGTGGTAGGGGGAGGCGACGTAGGCCAGTTCGAAATAAAATTATATGTATTTCATGAATTTTTCTTGAATTCAAATGGTATGTTCGAATATTTCAACTGAAATTCTCTAAAAAAATCCAAAATTTTTGAAATTTCTAAATTCTGGATTTCTTGGAGGGGTCTGAAATTTTTCTAAACCAAAAATGTTTTCCTGGTGTGCTTTACTCATATACCACCCACCAGAACCACGTCACCTTAGGCCATCATCCTTAACTCCGTAATTTCACCAGAGAGTGCACCCTGTGCCATTCCTACCGTGCAGCTTTAGATGTTGGAGTGCAAAAGGCGGGTGAGCTGGTTAGTGTCAAAGGAGACCTACCATGGCAGTGTTGGAGGTGACAGCGGGGATGGCGACCATGGTGTGGAGGCTGGAGGCCAAATGGGTGGAGGGCAAAGAGGGGAAGGGAGGGAAGGAGAGGGAGATGAGATCGCGAGTGGGACAGAGGAGGGAGGAAAGGAGAAGGCGCCTCGTTGAGGTTGATGTCGAGGTGCAGCGGCCGACCCAAGGGGAATGTAATCAAAGCGAGAGGGAGGGGAGGAGGAAGAAGAAGAGGAAGAGGAAAATGGACTTTTCCCCTTTTTTAATTGGTCTTAGCTTTTGTACTGCATCTACCAAAGGATTATATGGACATTTAGTCACTAGTTCATCAATGCTTGTGTTTTCTATTAGATAGTGCATGCTAGATTATTTCAATTGAAAACTTATATGCTTTTAAAGCAACACTATAACTCTTATTGTTAAAAAAATAGTTAAAAACATACCTCTTGATATGCCATCTCATCAAAGCTGACAATACAGTAGAGAACTATAGATGACATCAATGGCCAGTTTTTAAACATGTTCTTGTTCGTAGTTGAACTAGTATGTTGCTCAATAAGCTCCTCAGAATCAGCCAAATGTGGAACCAAAGATTCAATTGCTTGATCTTCCATTTTGTCAGCTTTGTGCTTATGTAGTGCCTCCTGAAATTTTATGTTACACATTTTTTAAAAAATAAATCAAACAAGTTACCAGTCATGCTATAAATAGCTAACGACAACACAAAAGTATGTGGCAAACCATACTAATAATTCAAATAGTAGTATCATAAAAAAAAGAGAACAATAGTGCCAAAGTACAAAAGAAGTTTAATAGATGTCATGTTCTAACAGTCACTTCCATAAGTGACGCATTTGATCACTTAAGGATTCTTAATAGCTCTTGTTAATTGCAAAATTCATACTAAAACATTCAATGTGGTATTTATCAATGTCATTTTTTATATATTTTGTGATGGATTTTCAAGTAGTAAAATGCTATTTGATAGAAGCACAAAAACATAGATCATTGTACATCACATTGAATATTAATAAGAATAGCATTGGTAAGTTGCACATACCGGGAGCCATACGCAGCTTATGAGGATGACAAAGCAGAAGACCGATATGCATAAACAAGGTAAGAAATATGGGAACCTAAAAAAATTAAAAATAAGTAAGTTGAAGCGACTTATCTGGAACAATTGTATCCAAAAGTAACACGACATACCTTCCGAATAGTGAGTTCACAGGAAATAATTTTGGATATTTTTCCGCTGGCTATCAAACGAAATGAAACAATCATAATAATTTTAGTGCATAAATGAATACAAAAACTCTTGCTTTTCAATTTTTTGATACCTGTGCAAGATATCCACCAATAGCTGGCCCAATAATAAGGCCTATTGCCCATGATGTGGCAACCTAATCATATAAAGAAATAAATGTCAACTATTGCTTTTGATAATTGTAAAAAAATATATTCCTACAAAATTTGCAATTTTACAAGTGACAATCCAATAGCTTGATGTTCAGGTCGACAAACTTCAATAGCGTAAGCCTGTAAAGATCAATAGGCAAGTCACTAAATTTTGACGTGCTTGAAAACCCAATAGAACTGTAAATCGCTCAATCATCATACTCTTATTGGGCCTACTAAACCATTTAAAGATCCAATGAGAAAGCGTGTAGTTATTGCCATCCAGTAGTGTGTACTTAGTCCGAACAAAGTATTGAATACAAGCCTGAGATATTAACAAAACAATGAATCAAATATAGGTCATAAAGAGTAGGTAATTCAATATACTTATTTCAATCTTATGTAAACAGAGAAGAAAGTACTAACACAGAGAAAAGTCCAAACACAATAACTGGCTTCCTACCGATACGATCTGCTACCATCCCCCAAATAGTGGAAGTTAAAGCTCTACCAAGCATATATGAAGCACCTACAATGATTGAGAATACGACATTGATTCTAGATAAGTAGTACAAACCATTGGTTATTATTTGTAAAAAAAAATGGTAACACATTCTAATAATTTGAAACTAAACACATTCTAATCATTTGGAAGGTTCTTACCTAGAAAACCTGCATAAAATCCAATGTCCTCTACTGTTTTGGCAATATGCAAGTCTCTTATCTGTTGTTGAGAAGAGGATTATACAATATTTGGCAAATCTTGTCTATGGTTACAGAAAAAGAATTGCACTACACTTTATAATCAATTTCAATACAAGTGTACTAAATAACCATGCTACAAATACAATTGTTATTACTGATGAGTGGTCATACTATATGACCAACTTGGATGACTAACTAGCTAACAACATGACACACAGATTTGTAATGCACATATAAGCCGCATGCATAGTTAAGAGGAAAACTAGACTATATATAGTTTAAAGATTCAGGTGATTGATGATGAAAATGTTATTGCTACCTGTGTAGACTTCAACCATTAGCTGGTATATTGGAATGTTTTGCTATATGGTTGATTACCACAACTTCTTTGCACAATGGAATTATGCAAGGTGCATATTGCAATAGCTAGATATCAAAGCACCTAATTTCATTGTGAACTTAATACTATGTGCAGGACATTGTTGATTTTATTAGTCTTTTAAATTGAGATGTACATACCATGAAATATAAGAAGGGAAATAGCAATGATATTGGCAAACCTACAATGACAAAGAAAAAAATATTATAAATCCATCTTCACAATCCTCAACAAATATAAACATAGATGGAATCTGACAGCATACAAAAAAGATATTAAGAACAGTACAAGAAACAAAGGACAATAATACCTTATTGATGGAAAACTAAGGACAATAATACCATATTGATGGTTCAATTAGGACCGGGACATCGTCATGTAAGCTTCCATGACAAATATTAAAGTCAATGATGTAGCACTAAGAAAAGTGCTCTTACACACCCATTCATATAGTACACCGGGCTAGCTTTGCTTGGGTCCATATTGGGCCGAATCATTTTGATGGCTGTTAGATGATGTGGTTAGGTTTAGAATATTTATGATGATAAATAATTGACAATGTTACTTATCGATGTTACTTGAGGCATGTGGTGTGTGTGGACTCATATCGGTCAAGTTAGAAAGAACTTGTGCCGGGAAAGATGTTGATTTGGTCTTTGCATGTGCAGGGTAACTCAGAGGTGATCATGGTCTATAGCGAGGACCGGGAGATGGCTTGGTGCAAACTCATGGTCCAGAGGGTCAAGGATGCTGGAGGAGACGGTCGTGCTCGAGTTAGGGCGTGTGGAGATAAAAAATCGATGATGCGTATTGGAGCTATAGATGTGCGATCCCGAGGCTACGACATGCGACAATTTTGGAGTGTCCAAAATTGGGTAGTATGAAAAACCTGTGTTACGTAAGGGTTTCGGATTCCTTATTTAGAATTAGAAAAGAACTATGGTCTTAGAGATAAGATCATGGTTTAGGCTCTAGACTATAAATAGAAATAGGGTTAGGTGCTAACCTTGGGACTTGAGAGATGCAATTTTTGGGGATTGAGAGATGCAATTTTTGTGCTAGTGTTTGAGACCATGAGCGTACTTTGTAGTCACAAACAAGATCCAGCAATAAAAATTAGATCTATTCCGAGGAAAAATACATCGGCGACGCGTGTTTCTTCGCATGGTGAGGCAACGAATTAGCCTCGGCGATGCTTGGCTATGGAGTTTTCGGCCCTATTCTTTTCAGCTTTTAAAAGCTGCTTTTTGGTTTTTCTACAGTAACTAGCTTTTAAACGGAGTATCTTTTTAAGATAGGGTCTACTAGTTAATTGTAGTACATACTGTACCGACTTCATTTATATCAGCAAAAACCGCACGTGAGTTTCTGTTACTCTGTAATTTCTCGCACAAACAGCACAAAAGCCACAAGCCACAGCCAAAAGCCATAAGCTCCAGCCAAAAAGAATAGGCCCTTTATTCAGCACATCCACGCATCGTGGCATGCTTTTTCTCTGGCCGACATCATCCGCGTGCCCGCATGAGGCATCAATAGCAACCCGAGGTAAGAGAGAAGAGTGTTTTCCTTTCTCAGCACCATCATTTTCATCACTCAAAAGGTACTACATGGTGCACAGGACTAGAACATTAATTTTCAATTATAGCGACATCTTCAATTTGTCTTTAATCGTGTGAACCGGCTAAAAGCAAGAGGTTGGATTTTCTTATTATTTTGCTACAGTAACAAGGCCAACCAGCAAAGCAGCATGTCAATTTTTTACTAATTGCTACAGTACAAAACAGTGATCTACTATAGTAAAAACCTATAGCTACAGTACCGAGAGAGAAAGATTTTTCACTTTTTCTTTTCCAGTTTTGATGTCTTTTGTTTTTGTGTTTTTGTTGTATGACAGGTTGGATAATCATGAGATAGCAGATTGTGAGAAAAATTTTTTTGCTGCAGATTACAATTATTCACCTCTTCTGATTGCCATCAACGATCCTATAAGTGATATCAGAGCGGGTTGCAATGGCAAACAGTGAGGAACTCAACAATGATGGTCTCTATAGTGATCGTGATGAGGTAAAACCTTCTTATATAGATTTATCTCATGTTGTGCTTAGGTTGACAGAGGAGCTCAAAAAGTATAAAAGGAAAATTAAAAAGCATGGTCATATTGTTGAAAGCTTAAATTCTAAAATTAATAGACTTAGAGTTTCTATTCCTGATGATGAATTTTATGAATCTTATTAAGTTTTATATTCTGAGTCAGAGTCTGTTAGAACAATTAATACATCAAACTTGGTTCAACTTAGTGATGCTAGGTTCGTTTATTCTACTCATTATATGTTTGTAAAAGATGTGCGGGTGCAGAGAAAGCGATAAAGAATAAAAAGTGTGCTTCCCTTTCCCTCCTCTAGTTCATTGGAGAAGAAGAGAGAAGAAAAGAGTAGAAAGTAGAAAGCAAGGTCGAGGAGGAAACGCCTGATCTCTTGAAATAACCTTATCACGGAGTCGTAGAAGTAACTCGTAAAAAGCACGTGCAAAACATATACCTCCAAGTCTAATGCAATCGAGATCATCCATCAGTATAGATGGTTCGATGTATTGCCCGTTCTTTCTTGATGGGAGTTGCCTATTCTCTAGCTCGAAGAACGACTAGTAACTAGCATCAAGTAAACAGGATCGGTGTTACTATTCAGGAATTAAGCAGCCAAGGAATTGAACATCCTCATTCTGCTACTAATGATCAACGCAAACCATCAGTCCAGGAACCTCCTCTAGTAAGCCAATTCCGCCTTAATTAAGAAGCTAAACTGAGAGAGCGATCCTTTCAAGGACCAAAAGAAAAGAACTCAAATGTGCTGCTTCACATCACCTGACATATATAAGTTTTAGCTCGAGGAAAACACCAAATAGCAGAACTGCAGAGGCGCAGAAACTAGTCCAAACGCGATGGCGTAGAGAGGAAATTAAGCAGCAGAAAGTCAGAAATTAAGCTGTATTTATAGAAGACGTACATGCGACGAGGTTGATGATCCAGATGTGGAAGAATTGCATGTAGGGGATGTCGGGGTTGAGCGTCTTCCTCCGGTCGACGGCGCACCCGGGACAGCCCTCATGGTACACCACCTTTTCCTCCAGCAACGGCGCAGCTGCCTCAGCCTCACCGCCGGCCATCCTTTCTCGATCTTCTGGAGTTGTGAGTTGTGCTGTTCAGGGTCGTCCAACACCCTGCAGACAGCACAATTATATGGTGGCTCAACTTGTACAACACAAATCCTAAAACTGGAGTACCTAAACTTTTGTAAGCACTATGTGTTTTGCTCTAATTATTGGTATGCATCGTATTCTGTCACTAATCCACCTCGTAGCATCTTACTAGTCTCAGTGACTCAGTGTCTTTTTATAATAACTAGCGAAATTTTCTATGCAACTGCGTGGCTAAATTTGCAACATATTATATTTATTATATAACTCTATTGTTTTTTTAAAAATATAGTTGTATTTGTTAAATAATTATTATATATATAGAGGATTAATCTGCTCAGTTATAATCTGACCCCACAAATGGTGTATATCTTCTTATTTTTCTCTCGATTTGTGAGAGAATTTCTAGCAAAATTTGCTTTTTTTATTTGAATTAGTGTATGATTTTCTAGGCCTCTAAAGCAAAGAAGATGTTTTGAATATCACTAGTTGTTTGTAGATATATAGATAGTACCACTCCAGTATAAGAGTAAGTAGTAAAAACAAGGAAAAACTTTATTTTTGATCTTTAACTATGCCCTGAGTCCGAATTTCAATCCGCAACTCTAAATCCTTCTAAAACACAACTTGCAACTATCAATACCAGGCCACATGGCCGTTTGCAACAAATCCAATCCAGTTTTGGACGTTGATGTGTTAATGACTTTGCAAATCAAACTTAAAAAAGAGTAAAATGCGTGGAAGGTTATTTAACTTACTCGGGTGTATCATCTAGGTTAGAAAACTTTTAAAGTATAGATCTAGGTCACTGATATGACATAAGTGAGTCATTAGTCCATCCTAGCTTTTTATGTTGGCATAGTTCGTATGCATGGCATGACACATATAGGATTCAAAGTAGTTGGCAGAAAATTTGCAGAAAATTCTTGTGCAATTTTTCCTTTAGCCCTACCCATATGCCCTTACTAGAACCAGGCCTCATTCTATATCATCTTATTACTTTTTGTTTGACTCCCAGGCAACCAGTGAGAGGAGATCATGGTTTATGCATCATAAGTTCATTAGCTAAAGCGTGATGAGTGCCGCGAGGACAAAGCCATACACAGCTGCTAGAGCCACAATCCACCATCGCCTCAAGGGTTTCGTCGCAAGAGGATGCAGATGGAAGAAAAGGATAAGGCCTTGAGTGACGGGTGCAGACGGATTTGGTCAAGTTCAACTAGACTTGGAAAAGGGCAAAGGGATATGATTAAAAGAGAAACACAATATTGTAGCATCCCAAAATTCTCAAAACTAGTACAATTATTTGTAAAATAATCATTTATGCATTTTTGGGCTTTTTCAAATTTTCTAGCATTTATTTAAAATGTTTTCTTAATTTTTAGCAGTCAAAATGAATTTATGAAATTAATTAAAACTTCACCAGAGACTAGAAATATTTTAATTGGGTTCTGAATATAATAAAGCACAAAAATCTTCATAATTTTTGAAGTTGGGCTACTAATTTTAAAATTTCAAATTTAATTTCTGCAATTAGTCAATTCAAAAACTATTTTTGTTAGCAAGCCAAATCCATTACTGTTGGCCCAACCGGACGCCACCTCGACCTAGCCTCGTGTCGCCTTGCCCTTCTCCCTTTCTCCCTCCATCCCTCCCTCCCTCTCTTTCTCTCTCGCTAATGCGCCCGGCCCACACGTCAGGTGGCTTCTTCCACCTCACGCGCCCTCCTTCGCCACCATGGACGCGTGCGCTTGTTCGCGTTGAGAGCCGCTCCTCCACAATCCTCACTATCTAGTGGACCCTCAAGGCCTGTGCTGTAGGACCCGGCTTTCACCTCACCGTCCCTGGCTCGCCACTCGTACCTATCCGTTGTCCGTTGCATGTAGCCAATGTCATAACATTCTCATAGCGGTTTCGACATCAACAAACGATGAGCTTCCAGTCAACAAAAGAAAGATAATCTCCCCAGAAGAGACTATAGAATGGCAGTACACTAATTGCATTTTCAACAAATTATTTCAAGCCGCTGTCTCTTACCTTACTACTTACAATGTAGCAACTCCGTGTATATGCCTGCCTAATCAAAAACCAATTTGACAACCATTTACACCACTATATATATTCCCTTTCATATATAAAAGCCGATATTACATACGTGATACGTCACATACAAATACAGGTGATCAACTCTTGCGTAGACCCATCTGGTGTAACGGTACGCTACAAGCCCTTTGCTGTGTCACACTCATGGTTGACCATCTGAATAATCCAAAAAATTCTAGTATAACTGAAAAGCTAGTTTATATCATATTGCTCTGGCACGGCCAGAAAGGGTTTGAATGTGAGGATAAGTCCAAGTAGCTCGATGACATTCAACAGAAAGAACACCATGTATCACAGACGGTTTTTAATAAAAACCGTCTGTGATATTCCAGTATCACAGACGGTTCAGCAGTAAGAACCGTCTGTGATACTCCTTTTTCCCGCCACAAATACCACAGACGGCCTTCAAATTAAAACCGTCTGTAATAGTTTACATTACAGACGGTTTCACAAAACCGTCTGTGATTTGCCGTCTACTATTAGCCTTTCTGTAGTAGTGCCATCTGATCACCTGTATGAGTGCAATGTGGAGAAAAATTACGCAACTGTAAAATCTCAAAAGATCTCTGCTAGTTGAAAACTTGAAATGTTAAAAGGTATATATGGAGTGAATTTGACATATATGCCAAATATATAGGAATCTGCCCATTCAGATTGTGACAGCATTGCTTTGCCTAAAAGAGAAGAAAAGGTATGCTATGTGGTATTTTCTCAAAAGATAACATATTTTACCTGGAAAGAAGAAAGCATGCTGGCGTTTCTGTGCCCACGAGAACCTACATTTATTAAAAAAATAATAAAGTGGGGGTGAGGGCACCAGCAAATGCCTAATAGCTTAACCATGAATAATTATCGGCAGTATCTTCTACGGAAGCTGATTAGCTAGCTCATCCCATGAAACCCACATGTGGCTGTGCGCTGGTATTCCATTGCACTCGAGGACCATAGCACAATAACAACAAAATAGTATCTGATATTGATTACAAGACGTTAAATCCAGGAAATATTCGTGCTTGGCATGGAACAGGTACTTTCGCCATTAGATTTACTTTTGGAAAACCAATGTACAGTACACGCCACACTCTCTACTTTTGGAACCTCAAAGCTTCAGTTACATTGCATTTAGAAATAGTTATCAAAGTAGCAACATGAGATGTATATTCATAAAGTATTTCACAGAAGCTACAAGGAACGAAGTATACTCACACAATGCCTGCCCCTGCTGGGGCAACTGCCTTGAAAAAGGACATTACTGTCATGGACAGTCCATTTGCAGCTCCTCTTTGGTCCTGAGGCTGTTAGCAATTAGTCAGTTGCAAACTTGCAGTGGAGATCTTTTATAAAATGTGTTGAAATTGAGCTGAACTTCTGGGTTGTATACCACAGCATTATTTTGAAGGATCAAAGTGCCCGTAATGATGTTAACCTGATATAGTAATCACAGATGAAACATTAGTTACAGTGATATACAAATAATATATATGATCTAATTTATTCAAAAGCAAAAGAAAAAAAGAAAAGAAAAGTGTGCAACTCCTAGTGGTCGCCAGGTATATGGTAACCATATGCCCATCGTTAGCCAACCATGTGCAGTAACTCCACTGCTGCCATCTATCTACTGAATCGATTCTGAAAATTCAGGTAACAAGGATTCTAAAATGCGATGAAAAAGATACTCACAGAAAGATTTGCTTTTATCACTGATGCGATATTCAGAATGATTGATAATACAGGTCCTGACAGGTGTGTCATATAGGGATAGGCAGAGAGAATAGGTATGCACAGAATCTGCAAGGTCAATCAGAATAGTTAAGATTGCAACCAGAAGGGGAAAACTTAAATAATAGCAACCTTTACTCACAGCTGCAATTCGACTAAACTTGATAGGTCCTAGAACTTTATTGATATGTGGATATATAAAGAGTTGATACACAAGAAAACTGGCACCTGGAATGGAAGAGGTAAGATACTGTCAATGTTGTTATCACAAATAACAAAAAGTAGGGCGTACAAAGTATCAAGAGCCACAACAATGGATCTGGATTAAAGACACAATTTGTGGAGTCAGTCCAGCTTCCTGGGTATGGTAACTATGGTTAACAATTGTTTTCACCCATACAGGTCACAACCGGCTACAATTGTTTAAATTCTATAGTCGCGCTGCTGTTAAATATTCTGAAAATATGAGAACACCGACTGTTCCCTAGCAACTCAATGGTTGATACATGAACTACACTAGCAAACTACAGCACTCCTTTTCGATGTGATTGCTACCTGTAATTGCAAGAACTTGACCTACGTCCTCGGAAGATAAACTCAGTCCACCATATTTCCTGTCACTTTCAGCCCATAGAGAGAACACCTGAAGTTGATTTCAAATAGCATTAGCTTAAAAACAAGCTAAAGTTTATTTTAAACAGGTTAGTGTGATAACTAGCAGAGATTCAGAGAGGCTTGTGATAGTCACCACTGAATATATGATAAACATGACAAATCTAAGTCGTCATTGTGTTGATACCAGAGACTGAAAAACCGCTGGTTACTGGCCGGTTAACGGAAATCTCGGTGGGTACCGGGAGAAAAAAGGGTCCAAATTGTTAGACTATATTTAGCTAGTTACTATCTCCCGATTGATTGAGATTGTCTCCTATTTTTTAGCGCCATCACTTGTCGTGATTTGCTCCAATCCCACCGGTGTTATTCTATAAACCGTGTTGGTTGATTTGGTATGCGCCTGGCTATATATGTAATGTGTGTACCACCGTTAATTATCATTGCGATTATTTACGCTATCATGGTATCAGATATTGTTACGCTCCTGCGAAGTTCCGCCCACCAACCCTGGATCGCCACCGTCGCCCACGATGCCCGCCGGCGACGTTGCCCAGCGCGCTGCTGAGGCGGCGGAGGCGACACATGCCGCCGAGGAGGAGGCCAAACGCGCTGCCGATCCTAATGCGGCACGTCTGTATGCCGACAAGGCTGAGCGCCTCCGTGCAGCCAAAGCTGCACGTCTTCGTCAGGCCGCCGAACTTGCGCACCAGGAGGCGGAACTACGCCAGGCCTACACACCACTAACAACATTATTCGCTCCCTCCTGTTCGAGGCCAATTTGCCCTCTAGCTATTGGGTTGAGGCCTTACACACTGCCACGTATCTTCTTAATCGCCACCCTACTAAGATGCTTGATTTTTCCACACCTCACTTTGCCTTGTTTGGTGTCCAACCCTCTTATTCACAATTTCGTGTCTTTGGGTGCACTTGTTATCCTAACCTCTCTGCCACCTCGCCCCACAAACTTGCACCGCGGTCTACTCTTTGTGTGTTCCTTAGGTACTCCTCTGATCACAAGGGTTATCGCTGTCTCAATTTGTCCACCAACCGTGTCATTATCTCTCGTCATGTGGTCTTTGATGAATCATCCTTTCCCTTCGCTAACAAGGCACCCTCCCCTCCTTCTCTGACTTTGATTTTCTCTTGGAGTTCGACCATGCACCTCTTGCTGTTGGCACTTGTTGTTTTGCAGGTACCCCTCATGCGGCCTCCCAGATTGGCCCTGTTGCCCCCATCGGTCCATTACCACGGGTTGTTGCCAGTGGAGCCGATCCGGCCCCTGCCATCCCTGCGCTCGACGCCATGCCCGTGCATGGCCCTATGCCTATGCGGGCTAACTCCCAGTTGTTGGCCAGCCCTCTATGCGCCGGCCCCTCCACGTGCATGCCCGTGCGTGTTGGCTGGTTGGGTGTGCCTGGTGGGTCCCCCTGCCTGGCTCGACGTAGGCTGGCTCCGTGCATGCCAGCTCGCTAGCCACACCCAAGCCCAGCTGGGTCGAGCATGCATGCTACTCCGTGTGCGGCTGGCTCGTCTGCCGCTCCGCACCCGCTGCTCCCAAAGGGCGCCATACCCATTGCTCCTGTCTCCAACGATCATACTATGGTGACCCGAGGCAAGGCTGGTTATCGGCACCTAGTGAAGATTTTAATCTCCATGCAGCACTGATCTCTCCACTGCCCAAGAGCTACCGTGGTGCTCTCGCCGATCCCAATTGGCGCGCCGATATGGATGAGGAATTTTCAGCTTTGAAGGCCAACAACACATGGGACCTTATTCCCTATCCTTCCGGTGCTAATCTTGTTACTGGCAAATGGGTTTTTCGCCACAAGCTTTATCCGGATGGGTCTCTTGACAGATATAAGGCACGTTGGGTTCTCCGGGGGTTCACACAGCATCCTGGCATTAATTTTGGTGAGAATTTCAGTCCAGTGGTTAAGCCGCCGACAATCCATACTGTGCTCACCATTGCACACTCTCAGGGATGGTCTATTCATCAGCTTGATGTGAAGAATGCATTCCTAATGGCACTTTGACGGAGACTGTGTATTGTGTTCAACCATCTGGGTTTGTTGACTTTGCACATCCAGATTATGTCTGCCATTTGAACAAGTCCCTTTATGGTTTGAAACAGGCACCCCGAGCATGGTTCAGTCGGTTTGCATCTCACATTCTCTCTCTTGGCTTTACTGCGGCCAAATCTGACTCGTCCCTGTTTATATATCGCCGTGCAGATGATACAACATATTTGTTGCTCTATGTTGATGACATTATTTTGGCAGCTTCTTCAGTGCCTCTGCTTTGCCATGTCATTTCAGCATTGCAGCAGGAATTTTCTATGAAGGATATGGGTCCTTTACATCATTTTCTTGGTGTCTCCGTGTCTACTGTGGGCTCCAGTTTGTTTCTCTCGCAGCGCCAGTATATCTTGAATGTTATTGAGCGTGCTGGCATGTCAAACTGCAAGCCCTGTAGTACACCTGTTGATACCAACTCCAAAGTATCCGGTTTTGATGGTGCTCCTGTGTCTGATGCTACTCACTACAGAGGTCTGGCTGGTGCTCTTCAGTATCTTACTTTCACACGGCCAAATATCACTTATGCTGTTCAGCAGGTGTGTTTGCATATGCATGATCCCCGGGAACCCCATTATAGTTTGATCAAGCGCATTCTGCGCTATCTTCAGGGTACTTTGGATTTCGGCTTGGTGCTTCATCGTACAGCTATATCATCTTTGGTGGCTTACTCCGATGCTGATTGGGCCGGCTGCCCTGACACTCGCTTGTCCACTTCTGGTTATGGAGTTATTATTGGTGATAATCTGATATCCTGGTCTTCTAAGCAACAACACACTGTCTCTCGCTCTAGTGCTGAAGCGGAGTGCCACGCTGTTGCCAATGCTATCGCTGAAACTAGTTGGCTTCGCCAGTTGCTTTTGGAGCTTCACTGTCCACTGCAGCGTGCCACACTTGTTTATTGTGACAATGTGAGTGTTGTTTATCTCTCCACTAATCCCTTACAGCATCAGCGCACGAAGCATGTTGAGATTGATCTACACTTCGTCCAAGAACGAGTGGCCGCCGGTGTTGTCCGTGTTCTTCATGTTCCCACGACTTACCAATATGCGAACATTTTTACTAAGGTCCTTCTGTCGTCTATCTTCGCTGAGTTCAGGTCCAGTCTGAACATCCATCGTCCTCCCGCTTTGACTGAGGGGGGCTGTTAGACTATATTTAGCTAGTTACTATCTCTCAATTGGTTGAGATTGTTTCGTATTTTCTAGCGCCATCACTTGCTGTGATTTGCTCCAATCCCACCGGTGTTATTCTATAAACCGTGTTGGTTGATTTGGTATGCGCCTAGCTATATATGTAACGTGTGTACCACCGTTAATTATCATTGCGATTATTTGCGCTATCACAAATCTCGGTGGTTACAAATGCACTTCATAGGTTGGTAGGTCTTTTGTGCTAGATTACCTATTAGATGAGCTAAATATACTTCAAAACATTCCGAATTCAATTTTTTTAGTGTTTTTCCCATTTTCCTGTTTTTTGGGTGATAATCGTTCGGTTTTAATGGTTACCGGTTTCAAAGCAACCCAAATTCAAATTTTGATATTTGAATTTTTTGTCAATTTTTTTTTCTGGTTTTTCTAGTAACTGGCCGGTTTTCGTTACGGTCGCCGGGTGGGATTTTTACCGGTTTGGAGATTTGTATCCTTGGTTGGTACTATAAGCTGAACTCTTGACGCTACAATTATTTTGCAGTAACAAGTTAATTTGCGGAAGGCACTGTTTTATGTTTGCAAGTTAATTTGCGGCAAGGCACTATTTCATGTTAGGACATCTGTAACTGTAAGGTGTAAACTATATTGTAATATCCTGTTGTAACCGTACATTTTACTGTTATTATAAGCTCGTATATATGGTGTGTACCCCACTCAAAAGATGGGTTAAACATCAAATATTATGTCTCCTGAAAAACAAAATGGTTTAATATTATGTCTCCTGAAAAACAAAATGGTTCAAGAGTTCAGTTAAGTGTAAAGCCACCAACAGTTAACAATTGATATTCACAGTGGTAGCAACCATCCATAGACGATACCATAGCGAGCATATTCTCAGATCCTTCAGATCTTTAATAGGTAGGTTCACAAAAATATACAATGCATCAATTCTAACTCTACTAATTATTTTTTATTTTTACCATTCACCACAAATTTATGTAAAACACAGTTAGCCATCAGGTTTTCTTGAATACCTCAAATCCATGAATAACAATTAAACAATACCTCTTTATATGCCATGTCATGAAAGGAGAAGACACAATAAATAATTATGGATGACATCAATGGCCAATTCTTGAATAAGCTCTTCTTGGTGTCCGAACTACCACTTTGTTCATCCTTCTCTTTCGGATCACTCATATGGGCCTCCAAAACTTCAACACATTGATTTCCATTTTCACTGATCTTATGATCGTGTAACGTCTCCTAAAATACATCTCGAGATATTTTACAATGGGCAGAGGAAGAATCAACATACAAGTACAAAAGTCAATCAATGAGGATGGAATACTTTAAAGCATAATCTTTTCTCACTGTTTCATGCCAGATATAGATGAGCTTTTTACTACTGCCACTAGTTACTGTGAAGAGAACTCTCTTGAAATGCAATGGTGGGCACATAAGGTTGTAAACTTAGCCACCCAAGTTAAATTTGAAGTGTGGGGGAATAAGTCTTATCCCGTCACATCTAAAAAAGCTAGTTAATGGGAAAAATTACCTACAGTATAAGAGTCATGAATTTAGTTATTGAGCAATATTTCGGAAATGTTGAAGATCACTTATGAACTCTGAACAGTATGTCTAAAAAATCCTTGAAAAATTTGTTAAGATGTAAGAGGTTCAACAAGATATATTTATGAATATAGCAACTTTGTGTTCATGGCAGCCCACATCATAAGGTTTCCCACAGGCCACACAAAATGGCAAAAGCAAAAAACGAGAGTAGCAAATGCAATTATGGACTAGCAATTACACTGACTGCATAATCAAGGAAGTTAACAAGAACGCAATGTCACATACCGGCATCCATATGCAGCTTATGAGAACAACAACAGCAAAAACTGATGTGCATAAGCATGGTAAGAAATATGGGAACCTGGCAAGTTTCCATCAAAGTAAGTATCCTGCAAAACAATTATCTAGGGTAATCTAGTTTGGCTACACGAAAAGATACCTTCCAAAGAATGAGTCAGGTGAAAAGACATTTGGAAATTTTTCTGCAGGCCGCAATAAAAAGAATCAGGTCCAATGAAAGCATTGACAATTAAGTATAACATAACATTGTTAAAGTTTCTCTGCCATACAATTGCAAGGTAGCCTCCAAGAGCAGGACCAATGATAAGACCTATTCCCCTTGCTGTGCTGACCTAAAATTACAAGAAAGTGAATGTCAAAATCAAACTCATTGAAAGAAAAGAAATTAATAGTGCATTTGTATGAGATTTGTATCTTACAACTGATAATGCTAGAGATTCATGTTCAGGTCGGCAAACTTCAGTAGCATAAGCCTGCAGAAGTCAGGCACAACCGCACAAAGTCATCAAATATATAGTCTAACATAAAAGAGTTTCCATAAAAGAGCTACCAAATTGGTCTACAAAAAAGAGGTATCAAATCACCATACCTTTATTGGTCCAAGTAAACCATTTAAAGCACCAAGGAGAAATCTTGTAGCTATTGCCATCCAATAATTGACACTAAGCCCAAACAAAGTATTAAAGACCACCCTGAGATATATTGACAAGAAATTAAGTTAGTGACTCACCTAATAAAAGAAAAGGAATTGACATACAGGGGTAAACAAAGCCACTCTTTAATCTACACTGGTATTGCATAAAAAGAAGGCAAAATGTCACTGACACAGAGAAAATGCCAAACACAACAACTGGCTTCCTACCAATACGGTCTGCGGCTATTCCCCAAACAGTTGAAGTCAAACATCTACCAAACACAAATGCAGCACCTAGAAACATCCAGTAAATATGTAATTGGTCACATGAGACAACCACAAAGTGTTCACCATTTGAGTTAGTAAATTATAAGAAACTAACCTACAAAGCCAGCGTAAAACCCAATATCTTCTGTTCTTTTTGCAACATGCAAGTCTCTTATCTGTGGAGGAGTAAGAAACAATACAAAGATATATTAGCTAAACCCTAAAGGTACTTCAGAGATGCCATGTGTGCACATATATGAAAAAAAACTAATGAGACAGACTTGAATATTCAAAAATCAACATTGCGATTACTGGCCAGATATTGGTCATATAAGTATGTAACACAATATCCAGAACAACGAGAAAAAGAGAACTAAATGATAATACATACCATGAAATACAAGAAGGGGAACAGCGATGATATTGGCAAAGCTGGAAAGGCCAAGAGAAAAATTAGGAACATTAAATATGCAATGGAGAATATTCATGCAAACAAGAATATAATGAGATACATGGTAAGATTAATAACATTAAAAAATTGTCAATCATGTTTTGTAGATCCACAAGTGCTGATGTCAACATATATTCGGTTAGTCCAGTAATGCTAACTGGGGACCACTTAGGGTGTGTTTAGTTGAGCTGTGGCTTCTGAAAAAGCTGCTGTGAGTTGTGGGCTGTGGAAAAGCTGCTGTAGGTTGTGGGCTGTGGAAAAGCTATAAGCTGTTTGGTTCAAACAAGTATAAAACTTACCTCCTATCTCTATTTTCCTTGAAACAACTGTGAAACAGCTCTCTATTTTCACCATTTCAAAAAGCAGAAAGCCAAAAGCAGGGTCCAAGGTGCTTTCAAAACTGTACTACCCAAAAGTAGCTGCTTCTGAAAATGCAGCTTCTGATTTCCACCCCTTTGGTTGGCTTTTGGCTTTTTGGAAGCAAAAGCAGCTCCCAAAAGCTCAACCAAAGGCACCCTTAATAGATATTGCATAGCACTCAGCAAAATTTTCTACCAACAATTAAAATATGCCGGCAATAACAGGAATAATAAAAGATTTATTATAATCAGAATATTATAGTGCCCTTTTCAATTCAAACTAATTAAGCAAATTTGAAGTGTTAGCATCATTTGGGATGTAAGTGCTTCTTAGATTTCAACTGTTTCAGGCATAATTTTTCAAAATAATATTATCCAGAAAACAAGATGATTAGTAATATCCTTCACATGAAAAAGAAAGTGATGTTACACTCATGCAAAAGAAAAAACTGTTGAATACGATCATAAAGGAACTCAGGAAAATTCGACCCTAATAAAGATCTAGTATGCCTTTTCATGATGACAGATTAGGACAAATGGGGGTAACTGGGGAACAGGTAGCACATCACCACTAAAATCTTATGCCTGAACCGCTGCTCAATTGCAGTGATCTAAAAAGATTGGGTAATTTCGTTAAAGAAAGACTTGGGTAAACAAACAAGAAATGATTAAGGAAATTCAGTTATGCAACCAGTTATCGGAAAAAGTGTTTCCGAGTTACAACCAAATATACATGAACCTACAGGGTCACACATTGAACAGGTTAGAGTAGTAAGGATCTGAATGATAGACTCCAAGTGAGATATGATCTCAAGTCTTACTGGACAAGAATCCAGTCAGAAACTTTCTAAGTAAGATACGATCTATACTTGTATTATATATGGATCCAGTCGGAGTCTCTATATAAAAGAGTGTATGGGCTAAGGTTTATGTGCAATTGACACACACACACACCGAAACTCTAGTCGCTACCTCTTATAAGCCCTGCTGTGCATACTGGTACTAGCACATCGGCGCATGGTGTTCCATACCTAGACATGTGGACTTCAGTAGAGGTGCTGCTATGATTGTGGCACTGATCATGACGATCCAAGGAGAAGGCATAGTCGGTTCGTGGAGATCGACTACTGCTGGAGAGATCAACTACCGCTGGAAGACCATCGCCTTTTGAGGACACTGATCGGAACGTTGGATGGTCGATTACTTCCACTACATCGACATGTACTACGTTAAACCAGGTTACTTCAACTCTTCTTCGCCTACATTGTGCGTCTAGTAATAACTATTTATGATCTCTTATTCATATAGCTTCCTAATTAACGCGGTTGAAATTTTAATTTACGTTAGTGTAGTGTACCCGTATTCTATCATAATGGTATTTAGAATTCAATCAAATTATTATATTTCAGCAGAAGAAAGATTGTTAGACCATGTGGTTAGGTCTACGTTATTTTGATGATGAATAATTGACAATGGTTAATTTGTTATGATGAATATTTGGTGATTTTGTTTAGCGATGTTATGCGAGGTGTGTGGTGCGTGTGTGCGGATTGATGTTTGTCAAGTTTGGAAGAACTTGTGCCAGGAAAAAGTTCTTTGGTCTTTGCATGTGCAGGTTGAGCATGGAGACGATCATGGTCGGTGACGAGGTGGACCGGAACTAGGATGGGGAGATCTGAGGTTCAGACGGTCAAGAATGTCATGGGATGATCGGGCTCATGTTTGGGGCGTATGGAGATCAAAGGTGGATGGTGCGTGGAGAAGATACAGGAGGTGCGGTCCTGGAGGCTTCGACACGTGGAAGGCTGAAAAAATTAGAAGCGTAAAAAGAATTAAAAAACACATGTTATGAAGGGTTTTTAGTTCCTTGAAAAGTAGTGGACCAAAAAGCCTGGTGGAGGCAAAAAGGTCTAGAATGAGTTGTATTAGGATTTCAGTTCGTTTGTAAGTTGTTTTCGGATTTGTGGACACGCTATAAATAGGTTAGGGCCGGCGGTCGTGAGGCGTGCGGTTTTTGGTGGGCAAAGAAAAAAATCTAATTGATTTCCACGCCGTCGTTGTTTTGTCTTCTTACGGCTTTTACGGCGTCTTCATCGATTCTTCATCGATTGGAAGCAGGAGCATGGTCTTCTCGCGACGTGCTCGAGGAGGCGCACAGGTCTTCAGTGTCTCGTGCTTTCGTTCCGTGCGCAGGCGACGCAGCGGTGCTAGGACGCGGTGGAGGTTGCTAAACTTTTTGCTCGCTGGTTGGAAGCTTCGTCACGCATGCGTACAGCAGTGGAGAAAACCACGTTCAAGATATTATTTCCCGACAACTCCGGCGACGTGTCTTGTGCCCCGATCAGCGACGTTGTGTCTCGCCTTGGTTCACGTGCGGGAAAAATAAGGGCAACGGCAGTGCTTTTCGTGCGTACAGGAAAAGGCATGTCATGCTGCTCTCAATTGGCTAGCGTGAGACACTAGTGCATGTACAAAGGACAACTACAATCACACATTTACTACTCGGTGGTGAAAGCATCAGCATAGTATCTTTGGAGAGAGAGAGTAAGAATTAAAATTATACTTTTTGGTGATTTCCTTTGTATTGTTTTTTGTGCTTTTGCTATTGATGCAGGTTGGACATTAAAAACAAAAATAGTAGAGAGGAAAAAAAGAGCTTTGGTTAGACGCTGCAATCATTCACCCCTCTCTGATTGCCATCGACGATCCTACAAGTGGTATCAGAGCTAGGTTGCAATGGCATCAGATCGGGATCGGTTTTCAGGTAAGCCACCATTTTTTGATGGATCAGATTATCTTTATTGGAAGACGCGTATGGAGGTTTTTCTTCAAGCACAAGATGAACAATTAGAGGAGATTCCAGAAGAGCAGCTTGTACTTCTCTCCAACAGGGTGACCAAGGCAATTAACAACATTAGATCAAGACGGAGAGGAGCTCCAATCAAATGCTATGAATGTGGAGAGCTAAACCATATTAAGATGAATTGCCCCAAATTGAGGAGCAAGGAGGTCAAAGATGACAAGGTATCAACTCGTCGCTCTCAAATCAAGATTGATCCAAACAAGAAGCGTAATTATCGTAGAGCAGTCAACAAGATAATTTCAGCACTTGATGAGATTATTTTGAGTGATGATGATTCCGAAAGCGATGATGATGGCAATGATAAGAAGACAAAGGAGATAGACTTCACAGGGATGTGCTTTATGGGAAACAGTGAGGAGTTCGACAGTGATGATCTTTATAGTGATCCTGATGAGGTAAAACCTTCTTATGCTGATTTATCTCGTGCTGTGCTTAGATTGACAGATGAGCTTAAGAAGTATAAAAAGAAAATTAAAAATCATGATTTCATTGTTGAGGGCTTAAATTCTGAAATCAATAGACTTAGAGCTTCTATTCCTGATGATGAATCTTGTGAGTCTTGTCAAATTTTACATACTGAGTTAGAATCTGCTAGAACAATTAATGCATCAAACTTGGTTCAACTTAGTGATGTAACTGCTAAACTTGATGAGTTGAGATTGGTACATGACTCTTGTGATGAAAAGTTAAAACTTGCTCATGATGAAATTGAAAAACTCAAGTTTAGCTCTCCTACATGTTTAGAGTCAAGTATTTCAAATGATCAATCTAAAACTTGCTTTAAATGTGAATTGCTAGAAGCTAGACTTAATTCATCACAAGAAACAATTCAACAGATGCTTTATCATGAGATATCTTCTTGCTTTAATTGTCCAAAGCTTAACACTGAAATAGAAGTTTTGACTAGACAACTTAATGATTTTGCTGAAAAAGAAAGATTGGCTCAGTCTAGTGCTTCTAAAAATTTTGTGAATGAACATGTTAAATGCACAACTTGTCCCACTCTAGCTAAAGAGAATGAGTACTTAAAAGACACTTTAGAGAGATTTTCTTCTGGGAAGAAAAATTTAGATATGATTCTAGACAAGTCAAAAACAAGTGTGAAGAATCGTGGTCTAGGATTTAATTTTGTTGAGCATGCCAAGAATAATCATCCTAAGGTTATTAAGCCCCTTGAACCTGGAAAAATTGAAATGAAACTTGAACCAAAACAAACTGTATTTAAATCTGCTGGCTTTGTGCAAAAATCATCAAATCATATTATAGGTGCTAGCTCATCTTCTCAAAAGAATTCTGCTAATGTTAAATTTCAATGCACCTATTGTGGAAGAGATGGACACTTGCATGAATTTTGTTTTAGGCGTGCAAAGAAAGAGAAGAAGGAAAGATTGAATGCTTTGAAACAAAAACGTGCAATGTTTTTTGTTCCTAGAACTAATGTGAAAGCTAAGTTTTTTGAGAACTTTCATGATGGTTTTAAATCTGCTTCATATGCTAGATTGAGATTTAATTCAAATAATTCACGTTCTTTTCGGCATTCTGATCATCTACATGCACGTGATTTTGGTTCTAGCCTTGTTGCTCCTGTTCATCGTGTATCTCAGTACTGGATTCCTAGATCTTATTTCACTAACCCCAGTACTGTGAGACCGATGTTTCCTGTGATGTAAGAACAGTTGACAAGGATGGAGAATATGAGCTAGATTGGGTTCTGGTCTTTTATATCATTGTTTGATTGGAACATTTGATGGTTCTTCACTCCTTTGAGAGCTTCCAAGAGATTCCACTTTTTGAGAGACCACGTGGAAAAGGTGATGTTGTCTTACATCTTATTAGATTATCAAGTTGCTGATATTCTCACTACGTCACTTGATATTTCTCGTTTTGCTCATGTACGAAGTGAGTTGGGTATGTTATATCTTGGGATTGTTCTGAGGGGGAGCTTATGTTTAAAAATTTAGGAAGCTTTGTTTATTATGCTTGTCAAATAAATCAATAAGTCCAAGCCATTGAAGTTATTTGAGTTGTAGAGCTCTCTTTATCATATTTACTCATATGTTGTGTAGCTTTGATTATGACTAGTTATAATTAATTTGCTATACTTGAACTAAAATATAACATGGCAGAATACTTTGACTAGATTGATTATAGATAGTACTCTACGATGTTCATCGAAAAGGATTAGCTTTATTGTGAGTCTTATTTTAAATCTTGGCTATGAGACTCGTATGTTTCATATTGCAACCTTTTTATGATTACTCAATTTGGCATGTTATAAAAAAAGAGCAAGAGACAATTGAAAAGATGTATGCTTCAAGCATGCCATGGTGAACAAAAAGAAAAAGCACAAAAGTGCATAAAATGAAAAAGAAGTATGCTTCAAGCATGCCACCATCTCAAACAAGAATGCTACAAGCATTTTATTATGAAAAGAAGTATGCTACAAGCATGCCACATGCCTATGAATTGAGTGTGGAGCAATAGGTTGTTTTATGAGACTGCTAGCTCGTCTGGATTTAAAATTTGCTTCACTTTTAGGCTTTGATTATTTGTTGTGATATCTCATTGTGCTCTTTATAATTGATTTGGTCACTGTTGAGATGTCTGTTATTAATATAAATTGTTTAACCATGCTCAAAGCTGGTTTTGATATTGCTATATGATATATGAATTTATATGATCTAGATAGCTCTACTCAAATATATGGCTTGATTCCTTTATTTAATCATGCACAATGACTTGTATAATCTAAAAAGCTTCTTGATTTTTATTCTCATTGCTCCTTCTTGGAATTGTTCCTTTTCTGAATTTTCTTGATGATTACATTGCCAAAGGGGGAGAAATTTGATGTGCTTTGTGAGAAGAGAAATTGGAGACATTTGCTAAAATTACCTCTCTTGTATTGAGGGGGAGAGATTTGAGATTTATGGCTTACAAAAATGTTTTTTTGGCTTCAGTTCTTCACTTATATCTATTTGAAGCTAATTCATCATACAATCTTGTGGGTTGTCAATGTATTCATCAAGGGGGAGATTGTTAGACCATGTGGTTAGGTCTACGTTATTTTGATGATGAATAATTGACAATGGTTAATTTGTTATGATGAATATTTGGTGATTTTGTTTAGCGATGTTATGCGAGGTGTGTGGTGCGTGTGTGCGGATTGATGTTTGTCAAGTTTGGAAGAACTTGTGCCAGGAAAAAGTTCTTTGGTCTTTGCATGTGCAGGTTGAGCATGAAGACGATCATGGTCGGTGACGAGGTGGACCGGAACTAGGATGGGGAGATCTGAGCTTCAGACGGTCAAGGATGTCATGGGATGATCGGGCTCATGTTTGGGGCGTATGAAGATCAAAGGTGGATGGTGCGTGGAGAAGATACAGGAGGTGCGGTCCTGGAGGCTTCGACACGTGGAAGGCTGAAAAAATTAGAAGCGTAAAAAGAATTAAAAAACACATGTTATGAAGGGTTTTTAGTTCCTTGAAAAGTAGTGGACCAAAAAGCCTGGTGGAGGCAAAAAGGTCTAGAATGAGTTGTATTAGGATTTCAGTTCGTTTGTAAGTTGTTTTCGGATTTGTGGACACGCTATAAATAGGTTAGGGCCGGCGGCCGTGAGGCGTGCGGTTTTTGGTGGGCAAAGAAAAAAATCTAATTGATTTCCACGCCGTCGTTGTTTTGTCTTCTTACGGCTTTTACGGCGTCTTCATCGATTGGAAGCAGGAGCACGGTCTTCTCGCGACGTGCTCGAGGAGGCGCACAGGTCTTCAGTGTCTCGTGCTTTCGTTCCATGCGCGGCGACGCAGCGGTGCCAGGACGCGGTGGAGGTTGCTAAACTTTTTGCTCGCTGGTTGGAAGCTTCGTCACGCATGCGTACAGCAGTGGAGAAAACCACGTTCAAGATATTATTTCCCGACAACTCCGGCGACGTGTCTTGTGCCCCGATCAGCGACGTTGTGTCTCGCCTTGGTTCACGTGCGGGAAAAATAAGGGCAACGGCAGTGCTTTTCGTGCGTACAGGAAAAGGCATGTCATGCTGCTCTCAATTGGCTAGCGTGAGACACTAGTGCATGTACAAAGGACAACTACAATCACACATTTACTACTCGGTGGTGAAAGCATCAGCATAGTATCTTTGGAGAGAGAGAGTAAGAATTAAAATTATACTTTTTGGTGATTTCCTTTGTATTGTTTTTTGTGCTTTTGCTATTGATGCAGGTTGGACATTAAAAACAAAAATAGTAGAGAGAAAAAAAAAGCTTTGGTTAGACACTGTAATTATTCACCTCCTCTGATTGTCATCGACGATCCTACAAAGATTAATAGCAGGCGCATGGCAGCCTCGTCGTGGCACACCCAGTCGAGAGGCAAGAAGCCAAGAATTAATATATAACGACATACAATAGTAATAAGACGAGCGAGAGGAGATTAACGAATACTAGTAGATTGTAAGCAGCAAGCATGTTACTAAGTTTCGTAGCTAGATGTAGTACGTACTGGAGGCGAGGGTGGAGAGCCCAAAGAAGGTGAACTCCTTGTAGGGAATGCCCTTGTGACTCTCCTTCCTCCGCTCCATGGCGCAGCCGGGGCAGCCGTCGTAGTACACCTTGGCTGCTGCCGGCGCTGGCGCTGATGGTAGCGGCGACGACGGCGACTCCTCGCCCATTTCAGCTTCTTAGAGTCGAGCGGAGCTGAAGATGAGAGTGACACACAGCGTGTGATGAGCAGGACGTACGTGGAATGAGAATTTAAAACAGAGGTGGAGGAAAAGAAGGGCGGGCGTCTAAAGCGAAGAGCCGTGAAGAGAGCAGAGCAGAAGTGGCAGTCACCACCATTACCACCATTCTCTTATATTAATGGACACCATTACCACCATAGTAAAAGGAGCAGAAGTGGCAGCCACCACCATTCCCTTATATCAATGGACAGCCGTCTTAACAATTTTATAACTATTTCTACCCATCATATGTTTTAGTAAAAGAAGACATCATGAATATCTATACCAAATTATCTACAACATTTCATTTAACTTCAAAAATTGGTTATATCATCTGCTAAGGCTAAAGCGCATCACAATATAACTGCTGCAACTAGCAGATATTACAAAACAGCAGAATTCGCAAACTCATACAAAATTCATACCTCAACAAATTAGGATGGTTAAGCACTCTATCAAAATCTTAGAAAATTACCTACATAATTCTAGTTACTCCTAAGACCTAATTCCATGGTATACATCGTCTTATCTACCGAAATACTGCAACATCGCCCAACCGTGACAGTTTGTGGGACACCACACTTCCGAAGGCCATAACTTGCAGTCTACCAAATAGATTTTAGACTTGGGATGCGGTTTGGAACTTCCCCGGGTCCGATCACCCAAGAGGCATGATCGATATGTAAGTAGTAACTAACTGAATGCCCGTGCGTTACTACGGATTTTTAAATTTTATCATTTTACATGTTTTAAAACTCACAGATGGTAAAAAAATTTTAAAATATACATACAAACATATTCTAAAAGTTTTAAATCCGTCAAGTAAGTTGAAAGCCATCGATCGCACCTCGTGGTGATAAATCGGAAAACATCGACCACACCTCGTGGTCATAGGTCAGGAGCCCTCAAGCACACCTTGTCGTCGTAAGTCGGAAGCCTCGACCATCGTGCGTGATCGTAGGTCGAGAGCGGTCAACCATCGTTGGTGGTCGTAAATTGGTAGCGGCCAATGATCAATCGTGGTCCTATATCGAGAGCCTTCGACAATGGCTCGTGGTCATACTTTTGAAGCCGACGACCATCGTTCATGGTTATAAGTCGAAAGCCATCGAGGACACCTTGTGGTCGTAAGTCGGAACACATCGACCAACGCTTGTGGTCATAAGTTGGAAGACATCGACCACACCTTGTGGTCATAAGTTAGAACACATCGACCAGTGCTCGTGGTCGTAAATCGGAAGCCATCGATCACACCTCGTGGTCGTAAGTTAGAAGCTGTCGACTATCACACGTGATCGTAGGTCAGGACCGGTCGACCATCGTTGGTGGTCGTACGTTGGCAAGCCTACGGTGCACTTGTGCCCTGTCACTCGACTGCCGGTGCCAGCCTGCTTGACCTGCCCGACTTGCTCGGCCCCAACTTCGACCACAGCCCTTCAACGTCGACCACGGCCCCCTTCGACCACGGCCCCGACTTCGACCATGGCCCTGACTTCAACCACTGCCCCCTTCGACTTCGACCACTGCCCCCTTCAACCACTATCCCCTTTGACCACGGCCCTTCGACGTCGACCACTTTCCAATTCGGCCACAGCTTTCTTTGAACACGGCTTTAGATTTGACCCTAGATCTTTGATTTTGACCAGCGCTTGTGGTCATAAGTCGGAAGACATCGACCATATCTCGTGGTCGTAAGTCAAAACACATCGACCAACACTCGTGGTTATAAGTCGGAAGCTGTTGATCACACCGCGTGGTCAAAAGCATGTTACAATCCATGGGGAGTACGAGACCTTGTGGGTCTTGCCATCGAGGGTGCGGAGCTCGATCTCGGGGGTGACCTGGGGGTAGGTGACGAGGATGTCCAACTGGAGGGGAACTTGCAGCGGCGGAGGTTGTGGACGAACCAACAGGTGCCCTCCGGGTTGGCGCTACGACTACGACCATATCCACAAGTGCTACGATTACGACCATGACTGTGATTTCAAGCACTGCCCCCTTCGACTTCGAGCACTGCCCCCTTCCACCACTGCCTCCTTCGACCATGGCCCCCTTCCACCACTGCCTCCTTCGATCATGGCCCTTTGACGTCGACCACTTCCCTCTTCGACCACGGGTTCGACGATGACCACAGATCTTCAACTTCGACCACTGCTCCCCCTCGACCATTGTCCCCTTCGACCATGTCCCTTCGATGACCACGGCCCTTCAACGCCGACCATGGCCCCTTTGACCATGGCTTCGACTTCGACCAAGGATCTTCGACTTTGACAACGGATCTTCGACTTTGACCACTGCCCCCTTCGACCACTGTCCCCTTCGACCACGGCCCTTCGACGTCGACCACTTCCTCCTTCGACCACGACCCCCTTCGACCACAGCTTCAACTTCAACCACGGATCTTCGACTTCAACCACAGATTTGCGACTTCGACCACTATCCCCTTCGACCACGGCCCTTCGACGACCATTGCCCTTTAATGTCGATCACTTCCCTCTTCGACCACCGCCCCCTTTGACCACCATCCCCTTTAACCACTATCCCCTTCAACCACGGCCCTTCGACGTCGACCATTGTCCCATTCAACCATGTCCCTTCAATGTCGACCACGGCTTCGACTTCGACCACTGTCCTCTTTGACCACGGCCCTTCGATGACCATGGCCCTTCGACATCGATCACTTCCCCCTCCAACCACTGCCCCCTTCGACCATGGCTTTAACTTCGACCACGAATCTTCGACTTCGGCGACGGCCCCTCAACCACGGCCCCCTTCGACTATGGCTTCGACTTCGACCATGGATCTTCGACTTCGGTGATGGCCCCTCAACCACGGCCCCCTTTGACTATGGCCCCCTTCGACCATAGCCCCGACGTCGACCACGACCTTTCGACTTCAACCGCGGATTGACTTCATCTACGGCCTTCGACTTCGACCACTGCCCCCTTCGACCACGGCTTGTACTTCGACCATGACCCTTCGACTTCGACCACTGCCCCCTTCGACCACGGTTTGGACTTTGACTACGACCCTTCGACTTCGACTTCGACCACAGCCTGACTTCGACCAAGGCCCTTCGACTTCGACCGCGGACTGACTTCATCCATGAACCTTCGACTTCGACCACTGTTCCCTTAAACCATGGCTTGGACTTTGACCACGCCACTGTCCCCTTGGACCATGGCTTGACTTCGACCATGGCCCTTTGACTTCGGCCACCGCCCCTTTGACCATAGCTTCGACTTTGACCATGGATCTTTGACTTCAGCCACAGCCTCCTTTGACCATAGCTTTAACTTCGACCACGGCCCCTCGACTTCGGCCATGGCCCCCTTCGACCATGACACTGACTTTAACGACCAGCTTGGTAGACCAAAATCGCCAGACAGCATGACGGGCTCCGAGCGAAGAGTAGGAGGAGGTAGAGAGGCTCACCGGACGAGTGACTGCTGGGTGGTAGCGGGAGACATGATCGAGCGTAGGAAGACGAAGCCGCCGCTGCTATTACCGAGCACCCTTCTCTCTGATCCACCGACCACTGTCGCCGAGCGCTCTTCGCTCTGATCCACTGGCCGCTGTCACCGAGCAATGTGCCGCTGGTTGGAGGGGCGATGGGAGATGGAATTGGTGGCAGCGTCGAGGAGGAGGAGGAGGAGGTGCGACACGAGGGTTCGGGGGAGAGGAGGCGGCAGTTGCGGGAGGTGGAGGTGGGGAGGCGGTGGTGGGCAAATTAGGAGAGGAGGCAGTGAGCGAATGCATTGGGGAGGCGGTGATGGGGGGATGCGGCGCTGCTAGGGGAAGTTGGGGGACAGCGACCAGATACTACTGCGCAGGAAAGGAATTGGTGGCGGCGCCGAGGTGGAGGAGGAGGCGCGGCACGAGGGTTCAGGGAGAGGATGCGGTGGCTGCGGGAGGTGGAGGTGGGGAGGCGGTGACAGGCAGATGGGGAGAGGAGGCGACGGGCGAATGTGTTGGAGAGGCGGAGACGAGGGGATGCGACGCTGCTGGGGGAAGTTGAGGGACTGCGACCAGACGTTGCCACGTGGGGAAGGAATTGGTGGCGGCGCTAAGGAGGAGGAGGAGGCATGGCACGAGGGTTCGGGGGAGAGAAGGAGGCGGCGGTTGGGGGAAGGTGGAGTGGTTGCAGGAGGCGGAGGATACAGGGGAAGAGAAGAGGAGGAGCGTGGCCCACGCGTCGGCCCGACCTTTTCTACGAGGAGCAGAAGAACTACCTACATGCAGATCTGAACGACTAATCTTTGATCAGATGGCTAAGAAGAGAGGAGGGAAAATGGAACGACGACCACCAACTCACATTTTTAAGGAGTAGAGATTAACCTAATCACGTTATCTTTTACTCCACCACCGTGCTTTGATTGATTCCTGATGTTTAAGTCCTCCATATCTAGTTCCAAAGGATGTCCAACTGAAGTAGTACATAAACTGAAAGTCACCATTGGTTAGCAGCTGCTGTTTAAGGTGGTACTCCAATCGACTTACGGTATAAGTTTCTGACTGTGGTTTTTGGTTTATGGTTAAAATTACACTTAGTAGTTGTTAGCTTTTTCTGAGAAAAAATAAACAAATAGAAAAAATTAGTCGGGTATATCATCTAGGTCAGAAAACTTTTAAAATATAGATCTAGGTCACTGATGTGACATAAGTGGGTCATTAATCCATCTTAACTTCCCATGTTGGCATAGTTCGTATGCATGGCATGACACATAGGATTCAAAGCAGTTAGCGGAACATTTGCAGACAATTTTTGTATAATTTTTTTCCTTTAGCCCTACCTATATGCCCTTACTAGAACCAGACCGCATTCTATATCATCTCATTACTTTTTGTTTGACTCCCAGGCAACCCGTGAGAGGAGATCATGGTTCATGCATCATAAGTTCATTAGCTAAAGCGTGATGAGTGCCGCGAGGGCAAAGCTATGCTCAGCTGCTAGTGCCACACCTCACCATCGCCTCAAGGGTTTCGTCACAAGAGGATGCAGATGGAAGAAAGGATAAGACCTCAAGTAACTAGTGCAGATGGATTTGGTCAAGTTTAACTAGACCTGGAAAAGGGCAAATGGATATGGTTAAAACAAAAAAACAATATTGTAATATCCCAAAATTCTCAAAACTAGTATAATTATTTGTAATATAATCATTTATGCATTTTGGGCTTTTTCAAATTTTCCAGCATTTATTTAAAATGTTTTCTTAATTTTTAGCAGTTAAATTAATTTCTGAAATTAATTAAAACTTGACCAGAGACTAGAAATATTTTAATTGGGTTCTAAATATACTAAAGCGCATCTCCAAAATTTTTCATAATTTTTGAAGTTGGGTTACTAATTTTAAAATTTCAAATTTAATTTATGCAATTAGATCAATTTAAAAATTGTTTTTGTTAGCAAGCCAAATCCATTACTATTGGCCCAACCTGACATCGCCTCAACCTAGCCTTGTGTTGCCTTGCCCTTCTCCCTTTCTCCATTCCTCCATCCCCCCTCCTCTCACTCATGCACCTAGCCCACGCGTCAGGTGGCTTCTTCCACCTCACGCCCCCTCCTTTGCCACCATGGTTGCGTGCGCTTGTCGCGCTGAGAGCCGCTCCTCCGCCATCCTCGCTATCTAGTGGACCCTCAGGGCCTGTGCTGTAGGACCCGTACCTATCCGCTGTCCGTCGTGCGTAGCCAACGTCGTCACCCTGATTTTTGTAGTAAATGGTTCTTCGCATTTCCTTAAATGCGATGCCCAAATCAAAGCACATAATTTTTACCTATATCTCAGAGCACATAATCCATATTATACCTCCACTTGGCTATTCATAGTCGTTGGTCAAGGGTGGTTTTTCACCCTCACCCAACACCTATCCCGACATTCACCTTCACCCTCATAGTCATTAGTCGGGTTAGACTCACCTTCACCCGACACTCTATGTCGCTAAATATATGTGATGGGTTTATCCTTTATGGCCCTGGGTCCAATTGAAACCTCGCTCGGTTTCTTTTCTAGATAAATCTACATATTTATTGTAGATTGCATAATAACTTTGACAGAATTACTGATCCTACCCGTTCTCAACGAAACAATGGTTGATATAACTAATACGGTATATTACATTAGTGAAATTTGTAAGTCCTTATATTGCTATTCCTATTTCATTTCTTTCACATATCATTCATCTAGATTAAATAGAATTTCATTTGATGCAAGGCGATTATACTTTAGTAGGTAAACACTTTGTTTTAACTGAAAATAATTTAATCACATGTTTAAATGTATGCTTTCCTAGAGTTGGTAGATAGTCTCGGTTTCTGGTGTTCCCATGTGATTCTATAGATCAATTTAGCCGTTTACTAAATTTATTAATAAATGATATTTTATGCCACTGCTTGCCACTAGTTTACAATGAAAAATTATTTCAGTTTAGTATCTATGATTAGGTATTATCTGAGTTTTGCAAGTTAAATACTTACCTAATTAATTATATGTGCAGTTATACGGGTACAGAGATACTAAAAAGTATATAAATACGTCTCTCTCCCTACTTCCTCTGCTCTCCTCGTTCGGCAGGCCGAATGGACTCGGCCCATTTACTCCCTACCTCTCTCTCTCTCTCTCTCTCTCTCTCTCTCTCTCTTATTCACCACCTCGCCGCAAGCACCGCCGACTCTGGCCAGCAGCCTGCCGTCTCCCTGGCACCGCGCCACCGACCTCTCCCTCGCGCCCTACTGCCGTGCCTCCGCTCCTGCTCGCACCCGGGGCACCCTTGTTCCTCGTACACCGCCGCCACCGGCACTAGCGGCGGGGCTTCCTCGCCGCCCACTTCGATCGATAAACATCTTCTCTCTTCTGGCTCGATTCAGCTGTGTAACGTACCTACCTATGCCTGACTGCTGCGCGCAAACGGAACCGAGGTGGAGCTCATACTGGCGGGCTAGTGTCCAACCGCACAAGCTGGCTAGCAATGTTTCACGATTGAACCGCTCAACTCGAGCAAAGATGATTTCATTGGACCAAAGGTTTGCAGTTTCTCAACTGGCATAAAAACTTGTCCCCTTTTTGTCCTCCCGTGCTGCTCCTACACGCTAATTAGGGTGTGTTTGGTTGCTGGGATGAAGTGGGATGGGATGGGATGGGGATGGAATGAGATGATTCCACAAAAAAAGTGAAACCACATGATCCAGCATCTAAGAAGAATATTCTCTAAATTTGCACAGGTTCATCCCACTTTGGACCATTCCATCCCACCCCATCCCTCAAACCAAACACATGGATAGGCTTGGTCAAAGGGACCATCCTATTCCATCCCACCCCATCCCAGCAACCAAACACACTCCCTTTAGTCACCTGATAATGGAGCTGACGCATGGCAGGCCAAATAGGTATTTCTTCCGAGTTCTGACATCCTGTTCGTATTAACTCTGTTTATATTGCCTTCTGTCTTTAAAAAAAATCAAAAGTTAATATGAACATCTAAATTATCAAAATAATTTCTTCACTTCTCTCGCCACTGTCTCTACACCCATCCTCTTACTCTCGTCACATACATGTATCTCTTCCTTACCTATCACTGCTCTACATCTTCTAAAAACTTCTTTCCCGCAAAAGCTAATACAAACACGCACGAATCTAGCAAATGTAGTACATGAGTCACCTGCGTTTGTGGGTCCGTTCTGGCCGGCTCAACCTTCCCTTGCTCTGCGAACAAATGCTTCTTGTCTGTTCAATTTCCCATTCTTGTGTTAAACTAGACCTCCAACCTTGCTCAAAAACATTGGACCCCAATTTTGCTTCAAGGGTTTCAGGATGTCATATGTTTTTAACATTATCATAGCGTTTTCGACATCAACAAACGATGAGCTTCCAGTCAACAAAAGAAAGATAATCTCCCCAGAAGAGACCATAGAATGGCAGTATACAATTTTACTAAAAAGAGGTAAGGGAAGCTATTTTTCAGATGAAACACAATAAAGCCCCAGGGCCGGATGGATTTCCAGTGGAGTTTTATCAAGTGTTTTGGAGTCTAATCAAGCATGACCTAATGCCCATGTTTAATGATTTCCATGACGGGAGCCTACCCATTTTTAGTTTGAATTTTGGGATTATATCCCTTTTACCTAAATTAAAGGAGGTCAAACAAATTCAACATTATAGGCCAATTTGCATGCTTAACATAAGTTTTAAGATATTTACAAAGGTGCTGGCCAATAGAGTAACTGGTATAGCAAACAGGGTTGTTAGGCCTTCGCAGACAGCATTTTTGCCAGGAAGAAACATTATGGAAGGAATAGTAGTTTTGCATGAAATAATTCATGAGTTACGAAAAGAGAAAAAGAGTGGGCTCATTCTCAAAATAGATTTTGAGAAGGCTTACGACAGGGTTGATTGGTCATTCCTACAACAAGCTTTGAGAATGAAAGGTTTTTCTCCAAGATGGTGTAAGTGGATTGAGACAATTGTTAGTAAGGGAAGTGTGGGGGTGAAAGTGAATGATGAGATTGGACATTACTTCCAAACTAGGAAAGGATTAAGGCAAGGAGATCCTCTTTCACCGATCCTTTTCAATCTAGTGGCGGATATGTTGGGCACTCTTATTTCTAGAGCAAAAGCCAACGGGCAGTTTAGGGGTCTGGTACCGAGTCTTGTGGAAGATGGACTTTCGATTTTACAATATGCGGATGATACTATACTTTTTATGGAGGATGATTTAGAGGAGGCAAAGAACCTGAAATTAGTACTATGTACTTTTGAGAAGTTGTCAGGACTCAAGATCAATTTTCATAAGAGTGAGCTCTTTTGTTTTGGGGCTGCTAAGGAGAAGAGTTTAGACTATGTGGAGTTGTTCGGGTGTAAGGAGGGAATTTTTCCCGTTAAATATCTTGGAATTCCTATGCACTACCGCAAGATTCTGAATAAGGATTGGAAGTTAGTTGAAGAGAGGTTCCAGAAAAAACTGAGTAGTTAGAAAGGTAAAATGTTATCGGTGGGGGGGTAGGCTAGTACTGATCAACTCGGTGCTATCTAGTCTCCCTATGTTTATGATGTCTTTTTTAGCAATTCCTAAAGGAGTCCTTAAAAGACTGGATTACTACAGATCTAGGTTTTTTTGGCAATGTGATGAACATAAAAAGAAATATAGGCTTGCTAGATGGCGCATACTTTGTAAAACTAAGTGCATGGGAGGCCTGGGTATTTTAAATTTGGAAGCTCAAAATCAATGTCTTCTTAGCAAGTGGTTGTTTAAGCTCATGAATGAAGATGGTCTTTGGCAAAGTTTGCTTAAAAGAAAGTACTTGAAGAATAAAACGTTGTCACAAGTACAAAAGAAACCAGGGGATTCGTAGTTCTGGGCTGGGCTTTTAGATGTAAAAGACTAGTTCTTGGCAAGGGGCAGGTTCAAAGTCAATAATGGTCGTCAAACTAGATTTTGGGAAGACCTTTGGTTAGGAAAAGAGTCGTTAATGGATAAATATCCCTTGTTGTATAGAATCGTTAGAAAGAAAAATGCCACAGTTTCACAAATACTAAGTACGACCCCTTTGAATGTTTCGTTTAGACGGGCTTTGAATGGGGAGAAACTGGGGGCTTGGCTTGAGCTGGTTTCTTTGATAGTGCCGATTTCCTTGAATGGAAATAAGGATGTCTTTGTTTGGAATTTACATAAGAATGGTTCTTTTTCCGTTCAATCTTTTTACAAAGATATTATGGAAAGAGAAGGGCTACCAGAAAAAAAAGTTTTTTGGAAGACTAAGTTACCTCTCAAGATTAAAGTCTTTCTTTGGTATTTGAAGAAGGGAGTGATTTTAACTAAGGACAATTTGGTTAAAAGGCGTTGGGATGGATGCACTACATGTTGTTTTTGTAGCTGTGAGGAGACAATTCAACACCTTTTTTTTATTGCCATGTGGCAAGGTCCATTTGGAATTCAGTCATGATTGTTTTTAACTTTCAACCACCCAGTAGTGTATCTCATTTGTTTGGTTCTTGGCTTAGGAGTTTTTCTTTTAAGCTGAGAGATCAGATTTTAATTGGGATTGCAACACTTTGTTGGGCTATTTGGTTGAGTAGAAATGACGTTGTTTTCAAAAGGTCTACATCTCATTCATTCTTGCAGGTCATTTTCAGGGGGACTTACTGGATCAAGCACTGGTCACAGCTATCTAAAGAGAAAGAGAGAGAGAGAGAGAGCAATTAAAGGAGGGATGTCGTTTGATGGAGATCACGGTGATGGACCTCTTCAGCAAGTTTGGTTGGGGAAATAGAAATAGGATAGAAGTTTGAGTCTCTTTGTTGAGTAGTATTTTGAACTTTTGTATCACCATGTGGTGAGGTGTGGTCTAAGTGCTATAAGGGTGTTTGTTGAACGGCTATACTCATTCGAGTGTGAATGCGGGAGGCCGGAATATTGCGTATTCCTTAATCTAAAAAAACTAATTTCATTTTCAACAAATTATTTCAAGCCGCTGTCTCTTACCTTAATTACTACTTACAACGTAGCAACTCCGTGTACATGCCTGCCTAATCAGAAACCAATTTGACAACCATTTACCCCACAATATATATTCCCTTTCATATATAAAAGCTGCTATTACATACGTGATACGTCACATACAAATACAGGTGATCAACTCTTGCGTAGACCCATCTGGCGTAAGGGTACGCTAATGGTTTACCATCCGAATAATCCAAAAAATTCTAGTATAACTGAAAAGCTAGTTTATATCATATTGCTCTGGCACGGCCAGAAAGGGTTTGAATGTGAGGATAAGTCCAAGTAGCCCGATGACATTCAACAGAAAGAACACCATCTGATCACCTGTATGAGTGCAATGTGGAGAAAAATTACGCAACTGTAAAATCTCACAAGATCTCAACTAGTTGAAAACTTGAATGTTAAAACGTATAGTGGAGTGAATTTGACATATAAGCCAAATTTATAGGGATCTTCCCATTCAGATTGTGACAGCATTGTTTTGCCTAAAAGAGAAGAAAAGGTATGCTATGTCGTATTTTCTCAAAAGATAACATATTTTACCTGGAAAGAAGAAACCATGCTGGCGTTTCTGTGCCCACGAGAACCTGTATTTATTAAAAAAAAACAATGTGGGGGTGAGGGCACCACCAACAAATGCCTAATAGCTTAACTATGAATAATTATCGGCAGTATCTTCTACGGAAGCTGAACAATGTACAGTACACGCACTCCCTACTTTTGTAACCACAAAGCTTGCATTTAGATATAGTTATCAAAGTAGCAACATGAGACGTAAGTTTATTTTAACATGTAACTCACAAAGTATTTCACAGAAGCTACGAGGAACGAAGTATACTCACACAATGCCTGTCCCTGCTGGAGCAACTGCCTTAAAAAAGGACACTCCTGTCACGGACAGTCCATTTGCAGCTCCTCTTTGGTCCTGAGGCTGTTAGCAATTGCATGGTCATCAGTCAGTTGCAAACTTGCAGTGGAGATCTTTTTATAAAATGTGTTGAAATTGAGCTGAACTTGTGCGTTGTATACCACAGCATTATTTTGAAGGATGAAAGTGCCCGTAATGATGGTAACCTGATTTTAGTAGTCACAGATGAAACTTTATTTACAGTGACATACAAATAATATTTACGATCTAATTTATTCAAAAGCAAAAGAAAAAAGAAAAGAAAGGTGTGCAACTCCTAAGTGGTGGCCAAGTATATGGTAAGTTGGTAACCATATGTCCGTTGTTAGCCAACCGTGTGCAGTAACTCCACTGCTGCCATCTGTCTACTGAGTCGATTCTGAAAATTCAGGTAACAAGCATTCTAAAATGGGATGAAAAAAATACTCACAGCAAAATTATTTTTTATCATTGATGCAATATTCAGAATGATTGATAATACAGGTCCTGACAGGTGTGTCATGTAGGGATATGCAGAGAGAATAGGTATGCACAGAATCTGCAAGGTCAATCAAAATAGTTAAGATATGCAACCAGAGGGGGGAAAATTAAATAATAGCAGCCTTTACTCACAGCTGCAATTCGAGAAGATTTGATAGGTCCGAGAACTTTATTGATACGTGGATATATAAAGAGTTGATACACAAGAAGATTGGCACCTGGAATGGAAGAGGTAAGATACTGTCAATGTTGTTATCTTTGTACCAAGAGCCACAACAATGGAGCTGGATTAAGGACACAATTTATGTAGTCTGTCCAGCTTTGAAATACCCCAAAAATTCAAACCCAAAAATTTTTGTGATTTTCCTGTATTTTTGAGTGATTTTTGGCAACTTTCCTTTTTTTTTTTGGAAAGTTTCCCTGAAGCCGCTTTCCCTTTTCGGCATTGCACCATCTCCTTTCTGTTGGTGCCTTTCTCCTCTCTCGCCTTTTCCCTTCGCTTGCGCTCGCGCCCCTGGTTTTGCCCCGCCCTCGTCACCCCGACGCTAGTCGGTCGGAAACCAGCGGCACTTCCCCTCGGCACGTGTCGCCGCCTCCCTCCCTTGGCCCACCTGGCAGTCGTCGCTCTCCTCCCTCCTCCGCGCACGAGCGCGCCCCGCACGTGCAGTTCGCTCACCTGCTCCCTCCCTCCGTTCCTCGCCATTACTCACGCGCAGAGCCCCGTCACCGCTCCTTCACTCCGAGGCGACGCCCCAACAGCTCCCCATCACTTCCATTGACCCCGGTGCCGCGCCCATTCCTCCTCTCCCTCTTTTTCCTCCCCCTCCGCCGAGGCTTTAATGCTTCCCCTCGGCGCCCCCACTCTCCCGCGCTCCAGAGCATTCCCCACTCCCTCTATTCGCTTCAGGCAACTTCCAAGTGCCTCCGTGAGCAGCCGATTGAGCTCCACTGTTCCCCAGCACCGTCGCCGCCCTCACCTGCGCTGCCGACCCCCATGAGCGATTCCCCTTCTCTACTCCCCCATTTCTCAATTGCTTTGGCTCAGAGCATCCCCACCTCTCACTGATCCTTTTGGTGAACTGCTCCGGCCAGGTGATCGCCCGTGAAGTCCCGGTGTCGCAGCTCATCTCCGGCCGAAGCACCCCCTCCGAGGACAGCTCTCCTGGACACTTCCCAACTAAACTCGGTGTTGCCATCGTGATCCCCAAGCCTTGAAGACCGTGAAAACCCCTCCCTTTTCGCCGGAGAGCCGCCGGTGAGCATCTGCGCCGCCGTGAACCCAAAATCTCCCCTTCTGCCGCCAGCCGCCATCAGTGATCCCCTCTACACCCTGATCCCCAAAATGGAACCCCCGTATCGAGAGCTACCTCCCAGTACACTCCTTTGCCATCGGGGACCTTCGCTGTCGCCGGTGAGCAAAGGCACTCATGCCTCTGTCTCTTGGCCGAACGAGCGGCGAGAGGTTGAAGACAACCCCCCCAGCGATGTGGTCGCATCTCCGCCTTCCATCCCTCCGTTGCCATATAACCTCAGCCGCCGGATGGCAGCTTCTCTCCACCCCCCGATCTCCCTAAACACCCCTCTCCGCATCCGATCGATCAAGCCCCCTTTGTGGCCGTCCGATCCCACTTACCCCGCTCCATCTGGTCCCTCCATTCACCTTGCATCTCCGCCATCCGCCAGAGCCATGCGTCTGCCATCCCATCCGGGTGAGCGCGCGCACGCGAGTGGGTCGCGTCTCAGTCTGCCAGGCCGCGCTGAGCGCCGCGCTGGCCGTTCGACCGTGCGAGCCGCACAGTGTCCCGGCCGCACTATGGCTTTGGGCCGGCCCGGCACTGTTCATCTGATTTTCCAGAAATTTATCAATTTCCAAAAATCCAGAAAATCCAAATAAATCCTAAAAAATCACAAAAAATCCCAAAAATTCCCAAATTTCACTACTCTGCTCATTTTGATGCCCTGAATCCATTTTTGGTCTCCACTTCCCCAAAATCATCCCAGAAAAATTCAAAAAACTCCCATTTGAATATTTATGCAATTTATTCCTTTTTCATAGATTATTTTTTCTCGCTTGATTAGGCTCAAGCCGGACTTATATTATTTTGTGTGTTTGCACTAGTTTCGGAGATTCCGGAGGCTTCGGTGCAGGGCTAGGATCAGGGAGTTGCTGCTTACGAGATTGCCGAGATCGTCCAGATCCAAGGCAAGTCGCAAAACCTTGATCATGTTGTATCCCATGTCATTTAATTATGTTATTATGCTACTTGCATTATTGTTAATTGTGAAATGTTAGTTTGCGTAAAATAAAATGTTTAGAATGACTTGATATGTAGATAAAACCTACCACCGATAACTGCCATGTCAACTTGTAGCCCGTCCCTTGTTAACCCTAGAATTACTCTAAAAGTATTATAAATACCTGTAGGTTATTTACATTTCATGCAAGTCTTCATACTACTAAGGTAGTGGCCGTGGGCCGGTAGATTTGAAAATGCTAAGATGGGGGTGAAGGTGTTGTGGGACACCGCGAGACGGTCTTTGCCCACAGCTTTGCCCTGGGGTGGAGGTCGTGGACCTCGGGAAAATGTAAGGACTAGACCCTTACGCCAAGCAAGTGACATAATCGACCGCTCAACTACAGGTGTTGACTTGTCAACCCTGGTTTAGTACCTGCTCAACTTAAGTGAAGCCCTGCAATGATAGGACCCCACAACTCGGGCCTGGCGTTCCGTGGTGGCCAACGGATACCTGAGGGTGTGCGGGTCCCTAACCTATCGGGTGGAGTGTATTCCAAGGGTTGAGCAGCGAAAAGACCAGATTCCTTAACTCAGTCATGAGGGTTAAGGATGCGTGTGAGTAAAGTTTGGCAACTCTGCAGAGTCAATCAAATGGTATTCAAATACGCCATGCTCCCGGTTAATGGAGCTGTGTCTATTGGGTAATTCCAGCTCCGAAGCTTAAGTAGATTTTACAAGTGTTTTAACTGGATTAGTTGGTTAATTATCTTTTTCTGAAAACTCCCTCAACTTTAAGGAGTAGTCATAGGCCTTTGAGTTTCCAAAACTGTTTACAAATAAAATGTGCATACACTCAAATTAATAAACCAGATATACTCCCATCCTTTGTTGATCCGTGCAAGTAGCTAAGATAGGGTTTCCGTTGTGACTTGCTGAGCTGGTTAGCTCACGGCTTCCTAAACCCTTCAGAAGATCAAGACGCTGGAGAAGGTCTCCTCGTTGAAGAAGCTCCAAAAGAGCCTTTCTACGATGAGAACCCTTGGTTTTAGGTTTCAGTCGTGCTCGAGCTTCTTGGTGTTTTTTGTAATGTAATATACTTTGGGCTTGCACGCCCGCTGCAGCAAAACTCGGTTGATAAACCATATGTTGTAATATAAGCTGGTCTTTTTTTGTAAGCTTGTGCTGTGTTGGTACTCTCTTGCGCGACACTCCGTAACTTTATAGGAATGCCGTTGGTTGAGACCTAAGGCAAACTAGGAAGCGATTTCATCGCAAAACCTAATTTAAACCCTAAAAGGAGTTTACGAAAAATATAAGTATTATTGCTGTCTTTTCCTTTCTTGTTGCTACCTTATCTGTCTTAGTTTACTTTAGCTTAAGTTTTACTTTTGCAAAATATTTACTGCTTTACTTGTCTAACTTCAAATTTTCGTTCTTCGGCAGATGGTTCACTTCGTGCACTCGCACCCTTGGCGTATGGAGGGATGGCCCTCCAAGCTCTGGGAGGTTCAGCAGTACCTTGGAGGAGGCGGATACCACAGGCCTGTGTTCCACGCCATCAGTCGCTTCTTTCAGGAGGAGCATTATGAGTGGAAGGCGTGGGTGACCTTGACGCCCCTGCCTGTCCACCCGGATATCGAGAGGAGGTTCATTGCACGGAGGATCAAGCAGGATGATGTAGTTCAGGACGCAGCCAGGAAGGTTGTGATCTATCTTCGTGGCTAATACGACCTCAAGTTGGCCGAGTCTCCCTTCGACCTGATCCCTAGTTCACTCCATGGCGGGAGGTCCTTCGTCGTCCCGCAGTTTCGCGAGGTTGACGATCCCCGCTTGCAGGGTGTCGCCAGCATTGTGGCTCAATAGGAACACCAGTACGAGCATGCCGTGGAGGAGTCCAGGTCCCTACAGAAGCAGCTGATGGAGGCCCAGCAGGAGGTTCAGCAGCTTCGCGCCACCCTTGTTCGCTTCGAGGCAATCGAGGCGGGCGAGGCGTCTGACTGTGGAGTCCCCCAGCGTCTCCTCCTCGTGCGCCTTTGTGCAATCCCGGCTGAGGCATAGGTCCACTGCCAGGGAGTACCGCGAGCGGTTTCACCTTGCAGCCCCTCTCGCTCTGCCAGCCCCGGACGCCATGGAGGAGTAGTTCGAGTTGCAGGAGTTCGTTAGTTTAGCCTGACCCAGTGCAGTAGTACTTTTGTATGTAATGCAAGTTGTAACATGAATCCTAAGTGGTATGTGTGCCACTTGCTTATTGTAAATTTATGTTAATTATCTTTTATTTTGTTTTCTTAATTATCAGTATTCCCCCTGTCTTCAAAGCTTTCTCTTGTCCCTTTTCGCCCTCGTTCTTACCTTATTCATCCTATACTTGCCTTGAAATTCAATGTCTTACTTATCTACTCCCTTGTTGCCAAAGCCGCTACAAAGCTAACTCCAAGATTCCAATTGGCAGAGTTTCAGCAAGCAAGATGGATCCAGGACAGTAGAGTAGACAGACAGATGGGCAGGGTGCACCTGCCACCGATCAAACGACACTAGCCAGCGTCCTGGCCATGACGGAACAAAATAGATATAAGGCAGAACAGAACATGGCAAGGATGTTGGAACAGCATACACGACTTCTTGAACAGATTACAACAAGATCTCTAGGCACTTAGGGTGGAAGCAACGCTAATTGAGATGGTACCCCAATTACCTCCCGATGGCCTGATTTCCAAAAAACACGCCCACCAACCTTTTCTACATCAACTGATCCTCTAGCAGCAGAGGATTAGCTGTTGGATGTGGAAAGGAAACTCCAGACGGTGCAGTGTGAAGATAAAGAGAAAGTATTGTACACATCACACTAGCTACAAGGCCCTGCAGCGATGTGGTGGGTCAACTACCAGCGCATGCAGCAGAATAGAGAGGTCAATTGGGAAGAATTTTCAAAAGCTTTCCGCAAAGCACACATATTCCAGATGGAATCATCGAAGCCAAGCACCGAGAGTTTTTGGCGCTCAAGCAAGGTGGAAGCACAGTGATGGAGTACCTGCATCAGTTCAATCATCTTGCAAGATTTGCACCGGAAGACGTTGACAAAGAAGAGAAAAAGATGGAAAAATTCAGAGCAGGGTTGCAAAAGTCATTGAAATTTCGTATTTCAGCTATGAAATTCAAGGACCTACCCGACATGGTGGACAGACTCATCAGTTCTGAAGAAGCTAGAAATGAGATGGAGGACTTTAGGAAGCGCAAGGCAATGCATAAGCCTCAGTCATCCTCGCATAGTGCCCAGCGAGGAAGGACAACGGGGTCATCCTCATTTTGATCCCAATCACCATGCCAGTTTGTGATTTTACCAAAAGCTCAATCCAGCCAGTCACAGCAGCATTCAACACCCTTACCACTGGCCATCAAGTGCCCCACATGCGGTGGTAACCACCTATCCAACAACTATCCGTGGAAGTCAAATGCATGCTTTCATTGCGGAGAGACAGATCATTACAGAGACCAGTGCCTCAGAAGGAATTTGCCATCTGATGTGACAAAATTGCAAGTCCAGAGTCAGCAGCAAGAGGTGAAACCACAGGCAGGCACCAACACTTTCAGAGGAGGTTTCCTACAGATAAAGCCAGCAGGACCCCAGTCACCGTCGGCACAGCAAACTACACTTCTGCAGGCAGAGGCCGCACAAGACCTACCTTCCTAGCCAGAGTGAATCACGTGTCAGCTGAAGATGCAGCAGGAGCCAGCGACATCATTGCGGGTATGTTCCCAATCAACTCCATACTGGCATTGATTTTATTTGACCCTGGTGCAACGCATTCATTTATCTCAAAGAGTTTGGCCACAAGAAATCAGTTGCCCTATGTTTCCTTGTTGAAACCCTATGTGGTCCAAACCCCTAGGATTAGAATGGAGTCCCATAGTGGGTGTGGTGGACTTAGCATAAAAATACAAGGGGTACAATTTAAAGCAGATTTGCTACAACTAGACATGAAAGGGTTAGATGCCATATTGGGCATGAATTGGCTAGCCAAAAACAAAGGCAACGTAGACTGTGAGTTCAAGACAGTGACATTGATCAGCCCAGAAGGTCAGAAAGTGGTGGTAGAAACAGACCGAGAACTGATAAAGAACACAAAGAAGCGCGTGCTCAATGCGTTGTCAGTTACACTCGATCAAGTGCCAGTAGTGCAAGAGTACCCAGATGTGTTTCCAGAGGAACTGCCAGGAAGACCCCTTGATAGACAGGTAGAACTTGCTATAGAATTGATTCCAGGTACCAAGCCAATTGCTAAACACCAGTACAGGATGTCAGCCAGTGAATTGAAAGAGCTCAAGAGACAGCTAGATGAACTACAGGAGAAAGAGTTCATTCGACCAAGTGTTTCACCTTGGTCGACACCAGTTTTGTTTGCAAAGAAGAAAAGTGGAGAATTGAGGATGTGTGTTGATTACAAAGGATTGAATGCTGTCACAATTAAGAATAAGTATCCACTGCCAAGAATTGATTACTTATTTGATCAGCTCAAGGGAGCTAAAGTGTTTTCCAAGATTGATCTGCGCTCGGGTTATCATCAGCTTAAGATCCGAGAGCAAGATCGAGAGCAGACAGCCTTCATCACAAGATATGGATTGTATGAGTTCACGGTCGTGCCCTTTGGTCTGACCAATGCGCCAGCATATTTCATGAACCTTATGAACCTGGTGCATATGGACCAATTGGACTGATTCGTGATAGTCTTTGTGGATGATATTTTGATTTACTCCAAGAGCGAAGAAGAGCACAAGCAGCATCTACACATGGCATTGACAAGCCCGAGAGAGCATCAGCTATATGCCAAGTTCGATAAATGCAGTTTTGGATGAAAGAAGTTGCTTTCTTGGGTCACATTATATCGGAAGATGGAGTCAAAGTTGATCCAGAGAAGATCACAGCAGTCATGGAGTGGAAGCAGCCCAAGACAGTGACTGAAGTGAGAAGCTTTCTTGGATTGGCGAGTTATTATCGCCGATTCATAGAGGGGTTCTCAAAAATATCTCGTCCGCTCACCCAACTTTTGAAGAAGGACAAGCCATTCACTTCGACAGATGCCTGTGAAGAGAGCTTTCAGTTGTTGAAAACCAAGTTGACGACAACACCAGTCTTAATTCTACCAAACCCAGAAAAAGAGTTTCAAATCTATTGTGATGCCTCAAAACAGTGTTTGGGATGCGTGCTCATGCAAGACAGAAAGGTTGTTGCCTATGCATCAAGACAACTGAAGCTGCATGAGGAGAACTACCCAATGCACGATTTGGAGCTAGCGGCTGTGGTGCATTCACTCAAAATTTGGAGGCACTACCTGCTAGGGAATCGTTGTGAGATATTCTCTGACCACAAAAGTTTGAAGTACATTTTCACCCAGCTAGAGTTGAACATGAGGCAGCGAAGGTGGTTAGAACTGATCAAGAATTATGATGTGGAACTTCAGTACCACCTAGGCAAGGAAAATGTGGTTGCCGATGCCCTTAGCCGGAAGGCTCATCAAGGCAAAACCCACACAACCGAGCATCCTCCAGAGTTACAGAAGGACATACAACAACTGAACCTGATAATCACAGAACAAGGTGGTATGGCAGCACTAGAAATTCAGCCTCTATTGACAAACCAGATCAAGGCAGCACAAGATGAAGATGAAGAGATTCAAAAGCTCAAAAAGAAGATCCAAGAAGAAGGTTCAGCAGATTATGCAATAGATGAACATGGGATTCTCACTTTCCGTGGTCGCTATTGCATACCTAACAAGAAAGAGTTGAGAGAGTTGATCCTAGCTAAGGCTCACTCCTCTCAATTCTCAATCCATCCAGGAGGTACCAAGGTGTACCAGGATTTGAAGAAGAAGTATTGGTGGAACGCAATGAAGAAAGAAGTTGCAGAGTATGTGGCAAAATGTGATGTCTGCCAACAGATCAAGATAGATCATCAAAAACCATCAGGATTATTGCAGCCTTTGCTAATTCCTGAATGGAAGTGGGACAACATTGGTATGGACTTCATCACTGGACATCCTAGGACTCGTGAAGGATATGACGCTATTTGGGTCATTGTTGACAGATTGACCAAGGTGGCTCATTTCCTTCCGATCAAGTAAACCTATGAAAAAGACAAGCTCGCAGAGTTGTATCTAACAAGAATCGTGACACTCCACGGAGTCCCCAAAAGAATTGTTTCAGATAGAGGAGCGCAGTTCACATCCAAGTTTTGGGAGAAGTTGCATGAAGCTATGGGTACTGACCTGAATTTCAGCTCAGCATACCATCCACAAATAGACGGGCAGACAGAAAGAACAAATCAGATTTTAGAACATATGTTGAGAGCTTGCGCTATTGTGTATGGAGCAGCATGGAATACTTGTTTGCCATTTGCTCAGTTCTCATACAACAACAGCTACCAAGCCAGTATCAAGATGGCCCCATTCGAAGCATTATATGGTAGAAAATGCAGAACACCTTTGAATTGGTCAGGAGCAAGAGAACGTCAACTTCTTGGTCCTCAGATTTCCTAAGATTCAGAAGCCCATGTCAAGATTATCAGAGACAGACTGAAAATTGCACAAGACCGACAGAAGAGCTATTCTGACAACCGCAGAAAAGATTTGAGCTTCGAAGTTGGAGATTTTGTGTACATCAAAGTTACCCCGTTCAAGATCGTCAAGAGATTTCAAGTCAAAGGGAAGTTAGCTTCGAGATATGTGGGACCATTCCAAATAATTGGAAGAGTTGGGGAGGTAGCCTATCAAGTGCAACTTCTGCCCAACTTGTCAAGGATACACAATGTGTTCCACGTATCACAGCTTTGAAAATGTCTATGCTAGCCTTCAGATGAAGTGCCTTTGTCAGACATTGAACTGCAAGACGATTGGACCTATCCTGAAGAGCCATTGCAGATACACGAGACATCAGAAAGGCAGCTCAGAAACATAAACATCAGGTTCTGCAGAGTTCAGTGGAGGAATCACACAGCAGATGAGTCCACTTGGGAAAAAGAGTCAGACTTGCAGTGGGATTTCCCCAACTTACTCCCTGGACCAAGTTAATCTCGGGGTCGATATTCTTTTAAGGGGGGTAAGTTGAAATACCCCAAAAATTCAAACCCAAAAATTTTTGTGATTTTTCCTGGATTTTTGAGTGATTTTTGGCAACTTTCCTTTTTCGAAAAGTTCCCCGAAGCCGCTTTCCCTTTTCGGCATTGCGCCATCTGCTTTCCGCTGGCGCCTTTCTCCTCTCCCGCCTTTTCCCTTCGCTTGCGCTCGCGCCCGAGAGCACGCCCGCGCCCTTGGTTTCGCCCCCGCCCTCGTCACCCCGACGCCAGCCAGTCGGAAACCAGCGGCACTTCCCCTCGGCACGTGTCGTTGCCTCCCTCCCTTGGCCCACCTGGTAGTCGCCGCTCTCCTCCCTCCGTTCCTCGCCATTACTCACGCGCAGAGCCCCGTCACCGCTCCTTCACTCCGAGGCGACGCCCCAACAGCTCCCCGTCACTTCCATTGACCGCCAGTGCCGCGCCCATTCCTCCTCTCCCTCTTTTTCCTCCACCTCCGCCGAGGCTTTAATGCTCCCCCTCGGCGCCCCCACTCTCTTGTGCTCCAGAGCATTCCTCACTTCCTCTATTCACTTCAGGCAACTTCCAAGTGCCTCCGTGAGCAGCCGATTGAGCTCCGCCGCTCCCCAGCGCCGTCGCCGCCCACCCCTGCGTCGACGACCCCTGTGAGCGATTCCCCTTCTCTACTCCCCCATTTCTCAATTACTTTGGCTCAGAGCATCCCCACCTCTCACTGATCCTTTTGGTGAACTGCTCTGGCCAAGTGATCGCCCGTGAAGTCCCAGCGCCACAGCTCATCTCTGGCCGAAGCACCCCCTCCGAGGACAGCTCTCCTGGACGCTTCCCAACTAAAACGGGTGCTGCCATCGTGATCCCCAAGCCTTGAAGACCATGAAAACCCCTCCCTTTTCGCCGGAGAGCCGCCGGTGAGCATCTGCTCCGCCGTGAACCCAAAATCTCCGATTCTGCCGCCAGCCACCATCAGTGATCCCCTCTACACCTCGATCCCCAAAATGGAACCCCCGTACCGAGAGCTACCTCCCAGTACCATCCTTTGCTGTCGGGGACCTTCGCCGTCGCCGGTGAGCAGAGGCACTCGTGCCTCTGTCTCTCGGCCGAACGAGCGGCGGGAGGTTGAAGACAACCCCCCTAGCGACGTGGTTTCATCTCTGCCTTCCATCCCTCTGTTGCCATATAACCTCAGCCGCCGGATGGCAGCTTCTCTCCATTGTCCGATCTCCCTAAACACCCCTCTCCGCATCCGACCGATCCCACTTACCCCGCTTCATCTAGTCCCTCCATTCACCTTGCATCTTCGCCGTCTGCTAGAGCCACGCGTCCGCCATCCCATCCAGGTGAGCACGCGCGCGAGTGGGCCGCGCCTTGGTCTGCCAGGCCGTGCTGGCCGTTCGACCGTGCGGGCTGCACAGTGCCCCGGCCGCACTGTGGCTTTGGGCCGGCCCGGCACTGTTCATCCGATTTTCCAGAAATTTATCAATTTCTAAAAATCCAGAAAATCCAAATAAATCGTAGAAAATCACAGAAAATCCCAAATATTCCCAAATTTCACCACTCTGCTCATTTTGATGCCCTGAATCCATTTTTGGCCTCCACTCCCCCAAACTCATCATAGCAAAATTCAAAAATCTCCCATTTGAATATTTATGCAATTTACTCCTTTTCATAGATTATTTTTCCTCGCTTGATTTACTCCTTTTCATAGAATATTTATGAAATGTTAGTTTGCGTAAAATAAAATGTTTAGAATGACTTGATATGTAGATAAAACCTACCACCAATAACTGCCATGTCAACTTGTAGCCCCTCCCTTGTTAACCCTAGAATTACTCTAAAAGTATTATGAATACCTGTAGGTTATTTACATTTCATGCAAGTCTTCATACTACTAAGGTAGTGGCCGTGGGCCAGTAGATTTGAAAATGCTAAGATGGGGGTGAAAGTGTTGTGGGGCACCGCGAGACGGTCTTCGCCCACCGCTTTGCCCTGGGGTGGAGGTCGTGGACCTCGGGAAAATGTAAGGACTAGACCCTTACACCAAGCAAGTGGCATAATCGATCGCTCAACCATAGGTGTTGACTTGTCAACCCTGGTTTAGTACCTGCTCAACTTAAGTGAAGCCCTGCATTGGTAGTCGGTGTGGATCGCGAATCTGGACTAAGACAACGATAGGTCCCCACAACTCGGGCCTGGCGTTCCGTGGTGGCCAACAGATACCCGAGGGTGTGCGGGTCCCTAACCTATCGGGTGGAGTGTATACCAAGGGTTGAGCAGCGAAAAGACCCGATTCCTTAACTCAGTCATGAGGGTTAAGGATGCGTGTGGGTAAAGTTGGGCAACTTTGCAGAGTCAATCAAATGGTATTCAAATACGCCGTGCTCCCGATTAATGGAGCTGTGTCTATTGGGTGATTCCAGCTGCGAAGCTTAAGTAGATTTTACAAGTGTTTTAACTGGATTAGTTGGTTAATTATCTTTTTATGAAAACCCCCCTCAACTTTAAGGGGTACTCATAGGCCTTTGAGTTTCCAAAACTGTTTACAAATAAAATGTGCATCCACTCAAATTAATAAACCAGATATACTCCCATCCTTTGTTGATCCGTGCAAGTAGCTAAGATACGGTTTCTGTTGTGAATTGCTGAGCTGGTTAGCTCATGGCTTGCTAAACCCTTTAGAAGATCAATACGCTGGAGATGGTCTCCCCATTGAAGAAGCTCCAGAAGAGCCTTTCTACGAGAGGACCCTTGGTTTTAGGTTTCAGCCGCGCTCGAGCTTCTTGGTGGTTTTTGTAATATAATATACTTTGCGCTTGCACGCCCGCTGCAGCAAAACTCGGTTGATGAACCATATGTTGTAATATAAGCTGGTCTTTTGTTGTAAGCATGTTCTGTGTTGGTACTCTCTTGCGCGACGCTCCGTAACTGGCCAAGTGTGGGTAGTTGCGGAATGGCGTGTCCCAGGCGTCCCTGGAAACGTGGGCGTTACAAGCTTCCTGGGTATGGTAACTATGGTTAACAATTGTTTTCACCCATACAGGTCACAGCCGGCTACAATTGTTTAAATATTCTGGAAATATCAGAACACCGACTGTTCCCTAGCAACTTAATGGTTGATACATGAACTACAATAGCAAACTACAGAACTCCTTTTGGATGTGATTACAATAACAACACTGGCGAAAGCACAAAAAAGATTGCTACCTGTAATTGCAAGAACTTGACCTACGTCTTCGGAGGATAAACTCAGTCCACCATATTTCCTGTCACTTTCAGCCCATAGAGAGAACACCTGAAGTTGATTTCAAATAGCATTAGCTCAAAAACAAGCTAAAGTTTATTTTAAACAGGTTAGTGTGAAGACTTCAGTTAAGGGTAAAACCACCAACAGTAAACAATTGATATTCGCTGTGATAGCAACCATCCATAGACGATACCATAGCGAGCACATTCTCAGATCCTTCAGATCTTTAATAGGTAGGTTCATAAAAATATAAAATGCATCAATTCTGACTCTACTAATTATTTTTTATTTTTACCATTCACCACAAATTTATGTAAAACACAGTTAGCCATCAGGTTTTCTTGAATACCTCAAACCCATGAATAACAATAAAACAATACCTCTGTATAAGCAATGTCTTGAAAGGAGAAGACACAATAAATAATTATTGATGACATCAATGGCCAATTCTTGAATAAGCTCTTCTTGGTGACCGAACTACCACTTTGTTCATCCTTCTCTTTCGGATCAATCAGATGGCCCTCCAAAGCTTCAACACGTTGATTTTCATTTTCACTGATCTTATGATTGTGTAACGTCTCCTAAAATACATCTTGAGATATTTTACAATAGGCAGAGGAAGAATCAACACACAAGTACAAAAGTCAATCAATGAGGATGGAATAATTTAAAGCATAATCTTTTCTCACTGTTTCATGCCGATATCGATGTACTTTTTACTCCTGCCACTAGTTACTGGGAAGAGAACTCTCTTGAGATAGAATGGTGGGCTCATAAGGTTGTAAACCTAGCCACCCAAGTTCGGGTCTCATTTCTACCTTAAATGTGAAGTGTGGGGGAATAAGTCTTATCCCATCACATCTAAAAAACTACCTAATGGGAAAAAATAAAATAAAAAGGTATTTTCTGTGATGTAAAAATATATATAGTTTGTACCTAACTTTTCTGTTGTATAAAAGAGGTTATTAGGATAGAATTTTAATTACCTACAGTATAAGAATCATGGATTTAGTTATTGAGCAATATTTCGGAAATGTTGAAGATCAATTATGAACTTTGAATAGTATGTCTAAAAAATCCTAGGAAAATTTGTCAAGATGTAGGAGGTTCAACAGGACATATTTATGAATATAGTAACTTTGTGTTCACGGCAGCCCACATCATGGATGAAAAACCGGCGGTTACTGGAAAAACCGGTGGTTACCGGGAGGAAAAAACCGGGCGAAAATTTTCAAATGTGAATTTAAATTTATAACTGCATAATGCATTTTCTAAATTGGTTTAGGCCCTTTTGTACTAGATTACCTATTGTATGAACTAAATATGCATCAATTATTATAGTTGCAGCTTGTTGTTTACTGTCTACAGTTACAAGAGGTATATACAAGTGGGTATGGGCCTCATGGGCCTATGGGCCTTATACAACAAGGAGAGATATTCTTAACACCCCTCTCAGACTTAAGGTGGATCTGACACATTGAGTTTGAGAGCAGGAAGCATATCGTGTTGCCTAGTCTGAGTCTTTGTGAAGAAGTCTGTCACTTGAAGCTCCAAAGGAACATATTGGAGATGAATAGTTGATTGTTGGCAATAAAAACGTGTGAATGAAGCACCCACACCAATATGCTTGCTTAGCTCATGCTTGACAGGATCATTTGCAATTTGAATAGTAGCGATACTGTCACAAAGAATAGATGTGGATGCATCATACGAAAAACCAAGATCAGACAAAAGCCACCAAAGCCACACGATCTCTGATGTGGTAGTAGCAATGTCTCGAAGCTCAGCCTCAACACTGAAATGGGATACTGCAGTCTATTTCTTGGACTTCTAGGCAATGAGAGAGGTGCCATAAAAAGGAAAATAACTAGTGACTGAGCGATAGCCAATAGGATCACTGGCCGAGGCAGAGTCGGAGTAAGCATGAAGCTGAAGATGATTAGAGTGTGCATAGAACAAAAACGGCAAGATGTTTTCCCCCTTAAGTACCGAAGTTCACAAAGTAAGTGACTATAATGAACTGAGGTAGGAGCACTAACAAATTGACTGAGAACATGAACTGTATAAGCAATATTAAGCCTAGTCACAATGTGATACACAAGGTTTCCAACAAGATGCCTGTAGCGAGAGGGATCCTCAAGAAGGGTGCCATCAGTAGGACACAGATGCAAATAGAGCTCCATAGGTGTAGCAGCAGTGCGTGTATCAACAAGACCTAAGCGAGAGATCAAATCCTGAGTGCACCAGTGCTAAGAGATAGAGTAGCCATCATCAGTATGATCAACCTCAATTCCCAGAAAGTAACTAAGGGACCCCAGGTTTGACATCTTAAACTGCTCACTCAATTTTTGGCCATCATCAGTATGATCAACCTCAATTCCCAGAAAGTAACTAAGGGACCCCAGGTTTGACATCTTAAACTGCTCACTCAATTTTTGCTTAACAGAGGCAATATATTCTGAATCATCTTCAATAATCAACATGTCATCCACATAGAGTAGAAGCAATGTATGTCCATGCTTAGAGGTGTGAATGAAGAGTGCAGGGTCATGTTCACTAGGAGAGAAACCAGTAGCTCGAACCACATAGCTAAAACACTCAAACTAGGCACGATGGGCTTACTTGAGCCCATAAAGTTCCTTTCAAAGGCGACATACATGCCCAGATGAAACCCCAACACCCGGAGGTGGTTCCATGTAGACTTCCTCATGTAGATCACTATGAAGAAAGACATTCTTAACATTCATTTGAGAAATTTTCCATGACCGAATAGCAGCCATAACAGTCAAAGTGCAAACTATCGTCATGTGAGCAACTAGAGGAAAGGTCTCATCATAATCTCAATTTGACCTGGTTTTTACCTTGTACACCCATTTGCACATGATATGGACTAGTTGAGGGGGTAGTGGCACCAAATCCCATGTACCAGCACCCTTTAGGGCTGCAAGCTCCTTAGATATAACTAGCTGCCATTCAATTAGTAGAATTGCCTCTTGATAAATACTAGGCTCTTGAGTTTCTCCTACACAGAAACCATATCTGTCTGGAATCTTAATGAAAGAACGATCACGAAGAACATATCTTGATGTCTACTTGGAGTTGTAGTGTAGGGATCAATGGTACTAGCTAGAGGGGCAGAAGTTAAAGGAATAGGAAGTTTAGGATCAGATGAAACTCTATGATGATGGCTATAATGGAAAGGAAATGTATCTGAAGGTGGAGCTAGTGAGGGAAAGGGAGGAACCTGTGAAGGTGGCTTTGGTGACAGAGATGATGATGGCATATCAAAAACTAACTCATCTGGAGAGAAGATAGGTGGAAGAGAAAGAAATCATGTGGACTCTAATGAAGCTGAGGATGATGATTGAGTGGAAGAAGAATAGAAGGTCGATCCTCAGCAAGGGTGACATCTTGAGAAATTGAATGCGACGGGTGGAGAGATTATAGCAACGATAACCCTTGTGCTCAAGATTGTATCCCAGAACAACATATTCAACAAACTGAGTAGTCAATTTGGTACGCTCACGAGGTGCTAAGAGAACAAAGTAGGTACAACCAAAAACACGAAGATGGTTATTCTTGGGAGGAGAACCAAATAGAATCTAACTAGAGTACTTGCCCTGAAGACGAGTGGAAGGCTGAAGATTAATGAGATAAATAGCTGTTGAAATAGCTTCACCCTAGAAATGAGCAGGAACAAAAGAGGAAATCACAAAAGTACGGGCTGTCTCAATAATATGACGATGCTTACGCTCAGCAACACCATTCTAAGCATGGGCACTTGGACATGAAAGTTGAGGAAGAGTACCTTCAGAAGAGAGAAACTCACAAAAGGTTGTGGATAGGTACTCCCTTCCCGAGTCAGAACGAAAAACATGAATAACACTAGAAAACTGTGTATGAACCACGAAAGCAAAAGCCTGATATATAGAAATCAATTAAGAATGATGCTTCATGAAATAGACCCAACTATATCGAGAGTAATCATCAACAAATATAACATAGTGTTGTGACCACCTTCAAAACAATAGGAGGACCCTATACATCAGAGTGCACTAAATCAAAAGGATAACTAGAACAAGTAGTGCTAGAAGGGTATGAAGCTGTATCTGTTTGCCTAGCTTACAACCTTTACAATGGAAACCAGCATTTACAGTAACACGACCCAAAACACCCGGCTGAGCTAAAGTGGGCAAATGATAACCACACAGATGACCTAAGCACTACTACAGAAAACCTAATACTAGATGCCACATCACAAATGGTTTTGGGTAATCGTCTGTATTAAATACAATCATAGATGGTTTTACTTTAGAGATCGTCTGTGTTGCTGCTAGTGCTAAAAACCGTCTGTGAAAATGAACTATCATAGATGATTCGTGGTTAAAACCGTATGTAAAATATCAGAGACATTTTTTAATAGGAACACGGAGGAGCGTAAGAAGTATAGAATACTAAGACACCTTGTTGATTCCGCCCAATGGAGAAACATCGATAGGAGGTTTGGAATCACGTAGGTCGTTCGCCACGTACGTTGTAAAGGTACGGAAATCCAAGGGAGGGACCGATGCCCTGCGACACATTCTAGATTTCCCGGTATTCACTAGTACACATTAATACTATATAACACATTAATACTAAAGTCATAAAAAGAAGATGAGGAGTTTCTCAATATAAAAATGAATTTCATTGGGATAAAATTAAGTTTAATTGTTCATATGTGTATTTGTTCATGGATATCCATTTATTTCATTTCTGTTAATTGATTTGTGAAATGGATGTTCTTGTTTCTAAAATGAATGAATGTGAATTGGATGTATATATACTGTGTTGATCTGCTTGTTTTAGAGGGCATGGATAGCATTTCCTGAGGCTAGCCAACAAACATAAATAGGTTTAGGAACAGAAAAGAATATCACAGACGTTTATTAACTCATAACTATCTGTGTTAGTCAACAATCACAGACGGTTTAGTAAAAACTGTCTGTGAAAGTCTTCATCACAGACAATTCGAAAGCCATCTATGATGACCTCGTATTATTACTAACCCATAAACTTAGATGGCTCACGAAACTGTCTGTGATGACATTTTTGAACCATCTGTGATGATATTTTTGAACCATCTGTGATGACCTTTTGTGTAGTAGTGAAGCAATGATGCCATTGGGCAAAAGGGAAAATTGAAGTGGAAGTAGCGGAAGTAACAGATGATGCGGAAGCTAGAAGGCGTAAGGTGTTAAGAACGTAGAGGCTCATAGATCCTCTACGGCGACGGCCAGTACCAATCACCGTTTTGCTCTGATGATCCTACACATAACAAGAGATATCATCAAAACCAATGAAATAATTCATATCAACCAGCTGACCAACAGACATAAGATTTAGGGACAGCTGTGGAACAAAAGAAATAGCAGGAACAAAAAACTTGGATGTGGAAACAGAACCCTGATGTGTAACAAAACAAGATGTACCATTAGCTATCTGAACAGATGGACTGTCCTTCACTGGCTGGCAGGACACAAGCTGCGAGCAATTAGAGGTCACATGAAAGACTAGGAGGCAACTGAAACTAAGGCACTCTTTACTGAAGGCTCTAACTCAAGGACTGCAGTAGTGGAGGGCCTCCTAGTAGATCCACGATGGTGCTGCAAAGGAAACCTCTTATAGTACTTAGACAACATCTTAGGGTGAAGGACAAAGCAGCGATCAGATGCAGTAAGTATGGCAAGAGAGCGAAGAGGTGTCTCCTTAGCAATCAGATGAGCAAGTGCATCATCCAAGGTAGGAAAAGTTGAGCAGCGAAGTAACTGGGTGTGACTATACTCAAAACTCTTACCTAAGGTCCATCACAAACTGAAACATGAAGGTCTGATGCTCATGCTTTTCTTTAGCCATACAAGACTCACATCCAGAGTGACTCTTTGGAGTCATAGAGACAAGCTGACCGGTGATGTGAGTGAAGGCTGCATAGTACTCCTCTACGGACATGTCCTACTGTTGAAAACTGTGCAAACTTTGCAGCAAGGAGAAACGAAATGCTCCACTAGGCTAAAGATATCACTACTCAAGATACTTCATATCTCTTTGGCGGAGTGGTGATGCTCAAGGCTCATCCAAAGTGAAGGAACAACACTCAGAACTAGAGCTCCCATCACCTTAACATCAGCCCTTTTCTAAGCCTTCTTGGTGGCATAATCAGCCCTTGACTCGGGAGGATTATCGTTCGGGTGATCCTCAAGACCGACTACCCTCACAACATTTATGGCCGAGAAGGCCCATTGTTTGTAGTTGGAACCATCTTGCTTGATGTTAGTGGCTAAGAGGGAGCCATCTTTTGCCATGGTAGTAGAGAACAATACACGAACCAAATCACAACAGCATGGGATAGTGGAAGGAATAGCAGACAAAGGCTACCACATAGAGGACACTTGCCAAACTAACTTGCAACAAAAATAATAGAGAGAAGAAGGCTTAGGGAGGGTGTTGTGCGCCCAACTTGCTGACAATGGCGTTTGTCATAGCCCACTTGAACCCTCTATACTAAAGCCACCTCACTACACGTGCACGACGGTTCTCCAAGGGCAACAAGGAAGGAGAAGAAAGGGATTTGGTAGCAATTCACTCCAGACAACAATCCTGGTGTGCTATGGTTTGATTGTGTGGATTAACATGCACCATACAAGATATTATCCCCTTGATGGAGATGCTGAGGAAGAAGAAGCGGAGGTGGCCCTCGACCTCAGCGATGGCGTTGAAGGGTATGGAGCCCCGCACAAGGTCCTCAAGCAGGTAGATCGCATCCTCGATGACGTATATGTTGTCGAGGCGAAGGCCACCGCCAGATGTAATGCGGCCAAGGCACGCACCGTGGTAGCCGAAAGTGATGTCAAGGTGATTGTAGTCGAGAGCGAATAGGTCAGGGTTGCGAACACGTACCTAGAACCTGATGGAGATAGTGATAGTGATGGCGAGGTGCACAAGTCGACCAGCAGGAAGGCACCAGCGATGCAACGGCGACTTAGGAGCTAGGGTTAGGGATTTGAAGTGAGGTTGGCTCAGATACCATGTTATAAAGAAGATAAGTTGCAGCTTATTTACTATCTACAATTACAAGAGGTACATACAAGTGGGTATGCGCCTCATGGGTCTATGGGCCTTTACAACAAGGAGAGATACTCTTTAACACCAAGTCCGAACATTTTGTAGACAATCTAGCCTAGTTAGTACATGCTAGTTTGAATCTTGCAAAAGATCTTGGGCAGCATGAGCAGTAGGGAATCCTGGAAATCACCTTGGATACTTGGTACTTCATTAAACACTTTCTAATTAATATTTATATTATTCCAATTGCTAATTACCCATAACTAGCTTTCTCTGGCTTTTCCGGGTTTTGGTAGCATTTTTTTGTTTTTTGCACAGGAACCAGAATGGTTATCGGTTTTCAAACAGCCCAAATTCAAAATTTGATACCATAATTTCATTCAATTTTTTCCTAGATTTTCCGGTAATTGGCCAGTTACCGTCCATCGGCTAGGTTTCTCTCTGGTTCCGGGATTTCTATCCCTAACCCACATCATACGGATTCCCACAGGCCAAACAAAATGGCAAAAAAAGTAGCAAATGCAAGTATGGACTAGCAATTACACTGACTGCATAATCAAGGAAGTTAACAACAAGGCAATATCACATACCGACATCCATATGCAGCTCATGAGAACAACAGCAGCAAAAACTGATATGCATAAGCATGGTAAGAAATATGGGAACCTGGCAAGTTTCCATCAAAGTAAGTATCCTGCAAAACATATCTAGGGTAATCTAGTTTGGCTACACGAAGAGATACCTTCCAAAGAATGAGTCGGGTGAAAAGGCATTTGGAAATTTTTCTGCAGGCTGCAATAAAAAGAATCAGGTTAGCATTGACAATTAAGTATAGCATAACATTGTTAAATTTTCTCTACCATACAATTGCAAGGTAGCCTCCAAGAGCAGGACCAATGATAAGACCTATTCCCCATGCTGTGCTGACCTAAAATTACAAGCAAATGAATGTCAAAATGAAATTCATTGAAAGAAAAGAAATTAATAGTGCATTTGTATGGCATTTGTATCTTACAAGTGATAATGCTAGAGCTTCATGTTCAGGTCGGCAAACTTCAATAGCATAAGCCTGCAAAAGTCAGGCACAATAACCGCACAAAGTCATTAGATATATAGTCTAACATAAAAGAGTTTTCATAAAAGAGCTACCAAATTGGTCTACAAAAAAGAGGTATCAAATCACCATACCTTTATTGGTCCAAGTAAACCATTTAAAGCACCAAGGAGAAATCTTGTAGCTATTGCCATCCAATAGTTGACACTAAGGCCAAACAAAGTATTAAAGACCACCCTGAGATATATTGACAAGAAATTAAGTTAGTGACTCACCTAATAAAAGAAAAGGAATTGACATATAGGGGTAAACAAAGCCACTCTTTAATCTACACTGGTATTGCATAAAAAGAAGGCAAAATGTCACTGACACAGAGAAAATGCCAAACACAATAACTGGCTTCCTCCCAATACGGTCTGCGGCTATTCCCCAAACAGTTGAAGTCAAACATCTACCAAACATTAATGAAGCACCTAGAAACATCCAGTAAATATGTAATTGGTCACATGAGACAACCACAAAGTGTTCACCATTTGAGTCAGTAAATTATAAGAAACTAACCTACAAAGCCAGCGTAAAACCCAATATCTTCTGTTCTTTTTGCAACATGCAAGTCTCTTATCTGTGGAGTAAGAAACAATACAAAGATATATTAGCTAAAGCCTAAAGGTACTTCAGAGATGCCATTTGTGCACATATATGAAAAAAAAACCTAATGAGACAGACCTGAATATTCAAAAATCAACATTGCGATTACTGGATAGATATTGGTCATATAAGTATGTAACACAATATCCTGAACAACGAGAAAAGGAGAACCAAATGATAATACATACCATGAAATACAAGAAGGGGAACAACGATGTTATTGTCAAAGCTGGAAAGGCCAAGAGAAAAATTAGGAACATTAAATATGCAATGGAAAATATTCATGCAAACAAGAATATAATGAGATACATGGTAAGATTAATAACATTAAAAAATTGTCAATCATGTTTTGTAGATCCACAAGTCCTGATGTCAACATATATTCGGTTAGTCCAGTATGCTAACTGGGGACCACTTAATAGATATTGCATAGTACTCGGCAAAATTTTCTACCAACAATTAAAATATGCCGGCAATAACAGGAATGATAAAAGATTTATTATAATCAGAATATTATAGTGCCCTTTTCAATTCAAACTAATTAAGCAAAATTGAAGTGTTAGCATCATTTGGGATGTAAGTGCTTCTTAGATTTCAACTGTTTCAGGCATAATTTTTCAAAATAATATTATCCAGAAAACAAGATGGTTAATAATATCCTTCACATGAAAAAGAAAGTGATGTTACACTCATGCAAAAGAAAAAACTGTTGAATACGATCATAAAGGAACTCAGGAAAATTCGACCCTAATAAAGATCTAGTATGCCTTTTCATGATGACAGATTAGGACAAATGGAGGTAACTGGGGAACAAGTAGCACATCACCACTAAAATCTTATGCCTGAACCACTACTCAATTGCAGTGATCTAAAAAGATTGGGTAATTTTGTTAAAGAAAGACTTGGGTAAACAAACAAGAAATGATTAAGGAAATTCAGTTATGCAACCAGTTATCGGAAAAAGTGTTTGCGAGTTACAACCAAATATACATGAACCTACAGGGTCACACATTGAACAGGTTAGAATAGTAAGGATCTGAATGATACACTCCAAGTGAGATATGATCTCGAGTCGTATTGGACAAGAATCCAGTCATAAACTTTCTGAAACAACCAAAAATTTGCAAAAGCAAAATTGGATTTGAATTGCATTTGATTTGAGCTCCAAAACCCTCCCTAATCTATTCCACACTAATCTCAAAGCATCCCAGCCCCTTAACCCTCCTCATCACGGCGTGATCACGGTGGAAGCGGAGATTTTTCGCGCGGCACTGTTCACCGCCCGAAAACGTCGCCGCCGCCTCTGATTTTTGCCGCCGCCGTCCCTCCGCGCACCTTCGCGTGACCGCACGCCCCTGCCAGCTCCAGGCCGCCTGTCAGCCGTCGTACGCCCTCCATAAATGCGCCTGCCCCGGTGTTAGACGCCGCCGACCGCCCCCGCTGCTCCCGTGCCCTGCTTTGCCACTCACCGCCACTGTTTCCACCCCGTTCGCGCGCCTTCCCCTTACGGCCGACCACTGCAGCTTCTGGCACCCTTGACCGCCGCCTTGTACTGCCCTAACCAGCTGCGCCTCCCTCGGAAGCCTCGAGCAACCCTGGCTCTTCCCGAAACCGCCGCCGCCAAATATCTCCTCTCCCCTCTCCGGTGCAACCGACCTTCCCCCTCTATTTAAACCACCCCGACCCTCCCATTAGCCTCCATTGAAGTCCCTGAAGCTCACCGGCTGCTCCCTATCCTCCCCCTCCCCTCCCAACTCCGGTAATCCCGAAATCCCCCAGTTCTGTGCCCTAGTCCAATATCCCATCTCGGGCCATCTACGGTCCGATTGCTTTCGCCTGTGGCACCTCCATAGCCCTAGAAACCACCCCCGACCCTTGCCCTAGCTCCTCAACCCCTCTCCCTCCCTGGCACCGTGAGCCACCCCACTGCCAAAAACCGTCGCCGTGGCCAGGCCAACTCGGACCTCCCGAGCTTCGGCCAACTCCCCTCCAAGCCTCCCTAGACCCCACTGATGCCCTAAGACTAGCCCAATTGCCCTAGCGACCTTCCAGTCGCCCCAGTTTTCAAAAATGGCCGTGGAAGAGATGACCTCGCCGCCGGCGAACGCCGCCTCCACCGGCCCTCCAACCACCCAAAATGGACTCCCCACATCCCAACCAACCCACCCGTGTCCTCGGTTTGCGTCGCAAAACTCCACAGCCCCGCCGCTGTCCACCGCCCTTTCCTCTGTCTCGGCGCGCGCGCGCTGGCGGTTGGAGAAGAAGAACGATGCCGCCGGCATCGTTCACCCGACCGAGCCACCACGCGCGCGGTCGACCGAGCCGCCGCCCGCACCGCCGCGCCGCTGGACTGTCCGCCGCGCCACGCGCTCGACCGCGCTGTTCGCCCGCGCCCGTTCCAGCCGGCCGCACCCGAAGCGATGTGGCTCGATCGAGCTCACTCGCCGCGTCTGACCCGAGCCCAATGAACAGTACCCGTCCGGACCAGATGAATAGTACTTGACCCAAAGCCCAAAATACATATTTATACCCCCCCGGATTCGTTTCGAACCCGCCAACCCAAATCCAAGGCCCATTTCCCCATATAGCCCTCCTATTAGCCCAAAATCCCAATTTCATGGAGTTCTCCGAATTTTCTTTCTTCTTTTATTTTCATTATTCCTAGCTCAATCCTTCGGGCATGGAATTAACGTTATTTTATTCATTTTGAGTTAGTTTACGAAGTCAAGATTTCGCAAAAGCAGGAGGGAAAAGCTCAAGTTCAGACCCGGCCCACTGCAGAATACGAACTAATTGAAATAGTAAACCCGCAAGGCAAGTCACACATACCTTGATCATGTTGAACCTACATTTCCGCTATTTATTTATTTATCAGTATTTTCATTACGTTATTTGCGCACTGTTATTTTATGTACATCAAATGCTTAGATTGACATGATATTAGCTATGCCCTACCCACCCGAAAAGCCCAATTTAACTTGATGGCCATATTCACCTTGACAAACCTAGTCACATAAAATATAAGATTAATCTTATCATTGTAGTTAGGGACATCACATCATTCTACTGTTAAAGTTTATAATGTTGGTCTAGAGTTTTGGAAAGTTGGAAATAGGATAAATGAGGATCGCAGAGATGGATCCGAAGACCTTATCCTAGGGTGGAGGCTGGTTGTGGATTGGTGGCAGTACAGGGTGTACTGAATTTGGGTTTGTGTGTGGATGATGCCTCAGTTAAAAATGTAAGGACTAGACCCTTATGCTGAGTAACGGACATAGAAATCGCCCAACCACAAGCGTTGATTTGGTCAAACCTTGACTTAGTCAAACCTGGCTCAATAGCTGCTCAACTTCAATTGAACCTCTGCAACTGGAAAGGGGGAGACAGAGGGTGAGTCCGTATGGGAGGTGGTTAACCATACAACTGTAGGACTGCGATGAGTCGGACGAGATCCGTGGGGTCATCCGGGCTCGTCGAGATTAAACACCTACTGGGCGGAGTCTATACAAAGAATTGAGCAGTGAACATCCTTGTTGTCTTAACTCTATCGCGGGAGTTAAGGGATCTTGTGGGTAAAGCAGGGCAGCTTTGCAAAGTCATGACAAATGGTATTCGAATACGCCGTGCTTCCGGTAAACGAAGTTGTGTTTATTGGGTGAATCCAGTATCAAGGCATAAGTAGTTTTGGAATGGTTTGGTAATGTTGAGTAATGATAATCAAGCTTGAAACCCCCTTTTACTTTAATGGAGTACATTTTAAAGATTTTCAAATGGTTCCAACTAAAACTGCATCCACACAAAATAATAGACTTTATTCCCCTTTTTCTTGATATACCATGCATGAAATTATTATTAAGCTCCGTGTGACTTGTTGAGTACAAGTGGTAGTACTCATGCTTGCTAAAAACATAAACAGAACAACAAATTTAGAGGATGCGAGAGAAGACGAAGAGATGATTCTATACGAGGTTGATGAAACGTGGAATTAGGGTCGTTCTCCGCTCAGGCGTGCCTGTGGCAGCTTTTGTTGTAATGTAACTAAGGGCAGTTGACCCTACTGTGATACTCAGCTTTTCACCTTTATATTGTAATAAAGTTCGCTTTTGCTCTTATTTAAGCTTGAGTTGGCAATGTTATGCACTCAATGGATGTACCCACAGTTGAACAGTCCTGGGCAGCTGCGAGGATTTCATAATACTCCCGGAAACGGGGGTGTTACACTTTCTAAGTAAGATACGATCTATACTTGTATTAGATATGGATCCAGTCGGAGTCTCTATATAAAAGAGTGTATGGGCTAAGGGTTGTGTGCAATTGACACACACACACACACACACACACCGAAACTCTAGTCGTTACCTCTTATAAGCCCTGCTGTGCATACTGGTGCTAGCACATCGGCGCATGGTGTTTCATACCTAGACATGTGGACTTCAGTAGAGGTGCTGCTATGATTGTGGCACTGATCATGACGATCCAAGGAGAAGACACAGTCGGTTCGTGGAGATCGACTACCGCTGGAGAGATCAACTACCGCTGGAAGACCATCGCCTTTTGAGGACACTGATCGGAACGTTGGATGGTCGATTACTTCCACTACATCGACATGTACTACGTTAAACCAGGTTACTTCAACTCTTCTTCTGCTACATTGCGCGTCTAGTAATAACTATTTATGATCTCTTATTCGTATAGCTTCCTGTTGAAATTTTAATTTACGTTAGTGTAGTCTACCCGTATTCTATCAGAATGGTATTTAGAATTCAATCAAATTATTATATTTCAGCAGAAGAAAGATTAATAGCAGGCGCATGGCAGCCTCGTCGTGGCACACCCAGTCGAGAGGCAAGAAGCCAAGAATTAATATATAACGACATACAATAGTAATAAGACAAGAGCAAGAGGAGATTAACGAATACTAGTAGATTGTAAGCAGCAAGCATGTTACTAAATTTCGTAGCTAGATGTAGTACGTACTGGAGGCGAGGGTGGAGAGCCCAGAGAAGATGAACTCCTTGTAGGGAATGCCCTTGTGACTCTCCTTCCTCCGCTCCATGGCGCAGCCGGGGCAGCCGTCGTAGTACACCTTGGCTGCCGCCCGCGCTGGCGCTGATGGTAGCGGCGACGGCGGCGACTCCTCGCCCATTTCAGCTTCTCAGAGTTGAGCGGAGCTGAAGATGAGAGTGACACACAGCGTGTGATGAGCAGGACGTACGTGGAATGAGAATTTAAAACGGAGGTGGAGGAAAAGAAGGGCGGGCGTCTGAAGCGAAGAGCCGTGAAGACAGCAGAGCAGAAGTGGCAGCCACCACCATTACCACCGTTCTCTTATATTAATGGACACCATTACCACCATTCTCTTGTATTAATGGACAGCCGTCTTAACAATGTTATAACCATTTCTATTCATCACATATTATAGTAAAAGGAGCAGAAGTGGCAGCCACCACCATTCTCTTATATTCATTGACAGCCGTCTTAACAATTTTATAACTATTTCTATCCATCATATATTATAGTAAAAGAAGACATCATGAATATCTATACCAAATTCTCTACAACATTTCATTTGACACGACAATTGGTTATATCATCTACTAAGGCTAAAGCGCATCACAATATGACTGCTGCAACTAGCAGATAATTACAAAACAACAGACTTCGGAAACTCATACAAAATTCATACCTCAACAAATTAGGATGGTTAAGCACTCTATCAAAATCTTAGAAAATTACCTACATAATTCTACTCCTCGGATCTAATTCCATGGTATACATCGTCTTATCCACCGAAATACCGCAACATCGCCCAACCGCGACAGTTTGTGGGACACCAGACTTCCGGAGGCCATAACTTGCAGTCTACCTAATAGATTTTAGACTTGGGATGTGGTTTGGAACTTCCCCGGGTCCGATCACCCAAGAGGCATGATCGATATGTAAGTAGTAATTAACCTAATCGCGTTATCTTTTACTCCACCGCCTTGGTGTGCTTTGATTGATTCCCGATGTTTAATTCCTCCATCTCTAGTTCCAAAGGATGTCCAACTGAAGTAGTACATAAACTGAAAGTCACCATTAGTTAGCAGCTGCTGTTTAAGGTGGTACTCCAATCGACTTATGGTATAAGTTTCTGACTGTGGCTTTTGGTTTACAGCTAAAATTATGCTTAGTAGCTATTAGCTTTTTTCTGAGAAAAAATTACTCTGGTGTATCATCTAGGTCATAATTTTTGAAGTTGGGTAACTAATTTTAAAATTTCAAACTTATTTTCTGCAATTAGATCAATTTAAAAACTGTTTTTGTTAGCAAGCCAAATCCGTTACTGTTGGCCCAACCAGACTTGTCTCGACCTAGCCTCATGTCACCTTGCCCTTCTCCCTTTCTCCCTCCCTCCCTCTCGCTGATGCGCCTGGCCCACGTGTCAGGTGGCTTCTTCCACCTCACGCCCTCTCCTTTGCCACCATGGCCGCATGCGCTTGTTCGTGTTGAGAGCCGTTCCTCCGCCATCCTCACTATCTAGTAGACCCTCAGGGTCCGTGCTGTAGGACCCGGCTTTCACCTCGCCATCCTTGGCTCGCCACTCGTACTTGTCCGTTGTCCGTCGCGCGTAGCCAATGTCATCACCCTGATTTTTGTAGTGAATGGTTCTTTGCATTTTCTTAGATGCGGTGCCAAATCAAAGCACATAATTTTTACCTATATCTCAGAGCACATAATCCATATTATACCTCCACCTGGCAATTCATAGTCGTTGGCCTAGGGTGGTTTTTCACCCTCACCCAACACCTACCCCGACATTCACCTTCACCCTCATAGTCATTGGTCGGGCCAGACTCACCTTCACTCGACACTCTGTATCGCTAAATATATGTGATGAGTTTATCTTTTATGGCCCTGGGTCCAATTGAAACCTCGCCCGGTTTACTTTCTAGATAAATCTACATATCTATTGTAGAGTGCATAATAACTTTGACAGAGTTACTAATCTTGCCCGTTCTCAACGAAGCAATGGTTGATATGACTAATACGGTCCATTACATTAGTGAAATTTGTAAGTCCTTATATTTTATCCTTATACACAGGGTCCTAGACTTTCCCTTTATCACCTTTCCAAGGCACCCTCTACTCACTACTTAGTTTATACAGCAAGTCAACTTCTCCATCGGTTGAGTCTGCCATTCCTGTTTTATTTCTTTCACATATCATTCATCCAGGTTAAATAGAATTTCATTTGATGCAGGGTGATTATACTTTAATAGGTAAACACTTTGTTTTAACTGAAAGTAATTTAATCACATGTTTAAATGTATGCTTTCCTACAAGTTGGTAGTAAGTCTCGTTTCAAGTGTGTTCCCATGTGATTCCCTAGATCAATTTAGCCGTTTACTAAATTTATTAATAAATGATATTTTATGCCACCGCTTGCCACTAGTTTACAATGAAAAATTATTTCAGTTTAGTATCTATGATTAGGTATTATCTGAGTTTTGCAAGTTAAAACTACCTAATTAATTATATGTGCAGTTATACAGGTACAGGGTACTAAAAAGTCTATAAATACATGTCTCTCCCTGCTTCCTCTCCTCTGCTCGTTCGGCAGGCCGAATGGACTAGGCCCATTTACTCCCTACCCCTCGCTCTCTCTCTCTCTCTCTCTCTCTCTCTCATACACTTCCTCACGCCTGTCTCTCGATTCCTCTCTCTCAGTTCGTCTGGCCGAAGCCACCTCGCCGCAAGCACCGCCGACTCTCTGGCCAGCAGCCTGCCGTCTCCCTGGCGCCGCTCCACCGACCACTCCCTCGCGCCCTACTGCCGCACCTCGGCTCGCCTTCCTCCGCTCCTGCTTGCACCCGGGGCACCCTTGTTCCTCGTACACCGCCGCCACCGGCACTAGCGGCGGCGCTTCCTCGCCGCCCATTTCGATCGATAAACATCTTCTTCTTTCTTCTGGCTCGATTCAGCTGTGTAACGTACCTACCTATGCCTGACTCTGCTGCGCGCAAACGGAACCGAGCTGCCGCTCATACTGGCGGGCTAGTGTCCAACCGCACAAGCTGGCTAGCAATGTTTCACGATTGAACCGCTCACCTCAAGCAAAGATGATTTCATTGGACCAAAAGTGTGCAGTTTCCCAACTGGCATAAAAACTTGTCCCTTTCTTGTCCTCCCGTTTAGACCCTTTCAAAAGAGCTTTTTTAAGTGATTTATAGCTAAAAAACACTGTAGCGGGCTAAAAAATACTGTAACTAATAGAGACTTATTTAGTATAGTTAAATTAAAAATAGAAAAACATGTTAGCCCATCATGTATAATGCAAACAAATACGAAGAAAAAAGAACCGGCAAAAAAGCTCAAAAAAGCCAAAAGTACAGAAAAAGACAAAATTTAGGAATAGTGCAAAATAAGCCAAAAGCTCAAGCGAAACGAGCGGGCCAATTAATAGGTATTTCTTCTGAGTTCCGAGGTCCCATTCTTATTGGCTTCTATTTGAAAAAAAAAAATCAAAAACCAATATAATTACTTGGTTTCTCGAAGCAGTTTCTTTATTCCTCTCGTCACTATTTTACACACTTATCCTCTCGCTCCCGTCACGTACACATATCTCTCTTTCACTTTTCACTGCTCTATATCTTTCTCTAAAAATACTTTTAATTATTACTATTTATTTTCAGCCAGCCACAACCACCGGCAAAAGCTAATACAAATACGCACCAGGGTTCACCTGCGTTTGTGGGTCCGTTCTGGCAGGCGCAACCTCCTCTTGCTCTGCGAACAAATGCTTCTTGTCTGTTCAATTTCCCATTCTTGTGTTAAACTAGACCTCCAACCTTGCTCAAAAACATTGGACCCCAATTTTGCTTCAAGGGTTTCATGATGTCATATGTTTTTAACATTCTCATAATGTTTCCGACATCAACAAACGATGAGCTTCCAGTCAACAAAAGAAAGATAATCTCCCCAGAAGAGACCATAGAATGGCAGTACACTAATTTCATTTTCAACAAATTATTTCAAGCCGCTGTCTCTTACCTTACTACTTACAATGTAGCAACTCCGTGTACATGCCTGCCTAATCAAAAACCAATTTGACAACCATTTACCCCATAATATATATTCCCTTTCATATATAAAAGCTGCTATTACATACGTGATACGTCACATACAAATACAGGTGATCAACTCTTGCGTAGACCCATCTAGTATAACTGAAAAGCTAGTTTCTATCATATTGCTCTGGCACGGCCAGAAAGGGTTTGAATGTGAGGATAAGTCCAAGTAGCCCGATGACATTCAACAGAAAGAACACCATCTGATCACCTGTATGAGTGCAATGTGGAGAAAAATTACGCAACTGTAAAATCTCACAAGATCTCAACTAGTTGAAAACTTGAAATGTTAAAACGTATAGATGGAGTGAATTTGACATATAAGCCAAATATATAGGCATCTTCCCATTCAGATTGTGACAGCATTGTTTTGCCTAAAGAGAAGAAAAGGTATGCTATGTCGTATTTTCTCAAAAGATAACATATTTTACCTGGAAAGAAGAAACCATGCTGGCGTTTCTGTGCCCACGAGAACCTGTATTTATTAAAAAAAAAAAAACCAATGTGGGGGTGAGGGCACCACCAACAAATGCCTAATAGCTTAACTATGAATAATTATCGGCAGTATCTTCTACGGAAGCTGAACTCAGGGACCATAGCACAATATAACAACAACAATATATCTGATATTGAATACAAGACTTCAAATCCAGGGAATATTCGTGCTTGGCATCGAACAAGTACTTTCGCCAATAGATTTACCTGTTAGAGTGATCTCGCCACCCTTTGACCGCGCCCTGATCGGGGGCGCCCAGCCCAATTTGGCTGGTGGGCCCCTGTCGCCAGCGCCATATAAAAGAGAGGTGGGGGCCGGGGCGGCACGTAGGACGAGGTTCACCGTGCCGCCACCTTCCCCACCAACAAACCCTAAACCCGATCTGAGGGGGCGCTCCAGCGAAGGGAAGCTCCACCGTGCCGCCACCGTCGCCGCTCACCATGAGACGCCGTTCTTCCCCGACCGTCGCTGCCCGTGTGCAGACCTCACCGACGAACCCGAGATGGCCACCTCCTCCTCCACGCCGTCGGACGGTTAGTACCTCTCCCTCTCCCCTCCACTCTCGGATCTAAACCCCAAGCGCAAAACAGAGGCAAACAATGGTATCAGAGCCTTACCGGTTGCGCCGCCCGGCCGCCGCCGCCGTGCGCGCGCGCCAGCGCCCGGCCGCGGCTGCTGCGCGCCTCCCATGGCGTCGTCACCTTCCCGGTCGCCGCCGGAGGCCGCCGCCGCCTCCGAGCACGGGCATCGCCGCGCGCGCCGCCGCCGTTCTCGGCTGGGCCATGGGGCCGCCGCCGCTGCGCCTCGCGCGCGCTGCGCGCCGCCACCTGCCGCCTCTCTGCGCGCGCCGCCGCCACTCCGCCTCACGCGGGCGCCCTTGCGCTGCCGCTCGGTGGGGCCGCCGCTGCCGCCCGCAGACGCCGCACAGCCCACGCGGGTCGCCGCCGCTCCCTCCCCGTGATTTTCGGATCTGGCCGGCTCATGGCCGTTTTTGCCCCTAGGGTTAGGGTTTGGGGGGTGTTGGTTTTGTTCCCGCGGTTTTCACTCTCAGCCGTTGATTCATTTGGACGGCCGAGATTCGACGAGGCTTTTTGGGCCGGCTGTTTAGCCTGTGGGAATTTTGGGCCCGCGTGGGAGAAAGAGGCCGCGGGCGCGGTGGCCGGTTGGGCCGCCGTGGGCCAAATGGCCAAATTTTGAACAGTAATTCCATGAATTGTGTTTTTTTATTGTTTTCAGAAGCATTTATGAATGAATTTGATTGAAATTTGATCCAAAATCTCTGTAATTTTTGCACCAACGTGTTAATTTTTCAGAGATTAAAAGTATACAGTAAAATGCTTCTGTATAATGAATTATTTTAGAATAATTTCATGTTAATTGTTTTTTCAGTAGCACCTTAATTGATAATTTGGCTAATTTTTGCTAAATTAAATCTGTCAAAATTGAACCAACGGAATATTTTTGACAGAATAAAAAAGTATAGAAGATGCTTCTGAAAAATAGAGAATTACAGTTTCCGCTGCAAAAGTTAATGTTGATTGATTTTTCATTATTAAATTCGAACCAACGAGAGAATTTAATTTTGGAAAAATAGATATAATTTCCAGAGATTTATGATATTGTTATTTTCTGACCAACGTTGATAATAACAGTATTATAATTTTTAATTGATGATTTTATGCATTATTTCTATTTCTGCCCAACGGTGATGTAGATTTAATGTATAAATAAAATTGTATGTCATATTTTTTGACCAACGTTGGAAATAAGGCATATTATTTTGCTGTAATTAATGTTTAAATTTTCTCACTGTATATGGATTGTGTTTTCAGGAGGATACTCCTTGATGGGCTACATCAGGGATATCCCTGTTCTCAAAGGAGACAACTATGGTGAATGGAAGAAAAGATTGACTGCCTTCGTCTTGGTGAGGTGGACCGGTAGTCACCACACCGTGTCCCACGAGCCTGTGGCACCGGTGAGGGACGAAAATGAGGCCGATCTTTGCTAGCGGACTGACAGAGGACTATGCTCCCATAAAGATGTCATATGATCTTGATCATAAAAGTGAGTCACCGCCAACAAGAAATGTTTGGTGTGATAAAGAACACGATTGAGCCCGCAATTGTGGGCTCAATCGCAGAGTGTGACACTGTCACAGAGTACCTTGAGAGAATAAAGAGTCAGTTTACTGGCTCTTCAAAGACTTATGCTACACAGCTAATTAAACAGCTTGTGACAGAAAGGTACTCTGGTGGTGGCAGTGGCATAAGAGAGCACATACTGAGGATGAGCAACATGGCATCCAAGCTTAAACCAATGGATTTGGCTCTCAAGGATGAGTTCCTTATTCATTTGGTTTTTGCTTCCTTGCCAAAAGAGTTTGACACTTTTATTGTCAACTACAACATGCAGCCCGAGAAATGGGACTTAGAAAAGTGCATTGCTATGTGTGTGCAAGAGGAGGAAAGAATCAAATCCTCACATGGTGGTTCTATCAACTATGTGAAGGACAACAAGAAAAAGAACTTCAACAATACCTCCTTCTCAAAGAACAAGGGAAAAGCCTCTGTCCATCAGCCTCAACAGAATAAATTTGCTGTAGACAAAGATCAGTGTCTTTACTGCAAGAAGACGGGACACTACAAGAAGAACTGTCCCAATTACTTAAAGATGATAATGGCAAAGAAAGGTGAGAACATTATTACCTTTATAAATGAATCCCTGTATGTGCAATATTCGAAATCTACTTGGTGGATTGATTCAGGAGCAACTGTTCATGTTGCTAATTCTTTACAGGGATTCCGTTCGACGAGGACTACGCAAAGAAACGAAAGATGCATTAAAGTTGCAAATGGAGTCCAAGCTGAAGTTGAAGCCGTTGGCGATCTTTCATTAGAGTTAGCTAATGGCTCCAATCTTTACTTAGAGATGTCCTTTTGTTCCTCTTCTGAGACGAATTTGATTAGTGTTTCAAATTTGGACAAAGATGGTTATGATTGTAACTTTGGAATGGCAAGTGTGAAATAATGTTTAATAAAGAATGCGTTGGTCTTGCCATCTTACAGAATTAGCTTTATTTGTTATCATTATGTGATGATGTGAATGTTGTATGCGATAATGGGAACGTCGCGTGCGAGAAAGTGATTGAATCCTCGTCTACGAATGTAAACAGAAAACGAAAGAGAACTCTAGATGAGTCGTCGAAATTATGGCACTGCCGTTTAGGCCATATTTCGAGGGGGAGAATAGAAAGACTAGTTAAGAATGATAATCTTCCTCCATTAAAGTTCTCAGACTTAGAACAATGCAGAGAATGCATTAAAGGAAAATATGTAAAGAAAATTAAAAAAGACGCTAAAAGAAGCACAGGAGTTCTACAAATTGTTCACACAGATATTTGTGGTCCTTTTCCTGTGAAAAGTGTGGATGGATATGACTCGTTCATAACATTCACGGATGATTACTCCCGTTATGGATATATTTATCCAATCAAAGAAAGAAATGAAGCCTTGGATAAATTCAAGATATTTAAGGCTGAAGTTAAAAACCAACACGATTTAAAGATTAAGATAGTCCGATCTGACCGTGGGGGGGAGTACTACGGTCGACATACCCCATATGGACAAGTTCCTGGACCTTTGCAAGGTTTTACAGAAAATGGTATAGTGGCCCATATTCTACACCGGCGAACCTCGGCAAAATGGAGTAGCTGAAAGACGCAACTGCACTCGATGGATATGGTGCGAAGCATGATGAGCTATTCCACACTGCCATTGAGTTTATGGATGGAGGCGTTGAAAACCGCCATTCATATTCTCAACAGAGTATCTAGTAAGTCGGTGCCCAAAACACCATACGAGTTGTGGACAGGAAGAGTTCCCTCACTAAACCTCTTACGTGTGTGGGGGAGTCCTGCTGAGGCTAAAGTATTTAACCCAAACCTTGGGAAGCTTGATCCCAAAACAGTAAGTTGCCATTTCATTGGCTACCCTGAAAAGTCAAAAGGTTTTCGTTTCTACTGTCCAGACAGATATACAAAGTTTGTAGAAACGAGACACGCTGTCTTCTTAGAGGATGAGATGATGAGGGGGAGCATGGTAGCTTGAGAGATTGACCTTGAAGTGAAGCGGGTGTATGCGCCCACTCCGATGATTCAAGAGCCATTCTTCACACTACATGCTGTCGCTGCACCGATGGTGCAAGACACTGTGGTGCCAGCACCTGTTATTGTTCCTCCTGTGGCAACAATGAATGATAATGAGAAACCTGTTCTTCAGGATCCTATAGAACCTATTGCCACAGATGAGGGGGAGCAACAGCAGCCTCAAACAGAAGATGTACCAAATGAGGAGGCCCCGAGGAGGTCTCAAAGAGTAAGAAGATCAGCTATTTCTGATGATTATCAGATTTATCATACAGAGGAATTTCAAATGGAGGATGATCCCACCTCATTTGAAGAAGCCATGAGAAGCGAAAATTCCTCAAAATGGCTTGAGGCCATGGAAGAGGAAATGAGGTCCATGAAGACTAATAAAGTCTGCGACTTGGAAATTATTCCTAAAGGAGCCAAAACAGTAGGCTGTAAATAGGTCTACAAGACAAAGCTTGACTCCCAAGGGAATATAGAAAGATACAAAGCGCGACTTGTGGCAAAAGGCTTTACGCAAAGAGAAGGGATTGATTACAATGAGACCTTTTCTCCAGTCTCGTGTAAAGATTCCTTCAGAATCATAATGGCATTAGTAGCACATTATGATTTAGAGTTACATCAGATGGATGTAAAGACGGCATTTCTTAATGGGGATTTGGAGGAAAATGTTTACATGGCACAACCGAAAGGTTTTGTCGTGGAAGGAAATAAAAGAATGGGATGCCGCCTAAAGAAATCGATTTATGGGTTAAAGCAAGCTTCAAGACAGTGGTACTTGAAGTTTGACAGTACAATAAGAAAATTTGGGTTTAAAGAGAATGTAGAGGACAACTGTGTTTATGCAAAGTTTAAAGATGGGAAGTTTATCTTCCTAATCCTGTATGTGGATGATATCCTACTGGCTAGTAGTGATGTCAGTCTGCTACTGGAGACAAAGAAGTTTTTGTCCTCAAATTATGACATGAAAGATCTTGGTGAAGCTTCGTTCATTCTAGGGATCGAAATTCACCGGGATAGAAACAAAGGGGTATTGGGACTGTCACAAAAGGCATACATAGAGAAAGTCTTAAAGAAATTTGGTATGCATAAATGTAGTCCTTCACCTGCACCTATAGTCAAGGCGATGATATGGGGATTTTCAATGCCCGGGAACCGATATGAGATCGATCAAATGAAAGCGGTTCCATATGCTTCACTGTCGGAAGCTTACAAGTATGCTCAAGTGTGCACACGCCCGACTTAGCATTTGTTACTGGGTTACTTGGCGATTCGAGCAATCTGGAATACAACATTGAAATTGATAAAGAAAGTCTTGCGATATTTGCAAGGAACAAAAGGCCTCATGATGACATACTGAAGATCGATTCACTCCATATAGTGGGGTATCTGATTCGATTTTGCGGAGATGATAGAAAGGCTACATCCGGATATGTGTTCACTCTCGCTGGAGGAGCTATATCGTGGAAAAGCTCAAAGCAAACCGTCACTACATCGTCCACAATGTATGCCGAGTTTGTAGCATGTGATGAGGCTACGGGGCAGGTGAACTGGCTAAAGAAGTTCATACCCGGTTTAAAAGTGGTTGACGACATCAATAGACCACTTAAGTTGTATTGCGATAATGAACCCGCAGTAACGTATGCCCACAACAATAAGTCAAGTGGTGCTGCCAAACACATTGACATAAAGTACTATGCTGTGAAAGATAAAGTTCGGGATCAAATTATAAGTCTAGAGCATATAAGTACCGCAAAGATGTTAGCGGATCCGCTTACTAAAGGCTTACCACCCAACGTGTTCGAGAGAACATGTAGCGGCATGGGTTTAAGGAAAGCCTATGATTCTGGACTAAAAGATGGCCCAAAAGATTAAAGTAACTATTTGAGCAGAGGTGTATTGTAGTCATTGAATCTATCGGCGATTGACCGTGACGATGAGACATGTTCTATGTACTAATCTGTGATGGAATGTGTAAAGTCAAAAGTAATTAAAGATAACGTATAGATTGAGATCAAGGGGGAGAATGTTAGAGTGATCTCATGCATTTGGCCCAACGGCCAAATGCCACCCTTTGACCGCATACGATCGGGCGCCCACCAATTTGGTGGTGGGCCTGTCGCGGCGCCATATAAAAGAGAGGTGGGGGCCGGGGCGGCACGTAGGACGAGGTTCACCGTGCCGCCACCTTCCCCACCAACAAACCCTAAACCCGATCTGAGGGGGCGCTCCAGCGACGGGAAGCTCCACCGTGCCGCCACCGTCGCCGCTCACCGTGAGACGCCGTTCTTCTCCGACCGTCGCTGCCCGCGTGCTGACCTCACCGACGAACCCGAGATGGCCACCTCCTCCTCCACGCCGTCGGACGGTTAGTACCTCTCCCTCTCCCCTCCACTCTCGGATCTAAACCCCAAGCGCAAAAGAGAGGCAAACATTACCAGCATTGCAGCAGTAGTAAAACCAATGTACAGTACACGCACACTCCCTACTTTTGTAACCTCAAAGCTTCAGTTACATTGCATTTAGATATAGTTATCAAAGTAGCAACATGAGACGTAAGTTTATTTTAACATGTAACTCACAAAGTATTTCACAGAAGCTACGAGGAACGAAGTATACTCACACAATGCCTGTCCCTGCTGGGGCAACTGCCTTAAAAAGGGACACTCCTGTCACGGACAGTCCATTTGCAGCTCCTCTTTGGTCCTGAGGCTGTTAGCAATTGCATGGTCATCAGTCAGTTGCAAACTTGCAGTGGAGATCTTTTTATAAAATGTGTTGAAATTGAGCTGAACTTGTGCGTTGTATACCACAGCATTATTTTGAAGGATGAAAGTGCCCGTAATGATGGTAGCCTGATATTAGTAGTCACAGATGAAACTTTAGTTACAGTGACATACAAATAATATTTACGATCTAATTTATTCAAAAGCAAAATAAAAAAGAAAAGAAAAGTGTGCAACTCCTAAGTGGTGGCCAAGTATATGGTAAGTTGGTAACCATATGTCCATTGTTAGCCAACCGTGTGCAGTAACCCCACTGCTGCCATCTATCTACTGAGTCGATTCTGAAAATTCAGGTAACAAGGATTCTAAAATGGGATGAAAAAAATACTCACAACAAAATTGCTTTTTATCACTGATGCAATATTCAGAATGATTGATAATACAGGTCCTGACAGGTGTGTCATGTAGGGATATGCAGAGAGAATAGGTATGCACAGAATCTGCAAGGTCAATCAAAATAGTTAAGATATGCAACCAGAAGGGGGAAAATTAAATAATAGCAGCCTTTACTCACAGCTGCAATTCGAGAAGATTTGATAGGTCCGAGAACTTTATTGATACGTGGATATATAAATAGTTGATACACAAGAACATTGGCACCTGGAACGGAAGAGGTAAGATACTGTCAATGTTGTTATCACAAATAACGAAAAGTTGGGTGTACAAAGTATCAAGAACCACAACAATGGAGCTGGATTAAGGACACAATTTGCGTAGTCTGTCCAGCTTACTGGGTATGGCAACTATGGTTAACAATTGTTTTCACCCATACAGGTCACAGCCGGCTACAATTGCTTAAATATTCTGGAAATATGACTACAACGGCAACTTAATGGTTGATACATGAACTACACTAGCAAACTACAGCACTCCTTTTCGACGTGATAAATACAACAACACTGGCGAAAGCACAAAAAAGATTGCTACCTGTAATTGCAAGAACTTGACCTACGTCATCAGAAGAAAAACTCAGTCCACCATATTTCCTGTCACTTTCAGCCCATAGAGAGAACACCTGAAGTTGATTTCAAATAGCATTAGCTCAAAAACAATCTAAAGTTTATTTTAAACAGGTTAGTGTGATAACTAGCAGAGATCCAGAGAGGCTTGCGATAGTCGAATTTTTTGTACGGATAATCCATTTTTTATTCGAAAATACATAAATATACCCGCGACAAAATTTTTTACAAAAATAGTCTCCATTCGCCCCCCCCATTGGGCGACTTCTTCCTTTCGCCCAACCGGCAAGCGACACAAAGGAAATGTTTGAACCGTTGGGCGATACCTGCAGTCGCCCTACCGTTGAGCGACTGAAATTGCAGTCGCTCAACGGTAGGGCGACTGCAATTGATGTCCACCGACTACCGCCCACTACCCCTCATTCTGCCAAACAACCACATTTCCCCCATACTGCGCAGAGAGCCAGAGAGAAGAAGAAGAGAGGAGGAAGGGGAAGAAAAGAAGAGGAGAAGAGAAGGAGGGGAAGAAAAGGAGGGGAGGGGAGAAGAGAAGGAGGAGGTGAAGGAGGAAGGAGTCCAAGCTATTCTATCGATTTGGATCCAGGTATTTTCGTTAATTTGGTTGTATTTACACTATTATTTAGATGAAATATTAGTGTTAGTACAAATTGTAGATGTAGTATACATTTTGTAGTATGGAACATTTTGTAGTATAGAAATTGTACTACTCTTTTTAGTATAGAAAGTTTAGTGTAGTGTTGAACGATGATATTTGACATGTCGTAAATTTCAATCATACATGTAGGCGTACATCATTAATGGCCAGTACTACATTGAGAGTGTATTATGGTGCTGGAATGATTCGTGAAGGTCCGAATGGTGTGGATTTGAGCGATTTTCCGCAAGCCACTCGTACTTCGGATGACGAAATGCTCCAATGACGGATGTGCGGCATTGGTGACCCGAGTTTTCATTGGACCCGAGGTGTGCAGCGTCGTTGTGCAAGGGCTTTGGGCGGTCTCCCACTCACATCGGATGAGAGTTGAAGACATTGGTGCGCTCGCCGTGGAAGGGATTTGTGCAAGGGTGCCGGCGCCGTGGATACGAGTGTGTCTGCTTGTGCAACCGTGCTCACTACAAGCAGTGCGCAAGCTCGTGCGTCCGCCTATGCTTCGGGAGGTGCTAGCGGCTCGGGCGGGCAGCACGATGGCGGGCTGATGAAGTTGCTCATGATGAAGGCAATGCGGTACATGGAGGAGAGTTACAGCCGTCAAGCTATCTGGGGGCTGGGCAAGCCGATGCGGTATATGGAGGAGAGTTAGAGCCGTCAAGCTCCGAGAGAGAACTGGGCAAGGCGATGAAGGAGAGTATAATGAGTATATCGTGCGGCAGATGGAATCGATGACCGAGGGCATGGGATGAAGAGCAAGCTGTAGAGGACGGCGAGGAGGACAATTCCGATGATGAAGAAGTTCCTATCCCCGGAATGGAACCGGTTTAATGCGGAGGGTGTTTCGCATATGATGAGCATGAATCACCATGGGAGTATCATGAGACAGAGGTTCGGTGCATGCTGTTTTTCTTGACAAGGAAGCGCTGCAGATGCCATCAAGCTTTGGGCCCTTTCAATGCAACGGACATTTCGCGTCGTCAAATCAAGCCGGAGCGATGCACTGTGAAGTGCGGCGGTGGTTGTCCTTGGAGGGTGCACGCCAGTGACCCAAGTATGACACTCATCGGATTGTGTCCAAGGTGGAGCCGCACTCTGCATTCGAACACCGTCTTGGCGAGGCATCGAAACGGCGTCGGTTATAGCCAATTTGATGTACGGGAGATAGTGGAGAAAAAGATGTTGCGGCAACACATATTGTGCTAGCTATTGAGAATAAATTCAAGTATAAGATTAGCTACGAAGGCGTGGCGTGCCAAGCAAAAGGCGTTGGAAAAACGTTTTGGCACTTTCGGCGGCGTCGACAACCTTCCTCGTATGCTTAAGGTGTTGCAACAAAGGAACCGAACACGTACATCGCCGCGTGCAGAAGCCGTCCGTAAGTCCACCAGATTTGCGGTGTTGCGAGAGCATTGTTTGCATTTGGTGCTAGCATTGAAGCATTCAAGCACATGCTGCCGTGATCTCGATAGATGGGACCTTCTTGTGAGCAAATACAAAGGGCAGCTCGACGGCCATAGGCGTTGCGGTAACAATCAAATATTGCCGCTATTGCATTTGTGGAGAGTGAGAATTATGAGAGCTGGCTGTGGTTTCTAAGACATGTGAAGACGGAGTTGTAGGCACCGCCCGGTGTGTGCGTAATCCATGATCGCCACGCCGGTATTATAAAGGCCATCGAAAACTTCAAGAAGACCACGAGAGCGTTCCTTGGCGGACATGAGGAACCGGTGGTGCGATCGTCACTTAGGGGCAAACTTTTTCAAGCAATTCCGAAACAATCTTTGATGAAGCTATTCAAGAGGCTTGCTAGGCGTAACCAGAGAGAAAATTTGATGCTTTATGGGGGTTGCTGGATGAGCACACCAGGAAGAACGTCGACGAGAGGAGCAAGGGGCCGGTCACTCCTGGGGCGGCACAACCGCAATGCTTGCCAGCAATCGATGAGTCTAACCCAAGTGGTGCAAGAAGGAGGAGCGCGCGAAACATCAAGTGCTTCTCGCAGTGGATCGAGGGGGAACCATTGGAGAAGTGGTCGCTGTTGCACGACACGGATGGCGCAAGGTACGGAATAATGACAAGTAACCTTGCCGAGGTGTACAATTGGGTTCTCAGGGGTCTCCGTTCTCAGCCCCTTGTCGCCATCGTGGAAGGTGTTCTTCACAGCACAATCCGCTACTTCAGGGACAGGCACGCGAGTGCCGCACTTCATGCGGCCAATCCCGGAGCCCTGTATTCGTCAAAAATTACTGCGTACATGGAGACGAAGGCACAGAAGGCTCAATTGCACACAGTGCATTGCATGGGCAACAGGGAGCATCGTTTGAGTGATACTCCGTGTGAGCGGATTTGGGACATCTCGTTCACTTATTACTCACGAGGTATGCCTTGGAGATCATGCAAACAGATCTAGCTGCACATGCAACAAGCTTAAGTTGTTACACAGGCCATGCTCTCATGTCCTCGCTGCATGCGGAACCGTGCGCATTGATCCTTCCAACTTCATGTCCGAGTACTTTTTCAAAGAGAGAATACTGCAAGCTTGGTGTGGGGAGCTCCGGGGGTTCAGGGCGGTGGGAAACTTCACCACTTTGGACATTTCAGCGAGGACCTGGGTTCCGGATATTAACATGCTGAAGGGTGGGAAGGGTCGGCGACAGAGCCGACGTATTAGAAATGACATGGACGAATCACAAGCTGGAACATCACAATACGAATCACAGAGCCCACTGCACCAGATAACCTGCCTACATAAAGGCCTCCCTCCTATGTCTTCCATACCACATCTCCTCCTCAAGGTATCACAATACTACTACACAACAATGTCTTCCTGGAGGTCCGACCCATTTGGAGTGCGGAGTGGCATGAGCGCCAGAGTGCCATTGCGGCTTTAGGGCGATGTTGGGAGTGCGGATCGATCGAGTACAACGAGCCAAATCGGCCGTAGGTTCTTCAAGTGTCCGACACGGATGGCGACTTCGTGTAACGACCATAACTAAATCATTTCTTTTCCGTTATCGTTTTCAACTTGATCCATGACATCTACCATGCCACACATAGGCTTGCGGGTTCATGGAATGGGTGGATCGGTGCGCCGGCATGGCCAAATAACCAGCGGTGGAGGTGGAAAACAAAGGACAATCTTGTGTCAAGATGACTCGGGCTCGCGAGGTAGAACGGCGGATGCGGCTTGAGCAAGAGCGCCGCGTGAGGTGGACCAAATCCGTCGAAGGGCAAGGAGGATGAGCTGCAAAGGAGGCGGGAGCGGCTAAGTCTGCGTGAAGCGACCATCAAGCGTCGGAGGAAGAGCTTCAAGCTCGTGAGGCAGCCCTCAAGTCCAAGAGTGACAGGAAGAAGGATGCAGCGGAGCCATCTTCAAGGCGCGACAAAAGGGAAACAACCACGCTACACCCGTAGACAAAATGTGGCGAGAAAGTGGCCCGGTCCACACGATGAGGTGGTACGGCGGTTGGGTGGGTTAGTCGCATATCATGCTATATGTTATGCATGTAATAAAGCTGTAGCGGCATGTTACTCCCAAGCTGTATTATGAAGTTTATTTCAATTCACATAAGGTTATTATCTCGTGTGTTCGCATTGAATGATTCGGATAGCAAATCATGTAACAATAATTAACATACCAGTTTTCTTCGTACACTAATTCTTAGTAACATAAAAATATCACTTACCAATGTATATATCAAACGTTCTACATCAATTGTTCTTAAAAAATTTCTCACAATTTTTAATGCACGTACAACATACAATAAACATAACATTATATTACAACTACACCATATTTTTTCCAGTTTAAAACTACAAAATTGACAAAACTCTACAAAATCACGAAGTCGATAAAGTCGCCCATCCATTGGGCGATCGAGTTATAAGTCGCCCATCCATTGGGCGATCGCATGTCGTCGCCCAATTGTAAAGCGACTACTTGCGATCGCTCAAGAACCAGCGATCGATATTGTGTCGCTTGCCGGTTGGGCGAAAGGAAGAAGTCGCCCAATGGGGGGGCGACTGGAGACTATTTTTGTAAAAAATTTTGTCGCGGGTATATTTATGTATTTTCGAATAAAAAATGGATTATCCGTACAAAAAATTCTGCGATAGTCACCACCGAATATATTATAAACATGACAAATCTAAGTCATTGTGTTGGTACCATAAGCTGAACTCTTGACGCTACAATTATTTTGCAGTAACAAGTTAATTTGCGGCAAGGCACTGTTTTATGTTAGGACATCTGTAACTGTAAAGTGTAAACAATATTGTAATATCCTGTTGTAACGGTACATCTTGTTGTTATTATAAGCTCGTATCTATGGTGTGTATTCCACTCAAAAGATGTGCTAAACATCAAATATTATGTCTCCTGAAATACAAAATGGTTCAAGACTTCAGTTAAGGGTAAAACCACCAACAGTAAACAATTGATATTCACAGTGATAGCAACCATCCATAGACGATACCATAGCGAGCACATTCTCAGATCCTTCAGATCTTTAATAAGTAGGTTCACAAAAATATAAAATGCATCAATTCTGACTCTACTAATTATTTTTTATTTTTACCATTCACCACAAATTTATGTAAAACACAGTTAGCCATCAGGTTTTCTTGAATACCTCAAACCCATGAATAACAATAAAACAATACCTCTGTATAAGCATTGTCTTGAAAGGAGAAGACACAATAAATAATTATTGATGACATCAATGGCCAATTCTTGAATAAGCTCTTCTTGGTGACCGAACTACCACTTTGTTCATCCGTCTCTTTCGGATCAATCAGATGGCCCTCCAAAGCTTCAACACGTTGATTTTCATTTTCACTGATCTTATGATTGTGTAACGTCTCCTAAAATACATCTTGAGATATTTTACAATGGGCAGAGGAAGAATCAACATACAAGTACAAAAGTCAATCAATGAGGATGGAATAATTTAAAGCATAATCTTTTCTCACTCTTTCATGCCAGATATCAATGTACTTTTTACTCCTGCCACTAGTTACTGGGAAGAGAACTCTCTTGAGATACAATGGTGGGCACATAAGGTTGTAAACCTAGCCACCCAAGTTCGAGTCTCATTTCTACCTTAATGTGAAGTGTGGTGGAATAAGTCTTATCCCATCACATCTGAAAAAACTAGCTAATGGGAAAAAATAAAATAAAAAGGTATTTTCTGTGATGTAAAAATATATATAGTTTGTACCTAACTTTTCTGTTGCGCAAAAGAGGTTATTAGGATAGAATTTTAATTACCTACAGTATAAGAGTCATGGATTTAGTTATTGAACAATATTTCGGAAATGTTAAAGATCAATTATGAACTCTGAACAGTATGTCTAAAAAATCCTAGAAAAATTTGTCAAGATGTAAGAGGGTCAACAGGACATATTTATGAATATAGCAACTTTGTGTTCAAGGCAGCCCACATCAGGGATGAAAAACCGGTGGTTACCAAGAGGAAAAAAACCGAGCGAAAATTTTCAAATGTGAATTTAAATTTATGACTGCATAATGCATTTTCTAGGTAGGTTTAAACCTTTTTGTACTAGATTACCTATTGTATGAACTAAATATGTATCAATTATTGTAGTTCCAAGTGTTACAAATAACATCAGTTGCAGCTTGTTACTGTCTACAGTTACAAGAGGTATATACAAGTGGGTGTGGGCCTCATGGGCCTATGGGCCTTATACAACAAGGAGAGATATTCTTAACACCCCCTACAAACTTAAGGTGGATCTGACACACTGAGTTTGAGAATAGGAAGCATATAGTGTTCTCTCGTTTGAGTCTTCGTGAAGAAGTCTGTCACTTGAAGCTCCAAAGGAACATATTAGAGATGAATAGTTGATTGTTGGCAATGAAAACGTGTGAATGAAGCATCCACACGAATATGCTTGCTTAGCTCATGCTTGACAGGATCATTTGCAATTTGAATAGCAACGATACTGTCACAAAGAACGGATATGGATGCATCACACTAAAAACCAAGATCAGCCAAAAGACACCAAAGCCACATGATCTCTGATGTGGTAGTAGCAATGGTTCGAAGCTCAGCCTCAGCGCTAAAATGGGATACTACAGTCTGTTTCGTGGACTTCTAGGCAATGAGAGATGCCACAAAAAAGAAAATAACTAATGACTGAGTGACGGCCAATAGGATCACTGACCGAGGTGGAGTCGGAGTAAGCATGAAGCTGAAGATGATTGGAGTGAGCATAGAACAAATGGCGAGATGTTGTCCCCCTCAAGTACCGAAATTCACGAAGTAAGTGACTATAATGAACTGAGGTAGGAGCACTGACAAATTGACTGAGAACATGAACTGTATGAGCAATATCAAGCGTAGTCACAATGAGATACACAAGGTTTCCTACAAGATGCCTATAGCGAGCGGGATCCTCAAGAGGGGTGTCATCAGTAGGATGCAGATGCAAATAGAGCCCCGTAAGTGTAGCAGCAGAGCGTGTATCAACAAGACCTAAGCGAGAGATCAAATCCTGAGTGCACCAGTGTTGAGAGATATATTAGCCATCATCAGTATGTTCAACCTCAATTCTTAGAAAGTAACTGAGGGACCCCAGGTTTGACATCTTAAACTGCTCACTCAATTTTTGCTTAACAAAGGCAATGTATTCTGAATCATCTCTAGTAATCAACATGTCATCCACATAGAGCAGAAGCAATGTACGTCCATGCTGAGAGGTGCGAATGAAGAGTGCGGAGTCATGTTCACTACGAGAGAAACTAGTAGCTGGAACCACATAGCTAAAACACTCAAACCAGGCACGATGGGCTTACTTGAGCCCATAGAGAACCTTTCGAAGGTGACATACATGCCCAGATAAAACCCCAACACTCGGAGGTGGTTCCATGTAGACTTCCTCATGTAGATCACTATGAAGAAAAGCATTCTTAACATTCATTTGAGAAATTTTCCATGACCGAACAATAGCCACAGTAGTCAAAGTGCAAACTGTCGTCATGTGAGTAACTGGAGCAAAGGTCTCATCATAATCTCGATCTGACCTGGTTTTTACCTTGTACACCCATTTGCACATGATATGGACTAGCTGAAGGGGTAGTGGCACCAAATCCCATGTACCAACACCCTTTAGGGCTGCAAGCTCCTCTGACATAGCTAGCTGCCATTCAAGTAGTAGAATCGCCTCCTGATAAGTACTTGGTTCATGAGTTTCTCCTACACAGAAACCATATCTGTCTGGAATCTTGATGAAAAAACGATCACGAAGAGCATACCTCAATGTCTGAGAGGAGTTGTAGTGCAGGGATCAGTGGTACTATCTAGAGGGACAGAAGTCAAAGGAGTAGGAAGCTCAGGATCAGATGAAACTCTACGACGATGACTATATTGGAAAGGAAATGTATCTAAAGGTGGAGCTGGTGAGGGAGAGAGAGGAACCTGTGAAGGTGGCTCTGGTGACAGAGATGATGATGGTGTATCAGAAACTGACTCATCTGGAGAGAAGATAGGTGGAAGAGAAAGAAACGAGGTGGACTCTAAGGAAGTTGAGGACATGATTGAGTGGAAGAAGAATAGAAGAAAGGTCAATGCTCAGCAAAGGTGACATCTTGAGAAAATTGAATGCGATGAATGGAGGGATTATAGCAATGATAACCCTTGTGCTCAAGACTGTACCCCAAAAAAACATATTCAACAGACTGAGCAATCAATTTGGTATGCTCACGAGGTGCTAAGAGAACATAGCAGGTACAACCAAAAACACGAAGATGGTCATACAGAATCTAACCAGAGTAATTGCCCTGAAGACGAGTGGAAGGCTGAAGATTAATGAGATAAACAGCTGTTGAAGTAGCTTCACACCAGAAATGAGTAGGAACAAAAGAGGAAATCACAAGAGTACAGGCTGTCTCAATAATATGACGATGTTTATGCTCAGCAACACCATTCTAAGCATGGGCACTTAGACATGAAAGCTGAGGAAGAGTACCTTCAGAAGAAAGCAAATCACAAAAGGCTGTGGATAGGTACTCCCTTCCTAAGTCAGAACGAAAAACACGAATAGCACTAGAAAACTATGTATGAACCATGAAAGCAAAAGCCTGATATATAGAAATCTTCACAACCGTGGCCAAAGCCTTCACAACGTGGTCGTAGCCTCTACCGACCACATTCAGCGTCTTTACAACGCAGTCGTAGCCTCCTCCAACCACGTTCAACTTCACAACGTGGTCGTAGCCTTCTCCGACCACGTTCAACTTCACAACGTGGTTGTAGCCTTCTCCGACCATGTTCAATTTCCTTTGCCGCGGTCGAACTCCTTCCAACTACAATCAAGCTCCTTCTGCCGTGGTTGAACGCCTTCTGACCACTCCTACTGATGCCCTGCTGTGGTCGTAATGTCTTCAGACCTCGTGTACTGATACTTTGCCGTGGTCCTTCCAACCACGTTTGCCATGGTCGTAAGTCGACTTCGACCACGCCTGCGAGATTGCTCAATGAAGTCGATACTCAAGCTTTTCCTTTTCACTTCTTTACTTCTCACATTGATCTGATTACAAGACTCCTCCCCTTTTATACCCGGCTCTTCGACTCCAGCTCGGGTTATGACTACGATTTACAATCCGACTCCAACTTTGATTACAACTTGACTTCGACTTTCGATTACGGTTACAATTCAACTTCGATTACGACCAAACTTTGCACACGACTTCTAAACAAGGTTATTTACACCGTTGGTAAAATTTTTTTGTTTTTACATGGGAACCGGAATGGTTGTTGGTTTTCAAACAGCCCAAATTCAAAATTTGATACCTTAATTTCAACCAATTTTTTCCTGGATTTTCCGGTAATCAGCCGGTTACCATTACTGTCCATCGGCTAGGTTTTTCTCCGGTTTCGAGATTTCTAACCCTAGCCCACATCATACGGTTTCCCACAGGCCACACAAAATGGCAAAAAGTAGCAAATGCAATTATGGACTAGCAATTACACTGAATGCATAATCAAGGAAGTTAACAACAAGGCAGTATCACATACCGACATCCATATGCAGCTTATGAGAACAACAGCAGCAAAAACTGATATGCATAAGCATGGTAAGAAATATGGGAACCTGGCAAGTTTCCATCAAAGTAAGTATGCTGCAAAACAATTATCTAGGGTAATCTAGTTTGGCTACACGAAGAGATACCTTCCAAAGAATGAGTCGAGTGAAAAGACATTTGGAAATTTTTCTGCAGGCTAAAATAAAAAGAATCAGGTTAGCATTGACAATTAAGTATAGCATAACATTGTTAAGTTTTCTCTGCCATACAATTGCAAGGTAGCCTCCAAGAGCAGGACCAATGATAAGACCTATTCCCCATGCTGTGCTGACCTAAAATTACAAGAAAATGAATGTCAAAATCAAACTCATTGAAAGAAAAGAAATCAATAGTGCATTTGTGTCTTACAAGTGACAATGCTAGAGCTTCATGTTCAGGTCGGCAAACTTCAATAGCATAAGCCTGCAAAAGTCAGGCACAACCGCACAAAGTCATCAAATATATATAGTCTATGAGAGACCATGTGGAGGTCATCTCGTGTATGATGTGTAATTGACATCGCTTTAGGAAAGTCGAGTTTGGTTTGGGTGGTTCGGACCTTGACGTTGTGTGGTGCAATCGTGCTCGGTCGGACTTGGTCAAACCTAGTCAAGGTGCTTAGGATGCATATTATGTTGATTCGACAGGTTTGGACTTCATCATGGGTAAGTATGATGTTTTTATGCGATTTACGCTTTCATGTATCGAGCGGTGCTATTTGACGTGTTTCTTGTCTGTGTGGCTGCAGGACGTCGAGGCGGAGCCGTGGTGAGACACGAGGTGACCGGACTAGACACGGGCGGTGTCGAGGTCAGAACGGTCGGGATGTGTCGAAGACGGTGGAGACTCGAGGTGGTTGCGAGGCTTGGATGACAAGGAGCGTGGAAGCTTCCCGGAAAGTGCAGGAGGGGCGAAATGGGAATTTCGCGAGGCTGCACAAGCGGGAGCGGGCTCCGTTTGGATTTAGCGGGCGTAACGGGGTGGAGACCCGTTAGCCATGGGCTATAAATACATGTGAGGGGCTGCATGCCTAAATATGGCTTTGGGAGAGAGTTAGGGTTTTGTGAGTCAAAAGAGGCTTTGGAGGTTGTTTTTGCCTTTGGTCTTTAGTTGGTGAGAGTGGGTGTGGAACACAGAGTGTGTCTCCCTGTGTCTGTACGTTGTGCTCTGTGTGTTCTTGAGTGAAGCATGTAGAGTTCTTGATCATTCCAAGCATGTATGGGGTTGTAGGGATGGTATGAGTTGATACTCTATGCAATCATGTATCTCTCTTCCTCATTATCAATCCAAGATGGTTTTATTTGAGTTTGATTCAGTTCTTGTCACTCTGTTCATCTTTTCTCTTCGATGCTCCTCTCTGCTGATTTCTTGATTTTTGAGTTTCTTGTTGTTTGTTGCTGGGGAGTACCAAAATGGGTTGCTCTATGATGGGTTAGTGTCTCAAGATCATTTGATCGAGTTTCCCAAGAGCAAACCTCATTTTAATCTCAGATTTCTCTTTTGGACTTCCTCGGTTCATCTTTTGCCTTCTAGGGTTTTTGGAGCAATTCTTGATTCCCTTTGCTAGATGGCTTGAAATTTGGCATGGAGAGTCCATAGGCTATCTATTATCTATACCCAAATTTTCATGGCCAAGGGATCAAAGAGGAGATGGCAATTTGAAGATTTCAGGTTTGGGCTTTCACAGTGCTCAGTTTCTAGGGTTTTGAGGCTTTTCGTGTTTCTCTTTTCAAGATGGCATGAAACTTGGCACATATTGTCCAGAGGCTATTGCTAACCTATCCTCAAAGTTTCATGTGCAAAGGATCAATGATTGAAGAGTAATCTGGTTTTTAGTGAAGACTCTGTAAGTTTTCAGGGTTTTGGGTCAAATCTGAATTTCTTGTGTTTTTGTGTGTTTCCCTTGTTATTTGAAGTCTCTAGGCTATTTGGTACAAGGTCTTAGTCTTGTGGTGAGAAAAGATTGGAGGAATTTCATCTCTCTTTCTCAGTTTGTGGGTGGTCTGCATTTTCATTACTTGCTGTTTTTCAGTTTGCTCAATTCTTGTTTGGGCTGCAGCAGGATTGGCTCTCGGCTGGCAGCAAAATCAGTGATTTCCTTGTCGTGGCAGCCGTGGCAGCAGATTTCCTTGCCGTGGTAGCAACTCTCTGCTGTTTTGGCTGTTTTTCTTACTGCAGTTCTTTGGCTCTCTGGTTGTGTTTGGGCTGCAGCAGGATTGGCTCTCGGCTGGCAGCAAAATCAGTGATTTCCTTGCCGTGGCAGCAGATTTCCTTGCCGTGGTAGCAACTCTCTGCTGTTTTGGCTGTTTTTCTTGCTATTTACTGCACTTCTTTGGCTCTCTGGTTGGCTCTCGGCTGGCAGCAAAATCAGTGATTTCCTTGCCGTGGCAGCTGATTTCCTTGCCATGGTAGTAACTCTCTACTGTTTTCATGCCATGACTTCCGCTCAACTTCTTTGATCTCTGTTGATTTTCTGTGAGCTCTGTTTTCTCTTCTTCATAGCTTTTCATAGCTATCGGAGAGTAGAGATTTTTCGTGGATACTTTTGGGGGCGATTTTAAAACGCACCATTCACCCCCCCTCTGTTGTCGCTTCCGATCCAACAGTCTAACATAAAAGAGTTTCCGTAAAAGAGCTACCAAATTGGTCTACAAAAAAAAGGTATCAAATTCACCATACCTTTATTGGTCCAAGTAAACCATTTAAAGCACCAAGGAGAAATCTTGTAGCTATTACCATCCAATAGTTGACACTAAGCCCAAACAAAGTATTAAAGACCACCCTGAGATATTAACAAGAAATTAAGTTAGTCACTCACCTAATAAAAGAAAAGGAACTGGCATACAGGAGAAAATAAAGCCACTCTTTAATCTACACTGGTATTGCATAAAAAGAAGGCAAAATGTTACTAACACAGAGAAAATGCCAAACACAACAACTGGCTTCCTTCCAATACGGTCTGCTGCTATTCCCCAAACAGTCGAAGTCAAACATCTACCAAGCATAAATGAAGCACCTAGAAACATCCAGTAATTATTTAATTGGTCACATGAGACAACCACAAAGTGTTCACAATCTATAAACATCAAACTCAACCATATCAAATTTGAATCAGTAAATTATAAGAAACTAACCTACAAAGCCAGCATAAAACCCAATATCCTCTGTTCTTTTTGCAACATGCAAGTCTCTTATCTGTGGAGGAGTAAGGCAAAATACAAAGATATATTAGCTAAATCCTAAAGGTACTTCAGAGATGCCATGTGTGCACATATATGAAAAAAACTAATGAGACAGACCTGAATATTCAAAAATCAACATTGCGATTGCTGGCCAGATATTGGTTATATAAGTATGTAACACAGTATCCTGAACAACCAGAAAAGGACAACCAAATGATAATACATACCATGAAATACAAGAAGGGGAACAACGATGATATTGCCAAAGCTGGAAAGGCCAAGAGAAAAATTGGAAACATTAAATATGCAATGAAAAATATTCATGCAAACAAGAATATAATGAGATACAGGGTAAGATTAATAACATTAAAAATTTGTCAATCATGTTTTGTAGATCCACAAGTGCTGATGTCCACATATATTCGGTTAGTCCAGTAATGCTAACTGGGGACCACTTAATAGATATTGCATAGTACTCTGCAAAATTTCCTACCAACAATTAAAATATGCTGGCAATAACAGGAATAGTAAAATATTTATTATAATCAGAATATTATAGTGCCCTTTTCAATTCAAACTAAGCAAATTTGAAGTGTTAGCGTCATTTGGGATGTAAGTGCTTCTTAGATTTCAACTGTTCAAGGCATAATTTTTCAAAATAATATTATCCAGAAAACCAAATGGTTAGTAATATCCTTGACATGAAATATAGAAAGTGATGTTCCACTCATGCAAAAGAAAAAATTGTTGAATAAGATCATAAAGGAAATCAGGAAAATTCGACCCTAATAAAGATTTAGTATGCGTCATGATGACATATTAGGAGATGGGGGAAAGTGGGGAACAGGTAGCACATCACCACTAGAATCTTATGCCTGAACCGCTGCTCAATTGCAATTATCTAAAAAGTTTGGGTAATTTCGTTAAAGAAAGATTTGGGTAAACAAACAAGAAATGATTAAGAAAATTCAGTTATGCAACCGGTGATCGGAAAACGTATTTCCAAGTTACAACCAAGTATATATGAATCTATAGTGTCACACATTTAACAGATTAGAACTATAAAGATCCATGATAGACTCTGAGTAAGATACGATCTTAAGTCATATTGGATAAGGATATGATCAGAGACTTCCCAAGTAAGATATGATCTATACTTATACTGAATATAGATCCAGTCGTAGTCTCTATATAAAGGGGTGTATGGGTTAAGGGTTACATGCAATTGACATGCCTATCAAAATCTTAGCCACCACCTCTTACAGGCTCTGCTGTGCATTCTGGTGCTAGCACACCAGCGTACGACGTTCTATCCCTGAACATGTAGATTTCGGTAGAGGCGCTGCTATGACTGCGATGCTGATTCGGACAATCCAAGGAGAAAACACAGTCGGTTCGTGGAGATCGACTACCACTGGAGGACCATGTCCTTCCGAGGATACTGATCGGGACGTTGGACGATCGACTACATTGAACCAGACTACTTCAACTCTTCTTCCACCGCATTGCGCTTCTAGTGGTAACAACCTATGATTTTTTATTTGCATGGCTTTCTAATTTATGCAGTAAAAATTTTAATTTACGCTGGTGTAGTCTGCTCGTATTTCCACAGAATAGTGTTTAGAATTCAATCGAATTATTATATTTCAGCAAAAGAAAGATTAATAGCAGGCGCATGGCAGCCTCGTCGTGGCACGCCCAGTCGAGAGGTAAGAAGCCAAGAATTAATATATAACGACGCACAATAGTATTAAGATAAGACCAAGAGGAGATTAACGAATACTAGTAGATTGTAAGCAGCAAGCATGTTACTAAATTTCGTAGATAGATGTAGTACGTACTGGAGGCGAGAGTGGTGAGCCCAACGAAGAGGAAGTCCTTGTAGGGAATGCCCTTGTGGCTCTCCTTCCTCCGCTCCATGGCGCAGCCTGGGCAGCCGTCGTAGTACACCTTGGCTGCCGCCGGCGCTGGCGCCGATGGTGGCGTCGGCGGCGACTCCTTGCCCATTTCAGCTTCTTGGAGTCGAGCGGAGCTGAAGATGAGAGTGACACGCAGCGTGTGATGAGCAGGACGTACGTGGAATGAGAATTTAAAACAGAGGAGGAGGTGAAGAAGGGCGGCGTCTGAAGCGAAGAGCCGTGAAGAGAGCAGAGCAGAAGTGGCAGCCACCACCGTTCTGATGTATTAATGGCCACTACATATTGTAGTAAAAAAAACGACATCATGAGTATCTATACCAAATTCTCTATAACATTTTATTTAACAATAAAAATTGGTTATATCATATCAAGACCTAAATATGAAAACGTGGACTCTCTGTGTATACCACACTAATCTAGGATCACGTAATGTACAGAGTGAAAACAAAAATGAAATATCGACTATGATAAAAAAACTCAATTATTATTAATTATCAGAGTAACAATCTTACGGCTAAGCTTACAAATAGTAGTCTGAAGGGCTTGGCAAAAACTAATAGCAGAAAATAATATTAAGCGTAGCGGCCATTCAATATGCTCACAGGCAATCGATTAGGGAGCAAAATCCTAATCCGCAAAGATGTCAAAGTACTCCTCCACCATTACCTCTGGCTGAAGTGATTCTTCTTCAACAATTAAGCAACAAAGGATAACCGTAAGTATATAGAGTGCTCAGCAAGTTGTTTGTAACAAGATGCAATATATAATAATGCAAAACTTACCAAATGATGGCTGAGTAATTATTTTACAGAAAGCGACAATTTAGAGTAAATATAGTAAATAAATTAAAAGCAAACAACGAAAATAAATAATGAGTAAGTTAAAGGAATTGAATAAATCACAGATGAACTGATCATTCACCAATAAACTACCTGTGAACTATCCAATCACTTCCCCAACTTAACCCAACCAGGTTTTTATGAAATATCTACCCCCATGAGAAATTACTAAACATTATCCATAATCAAAGACATGGTTATTCGAATAATCAAAACCAATGTGGTCGAGCCAACGTGGTCGTAACCAACGTGGTTGAGACCAACGTGATTGAACCAACGTGGTCAAAGCCAACGTGGTCGAGCCAACATGGTCATAACCAACTTGGTCGAAATGCCAGCGTTGTTGAAGACTGACATGATCTCAAACTACGTGGTTGAAGACCATTGTGTGGTCGACACCACTGTAGTCGATGTCCCAAGTAGGTAGAAAAGTCGAGCGACCACACGACTTAAGATCATTAAGTGATAGAAAGCAAGTGTGGTCATAATCGTCTAGAAGAACCAGAGGAGGCGCACGACACCCAGAACTAAAAACAAGAACGATGCACGATCTTTGCTCGTGGGAAGAGAGTAGCGAAAATGACTTTGAGCACTATCCCACATGTCACAGCAAGCAATAGCATCGAAGAAATTAAACCCAGATCGACACCGTGATCGAAGCTTACACAGTGGTCGTAAGCCCGACAGCGTGGTCGATGGCTTGCACAGTGGTCATAAATTCGACCACTCGACCGAAGAACAACTTGGTCGAAAATCGACTATCCAACAGAAGTCACTATAGTCGATAACCATTAATACCAAAAGCCATCGCGATCGAAAGATTGGTGTAGTCGGAACCGACGTGGTCATAAGCCAATGGGATGGTCGTATGATCAACGTGGTCGAAGACCATCGAGCACTCATAATCGACTGCGGTCGCAAACAACTTGTAAGGCAGTGGGGGCACACGACCAAGAGATCTACAACCATCAAGCAATTGGAAACCAGTGAAAATGAAAGAGTGAATGCAATTGAAAAGAAAAGCGTTGCGGTCGGAAACTTGACCGTGATAGTAACAGACTGAAGAACAGAGGAGGCAGCGAGGCGCACAACCGCATGAACCAGACTTCAAATAACTTTCGATTAAGAGATCAACTGGCCATGAAACTTTGCAAATAACATGGTTAGGGCCTCAGGAGGTTGCTCTGATTTTTAATTGAAAACTTAGCAACCAAAATGAGAGATCGACTAGATTTCACCGAGAACGCCCAAAACCAAATCCGAGAGAGTGATCAAAACCGCTCGTGGGTCAAATGTAGCCAAGATGGCTTGGAGTACAACCCACATGTCACTGCGATCCAGAAATAGCCAAGAACACAGAGAGAAGATAGAACAGAGAAGAAATCAAATCAAGCCAAGCAAACTCAAATAGAAGAAATACACAAGCCACATAGTCTAAGATAGATGTATTGCTCAAATGAATGATTTCACAGACACTCCTCTCGGGAGGACCAGGCTCTAATCCCTAGAGCCAACACATACTCTCAAACAGCCACTCCCCTTGGAAGGATAATCTCTAACCCTAGAGCTACACCCACTCTCAGATAGACTCCCATGGGAGGAAGAGGCAGCAGCCTCCAAGGCTCAGCCGGCAACTCTCACATTAAACTCTTGCCTCCCCTCTCCCTTTTATAGGCTCACATGCGAACCTAGACCTAATGAATCCACCCTTTAGTCCACACTGGGGATTACCCATTAACCCTACCTAAAACTGGGTTTTACATACGCGCATACTCGCGACAACCTGTTAACACCGACAAGACGCAGCTGCTTTAACAGACCAGCTCCCCTTTTGCAGGCCTTGAGTCAATTCACCGAATTGCCCCACAAGCACCTTCCCAGAAGCTTCCTATTCTTGTACGACCGCACCTGGCTTCTGACCGACTAGACCTCGACTCCTCCTTCAGCCTAGTCCCAGTCCACTCGTTGCACACGACCGCACCCGACATCCTGAACGTCTAGACCTCGACTCCTCCCTGAGCCTAGTCTCAGTCCACCTCATCGTTGCCCATCATGTTCACCTTCGGCAGCTCCAACTCTGGTTCCTCGTCGTCCCGGCTTGCAACCACCTCACTAGCCTTGATCATTCTCGGCGTCTCCTGACCGTTCTGGACCTCAACACATCCTGTGCCTAGTCTCGGTTCTCCTACGCCTCACCATGACCTAGCTCCAAAGTCCTACAACCAACACAGACAAGCAAACCATCACATAGCACCGCACAAAACACTGAGATCATAAATCTACATCAGAAGAATGTACTCGAAGATCAACCCAGCTGGTTGTAAACCACTTACGACCACTCGAATGCACAAGACATGAAGTGCCAGCAGCCTACGACCACGACGTAGCTTGCTACGACCATGCAGCATAAGCTACGACTACCGCAGACAGTGGCTACGACTACCGCAACTGATAGCTACGATCACCGATCACACAGGCTTCGACTTCTGCACCCGATCACTATGACTACCAAATCTGGTCGCTACGACTTACGACTACGTCTGCAAATCGCTACGACCATCGATTACCAGTCTACGACTATTAAGTCGTAGTGCCGACCATCAAGTCGTAAGGCACTTACGATTACCAAGTCGTAGTGCTAACAACCAAGTCGTAAGGGCCTCTGCCGACAACCAAGTCGTAAACCATCTACGACTACCAAGTCGTAGTGCTGACTACAAAGTCGTGAGACTGATTGTCGACCACACAAAGCAGTAAGTCGAAGGCCAAGGTCAATTACTCAGACAGAGAGCCAACAGCCGCTCAAACCTCAAAAATCAAACTCAAACTCTTTAGATCAAGAGTCAATTACTCATCACAACCATGAGGTGACCTCCACATGGTCTCACATTCCCATAAAGCTTTTTTATTCAAAACTGTACAGAAGAAACTTGTGCTGAACCTTCATTAGTTCAGTGCTTGCAGTGATTACACAGTTCGTTCAGCGTTGCTATTGTCTATGGCTATTGGCAAGTGTAGTTAGTAATATTCTTGACATGAAACAGATAGTGATGTTCCACTCTTGCAAAAGAAAAAATTGTTGAATAAGATCATAAAGAAACTCAGGAAAATTCGACCCTAATAAATATCTAGTATGCTTTTTCATGATGACAGTTAGGTCATGGGGGGAAGCGGGGAACAGGTAGCACATCACCACTAACGTCTTATGTCTGAACCGCTGCTCAGTTGCAGTGATCTAAAAAGCTTGGGTAATTTCGTTAAAGAAAGACTTGGGTAAAAAAAAATTCGAAAGACAGATCATCCAGACATACAAGAACTCCATGTAAGGCATTCCCCTTTGGAGATCCTTCTTCCGGTCGTGCGCGCAGCCCGGGTGGTTCTCCTTCTTCAGCAACGGCGAAGCCCCCTCATCCCCCATTGTTGGCAACCAACGAATTCCCCACCCCCTTTAAGCTCAGAGCATGTACAATATAGGTGCTTAGAGAGATGCTTAACAATAAAAAACTAATTTTTCTTGTTACATAGGATGGATAAGGTACTTATTTTGAAGCGTCGATGCTTAAATAAGCATCGGTGCTTAGCAGGTGCTTACTTGTTGATGTGACTATATTATCTCTTTAAGCATTCATATATAAACATCTTGTATTGTACATGCTCTAACAATAAAAGGAGCTCCAAGCCGGAAATGAGATCAGCGAACGCTCAATGCCACCTTTCCTCGGTCAGATTGCCGTATCGTCACCTCAAGAACGGAATCAAGAAACGCCAAAGCAAATGCTCCTACCAGGCTACCACTAACCCAACCAGAAAGGACACGAACCCGAAATGGCCTCTTCCGCTGCGAGCACCGGTTCCGAGGGCCACCGAAACCACCAAAGATGCCTCCTTTCGCGCTCCAATATATCGCCCTAACAGGGAGCCAATGCGAGTGCCGTCTATGTCCATTCCCACCTGAACCGCGCCGAGAGCGCCAGGAAGAGGAGGAAGAAGCCAAAATGAACTGAGCTCGTGGTTTTTAGCACGCGAGCCGTCGAGATCCTTCGACCGCACCGCGCTAAACGGATTCATTCACGCATTGCATCATCTCCATGGAGATTAAAGAGAACGGATGGTGGCCAAGGAATGGATGCGCATGTGTGGGTCCAGGTGGTCAGCGGGTGACCCTGAAAATGAGATTGCGTTGTCTCATATGCAAAATGCTACTACTACTGCAGCTGCATTTCTGTTTTTTTTTTCTGTATGTCTAATTTTGCAAATGCTACAAATATATCTGTCATCATCGAGTTAAGAACACTCCGTCCGTTAGAAATATTCTGGAAAACAGAGGTCCTTTTTGCGAATTTACTGACGTGGCAGGACCTATTTGTAACAACCGAGGACCCTTACGCCATTTCAGAGATCTAAGGGTTTTTTGTAAATTCGATGACGTGGTATAGGGAGGGAAGCCGGATTTCCCCAGCTCTAACATAGGATGATATATGACGATGCCGTTAATTATTTTCTTTTTTGAAGAGAAACCGTTAATACTTTTACGATGCATTGTTAATAAGTACAAAATCATTATTATATAGAAAACTTTTAAATATGAATCTAATAGTACAATTTTGGTGTTACGTAACCTTATTGTTGTTGAATGTTGGATTAATTATTCAGCTAAAAATCAACGAAGGAGTTGTTGATAAATAACATCAACTTTTAAGGCTACCTATTATTAATTAACACAACAACGACTTACAATTATAATTGATTTAGCGACTGTTCGTATTAGCTATGGCTGATGGTTTTTGACTGAAAATAAATAATAGTGGCTAAAAAATGACTTTTAAAAAGAGAGATGAGCGGTACAAAAAGTGAGGGAGAGATGTGTCCACGAGACGGGAACGAGAGGAATGGGTGCGTGATGTACCCCTGATCTCCTGCTTTATCTTCGAAGCGAAACGGTAGTGAGAGGAGTAGAGAGCCCATTTCGAGAAGCCATTTATGTTAGCTTCTATCTTCTCTAAACAAGAACCAAAAATAAAAACCAATAAAAATACCTCCGTACATATAGATGAATGTCTGCCACATACTACTGATTCACAGACACATTGATGCCGAGTATATGCAACAGCATATCAAATGCAACCCATTTTCAGAATGTAACTGGTGCAGTCCGGTTGGTCGATGGAAAATAAGAAGTTCCTTCGTTTCATTTTGCAAGAGGTATTTTAACCAAGCACATATCAAGAAGGTCGCTGATTAGAGAATGGTAAAGGAAAAGTAACCATCATATTTTTAGTATAAATTGACATGAAGCGACTGTGTGAACAAAAATACTATTTTGATTTTACTCGGATCTTGTTCAAACAATCCTTAAAAAGCTGTAGAAAACTGAAGAAAATGAAAAAAATAATTGTGCGCACACAGGTATATACACGCACATCGGCACATGTGACTGGACTAAGGATTTAGGAAATTCATCGGCAACTTTAGGAAAACAGAAAAATCCGGATCAAACTTTGCAGACAAAAAATGAAACACGTAAGCATCCATTTTTGCAACAAAAGAAAAACGTTTTTTTTTCTCATTCTGGCATGCTGGCTTGTTCATACTACTACGTACCACCAAAAAAACAATAAGATTGGATTAATTAGCGAAGAGGAGAGAGGGTCATATATAACATGGTGCTCAGTTGGCTTATGACTGAATTTTCACTGTAACTTGCTGAAATTACACTGTAGCTGATGGTGACTTATTTGGCATAATTAAATTTTAAAAAATTTAAAAATGGTAAAAATGAGTTAGTCTATCACATATAATGCAAATAAATACGAGAAAAAAGAACAAGCAAAAAATAAAAAAACCGAAAAGTTAAAAAAAGGCGAAATTTACGAATAGTGAAATGTAAGCTTGAATTCAAAAGCCCTAGACCAAACGAGCCCAACACATGATACCAGTATTACTACTTATCACTAATCCACTATCAATTTAATTATGTGGCTACAATGATTTAGGTCGACTGGTGCATAGGTTGTCTCCGTTTTTTTTTTGTTATTTCAGATATTGATCCTGTCCATATTGAATTTTAAAAGCTGTTTTTTTACAGTAAATAGTTTTTCTATAGTACTTAGCTTTTAAATGAAATGTCTTCTCAAGGCAAGGTCTACTAGTCAATTATAGTATATACTGTAATGACTTCATTTACATCGATCAAAATCGTACATGAGTTTATATCTCTCTCTATAAAACTCTCTAAAAAATATATTGTACAACTACGACCTTATAACCACGGCAGTACGACTTCGACTTTTCGACCACGGCAGTATGACTTCGATCGTACGACCACGGCAGGTAGTCGTAGCTACAGTACTCTTTCATGTTCATAGCTACAGTACTCGATAGTCGTAGACTTTACTGGTCATACTCGATAGTCAAAGGTTTTATTGGTCGATAGTCGAGGGCTTTGCAGTTGTTGGTTGTAGGTTTTATGGACTGCTTTCATAGTCGTAGATTTGGCAGTCTTGTCGATACTCGTAGACTTCATAGTCTGCTATTCTATCTTTGATAGTAGCTGGCCACAACGATCTCCTTTGGCTCTCCTGATTCATCGGGCCAAAGGGGGCGTCGAGCACAGCAACGTGACCGTGAGGGGAGAGCCAACACTGCCCCACGAAGGGGATGCCTGCACTCCGGTGCCATCGCACGATGTGCCCGAGCACTACTAGGCATGGCATGATCTAGCACGGGGATGCCGAGGGCTTCGCACACTTGGTTCACCCGAGCGAAGTTCGACGTCAACGATGCCCAAAGGCTATGCTCCTTCGCAATATACGGCCCAAGGAAGATGGCCGCAACACGCTCAGCGTCCTCGAGGGTGAGCTTTGCCATTAGTAGCCAACAGGGTCACCAACAACCTACCACATAATAACTGCAGTAGCGACAGTTTAAAGTTCTTACTCAACTCAGTCGGCTTCGGAAGTGAGGCAATGCTGGGTCGCAACCGGTTGTCATGGGCGGGTCTGGATTGAACATGCCACAGACGAGCTAGCGGGGACACGCCGAACATGCAATACTACTTTGTGAAATCCCGCATGTTGAATCGGAGGGCGACCCCAAATAGCCTCCACACACATTGCTCGTCTTCACAGTGGAGTGTCACCGACAGGGACATATTGAAGTCCATTAGGCGCCCCAACTACTTCAGGTGGCCGCCTTCCTTCATCCGACGGTAGAACCACCGTCGCATCCAGCTTGACTCTCACTTTGTACTCGTCGAGTTCACCGGGAATAGCTTCGTACATCTAGACCAAACACACGAAGTTGACGCTCCCCAGGTTGGAATACTCGCCCTCGGTGAGTTTCTTTGGCTGGCACCAGGCGTCTTGAAGGAAGACAAACAGCGCTGGGCTTGGCCACACTGTCTCCGCCCGAGAGGCCCAGCTGTAGATGGCCAAGCGGACGATCGCGTTGGGGGTCCCCTGCCAAGCTCTAGCTCATACAGTTGAAGGATCCCACCAACGAAGGCTACCGTAGGGATGCGGAGCCTGGCGTCGAAGTACGCAGTGAAAACGACAGTCTCTGACTATGTCGACCGAGGCTCCATCTCACTGGCAGGGGGCAGGCGAACCACCTTGTTTCCCGAAATCTTCTCATCATGCACCAGTGATGGAATCAGCTCTTTGGCCGCTAGAGTTGGCCCCAGCATGTTCGTGCAGACGCTGTACACCTTCTTCGTCACCTTCCACCGCTTGCTGGCGGTCGACGCATTGCGCTCCACCAGCTCGTACTCCACCTCGGTTGCTGATGAGCTCCCATGACAGGACGAGCCACCACGACTAGAGGAAGCACCTGCAGTGCTATGCAGAGAACGTGGGTCACCACCACGAGCCATCCTTACACCAAATAGAATCACAGAGTGGTTGCAGCACACAGAGTGGCTGCAGCACACGTGTTGGGAGGCACGGTGTAAACAACATGGCGGAAGGTGCACCAACGGCTAGGGCAGCAGCTACATGGAATGGTAAGGTCGATGCTAGCAAATAGCACACACAAGGAAAGAAGGAAGAAGACCGTGTAGAAGGGTGCCTCGCCAAGGACGTTGGCTTTAAAGGCGAACACCTTTTTTAGGCATGTCTCGGGAACCCACGAAGCATGTAACAACAATGCATGATGCGCCAACTGCAGTCACACACATGTCCTGCACTACAAAATGTTTAGACGACCACAATCACCATGATCAAGCCCATGGGCCAGCTATTCAATAGGCCGAAGGGACGGAGGGGGCCAAAAAGCCTGACGACATGGTTTCAGCCTGCAGAAGATGAATCTCTTTACCATGAGAAGCTATTGTTGTAGGGGTGCCTCTCACCTAGTTCCATTCAGCCTGCTGGGCCAAAAGGCCAAATAGGGCACGTAAAATGACACCTATATCCCTATCACAGTCCACCACCGTGGGGGGTATTATTGTAATCAGACCTTATGGCCATGTATATATATAGTCTAGGGAAAGAAGAGAGCTAGGCCAGTCCATTTCATATTCACTCTACCTGTCTCCTTATTTATTATTTGGTCTATAGCCAAAACAGTCAGAGTTGGCTAAGTCATAGGTTTGAAAACTAGCTATAACATGATATTTGACAAATTGGCTTCACGCAAAAGAAACATAATACCACCCTTTGGTTAACGCTTACATATATAATAAGCCTATAAATACATTATACTATAGGGACTTGTTGAGTACCTAATGTACTTAATCTTGCTTTATTATCATCAGAACATATACCAGAAGAAGAAAATAAGCTTCAGCTTTCGTGTTAGCGCTACGACCGTACTCAAACGTTTCCGTGGGGATTTCTTTAGTTCTTCTGAATATAAAGTTGCTAAAATTGACTGTTAGGTCATATTTTAATTAAGTTAATCTTTTTAGATAATTGTAAGTAGATATGATACTTTTTCTGCTGTAACTGAACTCATGGCTATTGTGGAAAGTACAACAACCCTATTCTAAAAAATAAGGTCATTACAATATCCCACATTTTTTAATTCTGAAGTACAAGCTACACCTAGCTGTATACTACTGGTTCATGTTAATCGGTCAGAGATCGATGGAAGGTAGTAGTTAGGAAGCAGAGAACAAGACCCTAAGCTAGCTAATGATCTACAGATTAGCACATAGAAATTAATGGAAGTATTTGTAGCAACTAGAATGAGCATGTGGATGTGGACGAATATGCATGGATTTGGATGGTGGTAGAGGGTAACAATCCAGACGTAGAGGAAGCTCCCGTAGGGCATGCTGAGTTCTCCGCCTTCCTCCTGTCGACGGCACACCTAGGGCACCCCTCCAAGTACACATTGCCACCGCTGATGGCCTTGTCTAGCAACGGCGCCTACTACTCTACTGTCGCCGTTGTCGTCCCATTGTCCCCCTCTATTAATTAGCCTTTTGCTCCTCTCAAAAAAATAGACGTGACTATGGGGCTGTTTGGTTGCTAGCCACACTTTGCCAACAAAAATTGCCACACTTATCTAAGTTGAGGTGCTCAAATTCTTTGCCACACCTTAACAAGCCTAAGGGAATCTTGCCACACTTTTTTGAGTCATTGACGCGTGGGACCTAAGGGAATCTTGCCACAACTGTGGCTGCAACCAAACAGCTCCCAAAGTTGGTCAAACTTGCCTAACCTTAGGTATGGTAAACTGTGGCTGGCAACCAAACACCCCCTATGTTCCTCCCGTGTGCGCAAGTACATTTTTATGTGCACACCCATATTTAGCAAAATAACAAGGACGTGACTATCTTGCTCTCTTTTCTCACCATGACATTGCTTAGTTCTATGTAAACCGGACAATTTCAAAAAAATAGAATAATTTTAGAGTCAAATCTTTACAATTTCTAAACCAAATCTAAGAGCAATTGAGAGTAAGTTGGTCCAAATTTGGGGAGCAACACAATACATGTTTGGAAGCAAATCTATACAAACATGTGTAATTCACTATCAAAACTGCAGAGCAATTAGGGAGAAAAACTATTGATTTGTGGAGCAAATTAGTACAAATTTAGGAGAAAATATATTCAAATATGTGTTGTCATGGCTACAGGCCAAACAGTAAAGAAGGGGAACTAGTAAAAGAGGAAGAGGGAGCCAGGTCTGTGGAATGGTTGGTGAGAATGAGAGGATGTCTTCCCTTTGCCCCTCGTGGGGGTTTATATATATGAGTGGGGTAGAATTGGAAATTCCCATTCTACCCCTTAGCACTTACAAGGGATGATGGTACATTGGTATATTTACACTGGTATATTCCTCTACACTATTGGGCCTATTACATGTTGGACTAGTTGCACGGCCCAGTCACGGGGGGTTAGGCCGCCCCCACAACAGTACTCCCTCGACAGCAAGCGCTGAGATCCCGATGGGCGAGCTGACGTGATCAACCACCCCAACCCCCCGTCCCCCGGCAACAAGCGCGAGGGTGCCGAGTGGTGAGCTGATGCCCGGAGGCAATGCCTAAGAAGAAATCAACGAACTCCTACGCTAAATCCCGCGCCGTCCTGCCGAGGCGATGCCTACGAGGCAGACGGCGAAGTCCTGCGCCGGAGCCATGCCGTCCCGCCGAGGCGATGCCTACGAGGCGGACGGTGGAGCCGAGCGCCGACGACGTGTCGTCCTGCCGAGGCAATGCCTATGAGGCGGACGGCGGAGCCGAGCACCGACGACGTGCCGTCCCACCGAGGCGATGCCTACGGGGCGGACGGCGGAGCCGAGCGCCGCGGACGAGCCGTCCCGCCGAGGCGATGCTTACGAGGCGGACGGCGGAGCCGAGCGCCGAGGATGTGCCGTCCCACGGAGGCGATGCCTACTAGGTGGACGGCGGAGCCGAGCGCCGAGGACGTGCTGTCCCGCCGAGGCGATGCCTACGAGGCAGACGGCGGAGTCGAGCGCCGAGTACGAGCCGTCCCGTCGAGGCGATGCCTACTAGGCGGACGGTGCAGCCGAGCGCCGAGGACGTGCCGTCCCGCGCCGAGGCAATGCCTACGAGACGGACGGCGAAGCTGAGCGCCGAGGACGTGCCGTCCCGCCGAGGCGATGCCTACGAGGCGGACGGCGGAGCCGAGCGCCGAGGACGTGCCGTCCCGCCGAGGCGATGCCTACTAGGCTGACAACGGAGACGAGCGCCGAGGACGTGCTGTCCTGCCGAGGCGATGCCTACGAGGTGGACAGCGGAGTCGGGCACCGAAGACGTGCCACCCCACCGAGGCAAAGCCTACGAGGCGGGCGGCGCAGTCGGGCGCCGAAGGCATGCCGTCTCGCCGAGCCGATGTCTACGAGGCGGACGGCGTAGTCCTGCGCCGGCGACGTGCCGTCCCGCTGAGGCGATGCCTACAAGGCGGGCGGCGAAGGCATGCCGTCCCGCCGAGGCGATGCCTACGAGGCAGACAGCAGAGTCGGGCACCGAAGGCGTACCGCCCCACCGAGGCAAAGCCTACTAGGCGGGCGGCGCAGTCAGGCGCCGAAGGCATGCCGTCCTGCCGAGGCGATGCCTACGAGGCGGAAGGCGTAGTCCAGCGCCGGCGACGTGCTGTCCCACCGAGGCGATGGCTACAAGGCGGGCGGCGAAGCCGGGCGCCGAAGGCATGCCGTCCCGCCGAGGCGATGCCTACGAGGCGGACAACGGAGTCGGGCGCCAAAGACGTGCTGCCCCGCCGCGGTGATGGCTACAAGGCGGGCGGCGAAGCCGGGCGTCGAAGGCATGCCGTCCCGCCGAGGCGATGGCTACAAGGCGGGCGACGAAGCCGGGCGCCGAAGGCATGCCGTCCCGCCGAGGCGATGCCTACGAGGCGGACAGCGGAGTCGGGCGCCAAAGACGTGCCGCCCCGCCGAGGCAAAGCCTACGAGGTGGGCGGCGCAGTTGGGCGCGGAAGGCATGCCGTCCTGCCGAGGCGATGCCTACGAGGCGGACGGCGTGGTCTTGCGCCGGCAACGTGTCGTCCCGCCGAGGCGGTGCCTATAAGGCGGGCGGCGAAGCCGAGCGTCGAAGCCATGCCGTCCTGCCGAGGCGATGCCTACAAGACGGACAGCGGAGTCGGCGCCGAAGATGTGCCGCCCCGTCGAGGCAAAGCCTACGAGGCGGGCAGCGCAGTCAGGCGCCGAAGGCGTGCCATCTCGCCGAGGCCATGCCTACGAGGCGGACGGCGTAGTCCTGCGCCGGCGACGTGCCGTCCCGCCGAGGCGATGCCTACAAGGCGGGTGGCAAAATCGGGCACCGAAGACATGCTGTCCCGCTGAGGCGATGCCTACGAGGCGGGCAGCGGAGTAGGGCGCCGAAGACGTTCTGTCCCGCCGAGGCGATGCCTACGAGGCGGACGGCGAGGTTGAGCGCCGAGGACGCGCCGTCCCGCCGTGGCGATGCCTACAAGGCGGACGGTGAAGTCCTGCGTCGAAGTCATGCCGTCCCACCGAGGCGATGCCTACGAGGCGGACGGCGAAGTTGAGCGCTGAAGACATGCCGCCCCGCCGAGGCGATGCCTACAAGGCGGACGGCGAGGTCGAGCGCCGAGGACGCGCCGTGGCGATGCCTACGAGGCGGACGGCGAAGTCCTGCGTCGAAGTCATGCCGTCCCACCGAGACGATGCCTACGAGGCGGACGGCGAAGTCGAGTGCCGAGGACGTGCCGTCCCACCGAGGCGATGCCTGCGAGGTGGACGGCGGAGTCCTGCACCAGAGCCGCGCCGGAGCCGTGCCGTCCCGCCGAGGCAATGCCTACAAGGCGGACGGCGAGGTCGAGCGCCAAGGATGCACCGTCCCGCCGAGGCGATGCCTACGAGGCGGATGGCGAAGTCCTACTTTGGAGTCATGCCATCCCGCCGAGGCGATGCCTACGAGGCGGACGGCGAAGTCGAGCGCTGAGGACGTGCCGTCCCGCCGAGGCGATGCCTGCGAGGTGGACGGCGGAGTCTTGCACCAGAGCCGCGCCGGAGCCGTGTCGTCCCGCTGAAGCAATGCCTACAAGGCGGACGGCGAAGTCGGGCACCGAAGGCGTGCGGCCCCGCCGAGGCAAAGCCTACGAGGCAGGCGGCGCAGTCGGGCGCCGAAGGCATGCCGCCCTGCCGAGGCGATGCCTATGAGGCGGACGGCGTGGTCCTGCGCCGAAGACATGTCGTCTCGCTGAGGCGATGCTTACGAGGCGGACGGCGTAGTCCTGCGCCGGCGTCATGCCGTCCCACCGAGGCGATGCCTACAAGGCGGACGGCGTAGTCCTGCGCTGGCGACGTGCCGTCCCGTCGAGGCGATGGCTACAAGGCGGGCGGCGAAGCCGAGCGCCGAAAGTATGCCATCCCGCCGAGGCGATGCCTATGAGGCGGACAGCGGAGTTGGGCGCCAAAGTCGTGCCGCCCCGCCGAGGCGAAGCCTACGAGGCGGGCGGCGCAGTCGGGCACCGAAGGCATGCCGTCCTGCCGAGGCGATGCCTACGAGGCGGACGGCGTGGTCCTGCGCCGGCAACGTGCCGTCCCGCCGAGACGTTGCCTACAAGGCGGGCGGCGAAGCCGAGCGCCGAAGGCATGCCGTCCCGCCGAGGCGATGCCTACAAGGCGGGCGGCGCAGTCGGGCGCCCAAGACGTGCTACCCCGCCGAGGCTAAGCCTACAAGGCGGACGGCGCAGTTGGGCGCCGAGGTGTGCCGTCCCGCCGAGGCCATGCCTACAAGGCGGACGGCGTAGTCCTGCGCCGGCGACGTGCCGTCCCGCTTAGGCGATGCGTACGAGACGGGCGTCGAAGCCGGGCACCGAAGGCTTGCCGTCCTGTTGAGGCGATGCCTACGAGGCGGACAGCGGAGTAGGGCGCCGAAGACGTGCCATCCCGCCGAGGCAATGCCTACGAGGCGGACGGCGAAGTCGAGCGTTGAAGACGTGCCGCTCCACCGAGGCGATGCCTACAAGGCGGACGGCGAGGTCGAGCGCCGAGGACGCGCCGTCCCGCCGAGGCGATGCCTACGAGGCGGACGGTGAAGTACAGCGAAGTCGAGCGCTGAGGACGTGCCGTCTCGCCGAGGCGATGCCTGCGAGGTGGACGACGGAGTCCGGCACCAGAGTCGCGCCGGAGCCGTGCCGTCCCGCCGAGGCGATACCTACGAGGCGGACGGTGTAGTCGAGCGTCGGAGACGTGCCACCCTGCCGAGGCGATGCCTACAAGGCGGACGGTGAAGTCGAGCGCCGAGGACGTGCCGTCCCGCCGAGGCGATGCCTACGAGGTGGACGGCGGAGTCTTGCGCCGGAGCCGTGTCGTCCCGCCGAGGCAATGCCAACAAGGAGGACGGCGAAGTCGAGCGCTGAGGACGTGCCATCCCGCCGAGGCGATGCCTACGAGACGGACGACGCAGTGAAGCGTCGGAGACGTGCCACTCTGCCGAGGGCGATACGCGCGCCGAGGCAGGGAGGCGGAGCCGCCGTTCCTCTACCTTCAAAACAAAGGTTCGCGCGAGTGGCGCTGCGGCGTAGGCCGAGGGCGCTACGCACACGAGGCGGGAGGCGGCACCGCCGCTTTCCTACCTTCAAAAGAGTGCCCGCGAGAGCGGGCGCTGCGCGAGGCCGAGGGCGCTACACACACGAGGCGGGAGGCGCACCGCTGCCTCTACCTTCAAAAGAGTGCCCGCGAGAGCGGGCGCTGCGGCGTAGGCCGAGGGCGCTACGCACACGAGGCGTGGAGGCGGCACCGCCGTTCCCTACCTTCAAAAGAGTGCCCGCGAGAGCGGGCGCTATGGCGTAGGCCGAGGGCGCTACGCACCCGAGGCGGAGGCGGCACCGCTGCCCCTACCTTCAAAAGAGTGCCCGCGAGAGCGGGCGCTGTGGCGTAGGCCGAGGGAGCTACGCACACAGAGGCAGGGAGGTGACACTGCCCGTTCCCTACCTTGTGCCCGCGGAGAGCAGGCACTTGCGGCGTAGGCTGAGGGCGCTATGCACGCAGAGGCAGGGAGGCGACACTGCCGTTCCCCTGCCTTCAAAAAGAGTGCCCGCGGAGAGCGGGCGCTTGGCGGCGTAGGCCGAGGGCGCTACGCACGCAGAGGCAAGGAGGCGACACTGCCGTTCCCCTACCTTCAAAAAGAGTGCTGCACTCCCTGGTGCAAAACACGTGAAGGCACGATATCCTGGTGGTGCGTTGCTAAAGCGATGCACTCCTAGTGTCTCGGCCATCGCGCAGTTTTTATACTCCGTAGAGTGCGTGGGATCAACATTCACATCTTATTTATACTCCGGAGAGTATGCATAGGGACAATGTCCATCCGTGCGCGGCATCCGCGTCTTGTTTATACTCCGTAGAGTGCGCAGAGATAACATCCACGTCTTATTTATACTCCGTAGAGTGCGTGGGATCAACATCCACGTCTTATTTATACTCCGAAGAGTACGCATAGGGACAATGTCCATGCGTGCGCGGCATCCGCGTCTTGTTTATACTCCGTAGAGTGCACAGGGACAACATCCGTGTCTTATTTATACTCCGTAGAGTGCGTGCGGAGGCGTCTTCCCACACGTCTTTGTTTATACTCATGCCCGTGTTTTTGATGGAGAGTGCGCACGCGAACGCGTGTCTTTGTTTATACTCATGCCCGTGTCTTTGACGGAGAGTGCGCGCGCGAACGCGTATCTTTGTTTATACTCCGTAGAGTACGCCGACGCGCAAAGCCATCGTGCGGTTTAAATCAAAAAGAGAACCAAAACAGAGGTGGGAAAGAAATGGCCGAAGACTTGCGACAACAAAACGCTCTAGAATGCAGTACTAGGAAAGCATGAGATGCTACGGGAGCCTAGAACAGGCCAAAACCAGATATGCAAACACGGCCAAATCAAATGCTCTTACACTAGAACTACAGACGCAATAAATGAAATGATGAACAACCATTTCTCTACTGCCATGTACGCAAGGAACGCAGTGGCGATTATTAAAGCATCGTACGAGATCGCACGGAGTGCATACCGGGCTGGATGGTGGCGACGTGGGGTAGGCTCCGCGGGTGCAGAGATCCTGGCGTCTTCTCCAGCTCATGTGGGGATGAAGCCTCGTCCTGCGCTTGCGCCGGAGTGCATGCATGTGACGGACGTAGCGCCTTTTTGCACGTGCTTGGTCGCATGCATGCACTGCTTGTGCCACCCCTCCTGTGCGCATGCTTGACAGAGGTGAGGTCACAGCGCGCGAAGTCCGTTGTGAGCAGAGGCCCGGGCTGTACGGGAGAAGCCCGGAGGCGGGGCCCGAGGTGCGGAGGCGAAGGCTGAAAGTATCGTCGCAGAGGCGTGGCCGCAATGAGGTTCGACGACCATGGAAGGCTCGGCGGCGCGGTGCTGGTGGCGCAGACCACGCAATCGCGGAAACGGCGGCGCAGTCCTCGCAGTCGCGGAGGCTGGCGGGGCCGGGGCGGAGCCGGTGGCGAAGGCGTCGCAGGCGCGGAGACTTGGACTTCGCGCAGAGGCATCGATGCGGGGACAAGCTCACCGGCTCTACAGACTGGAAGACCAGCAGGCGTCCTCAGCTACGGACACCGTTGCCGGCGAGACGAGGCCACAGTCTTCGGCTGCAAGGATTCGGACGGATGGTCTGAGCGCATGCATGGACGCCCCTGGTCTGCCGTGGTCGAGGGCCGCGCTCGATCGACGCCGCGGGGCCTGGCTACGTCCACGCCGGCTCGGCCTCGCCCGGCGAAGGCAGCGACTTCTCTGCCAACGGCCGCCGCCATGACCAGGACGCAGCCCTGCGGAGTCGACGCTTCACATGTGCCATGCAAATACACATACTTTGCTTCTACCATTGGTAGCTAATTCCCGTGTACTTTATTCCCTGCGGATTCGACGCTTCGCATGCGGAGTCCGAGCGAGCGCGTGGCCAGCGGAGGCGGCGCGAAGGCGCGAAGCTCGGCGGAGCTGGGACGGGGGCCGTCTTAGGCGCTCGGAGTCGTCACGGGCTCGTCCACCTCGGAGCACCCATGTTCTTTCCTACGTGCATCGCATGACAACGACTGCGCGCGAAGTCACCCCGCAGCCGAGTCGAAGGTCGGTCCAGTCGTCGCGGAGCTAGGCGAAGGCCAGCGAAGTCACTGTGGAGCCGACTGTGCATGCGAAGCCGAGGACTGAAGCCGCAACCAGAGCCAGGGCTTCGGCGCAGACGCCGAGCGGAGTCCTGCACTTTGCATGCGGGGTCTGACGCTAGCTGTGCGGAGGGCGGAGTCGTGTCGAGGCCGTTGCTGTGAACCTTGAGCGGGACCGACGCGGAGCCGACCCTGCAGGCGAGGTGGTCTGATGCTTCGGCCAAAGCGCGGAGACTTGGAGCTAACTCCGCCGGCGAGGAGCAGACGTACGAAGGTCCCGCGGCTAACACTGCTCGATGACGTGGGTAAAGCCGTGGCCCAGCTCAGCGCCGCTGACGTGGACGCCGAGCGCACGGAGGCGAGGTCTGAGGCGCGGAGGCCGGGCGGAGCACCGGGCGACCTCGTCGGGGGCGTCTCCGTCTCCGTCGGAGGTGATGGCTCGGGTTGACTGGGCACTCCGGGCGACGCGCCAGGGTCGAAGACGTGGAGCCGCGGCGAGGTTGGCGTAGCCAGCTCGGTCTCCGGTGAAGCGAAGGTGAAGACCGAAGACAAGGCGTGGGCCGCGTGGCGGAGTCGGCGCAGTTGCTCCCATGGAGGTGCGTCCAGTCTGGCTGGTGTAGACGAGGGCCGGTCGACGCGAGGGCCCACGATCGGAGGCGGAGACCGAGACGCAGTCCTGAGCAGAGGCCAACGCTGTGCGTGCGAAGTCCGCGGGGGCCGCATGCAGCTGGAGGCGAAGCCTGAGGCGCAGTCACCGAGCGAAGACCGGCGCTTTGCCGGCGAAGCTGCACGATTCTGGGCTGGATTGGAGCGTCGAATGAAGTCAGCGGGCGCAGAGCCGTGGGCGTGGAGCCGCGGTCGAGGGCGCCAGTGGCGAAGTCTGCGTGGTTCCTGGCCGGCTGGAGCCCCACCGCGGCACGCCACAGTCGCTGCGTCGCTTCCTCCGTGCATGCATGACCGGCCGGACTACCTGCAGCATATACGCATGCACGCACGGCTGCCCTCATCTGGCATGCAGGATCGCTGGGTTTTCGGCGGCGTTTATGGTTCCAGCCGGTCGAAGACCGTCGGGTCCATGTCCTGCTCCATCAGCGTGGGTGCTTGTGCATCACCTGCATGCCCAAAAACCAAGACGGAGAGCGGAGAAGAAGGAGCTCGCGGACGGAAAATTTGGGAGGATGGACCTCGCTGGGTGCATGCATGGACTCGACGTGCACGGACGGATATACTAAATGCATGGATGAATACCCGCATGCATGGGTAACTACACGTATGCATGGATGGGTACACATCCGTGAATGAATATCGGAGTGCATGTCTACGTGAGACTCACGTTTGCTACGTAAACGATTGAATGCATATACCTTTTGGCTATTGAGATATCAAGTAGTGCATACGTACGGGAAGCTCGATGCTTTTTTCACTTGATACTTGCTGCGCGGAAATGAGCGAAGGTCGGGGCTCAGCTTCGGCAGCGCGGAGGCCAGTGCGGAGACTTGGTCGAAGGCGCGCGGAGGCCTCACGACACGAGCCACCTCCTCTAGCGTCCACCTATTTATCCTTTTGTTGAATGCTGAAGAAATCTCTTCCATGCACAACTTCCTGTCGTCTCCACGGACGGCGCCATCTGTCGTGGCTATAAGCCAAACAGTAAAGAAGGGGAACTAGTAGAAGAGGAAGAGGAAGCCAGGTCTATGGAATGGTTGGTGAGAGGATGTCTTCTCTTTGCCCCTCGTGGGGGTTTAGATATATATGAGTGGGGTAGAATGGGATGGGAAATCCCCATTCTACCCCTTAGTACTTACAAGGGATGAGGGTACATTGGTATATTTACACTGGTATATTCCTCTATATTATTGGGCCTATTACATATTGGACTAGTTGCACGGCCAGTCACGGGGGTTGGGCCACCCCCACAACATGTGTAATTTCAATATCAAATCAAAGAGCAATTCGGAAGCAGATTAGTACAAGTTTAGGATCAAAGTAGTACAAAATATGTGCAAATTCAAGATCAAATCTACAGGGCAAATAGGGAGCAAAATTATGCTGATTTGAAGGAGCAAATTAGTACCAATACAAATGTGTGTACATTCATGGTCAAATCTAAGAACAATTCAAAAGAAATTTAGTGCAAATGTAGGAGCAAATTGGTGCAAAGTTTTTACAAACTCATGCATGAGCAAATTGGTGTGAATATGAGAGCAAAATCAATACAAATTAAGATAAACAAACAAATTCAACATAACTTGGTATGGTGGAACATCCATGCTCATCACCACCACACGGCTCACCATTCTCGAGTCGCCTCACTAGATTGGTTGATGAGAAAAAAAAAAGAAAGAAGGAAGACCTGCTCAATCTGTTTGATATATGTCGCTCTCAATCACTTGTTTTTCTTCCACTCAAGTAGAGTACATCCATCTAGCTTGGCACTGTTAATGACAAAGACTACCACCACCATCATTAGCTTGAGTTGCACCATTGGCTCGAGTGAACGAAAAAGTGGATTTTTTTGGGTTCCACCCATTTGTTGCCCTGTGATATATCATTGAACTGACGCATGGGTGAGGACATGATCATGATGATGTAAATTTACTATCGCATGCCCTCGTGATACACTCATGCACTGCCGCATAGGATCATGCTTGCTTATTGAATGGGTACATATAGCTATGCATCAGTGAGAAAAAAATGCTACGCGACAAAAATGGGAAAGTGTATTACTCCCTGGCTCGCTGCGCGCGAACGTCCCACGATAAGATTATTTCATGTGATGGCTCCAAGATGTGTGCACGATCTCGAACCAAAGCGCGTACGTGCAAAATTTGGAGTTTCCAAAAAAAAAAAAGCTTTTTGCTGCTTTCGGTCTAGCTCGATCCTAACCGATCTCTTGTCTTCTCTATCAATATAGATTACTTCCCTTTTGCGTATCAGAGTGGTAGCATACTGTCACCATGAATTCTAACCCAAGCATACTGACACCATATATACACACCAGTTACCAAGCAATCAGTGTGTGGGAGGGAGCTACCAGCCAGCCAACCAGCCCGGCCAACATTGAGCACGTGTGTGGGTGGATTAAGGTCTGTTGTTTTGTTACGGTTTATGTTATGATTTATTAATTTAAAATAATGATTATTGAGAGAAATTAAAAAACTAAAAATTACTGAAAAGCAAAAAAAAAAGTACTGGGCCTAATTCCCTACAATTCCGTTGCGATCAGGTAGAGAACGGGAAGAAAAGTAGTGAAGATCGACCAGTACTACGCATGTTGCCTGTTGCTACCCACCTTCTCCTAGCCAATTAATTATGAGCAATCCCCCTCCGATCCGTAGCGTAGACGTATGCTAGTAGTAAGTTAAAAAGTACGGAACATGTGAATTGATTGGAGCACGAAACTCTCAAATATAAAGCATAGGTTATGGAACAAGTATTCATTATTTTGTTACAAGATTTCCTCTCGAAAGCAAGCAAATAATATACTCATATCTACTTTAATAGTTCGTATAATTTACTATTAGATATCTTGATGATACGGTGAAGTTATAAGTGTACAACTTCATCCATCCATGAGTTTATCTCAATAGGATCTTTTTGAGATTATAAATCTATCATTGGTATTTGTCTTTCTAAGTGTGCTAGGGATACGCTCATGTTTGGTGTGCGCGTGGGTCTTACCATTAGAGTAAGTGTTACCTTTATTTTTTTTTTACTATTCGAGTAAGTGTTCCTTTTATTTTTTTACTCAATGTTTTTAATTTTTTAAGGTCTCTAAGAGATGATTTTGATTATTATTTTTTATAATTTTACTTAAAGATGTATTAATAAAATTATAATATTATCAAGTATTTTTTAATGATAAAGTTAATTATATAATTTTTGTAAGCTAATTTAGATAGATTTAAACTTACTAACGGTCAAACTTCAAATAATTTGACAATACGAATTTTATGGCATCGAGTAAAAAAACGGAGGAGGTCAGGAGGTATACTGCTAGCTCGTGAGGTGTCTATCTAGTAATGATCGGAGGTCAGTAATAATGCGGGCAGCAGGTGTCAACCATAACGAATGGCATCAGCCGAGAGTCAGCGCCAAGTGATATCCATCTTTTCGTATTGTCGGGGAGTTGGGGCAAAGCTACGGGCCTGTTTTTTTTTTTTTTAAGTTTATGGTTTTTGTTACGACTTGTGGTTTTTAGATTATTTGTGTAAAAGATTACAGAGTAACAGAAACTCACGTGCGATTTTTGCCAATATAAATGAAGTCGATATAGTATGTACTACAATTAACTAGTAGACTTTATTTTAAAAAGATACTCCGTTTAAAAGTTAGATATCGTAATAAAGTCGAAAAACATCTTTTAGAAGCTGAAAAGAACAGATCCAATATGAATCTGTTTCCAGTCTTAGCTTTGCCCATAATATTTATTAGTATAAAGTCTAGATAAGTTAAGAAGATAATATTAGTATTTGACACTTTATAATATGAGATGTGATAAAATCTTAGATACGCAACTAGCAAAGACCAAGGGCAACGCTCCTTCCATTGCGGATTAATTCCTTCAGTTTAGTATTCCTCTGCGTCGGTCAACGCCTGTTTGATCTACTGTCGTTTAGTTGTCTTGCATCCGTAATTTCGTATACCAAAGTTGCGTGCCGTAGTCGCCAGTTATACACGTATACTAGTTGTACCTTCTAATTAATACTATTATACTAGTATATAGTATTCTCACTAACGTTCCTCTGGCCATCACTGCATCACCGTTGTTCACATCACGCACACAGATTTCTCGTTTAGAGTACTTTCTTTGTTTAAGAACATATAACGTTTTCTTTATATCGACACAGTTTTTAATGTGCAACTTTAATAGCTACCTTTATATAAATATATTTATAAAAATATAAAAATATTATATTATGAAAATATTTTTCCATAACTAATCTAATGATATAACTTTAACATGATCACTCTAAATATGGTTTATATATTAATAGTCAAAAATAAAAAAGTTTGGCCACATGCTTTTTAAAACACCATATATATCTGAACCGAGTGTGTACCTTGCAATTGCCACCGCACGCAAGCATACATGACAGAAGCATCCGATCGAGATACCGAGCACAGCACGACAAAGCTTAATTAGCACATAGATGATGGTGCGTGGGCGTGTAGGAAGGTACAAGGGAAAGGTATTGGGTATGTTCTTTTTAACTGTGGTTGTGTCTGATAATTTATAATTATAATCAATAGTTTTTTATCTTAGTATGAGTATTTATACGAACGAATCAAATACTGATAAGCCGTTTTGAAAAGTTTATTCTAATAATCCGCTTCGAAATGACGGCGGAGAAATCGTCTCGTTTGTTTGTCGGGAAAAGGTATAAGTTGAAAAGAATATGCATAATAAATTTTTTATACGTTTATACATTTATACTATGCATAATAAATCGTCTTAGTATTGCATGCATGTGGAGTAGCTAGTACATCAATATATCACTGCAATTATTCATGCTAATTAACGATGGGATAGCTACTAGCTTGAACAAGACAAAGAAGTAGTACGACAACTGAACGTAGCTTGTCTATGATCCCAATTACAACTTGTCTGGAATAATCGATCGATCCAACTAGCTTAGCCCAACTGCAAATTGACAAGAAGAATCGATGTATATATACTAGCTGAGCTAACTCGTACGTACAGATAGCACCAATGAAGTTTCGACAAACCACCCCGTGGTCAAGCCCCTTAATCAGCTCTCCTATTTTAGTTAGTAACTATGACTTGTCTATATATCTAGCTTAATTAATTGTACATTAATCTGTTATGAATTCTGATTTACTACGTATTCCTACCGTTGGAAGTAGGAATTGAGCCTAGCTTAGTTGATGGGAGGCAGAAGATATACACCCTCATCAGCTACCACCCAGATTCGAGTCATCTTTAGATTGGATTTACAGAAGATATACACCCTCATCAGGCTACCACCCAGATCGGGTCATCTTTAGATTGGATTTATCATAATTATATTGATATCTATTTCCTTCTAGTATCTGAAACAGACCAAAAATTTTGAAAAATTTAAATTTCTTTGAATTTCAGCTAAATCTGTTTTCTTGCCCAATTCGGAAACCTATCGGCGAATACGCTTTCCCTATTTAGCATTCCGCCTTCCCAAGCCATTGGCGCAATTCTGCAGCCTGTCTTCGCATATGTTCCCAAGCGCCACTTGTCTCGTCTTTGTTCACCGCCATCGCATAGAGATGTGCTTGCTGCTGCTACCCTATCAAACCCTATACAACCTCTGCTCAGTCCTCCCTGGCCATGTGCCATCATGGCAGCCCGCACACCCTCTGCTCCCAATCGCCTTAACCCGAATATAAAAGCCCACGAACCCTTCCCATACCTTGCACTGGCGTTCAGTAGCCTCACAGAGCACGGGCGGATCCAGAAATTTTAGAATGAGTATTCAAAATTATAAAAATATTGTCCAATGGAAAACATAAAAGTCTATAACAGTGAAAATTAAAGTAGAAATGTTCATATTAGAGACAATGTCTCAAATAATATAAAGAAATTAAAAAATAATTAAAAATCACAAATTAACTCGACGATTCTTTGTGCCTTGGAACCGATTAAAAGATTACAATTAGTTCCACTAATATGAAATTTCACTTAGCTCTTATTGTCCCTTCTGAAACTATCTATATTTACTATTCATATTAGAATAGTGAAAACCAACTTGAAACTATTTGTTCGCACTTGTTAAATACTTGGTATTTGTTCACAGAATCATAGGTAAGAGTTGGAGAATATGTATTTCAATAATTCATAAGCAATAATTTGACTGCTGTTAAGCATCTTATTTCATAGATTCACAGCAAAAGTGCTTAGATGAAGGTATGACATGAAGCTCTGTAGCTCACACCTCTGAAATACTTGGCATATAGATATAGACTACTCAATTTTAAAGATGTGGAGAACATGGATTTCAATTCATAAGGCATAACAATTAATTTAAAGATAATTGAGCCAAATACAATAATCCACCACATCTAAACAAAATCTAAGCACCGAAAGTGAAACAAAGAAGAAACATATGCCAAATCCACATCCATTCAGTCATCCACAGATCTATCATCCACTTAGTTTGGAAATACAAAACTACAAACTCTAGGGGCACATAAGCATAGTAGATCTACCATCTACCCATCTAGATTCTACAGTATGGGGTCGCCGGGTCGGAGAGGACGAACCTGCCTTAGTGTTGCAGGCCCTAGTGCGGCAGTGCCTGCTTGGCCAGTGGCCACTCCGAACTCTAGTGCCCCTGCCACCTGCGCAACCTCCAGCCCCCTTGCTGCCTACGCTACCTCCAGAAGATTAGAACCAGGGGCACGAACATCCACTACCTCTAGGCACTAGCCGAGTGCCGAGAGATGGAGGGACGATTAGACGCTAGATGAAGAGAGGAGAGATTGAGTGAGACACGGTCTCACAGCTGGGTATGAACAGGATGACAGTGGGTCTGGGCCAATGTCGATGGGAGGGGGAAATGGGCCAAAAGGATATGGTATCAATTTAGGCTAACTGGGTGTGAACAAAATAAATTTAGCCCAACTACTAGTATATATATATATGTATTATACCTTGTATATAGTGGTTTTTTTGCTAAAAATTTTGGGTATTCGATTGAATACCCATGCATTAAGGTGGATCCACCCATGTCACAGAGCACCTATCCTCCCTTGCCGATTAGAAGACCACTGTCGCCGCCGAAATCCCTCCCTTAAGCCCCGCTTTTCAATTCTTGCTAATACCTTCACCATTCTTCAATTACTTCTATCCCTAGCTCCACCATGACCCCACAAACACTACCAAAGCCTTGCCTTGGCCTTTCTGAGCTCCTAGCCCGCCGGCAACTATGCTCCTCCGCCTGGCCAAACCCTCGCCGTGGACAGCCCTCCACAGAACTCTAAAGCTTAGGCCATCACAACTGTAGCCTTCCTTATGCCCCAGAGATTCTAAACCAACCTTGCTATCGCCGATTAGCCATCTGTCTACTCCTGTGCCATGGAAAGGTGCCACGAAGCCCCTCTCACCGCCGACCACCTACAGTGATTGTCAGGTCTCCGGCGAGGATCACCTGCGAGAACCCGAGCCAAAAACAAAGACACGCACACGAACACTAGGAACACAGATGGTTTTTGTGCTGCTTACCAGAGCAGCGTTTTCTGCTTTCTTCCTCCTTTTATTATGCAAAGCAAGGAACAACAAAATGGAACGAAAAACCTGGAGAGGGCTGAGCGCTTCTTGCGCCATGACTCAGAGCGTGTGCATCCCCACGTCTTCGTCCGCAAGCTCAGGCACCACTCTCTAACAGAAACAAATGTGCAGAACAAACATGCAAAACAAAACAACAAGCAGGAAACAAATGACTAACTAATAGCTAACTAACTTGACTAACCAGTGCATGAGGCTTAACTAACAGTGATTCTCAAGTCCCACAAACACCAAAAATGGAACCCCAATGCCCTATAGAGTCTAACCATACCCTTACTTTCTATCGACAAGCATCGTCAGTGCTCGATTTGGCCACTGTTGCCATTGCCCTGCTCTGGCACACTATAGCGCCAGAGGAAGGAGACAACACTGTGCCTAATGGCCAAGAACCTATTTCGTGCCGAGCCCATATTGTATATCACTATTCATAAACCTGACTCGCTTATGTTTTAGATTTGACCCATTACAGTTCACAACCCATCACTGTTCTCCACTTGATCTGCAATGAACAGCATAAACCTGTTACTATTCGACTCGATACTGTTCACCGAAACCCAGTTAACATATTTATACCCATTTTGACCATTTTGATCCCATGAAGCCCATTCTTAACTCTGTTTAGTCTAAATATACTCCGATAAAAACCCTAGGTAGCCCTAATACCATTTCAACCCAAGCCTAATACTTTTTAGACCCGTTACTGTTCACAGAAACCTATTTAAAACAAATATACCCATTTTGATTGTCTCAAACTCCTCTAATCCATTTTTAACTTTGTTCAGCCAAACCAAGCATTGCTTAAAACCCAATCACCCAAACCCTTTTTTTATGTCTTTTTGGTTATTTTATGGTATTTTGTTCCAAGCTTGCATTCTGCAAAACAGGAACTTATTTGAATTTGTTCTTCTACGTTAGCATCCGTATTCGATTAGTTGGTTAACGGAAGAGCCACATGAGCAATTAAAAGTAGTTGGCATCAGACCCGAAGTCTACAGACAAGCGATATATGACCTTGGAGAAGGAGGCAAGCCCTTATAATTGATCGTATTGAATATAGTTTTCAAATACAATATTTTGCTTTCAAATACAAATGCATACTTACCGTTATTTTGTATGAAGATTGCCTAGCTATACCATACAATGATGCCTTTTATTTCCTTTCTTGATAACACCTTTCCCTTGTCACCATAGAATATTCATAATGGTAATAATGCCAGATTATGGCTATGCTTAGACATGATTTACAGGTAAGAGTAAATACGACACAAACATTGCCAACTGAAACTTGAAACATGATAATGGTGGTAGTAATGTGGGTTACCATTGGAAATAGAGAATGGTTTTATAAAAAGTTGGAGACTAGGGTGAGTGGTGGGTATGACACCGGTGCAAGTATGGCACCAAGTTTGGTTATGCTAGTTTTTCTTTCCTGAGTCGATTAAGGACCGAATCCGAGTGTGCACATTTCTACACTTAATTGTGCAACTATAAGTCTAATATGGGATGGATATGACCAACTAATTTACTTGGTTTCGATGTGGACTCCAACACCACTATAATAAAGCTGGGATGGCCTGCGGGGTCATTGCATAGGTAAAAAGTGATGGGGTGAACCTATAGGGGTCACTGCTTGGGAAGAGCTTGAAAGGTTCCAGCCCTTACATAGAGGGTGCACTCGCCAAGAGGGAGAGGTTATCCCTAACAACGGGGGTATCTTAGTGTTGAGAGTTATACCTCCAAAGTAGGGGAAAACATTTGAACTAAGCGTTATAAATACTTTATTATGATTACTCAGTCGCATATCTACGAAAGCATATAATTGCCGACATTATGAGATAATCATATCTTGTGGGTTAAGTTGTACATCTCTACAGAATGTTATAATCTATTTGAATAGCCATGCCTCTGGTCATGGGCAAAATGTGAAAATACCTTAATGTGTAGTTTTTATAAAATGGTTACCAATTAATGGTGCTTATGGACATGATATGGTGGTATGGAAATACATATGGAATATTGTCCATAGACTAGACAAGGTAAGTAACTATAAGAAGAGTTGCTCCAACAAAGTCAACTGAAATTGGATATTTTGATTTCGATCACTGTTGTAGGGGTGGCCCCCATCTAGATCTATTCGACCTACTTGGCCAAAAGGCCCAATAGGGCATATAGAAGGACACCTATATCTCTGGCACAGTCTGCCATTGTGGGGGGTATTATTATAATCATGCCTTATGCCCATATTATATATATATTATAGCTTGGGCAAAGAAGAGAGGCATGCTAGTCTATTTCATACTCACTCTACCAGTCCTCTTATCTATTGTTTGCTCCATAGCCACAATAGTTGGTACCGTCCGTGTGGGCCAGTTGAGCAAGCTACGAGCCTAAGAGGACCAATGGCACCTAAGAGAGCAACGACAACAACCAAACGGAAGAGAAGTAAGGCAGCGATGACCATCGGGACCAGCACGCAAGGGCCGGTGGTTGAGGTCCGCCACTCCCATGGCAGCGATGCCCCGGTGTCGTAGATGGCGAGTGGCCGGTGCCGATGCAAGGAGCTAGCTCCAACGCCAACGCCGGTACAGCCGTCGACCATGACGCCTATGCCGGTATGACCGCCGACCATGATACCCATGTTGGTACGATCGCCGACCATGACATTTGTGCTGGTACGACCATCAACCATGATGCCCATGTCAGCGTGACTATCAATGCCGATGCTCGCGTCGAAAGGTCCATTGACCTAGACGCTCACATCGACCCCATCAACCTCTGCATTTACCATATTGACACACCTCCCAACTCTGACTCCCAGGTCATCACCGCTAACCTCACAACGCGCACCCCTGCGCTGGTGAATCTCATTGCAAATGTGGGGGAAGGCACTTTTGCGGTGGCTCTTGGAGCGCTACAATGTGAGGTAGCATACCTCCGGAGTGCCATGCGAGAGATGCAGGAGGCTCAAAGTCAATAACACCTACGGCAACAGTGACGGTGGTCCCAGCTGAGGGGGCAGATAGCAAGAGGCCCCTGCCCCTGCTTGCAGTACACTTCAATGAGTAGATCTGGAGTCTCCCCTATCCGCCAGCCTACTATAGTCCACGTGGCTAAAAGATTTAAAAATGCCTACTATCAAATCGTACAAGGGTGATACGGACCCCCGAGAGTTTGTACACGAGGTGCACGACTGCAACAACCACCTCACTCACCACTACCCGGCCATCACAACACTCTATGAGAGCTTCACCAGGGACAAAGCCCTCGAGGCAAGGGCGCCGATGGTAGCACACGTGTAGCAGCCCTCGGAGGGCCAGCTAATCCAATCTGCCCCCACTGCCTTGCACATATAAGCCCCCGATGCCGGATCATGCCGAGTCATCGATGTCATCATGGGGGTTTGTTGTTGGAGTTTTCATTTGAACAACAGCAGAAGGCCTATGCTCACCGGCTACACCATGTCACTGCGTACCCCACCCAAACACCCACAGCTAGGCACAGGCGAACATTACATTCATGATGACCGATGCATCAGGGATCGACTTCCCTCACTAGGATCGTTTGGTGGTCCAGGTCAGCATCGCAGGATGCGACATCAAGCACATCCTCATTGATGGAGGCAGCTCCATGGACATCTTGTTCTTTAGTGCCTTTGACCAAATGGGCATCCCCCAGAATAGACTCGAGCCTCTAGGCGTCTCACTCCAGGGCTTCGGGGGCCAACCTCTACGGGCTTGAGCTAGATGCAACTCCAAGTATCTTTCGGCCAAGGCGACCAAGCCATGAGTGAGGCCAAAGACCTCAACCTCACTAAGTACCTAGCCACTGTCTGGGTAAGGGAGCGTCACTTCTTATGCATCACAATCAAAGCCATCCCAAGGGCAGACAATGATGAGGCTGATGCCCTAGCCAAGGCTACGCGCCAGTGACTCTAGCCGCTAGTGGGGGCATTTGTCAAGATCCTAGCCATCACATCCATCTCACAGGATCACCGAGACCCCACTCTGGTCCACTAAATCATCAACGAAGGCGACTGGAGGGAACCCATCCATGTGTTCCTTCAAGGAGTGACCGAACTAGATGAACCCCTCAAGCTGCGAAGGCTACAGCACCGAGCAGAACCTTTGAGGTCCTAGATGGCATACTCTACAAGCATGGGGTGTGTGCCTCACTCCTGTGATGCCTCTCAAACCATGAGGGGCAACACCTCCTAGCCGAAGTTCATGTAGGACTTTATGGCTCCCATGTCGCACTAAGATCCCTCGTCAGAAAGGCATTCAGACAAGACTTCTACTAGCCCACAACCACCGTCGACGCTCAGGACCTCATTAGGCGGTGCCAAGGATGTCAGTGGATGGGAAAGGTGACTCACAAACCTCCCACTAGTCCGCAACCAATCCTACCGGTCTGGACGTTGGCACGGTGGGGTTTGCTACTAGTTGGTTCGGGAAGATGAACGGTAGCTGTGGATGAATAGTACCTGATGGATAGTTGAGAGACCATGTGGAGGTGACCCTATGTTTGTGATGAGTAATTGACACTTGTTTTAAAAGATTGAGTTTGGTTTGTGTTGTTTCTGCAAAGTTGTAAGCCCCTGTGAGTGGTCGGAACACCAGGTTACGACCACGAGGTCGGTTGTGCCACTTACGACCACATTGTAGGCAGTATGTGGTTGGCAGAATCTGTTGCGACCACATTGGCCGTGGTTGGAAGTTGGCTGGAAGGATTACGACCACATTGGCCGTGGTTAGATGTCGGCTGGAAGGTTTACGACCACATTGTCTGTGGTCGGAAGTCACCAGACGGATTTATGACCACGTTGTCGGTAGTCGAATACTTCCATTGATCGTGGTCGGAAGTTGGAGGTTTTGTCTAGCCGTGGTCGGAAGTCAGCAGTCGAGTCTTCGACCACGATCGGAAGTCAGCAAACTTCGACCACGTTGGTGGGAAACGTGGTCGGAAGGTGTGGTCGGTAGTCAAAAGCGGCTTTCGACCACGTTGACGGGAAACGCGGTCAGAAGTCATGGTCGGTAATTGAAGGCGGATTTCGACCACGTTGTCTATGGCTGAAAGAGGGGTTTGATCACATTGGCGCTTCGACCACGTTGTAAACCTCTATACATGGTCGAAAGAGGCTTCGACCACGTTGTATGTGGTCGGAAGGTGTTTCGACCATGGTGAAAAACATTGTATGTGGTCAGAAGGGGCTTCGACCACGGTGAAAAGCAATGAGTGTGGTCGGAAGGTGCTTTGACCACGTTGAACATGGTCAAAAGGGGCTTTGACCACGTTGTGGAACATCGAATGTGGTCAGAAGGGGCTTCGACCACGTTGGGAAGAAGAGAACGTGGTCGAAACTTTAGTAGAAGTTTTATGACCATGAAGTTGAAGAGATCGGAGGAGCTATAACGTGGTCGTAGCGACTATCTTAGCGGTCATAGGCTTTTAGTGATGGTCATAGCTTCAGTTCAAGCAGTCGTACCAACTTCTGGGCGGTCATATCACCTTGCAGTGTGGTTGTAGGATGTGAGCTTTTCATGTTTTGTGCATTCGACCGGTCGTAAGTAGTTTATGACTAGCTGGGGTGATTTACGAGTACATTTTGCATATATGATCTCAGTGTTTTGTGCGGTGCTATATGATGCTTTGCTTGTCTGTGATGCTTGCTGGATCTTGGAGCTAAGTCGTGGTGAGGCATGGATGATCAGGACTAGACAGGTGGTGTTGAGGTGCAGAACGATCGGGAGATGCTGAAGGATGACTAGACTTGTGAGGTGGTTGCAAGACTTGGACAACAAGGGAACGGGAAGTTTTCGGGAAGGTGCAGGAGGGAAATTTTGGAGAAATGCAGAAAGCCTGCAAAGGAAACCGCTCTCTGCTTAAAGTCTCTATTAAAGCACTGTAACCTGGCTGTGTTAGCGGGTTGTCGCGAGTGCGTCGTGTAAGTAAAACCTGGTGTTATTTGGGGTTAACGGGTTACCCCCCGCTAGTGAAGGCTATAAATTGGAAGGCAGAGCACCAGTGCTCTGTGAGGTGGTTCCCAAGAAGCTCTGGGTTTTTCCTTCTATCTTGTGTGAGTTGTTCTTTGGGTTTGAGATCTTGCGCTCCTGGATGGAGTGGCTGTAGAAACCTCCATGAATGAAATCATTCATCTCTGTGCCTCTATTTGAGTTGTGTTCTCTATTTGATGATTGCATGTCTTGAGTGGTTCTTCGTTGTTCTTCTCTTCACTTTTGCTTCTTGACTTAAGTCTTTTCGGTCTTGGTCGAAAGCTCTCTTGGTGAAGTCTCGTGAAGATTGTAATTCTCTTGATCGTTTTTCAATTGAAAGTTTAGTATAGACTTTTGAGATCTTAAGCTCTCTGTGTTTCAAGTTTCTTGGTCTATGGATCTTTGAGTCGAGAGTTCTTTGAAATCTTGGCCTGGTGGTTGTGCGCCTCACTGCTTCCTCTGTTTCATTTTCGACCACGCCGTTCTTTTCAATCTCGGCAAAGAAGCTTTGACTGCTATGATTTTTCTCGGACGGGGGATGTGGTCTTGCTATGTTTGAACTCTCATGACAATTAAACCGTGAATCAAAAGTTATTCAAAAATTGGGTCTTGTGGTCGTGCGCCTTTCACTTCCGCTGTTTCTTCTTCAACCATGCAGTAAGTACTGTTTGCTCTGTTTTCGGCCGGGTTTGTTGTATCTATGTTGTCGGTCTGTTTTCTCGGCTTCCAGTATGACTCCACCTTCTAGCTTCATAGCTCGGTAGCTATTGGAGAAGAAGATCTATGTGAATACTTGGGGAGGTTTGAAGACACCATTCACCACCACCCCCTTTGTTGCCTGTTCGGTCCTGCAATAGTGTGTCATCCCAAAATTTTCCCTTTTATTTAATTCCCTTTTTCTGGAATTTTAAAATCCTCCTTTTATTTTTGTCCTATTTAAAAGAAATGAAGTTTGGGAGAAATTGTGATCAAAATAGGTTTAAATAATTTATTGAGTTCCCTGCATTTTTCTAGATTTATAGGAATTTTCTGGGATTTATTTGGATTTTCTTCTATTTTCTAGGCCTAAAAATCTTTAATCGGGATTTCAGAAAACCAAAAAGAAATTAATTCCCCCTCCCCCCTCCGGCCGCCACATGCACGGCCGGGATCAGCCCACGCCGCCACCGCCATCCCGCCTTCCTTCCCTTTCCGTGCGCCACACGTTTGGCCCGGATATCGGCCACGCTGCCCACCAGCCCATCTCACCACCCACTCCTCCTTTTTCCCACAGCCGTCCGATCCCATAGTCCTCATCACGGCCGCTCCCTTCCACTTAAACCCTCACCCCATCCGCTGCCGTCCGATCTCCCCGCCCCGCGATCCCAACCACTCCTGCTCTCTCTCTCTTACCCGACCCCACCTGTCGGCGCCACCCCTCTCCCTCCCTCTCTGGCTGACCGCCCAGGCCTACGTGGGAAAGCCCCGCCCGATCATCGCCGTCTCCCACCCTACCTCGCTCCACCTCCCGATTCCCCTCACCAGCCCAGAGTGCCCTTGCCCCCGTGCGCCTTCGCCCCGCCGCGCCGCCCTCTCCTCCGGCGATGAATTGCCGGCGAAGGAGGCCCGCCCGACTCCACCGAGGCCACCTCGAGCTTCCCCATCACCTTGCACAGCTCCTCCACCGCTTCCCTGGTCTCAAGCATCGTCGGAGCATCGCCGCGCCATGGAACCCAAGACCACCGCCGCCCCTCACCGTCGCCGACCGCCTCTCGGTCACCTGCGTTAACGCTAAGCCCCCTCCCGAGAACCCCGAGCGCCCCTCTCCCTCTTGCACCGCTCGCCGCTGGTCACTTCACCGCCGTTCGCTGGCGAGCGCGCCACCCCGTGCGCCTCCGGCCGGTGATGCCACTCAGGCCTGCGTGGCACGCCACCTCGGCGCCGCGTCAGCCCCTCACAGCACTGTTAGTGCCCATCGGTCTCCCCTGCCACCTCAGCCGCCAACCCCTCCCGTGGACCCGGTCTATGGACCGAGGCCCACATGTCAGTCAGCCCGGCCCATGGCTGACGTCAGGCTGACGCATTAAATCAGGATTTCCAGTAGAAAATTAATTCGGCCAAAAATAAATCCCAGGGCTGACGTCATAAATCCCTTTTTCAGTAGAAAAATAATTCCAGAAAATCCTCTTTTTCCATTTTATCTGATTTCAAACTTCGGAGAGCCCGTTCTCCCTCGTTTTAACTCCGATTGAGCCCATTCAAATTTCTAAATTCATAAAAAATTCTCCTCTATCCATTCCTGGCCTTAATTTGAATATTTGATTTTATTTGAATTTATTTTGAGTTTGGTGGGTTATTTTAACGTGTAGATTTCGACGATTCCGAAGATTTTCCCGACGACGGATCACACCACTTTGAAGAGCAAGGAAAGTCACCCTCCTTGACCATGTTGTACCCAGTTTGCAACTAAAATTAATTTGCTTTAAATTATATTGCATGCTTAATTTTATTCCATGTAATTTAAATTTAGTTTTTAAGTTCTAGTTATTACCTACTTTAGATTTAATTGATAGAGATTGAACCCTTGACACTTGGTAACCTTAGGACAAAACTCTAGCTGGTTCATTAGAATGGTTAGAGAAATATTATAGCAAATGCTTAGCCCTACATAGATATAATCTAAGATTTGAGACACCTTCCTTACCGGTATCCAGGATGCCGCTCGGGAGGTCATTCGACGTTTGAGAGAGATGTATGCACCAGAGCTCAAGGACAGCGCATTCCGGTACTACCCCCACAGATATTCAGCGAGATCACACATCATCTTTGCACCTACCGAGACCGAGGATGACCCCCGGCTTAAGCAGCAGGTAGAGCTTACCTAGGCCTTGGATGGAGCTTATGAGATGGCCTTGGATGAGTTGAGCTATACAACCTATAAGCTCTGGAGGGCAGAAGAGGAGCTAGCCATGCTCCGAGGAGCAGAAGATTGCGCTTCTTCAGTCACCGGGACAGTCTCGAGTCTGCACCCAAGAGGCATCGTACTGGCATCAAGAAGCGTTATTTAGCTCAGTTCAAGCCAGCCCAGTAGGATAATCTTTAGAATTAGGCCTTAGGCTAAGATAGATTGTATTTGTGAGCTGTGTTCCCTTTGTCAACAACCACAAAATTATCAGGATGAATTAAATTAATAAAGAAAGTGTTTGCTTGCTTTTGAAAAGTTGCTTTATTTGTTTGTCTTTGTGTGTGGGATGGAACAACTAGAACCCCTGGTAATCTTTCTCTTTTCTCTTCTAAATCTTGGAAGCATCAAGCAGATGGTGAGCATGAGGAGCAACAGCAAGGGCAATCTCAATGGAACTCAAGAGAGACAGGTTACCCCGCCACCCCCGCCAGCCAACGGACCCGACTGGACTCAAATGATGGCCAATCAAAACCAATTGATTCAACTGCTGGTCTAGACTGTCGCCAACCCTGCACCACCTGTCCATCACCCGCAGCCAGTTCAGGCACCTCAGTCCCGTCTATCAGAGTTCATGAGGATGCGCCCGGCCTTCCATGCCAATCATCCTTCTACACAGCCGGTGAGGGCACCTATTTTTGGTGGGTCAGCTCAGAAGACCCCTGTCCAGCCCAATGGGATGACCTGTTTCTATTGCAAGGAGGCAGGACATTTTGCCAGGCAGTGCCCCAAGAAGCAACAAGCCAATGCCAGTACAGGAGGGCAAAACTCAGGAGCAGCTTTTAAGAAGCCCCAAGGATTTATCAAGGGCCGCGTGAACCATATCACGGCAGAAGAAGCCCAAGCTGCACCGGATGTTGTTCTGGGTAAGTTTTTGGTAAACTCAATCCCAACATATGTTTTGTTTGATTTTGGAGCTTCCCATTCGTTTATTTCCAAAACTTTTGTGAATCAAAATGGGATGAAGTCCATTCCCCTTAGTAGCCCAATGATAGTCCAATCCCCTGGAATCGAGATGAGGGCCAGTACTCTGTGTCCGAAAGTGGAGTTACTCGTGGACGGAGTGCCCTTCCTAGCCGAGTTGATTGTCCTAGACTCTTATGGGCTGGACATCATCCTTGGAATGGATTGGTTGTCCAAGAATAAAGGTCATATATATTGTGATTCCCGATCCATCTCCATCACAAATGATCACGGAGTAGAAGTGACCTTTGCACCTAAAATACCCAAGATGAACCAGTGTACCCTTACCCAACTTCAAGTTCTAGAAGAAGTGCCAATAGTACAGGAATACCCGGACGTGTTTCTAGAGGATCTACCTGGAATGCCCCCGGACAGGGATATTGAGTTCATGGTTGACTTAGTCCCTGGTACCGCCCCTATCTCCAAGAGGCCGTACAGAATGCCCGCTAATGAGTTAGTCGAGCTCAAGAAGCAGATCCAGGAGTTGGAGGATAAAGGCTATGTTCGGCCTAGCTCATCACCTTGGGGTGCACCCGTTCTTTTCGTCAAAAAGAAGGATGGTTGCATGAGGATGTGTGTGGATTATAGATCACTCAATGAAGCCACCATCAAGAACAAGTACCCGTTGCCTAGGATCGATGATCTTTTTGATCAATTAAAAGGAGCAAGTGTCTTCTCCAAGATAGATCTGAGATCAGGTTATCACCAGCTGAAGATCAGGGAAGAGGACATACCTAAGACCGCCTTCACCACCCGATATGGTCAGTATGAATTCGCAGTCATGTCCTTTGGGTTGACGAATGCCCCGGCATATTTCATGACAATGATGAACAAGGTGTTTCTGAAATATTTGGACAAGTTTGTGGTAATCTTCATTGATGATATTCTCATTTACTCCAAGAGTGAGAAGGATCATGAGGAACATCTCAGGATAATCCTAGGAGAGCTAAGAGAACACCAACTTTATGCCAAATTCAGTAAGTGTGAATTTTGGCTAAAGGAGGTAGCTTTCCTTGGTCACATTGTGACGGCATATGGGATTGCCGTTGATCCCTCTAAGGTTGAGGCAGTAACGGAATGGAAGCAGCCTACAATAGTGATAGAGATCAGGAGTTTTCTTGGACTTGCGAGATATTATCGTCGCTTCATACCAGAGTTCTCCAAGCTAGCTAAACCCATGACCCAATTTCTAAAGAAGGAAAAGAAGTTTGAGTGGACAAAGGCTTGTGAGCAAAGTTTTCAGGTACTCAAGAACAAGTTGGTGTCAGCACCAGTTTTGACCTTACCGAATATTCATAAGGACTTCGAGGTGTACTGTGATGCTTCCCGGCAAGGACTTGGCTGTGTGTTAATGCAGGAGGGAAAAGTGGTAGCCTATGCATCTCGGCAGTTAAGGGCTCATGAGGGTAATTACCCTACATGACTTGCAGTTAGCCGCAGTGGTTCACGCATTGAAGATCTGGCAGCACTACCTTATCAGTAAACGATGTGAGTTATACACAGACCATAAGAGCCTAAAGTATATCTTCACTCAAGCAGAGCTCAATCTGAGACAGCGTCAATGGTTAGAGTTGATCAAGGATTATAATCTTGGGATTCATTACCATCCAGGCAAGGCCAATGTTGTGGCCGATGCATTAAGCAGAAAGGCATATGCAAACTGCACCTTGTCAGCAGAGGCTCAGACCCGGCTTTAGAAGGGATTTGCCCGTCTTAGTTTGGAACCTAAAAACCAGAGTAACCTCATGGCCTTGGAAATCTAGCCCACCCTGCCCGAGCTAATTAGAGAAGCTCAGAAGATAGATGAGGATATTCAAGAGATAAAGAAGAACATGAGGAGAGGCAAGGCCCCAGATTTCAGTGAGGACGAGCATGGAGTTGTCTGCATCGGGAGTCGTATTTGTGTACCAAACAACAAGGAAATCAAGGATATGATTCTGAAAGAAGCCCATGACACCCCATACTCCATACACCCCGGTCGTACCAAAATGTAGCAAGACCTCAGGGAGAAGTATTGGTGGGTTAGCATGAAGAAAGAGATCGCTGAGTACATAGACGCTTGTGACACCTGTCAGAGGGTCAAGGCAGAATATCAGAAACCTGCTGGACTTTTACAACCCTTACCCATTCCCAATTGGAAGTGGGAAGAAATCGGCATGGACTTCATCACCGGATTACCCAAGACCCAGTCCGGATATGACTCCATATGGGTAATAATAGACCATTTGACCAAAGTGGCACATTTCATACCAGTCAAGACTACCTATTCTGGGAGTAAGTTGGCAGAGTTGTACATGTCCCAGATTGTGTGTCTTCATGGAGTTCCCAAAAAAATTGTGTCAGATTGACGGAGCCAGTTTACTTCCCAGTTCTGGCAAAAGCTTCATGAGGAGTTAGGGAGTAGCTAAACTTCAGTACTGCTTATCATCCCCAAACTAATGGACAGACCGAGCGGATTAATCAGGTATTGGAGGATATGTTGAGAGCCTATGCCCTAGATCTTGGGGACAGTTGGGATCGAGCGTTGCCTTATGTAGAGTCCTCCTACAACAATAGTTATCAATCCAGTCTTCAGATGGCACCTTTTGAAGCTTTGTACAGAAGAAAGTGTAGAACACCTCTATTTTGGGACCAACCAGAGACTTCTCAAGACCCCAAGCCCAATCTCCTCCAGGATGCTGAAGAGAAGGTCAGAAAGATCAAGGAAAGACTAAAAATAGCCCAGTCTCGACAGAAGAGCTATGCCGACAATCGTCGACGAGACCTAGCTTTCGCAGTGGGTGATTTTGTGTATCTCAGAGTATCTCCTCTTAGAGGAGTCAAGAGGTTTCAAACTAAGGGAAAGCTTGCACCAAGGTTCGTGGGACCATTCAAGATTTTAAGTCGCAAAGGTGAAGTAGCTTACTAGTTGGAGTTGCCATCAACCATGACCGGGATACATGATGTCTTCCATGTGTCTCAACTAAAGAAGTGCCTTCGAGTGCCCACCGAGCAGGCAGCACTTGAGACCCTTGAGCTTCAAGGAGACCTTTCATAAAGGGAACAGCCAATCAAGATACTTGAGACAGCAGAGCGTCAGACCAGAAGGAAGACCATCCATTTTTGTCGAGTACAATGGAGCAACCATACAGAAGATGAAGCTACGTGGAAAAGAGAGGAGGAATTGAAGGCCAACCATCCCCATCTCTTTTGCTAGCCCGTCCGAATCTCAGGGTCGAGATTCTTTTAAGGGGGGTAGGTTTGTGACATCCCAAAATTTTCCCTTTTATTTAATTCCCCTTTTCTGGAATTTTAAAATCCCCCTTTTATTTTTGTCCTATCTAAAAGAAATGAAGTTTGGGAGAAATTATGATCAAAATAGGTTTAAATAATTTTTATTGAGTTCCTTACATTTTCTAGATTTATAGGAATTTTCTGGGATTTATTTAGATTTTTCCTGCTATTTTCTAGGCCTAAAAATCTTTAATCGGGATTTCAGAAAACCAAAAAGAAATTAATTCCCCCTCCCTCCCCTCCAGCCGCCACGTGGACGGCCGGGATCAGCCCACGCCCCACCGCCATCCCGCCTTCCTTCCCTCCCCGCGCGCCACGTGTTCGGCCCAAATATCGGCCACGCCGCCCACCAGCCCATCTCACCGCCCGCTCCTCCTTTTTCCCATAGCCGTCCGATCACATCGCCCTCATCACGGCCGCTCCCTTCCACTTAAACCCTCATCCCCATCCGCTGCTGTACGATCTCCCCGCCCCGCGATCCCAACTGCTTCCGCTCTCTCTCTTACCCGACCCCACCTGTCGGCGCCACCCCTCTCCCTCTCTCTGGCTGACCGCCCGGGCCCGCGTGTCGGATTCGTCCCCTACCCACGCCGTCTCTCTCCTTGTGCCGCCGCCGCCCACAACCACACCTCCGCCCTAATCGGCCTCCTCCCCTTTTTCTCGCCCGCACGCCGCCCTCTCCCTTCGTGCGCCGCAAGCCCGCACCAACTTCCCCCTTCTTCTCGCACACGAAGCCCACCCTGCCCACGCGCCACTCGGCCACTCCGTGCAACCGCCGCCCACCTCCCAGAAAGCTCCGGCGAGCAATTCCACCACGCCCCTACCCCCTCGACCCTATAAAAGCCCCGCCCGAGCATCACCGTCTCCCACCCCACCTCGCTCCACCTCCCAATTCCCCTCACCGGCCCCGAGTGCCCTTGCCCCCGTGCACCTTCGCCCCGCCGTGCCGCCCTCTCCTCTGGTGAGGAATTGCCGGCGAAGGAGGCCTGCCCGAGCTCCGCCGAGGCCACCTCGAGCTTCCCCATCGCCTTGCGCAGCTCCTCCACCGCTTCCCCGGTCTAGAGCATCGTCGGAGCGTCGCCGCGCCATGGAACCCGAGACCACCGCCTCCCCTCGCCGTCGCCGACCGCCTCCCGGTCACCTGCGGTAACGCTGAGCCCCCTCCCGAGAACCCCGAGTGCTCCTCTCCCTCTTGCGTCGCTCGCCGCCGGTCACCTCGCCGCCGTTCGCCGGTGATGCCACTCAGGCCTGCGTGGCACGCCACCTTGGCGCCGTGTCGGCCCCTCACTGCCCCGTCAGCACCCATCGGTCTCCCCTGCCACCTCAGCCGCCAACCCCTCCTGTGGACCCGGTCTATGGACCAAGGCCCACATGTCAGTCGGCCCAGCCCATGGCTGACGTCAGGCTGACACATTAAATCAGGATTTCCAGTAGAAAATTAATTCGGCCGAAAATAAATCCCAGGGCTGACATCATAAATCCCTTTTTCAGTAGAAAATAATTCTAGAAAATCCTCTTTTTCCATTTTATCTGATTTCAAACTTCGATTGATCCCATTCAAATTTCTAAATTCATAAAAAATTCTCCTATATCCATTTCTAGCCTTAATTTGAATTTTTGAGTTTATTTAAGTTTGATTTGAATTTATTTTGAGTTTGGTGGGTTATTTAAACGTGTAGATTTCGATGATTCCGAAGATTTCCCCGACGATGGATCACACCAGTTTGAAGAGCAAGGCAAGTCACACTCCTTGACCATGTTGTACCCAGTTTGCAACTAAAATTAATTTGCTTTAAATTATATTGCATGCTTAATTTTATTCCATGTATTTTAAATTCAGTTTTTAAGTTCTAGTTATCACCTACTTTAGATTTAATTGATAGAGATTGAACCCTTGACACTTTGTAACCTTAGGAAAAAACTATAGCTGGTTCATTAGAATGGTTAGAGAAATAGTATAGCACATGCTTAGCCCTACATAGATATAATCTAAGATTTGGGACACCCTTTTCACATGAAATGATAACCCTTTTCACATAAAATGTCAAGCTTTTCAAAGCTACTCCTGACTTTGGTGAGTCAGGGAGGTTTATAAAACTATTTCAAAATAAAATATAAAAATCTGGTTTAGACTTAGGTTAATGGTGAGATGGTGGGTGTAGGCATGCTCTGTTGGTTGTAGCCACAGAAGTTGATTGTCGTGCAGAGGGGTATGTGGTTGGGCCTAAGTCAATTAAGGACCAGTCTATGAGCTACTGTTGCTAAGCCCTAGTATACTACCACATGGCTGGTATGGGACAACCTTGGTCAAATAATTTGCGGAGTCCCAATCTAAGTCAAGTTGTAGGTTGACGGTGGGCGTGGTTGGTGCCATGTGGGGTCCCACTTGGGTGAGCGTGGTTGTAGCCATGAGAAGTCTCACTCAGGCTCAAGAGGGGGTCCCGGTTTGGTGGATTCCTTACTGGGGTGAAACCTTAGAGTTGGCTTGGCTAGATTAACGGCGTCGCATTTTAAAGGCCTTGTTATGGTCACTTAGTCGCACGCCTAAGGAAGCATGTATTGGCCAACATTATGAGGAAATCATATCTTGTGGGTAAAGCTGTACAACCTCTGCAGAGTGTATAAACTATCCTGGATAGCCGTGCCCACGGTCACGGGCAAGCTAAGCAAGAGTTTTTCATGGATTAGATTTTGGTTTCATAAAATGTTTTACAAAAACCTTTTGGATAGATGGACAGGTTCCATGTGGGATATTTTTGGATAATGTTGGGCCGAGAGGGATTCCCATGGTTAGGTTAGTGTATGGTCGGAGGCTGCACTAACAATATTAATTTCGTCTATCTTATTGTTTTAATTATCGTATTAAATTCAGCATTTTAATCTATTTACTGTATTCTTTTAATGCTGTTTTTCGCACAAATAACCCTATATGCCTTCCTTTGTGGCCATTATCATTATATTGCATTTTTCGTGTGACTTGCGGAGTACAAGTTTGTACTCACCTTGCTATATCATCACAGAGGAGGACATCTACGACTACGGTGAGGACTAGGACGAGTAGAACGTGTCTTGCAGTTATTTGCCTGTGGGCAGGCAGTTGGGCTTCGCTAGTTATCAATTTATTCCGCTGTTTATTTCCTTTATTTGGTTCATCAATGTAAGACTTGGCCATAAGGCCATACTCATTTGCTTAATATATTTGGTCATTTGTGTTCGATATGTATCTTTGTTTTACTGTGTGCACTAGCTATTCCTGGACTAGTGCGATTTACACAGAGGGTTTTCGGAGTCATTGCTTCGGGATCTGACAAATAGTACCAAGAAGGAGAGAGAAAAAAGGAAGGGAAAAGGCAAAAAGAGAAGATGGAAAGGAAGGAAAAGAAAATATGGGCCAATAAAAATTATGTTTGACCCAACAAAATAGAATGGATATTTTTCTGGAGGTTGGATATTTTCAAAATTTAAGGACTTTCATAATTCTAGAAGTTGAGATAAATTAAATTGAGCTCCAATAAATAGCAAATAAACTCCAAAAAAATCAAAGAAAACATAGAAAATTCCTTGCAACATAAGAAATTCAAATAAAATTGGTCTTCATTTAATTGATGTTTATTTTATTCATATTAAATTTTCTAAATTTTAAACAATTCACATTAAGCTTTTATTGATTTAAGAAAAATCCAAATAGTTATTTTTATTTTTCAAACTTCAAAAAGCATTAAAAATTAAAATGTTACAAATTATCGGCTCCCTAGATTGCACAAGAAGGTAGACAAGGCTTCCTGTACTTCTTAGCCTCCATATATAATATAGCATGTACAAATCCTTGTAGCCATATCATGTCACACAATTCCTCAAGAATCTAAGGCTTAATTGGAGGGCTAATTTGAAGAAAATTGCTCTGGCACGGCTAGAAATGGCTTGAATGTCCAAATGAGTCCGAGAAACTCGACAATGACCAAAAGGAAGAACACAATTTGGTCACCTGCATACCAAAAAGAGTTAACAAAAAATTATAAAGAAAAGATCAAATGGATTGCAAAAATAAGAAATTTTCACCACAATGCCATTTAGGTTATGTTATCCACTGCTGGATGCAGTGTTTAGGGAATGGGTGAAGTGTGAATAATATAAGGCATAGGCATGAATTTTGGAACAAGCCAGACAATGGGTGGTGGTGTCTAAACTTTAACCATATTTTAAAAAATTAATAATTGTTTTATTTTTAGAGGGATAATATTATTTTTTAAATGTAAATTTATTGCATTTTACATTTCAAAATTGTGGTCAGCTCAACCTACCCTCCCTCCAAGCAAACGAAGTTTTTTTAGTTACATCTACATAACAGTATTGCTGCACATTTACCTGGAAAGAAGAAAACATGTTGGCGCTTTTGTGCCCATGAAAACCTGCATTAACAGATGAGCATTATATCAACAAGACCCTTGACATGAATCAATGCAATGGTTGCATTATTTATGTGGCAAGTTAATCTTTACCAACTGTTCAATTAAAAAACTATCCAATATTTGCCAAGTAATAAAATTCCTATCATCAGTAAGTACATTTTCATATCTAGATCAACTTTTTTGATAAAAATGCAAATTATTTTAAACAGCCCCAAATTAATAGATACATTTTAGAACTTCAGTAATTGTCAAAGGGGACATATTTAGTGCACACTCTTGTTTGGAAGGAAAACTTCATGTCATCTTGAAATTCTAAAAATAGAATTGAAGCTTTTGTTCCTAGCAATATAAATACTAGCAAAAAAATTGTACTTACACAATGCCAGCTCCTACTGGAGCAACTGCCTTGAAAAAGGACATTAAAGTGGTGGCTATGCCATTTGCAGTTGCTCTTTGATCTTGAGGCTAGTAATTCCATTAGGGGAGGGGTGTTAAATAGAAGTTTTTGTATGAAAAGCTGAAGTAATTGAACAAGAATACAAAGGCACATACCACAGAATTATTCTGAAGAATGAAAGAGCATGTAACAATGGTGATCTAATAAGCATGTGACAATGAACTATGTTAGTAAGATATTGATCAATACCCATATTTTATTTATATGCTTCCTCTAGGATATGAAAAAGAATGAATATAACATCCAACTATAGTAATCTTGTGAGAAACTCACAAGGTGGACCCATAAATTAAACATTTCCTCTCTATTTCTATAGGCCTTGTTGATATTCTAATATCGATCTTATGTAGAATTTGTTTGGATTTGGGGAAGTTCTATGAGACCCGGTGTAGTCACATGTAGAATAAAAACAAGGGAATTTTTATACAGGTTCGAGCCTTCTTCTTGTTTTGACGTTAACCTTTATATAGCTAGTGAAGCAACGACCGTTGTCTCATGTTAGAAGATGCCTTAACACTTTGAATGATAACCACCTAACAGGAATTATTGTTACAGAGACATGGAGGCCGTTCATCGTGTGACAGTTGTTGTCAGAAAGAGATCATGTGCGGTTAGTGGATAAACGCACGTTCTAACCGCCTTGTTAGATGAACCGATGATGCAGTTATTGGTTGTAGACAAGTTGGTTGAAGATATATTAGTCACAGTAAGACTTACGGCTATGTGGTCGTAGAAGGAGTTACGACGAAGGGGTAGTCGCAGTAAGACTTATGAATATGTGGTTGTAGAAGAACTTACGACCAATGGGTAGTCGCAGTAAAATATACGACTATGTGGTCGTAGAAAGACTTATGACCAAGGGATAGTCACAGAAAAACTTACAACTATGTAGTCATAGAAGAGCATACGTCCATGCAGTTGTAGAAGAGCTTACAACTATGTGGTCATAGAAGAGCTTACGACCATCCTATAAGACTTACCCCTTATCGATAAGGGATATATTCAAGGAGTATAATGATATAATATTTTGAGGATTATTCCATCCTCATCATCTAGCCCCCCAACTTGAAGTGAAAATAACTTATTCGACCAAGTGTGGTCATGGATAAAATGTGGTCGAAAGTAAAGCCCTTCTCAACCTTTATCGACCAGTAATTGGCTTAGTCAATTCGATAATTTTGCTTGAGTTGTGAAGATAGATAAATATCAGACAAAGGAAGTGCAATCGATTTCTTCCAATCTATCTATCAACTCAGTTCCCAAGTCAATTAATCGATGTATTAGTTATAAAGACTTATCGGGAGGAAACTTCTAGTCACTTTCTTCCCCATCTGCTCTAATTTGCTCAAGCTTTCTACCTCCAACTAATCTCTGTATTCCTCCTCAATCTTGCACAAATCCATTCTAATCACCTGAAAAAATGACGAAGTCTACATCAACCTGGGCGGTGTCAGAGATAGATAATGCTAAACTAAAGGCATTGGAGGTTGCAAAGAAGATCCCACCGCAGTGATTCATTAGATGGATCGAAGCCTCTGCGCAACATTGGCCATCGAGACAAATTGGAGAGATTCTGGTGTTCTAGGCCTACTGTGAGTGTGGCCTCTGTCTTCTTGCCCATCCCTTTCTTATGACTGTTCTGGTGTACATCAAGATTGAATTGGTGAACTTGGTTCCCAATTCAATCACAATTCTCAGTATCTTCATATACTTATGTGAAGCATACTTGGGTATCCGGGCAGACCTTGAGCTTTTTTGGTTTTATTACGAGATGAACTGGAAAACGGGAATCATTGGGAGCTATATATGGTTTGAAGCTCCATGACGGTAACACAGAGCTCTACATCCCGATATTTACAAGGTCTTCATGGCCGGGGTGGAAGAAGAGATGGTTTTACTAGGAGTTGACCAGAGAACACGGCCTTTCTTTCATCGGGAAGGCCGTCGAGAAGAAAAGTGTTTGGAACTCGGCTCCCAAAGACCTCTTGAGAATAGCCCCTACATCTCAGCCATCAAGGAGCAAAGAGGCAAGGGGCTTACAGGCTGGCATGTGGTGAAGGACTTCATCACACGCCATATTAGTCTTCTGAAGTTTTGAGCACATCCTATGTGGATGTACTCAGGAGTCTCGGATCCAACCTGGGACTATGAGAACGATAGGTGATACTTGTACTCGTATTCATAACAAGATTACATTTTTTGAGTACTATTTATCGACTACCATGTTTATATATTCAGACCTTGATTTCGAGGAAATCAGTTCCCGGGTCAAGGCAAACTATGAGAAGGCTTCATCGCTTGAGGTGGAAGCTCCTCATATTCTAGCGGATGTTTCTGTCAAAGAAAAAGAGGAACGCTTAGAGGTAATCATAAGATCAACTTTATCTTTAAGACTACTTAGTCGTAGAGCATGACCAACTGGTATTTTCCTCTTCTGCAGAGCATAGATATGAACCTTCATCAATACAACTAAGGGGTCGAATTGATGGTGGTTGGAGGAGAAGTGGAAAAGGTGAAGGCTCCTCCGGCCAAGAGGCGTCAACTGGTTAAAACAATCAACAAGGACAAAGGGAGCACAGGTGCTGATGTCCCCCTTGCCATTCTTCCTCCGGCTACCTCGAGCGCACCTATTCAACAATTCATTGTGAACATAAGAGCCGCAAGTGAAATAGGGGTGGCCGTGATGAAGCAATCGACTCCAAAGATCAAGGTACCCTTCTATTATGGCATCGAAACAGAGTCAGTTGGCCCTTCCCAAGGTTTTATCAAGCATCTTGAAAAGGAAAACTTGAAGAGTTTTGTGTCTTTTATGAAGGAGACTACCGCGTCGGTAGAACCTATGATCGAAAAGGAGGTTGTCCCGATGATTGAAACTAGTTTCAACCAGTAGGAGGGACAAGAGAGAGAAAAGACAGCAACTCCTACTGTAGACCTTCAACCAGACGTGGTTGAAGAAGTCCCCATTCCTCCGCAACCAGACGTGGTTGTGGGAAATAAGCCAAAGGAACCACTCTTTGGGAGGGTTTCTTCTAAGTTCACACTAAAAGCAATGACACCAAGGTATAAAAATATGAGTACGTATACTACATTTTACCTTTGTCTTTTCAAATGTCCTTTGTCTTTTCAAATGTTGACTCACTTCTTATGATTGTAGTTTGGCCTCTCCATCATTTAAGGATGCTTCTCCTGTGAAGCCCCCTGCGGCTCTGCTCGCAATCAAAAGAATGGCAGAGAAGGTGGTCGAGGAAACGACCATTGCGGCAACAGAGGCTACAACCAAAACTGCAAAGACTATGACCACTAAAGTGGTCGTAGAGAAGAAGGTGCCGGAGGAGAAGAAGAAGAGGAAGATCAACCTAGCTTCTTCTCTTCATTTTATAATCCTCACTTTGTGGTAGCATCTTCTTCTAGTCAAGCTCCGAACCATGTCCTACACCACAAAGATCTTCCAAATAAGGGGTACATCTTCGACGATGAACGTCTGGAGAAGGTGTGGTGGAACAATGTCGAAGAGCTTGACTAGCTCAGAGATTCTGGGCGAGTGCTCGGAAATTTTGCTCATAGGAGTATGAATGTGAGTATTGACAACTCGAATGTTCATACTTTGTTTATTCTTATTTCTCACTGTCTTTCTTTATCCAGAGAGCTTATGCTCCTACGACAAGAGAATATTGAGCTCTCCAAGAAAGCAGCGGCATCGTAAGTCACTTGACTTATGTAGTCGAATTCCGTCTTGACCACATAACTAGAATTTCATGTTTGCTTTTAACCTTTATAGGTCTAGGCAAGACACAGAGTTCTTGGCTGTTGCGCTTGAGAACGAGAAGGCTAATACACTGAGGCTGAAGGAAGAAAATGCTAATTTATCTATAAGCCTCGTAAAAGCCAACTCAGCTACCAAAACCTTGGAGGAGAAAATAAATAGTTAGCCCTGAAGCTTAAGTCTGTTTATCTATGCATCTTTCTGGCCTTTCTTTCATCTTTCTTTTTTTAACAGAAATAGAGATTGAATTGAGTAGGCTGCTTACTGAGGTTGTGGAGAAAACCAAAGTGATCTAAGAGCTTACTCGTATCAACAAAGAAAAAGACAAGAGAATAAAACCCCTTGATAATTAGCTATCAGGTAAGAAAAACATTACCTTTGACCAGTTACTTCAACTAGTTTTTGAAACAAGTCTTATAAGACTTACAACTATATGGTTGTAGAAAGATTTATGACCAAGGGATAGTTGCAGTAAGGCTTACACTTATGTGGTCATAGAAGGAATTACGACCATGTAGACGTAAGAGAGCCTACGATTGTAATAAGTATTGCCTTGTCCAACTTTAATTCTTTTGCATAATCTATGGTTGAAATGAAGCATCTTTCTGAAGTAATGACTCGTAGTGAAGAAGAAGCGAAGTTAATGAAATCAAGCCTTCAAGACCGAGGTATTCTTCTAAACAATCTACTTGGTGAGTTTAGTGTAGAAAAGATTATTCCCTCTGAGGAAACTATGTCCACTCACGTGAGTACGATTGTACTACAAGCCAAAACTCCAAAAAAGCATTTTGCCACTTTGAGGGCTGATCAAGTGGGGTTGATTAGGGATGTAGTTAGGGGCACTGTGAACTATACCTTGGCAAAGCTCAAGGCATGTGACCGGAACTGTAACTTACATCCCATCCAGCACGACTTCACCTGCTCTTTAGATGAGGCGTCTCGCCTGATCGATGAGGTAGAGCCAATTGGATGCAAGGTGGTCGAAGAAATGGAACTTAGCTCCTCTTCTCCTCTAGAGTAGAGTAGTTTTTTTAAACACAAACAATTTTGTAAAAGCTTACCTTTGGATGTTGAAGAAACTTCTTTCTTTTCCTTCATTTTGTCTCATTGAGCAATTAGTACTCGTTGTAGTAAGACTTATGACTATGTGGTCTAGAAGGACTTACGACCAAGGGGTAGTCGCAGTAAGACTTACGACTATATGGTCATGGAAGGATTTACGACCAAGGAGTAGTCGCAGTAAGACTTACTACTATGTGGTCATAGAAGGACTTACGTCCATACGGTCGTAGAAGAGCTTACGACCATATGGTTGTAGACGAGCTTACGTCCATCCTGTGGGACTTACCTCTTATCGATAAGGGATATATTCAAAGAATATAATAACGTAATAATTTGAGGATTTTTCCATCCTCATCAGGCCTCATTTGCAATTTCTTGTGTTTAGTAGTTAGTATAGCATAGTTATTGAAGTTTTAGAGTTCCTTCAAAAAATATTAAAATATTAGAAATAAAGAAATTTATTTTGTACAAAATTCAAACCTTGAAATTGGAAACTTTTTTTGTTGTAATGCAAAAAGAAACAAAACAAATATCTATTGGAATACTTATAAATGTTTCAAGCATGTTGAATATAAATGTAGGTTCTGAGGGTACTCACAGCAACATTATATTTAAGAATTGATGCAATATTTATTACTATTGAAAGCCAAGGTCTTGAGAGGTGTGTCATAGGTGGATAAGTAAAAAGAAGCACCATAGATAGAATCTGCAAAGTTTAATCACAATACATAAAGTTTATGAAATAATAGTAAATTTAATTGAAAAATCATGGAAACTTGAAGTCTTGAACTCACTGCCACAACACGGGAAGTATTGATTAGTCCAAGAACTTTCACAATATGAGGATAAAAAAATGTTTGATACAAAAGACTGCTAGCACCTATAAAGAGGAAAATAGGAGAATAAAACATTAAAGACAATTGTTATTGCGATACATAATTAGAAAAGTTGAATGAAAGGCACAGTTTCTAATAGAGTTAACTCTCAAGAACTTTATATGTGTCATAGTAAGGCATTTTGGAATTTACTGCCACATTTGCATAGTTTTATTTTATCCTAGAGTTTGCATTAGGTAGAAACACACTCAACTTGCCTGTAATTGCAAGTACTTGACCAACATCCTCAGATGAGAAACTTAGTCCGCCATACTTTTTGTCACTCTCAGACCATAGAGAAAATATCTAAAAAGTGATTTGAAACATTAGAGATAGTTTAATAGAAGCTAAACATTCTCTGAATACATATTTGATATTCTCGTATCCATACAAAGTGGTAATCTAGATGAAGTGACTAAATGCAATCATGATAAGAAAAAGGAATACTAAGATAAATTGAGAAAAATGTGTAGACATAACTAATTTGGTGTGATTTGTCCTTTGGCTTAATCAATCCAATGATGATAATGATTAATAATTCAAGTAAACACAAACTATAAATATCTATTATTATTGATTGCACTTGATGCAACAAAATAGCAAACTTTTTGAAGATTTTACAGATTTAGGCAACCCAAACGTACTTTTTTAACAAAAAAGGTACATTTTACAACCTTGAGCTATGGTATGAATTTGAATTTAAGCCCACAACTCCAAAACTATTTAAAACACAACCCTTAACTATCAAAACCGTCTAAAGCACAATAGTCCACCCACTTAAAGGTGGTTTTGTCCCGATGTGACGTCCACATGGATCCAACAATAGACAACTCAGTGTTCTTCGCTGACGTGGTAGCTCACTTAGTAGAATTGACAAATAAATTAAAAATAAGATAGTAAAGCCCACCGATAAGCCACTATCTCTCTCTCCACTTCTTTTTCTTCTCTCTCTTCCCCATTGCAATGGCTACCTTCGATGCTACATTTTCATCACTAATGGAAACCAAGCTGCAGCCCTACCGCTCTCAGTGCCCGCATCAAGCTGGTGGACAAGCAAGCCTAACCTGCCACCTCCTACTGCAACTCCAACCCTAGCTTGCTTGCATGCCATGCAGCCCCTCCGATGCACAACAGAGAGCTGCCTTACCCCAACTATGGAAGTCATCAGACAGCACTACCATCGGCACTTGCTCCAAATCAATGCGCCTTCACCTCCTCTACCCAAAGTCATCAATTTTTCTGTTGACCACCATTGCAGAACTCTACCGCCAAGCCAAAATTCATCACACCCACTCCATCTTGATTTGAGCCAACCATGCCATTTTGTGCTCCAGGGATCACAATTTTGAGCCGAATTTCATGAAATTTGTTAAAATTTGATTATCTCAATCCACCTCGAAGAAAGCCCAATCCAGTTAAAAATTTTGGCCCATTTTCAATTTTCTTAGTCCAACGGCCCCAACCCACCCTTGTCACAATTGCCAGAGCACAAGATGGTGAGACTGCTTCCTTCGCGACCGAAAGTAGCGACTAGGTTTTCCTGGTCCCCTTCGACGGCAGCACGCTCATGCGCTAGCTTTGCCTCCTCATTGCCAAGGCTGTCCATGAGCTCGTCCTCATCACCAAGGCTGTCCATGCGCTCGTCCTCGTCAACTTCCCCAACTGGCCCCTCAATGTCAACTTCCTCGCCAAGGTCCTCCGCGTCGCCTACCTTTGCCGCCTCTACCTCGGCCTTTGGGTGGCTATGGGCCACAAGCGGTGGGAGGGGTAGGCTACCTCGACTAGGGAGGGGAGGCGATGCCAGCTACGGGAGGAGGAGGTGGCGCTGGCTACAGGAGGAGCGACAGCATCGGCTGTGGGAGGGGAGGCAGCACAAGCTGCGGGAGGCAGAGGCGGCATCGGCTGTGGGAGGGGGAGGCGACATAGGCCAGTTCGGAATAAAATTATACGAATTTCATGGATTTTTCTTGAATTCAAATGGTATGTTCGAATATTTCAACTGAAATTCTCTAAAAATCCAAAATTTTTGAAATTTTAAATTCCGGATTTCTTGGAGGGGTCCGAAATTTTTCTAAACCAAAAATGTTTTCCTAGTGTGCTCTACTCAAATACCACCCACCAGAACCACCTCACCTCAGGCCCATCATCCGTCGTAAATTCACCGGAGGGTGCACCCTGTGCCATTGCTACCATGCAGCTTTAGATGTTGGAGTGGAGAAGGCAGGTGAGCTGGTTGGTGGCGAAGGAGACCTGCCATGGCAGTGTTGGATGTGGCAGCGAGGACGGCGACCACGGTGTGGAGGCTGGAGGCTCAACGGGTGGAGGGCAGAGAGGGGAGGGGAGGGAAGGAGAGGGAGACGAGATCGTGAGTGGGACAGAGGAGGGAGGGAAGGAGAAGGCACCTCGTTGAGGTTGATGTCAAGGTGCAGCGGGCGATCCAAGGGGAATGTAATCAAAGAGAGAGGGAGGGGAGGAGGAAGAAGAAGAGGAAGAGGAAAATGGACTTTTTCCTTTTTTTAATTGGTCTCAGCTTTTGTACTGCATCTACCAAAGAAATATGGACATTTAGTCACTAGTTCATCAATGCTTGTGTTTTCTATTAGATAGTGCATACTAGATTATTTCAATTGAAAACTTATATATTTTTAAAGCAACACTATAGCTCTTATTGTTAAAAAAAATAGTTAAAAACATACCTCTGTATATGCTGTATCTTCAAAGCAGACAATACAGTAGAGAACTATAGATGACATCAATGGCCAATTTTTAAACAGGTTCTTGTTCGTAGTTGAACTAGTATGTTGCTCAATAAGCTCTTCAGAATCAGCCAAATGTGGAAACAAAGATTCAATTGCTTGATCTTCCTTTTTGTCAGCTTTGTGCTTATGCAGTGTCTCCTGAAATTTTATGTTACACATTTTTTAAAAAATAAATCAAACAAGTTACCAGTCATGCTATAACTAGCTGACGAGAACACAAAAGTATGTGGCAAACCATACTAATAATTCAAATAGTAGTATCATAAAAAAAAAGAGAACAATAGTGCCAAAGTACAAAAGAAGTTTAATAGATGTCATGTTCTAACAGTCACTTCCATAAGTGACGCATTTGATCACTTAAGGATTCTTAATAGCTCTTGTTAATTAAACATTCAATGTGGTATTTAATAAGTAGTAAAAAATGCTATTTGATAGAAACACAAAAACATAGATCATTGTACATCACATTGAATATTAATTAATAAAAATAGCATTGATAAGCTGCACATACCGGGAGCCATGTGCAGCTTATGAGGATGACAAAGCAGAAGACCGATATGCATAAACAAGGTAAGAAATATGGGAACCTAAAAAAATTTAAAAATAAGTAAGTTGAAGCGACTTATCTGGAACAATTGTATCCATAAGTAACACGACATACCTTCTGAATAGTGAGTTCACAGGAAATAATTTTGGATATTTTTCCGCTGGCTATCAAACCAAATGAAACAATCATAATAATTTTAGTGCATAAATGAATACAAAACTCCTACTTTTCAATTTTTTTGATACCTGTGCAAGATATCCACCAATAGCTGGCCCAATAATAAGGCCTATTGCCCATGATGAAGTAACCTAATCATATAAAAAAATGTCATAACCTGAACTATTGCATTAGATAATTGTAAAAAATATATTTCTACAAAATTTGCAATTTTACAAGTGACAGTCCAATAGCTTGATGCTCAGGTCGAGAAACTTCAATAGCGTAAGCCTGTAAAGATCAATTGCTAAGTCACTAAATTTAACATGCTTGAAGACCCAATAGAACTTTAAATCACTCAATCATCATACTGTTATTGGGCCGATTAAACCATTTAAAGATCCAATAAGAAAGCGTGTAGTTATTGCCATCCAGTAGTGTGTACTTAGTCCGAACAAAGTATTGAATACAAGCCTGAGATATTAACAAAACAATGAATCAAATATAGGTCATAAAGAGTAGGCAATTCAATCTACTTGTTTCAATCTTATGTAATCAGAGAAGAAAGTACTAACACAGAGGAAAGTCCAAACACAATAACTGGCTTCCTACCGATACGATCTGCTACCATCCCCCAAATAGTGGAAGTTAAAGCTCTACCAAGCATATATGAAGCACCTACAATGATTGAGAATATGACATTGATTCTAGATAAGTAGTACAAACCATTGGTTATTATTTGTAAAAAATGGTAACACATTCTAATAATTTGAAACTAAACACATTCTAATCATTTGGAAGGTTCTTACCTAGAAAACCTGCATAAAATCCAATGTCTTCTACTGTTTTGGCAATATGCAAGTCTCTTATCTGTTGTTGAGAAGAGGATTATACAATATTTAGCAAATCTTGTATATGGTTACAGAAAAAGAATTGTACTACACTTTATAATCAATTTCAATACAAGAGTACTAAACAACCATGCTACAAATACAATTGTTATTATTGATGAGTGGTCATACTATATGACCGACTTGGATGACTAACTAGCTAACAACATGACACACAGATTTGTAATGCACATATAAGCCACATGCATAGTTAAGAGGAAAACTAGACTATATATAGTTTAAAGATTCAACTGATTGATGATGAAAATGTTATTGCTACCTGTGTAGACTTCAACCATTAGCTGGTATATTGGAATGTTTTGCTATATGGTTGATTACCACAACTTCTTTGCACAATGGAATTATGCAAGGTGCATATTGCAATAGCTAGATATCAAAGCACCTAATTTCATTGTGAACTTAATACTATGTGCAGGACATTGTTGATTCTATTAGTCTTTTAAATTGAGATGTACATACCATGAAATATAAGAAGGGAAATAGCAATGATATTGGCAAACCTAGAATGACAAAGAAAAAATATTAGAAATCCATCTTCACAATACTCAACAAATATACACATAGATGGAACCTGACAACATACAAAAAAGATATTAAGAAGAGTAAAAGAAACAAAGGACAATAATACCTTATTCATTGAAAACTAAGGACAATAATACCATATTGATGGTTCAATTAGGACCGGGACATCGTCATGTAAGCTTCCATCACAAATATTAAAGTCAATGATGTAGCACTAAGAAAAGTGCTCTTACACATCCATTCATATAGTACACCGGGCTATCTTTGCTTGGGTCCATATTGGGCCAAATCATTTTGATGGTTGTTAGATGATGTGGTTAGGTTTAGAATATTTATGATGATAAATAATTGACTATTTTACTTATCGATGTTACTTGAGGCATGTGGTATGTGTGGACTCATATCGGTTAAGTTAGAAAGAATTTGTGCCGGGAAAGATGTTGATTTGGTCTTTGCATGTGCAGAGGTAACTCAGACGTGATCATGGTCTATGGCGAGGACCGGGAGATGGCTTGGTGCAAAGTCATGGTCTAGAGGGTCAAGGATGCTGGAGGAGACGGTCGTGCTCGAGTTGGGGCGTGTGGAGATCAAAGATAGATGATGCGTATTGGAGCTACGGATGTGCGATCCAGAGGCTACGACATGTGACAATTTTGGAGAGTCCAAAATTGGGTAGTGTGAAAAACCTATGTTACGTAAGGGTTTCGGGTCCCTTATTTGGAATTAGAAAAGAACTTATGGTCTTAGAGATAAGATCATGGTTTAGGCCCTAGACTATAAATAGAAATAGGGTTAGATGCTAACTTTGGGGCTTGAGAGATGCAATTTTTGTGCTAGGGTTTGAGGGTACCATGAGCGTACTTTGTAGCCACAAATAAGATCCAGCAATAAAAATTAGATCTATTCCGAGGAAAAAATACATCGGCGACGCGTGTTGCTTCGCATGGTGAGGCGATGAATTAGCCTCGGCGACGCTCGGCCATGGAATTTTTATTCGGCACATCCACGCATCGTGGCATGCTTTTTCTCTAGCTGATGTCATCTGCGTGCCCGCATGAGGCATCAATAGTAATGCGAGGTAAGAGAGAACAGTGTTTTCCTTTCTCAGCACCGTCATTTTCATCACTTAAAAGGTACTACATGGTGCACAGGACTAGAACATTAATTTTCAATTATAGCGACATCTTCAATTTGTCTTTAATCGTGTGAACCGGCCAAAAGTGAGAGGTTGGATTTTCTTATTATTTTGCTACAGTAACAAGGCCAACCAGCAAAGCAACATGCCAATTTTTTTACTAATTGCTACAGTATCAAACAGTGATCTACTATAGTAAAAACCTGTAGCTACAGTACCGAGAGAGAAAGATTTTTCGCTTTTTCTTTTCCAGTTTTGCTGTCTTTTGTTTTCGTGTTTTTTGTTGTATGACAGGTTGGATAATCATGAGATAGCAGATTGTGAGAAAAACTTTTCGCTGCAAATTACAATCATTCACCCCCTCTGATTGCCATCAACGATCCTATAAGTGATATCAGAGCGGGTTGCAATGGCAAATAGTGAGGAGCTCAACAATGATGATCTTTATAGTGATCGTGATGAGGTAAAACCTTCTTATACAGATTTATCTCGTGTTGTGCTTAGGTTGACAGAGGAGCTCAAAAAGTATAAAAGGAAAATTAAAAATCATGGTCATATTATTGAAAGCTTAAATTCTGAAATTAATAGACTTAGAGTTTCTATTCCTGATGATGAATTATATGAATCTTGTTAAGTTTTATATTCTGAGTTAGAGTCTGCTAGAACAATTAATACATCAAACTTGGTTTAACTTAGTGATGCTAGGTTCGTTTATTCTACTTATTATATGTTTGTAAAAGATGTGCAGATGTAGAGAAAGCGATGAAGAATAAAAAGTGTGCTTCCCTTTCCCTCCTCTAGTTCATTGGAGAAGAAGAGAGAAGAAAAGAGTAGAAAGTAGAAAGCAAGGTCGAGGAGGAAACGCCCAGTCTCTTGAAATAACCTTATCACGGAGTCGTAGAAGTAACTGGTAAAAAGCACGTGCAAAAGATATACCTCCAAGTCTAATGCAATCGAGATCATCCCTCAGAATAGATGTTTCGATGTATGGCCAGTTCTTTCTTGATGGGAGTTGCCTATTCTCTAGCTCGAAGAACGACTAGTAACTAGTATCAAGTAAACAGGATCGGTGTTACTATTCAGGAATTAAGCAGCCAAGGAATTGAACATCCTCGTTCTGCTACTAATGATCAACGCAAACCATCAGTCCAGGAACATCCTCTAGTAAGCCAATTCCGCCTTAATTAATGAGCTAAACTGAGAGATCAATCCTTTCAAGGACCAAAAGAAAAGAACTCAAATGTGCGCTGCTTCACATCACCTGACATATATAAGTTTTAGCTCGAGGAAAACACCAAATAGCAGAACTGCAGAGGCGCAGAAACTAGTCCAAACGCGATGACGTAGAGAGGAAATTAAGCAGCAGAAAGTCAGAAATTAAGCTGTATTTAGAGAAGACGTACATGCGACGAGGATGATGATCCAGATGTGGAAGAATTGCATGTAGGGGATGCCGGGGTTGAGCGCCTTCCTCCGGTCGACGGCGCACCCGGGGCAGCCCTCATGGTACACCACCTTTTCCTCCAGCAACGGCGCAGCTGCCTCAGCCTCACCGCCGGCCATCCTTTCTCGATCTTCTGGAGTTGTGAGTTGTGCTGTTCAGTGTCGTCGAACACCCTGCAGACAGCACATTTATATGGTGGCTCAAGTTGTACAACACAAATCCTAAAACTGGAGTACCTAAACTTTTGTAAGCACTCTGTGTTTTGCTCTAATTACTGGTATGCATCGTATTCTGTCACTAATCCACCTGCGTAGCATCTTACTAGTCTCAGTGTCTTTTCATAATAACTAGCGAAATTTTCTATGCAACCGCGTGGCTCAATTTGCAACATATTATATTTATTATAAAACTCTATTTTTTAAAAAATATAGTTGTATTTGTTAAATAATTATAATATATATATATATATATATATATATATATATATATATATATATATATATATATATATATATATATATATATATATATATATATATATATATATATATATATATATATATATATATATATATATATATATATAAGATTAATCTGCTCAATTATAATCTGACCCCACCAATGGTGTATCTTATTTTTCTCTCAATTTGTGAGAGAATTTCTAGCAAAATTTGCTTTTTTATTTGAATTAGTGTGTGATTTTCTAGGCCTCTAAAGCAAAGATATTTTGAATATCACTAGTTGTTTGTAGATATATAGATAGTACCACTCCAGTATAAGAGTAGGTAGTAAAAACAAGGAAAAAATTTATTTTTGATCTTTAACTATGCCCTGAGTCTGAATTTCAATCCGCAACTCTAAATCCATCTAAAACACAACTTGCAACTATCAATACTAGGCCACACGGCCGTTTGCCCCAAATCCAATCCAGTTTTGATCCCACGTGTCGGTGGTTTTGACTTGTGGACGTTGATGTGTTACTGACTTTGCAAATCAAACATAAAAAAGAGTAAAATGCATAGAAGATTGTTTAACTTACTCCGGTGTATCATCTAGTTTAGAAAACTTTTAAAGTACAGATCTAGGTCACTGATATGACATAAATGAGTCATTAGTCTATCCTAGCTTTTCATGTTGGCATAGTTCGTATGCATGACATGATACATAGGATTTAAAGCAGTTGGTAGAAAATTAGCAGAAAATTTTTGTGCTATTTTTTCCTTTAGCCCTACCCATATGCCCTTACTAGAACCAGGCCTCATTCTATATCATCTCATTACATTTTGTTTGACTCTAGGCAACCCGTGAGAGCAGATCATGGTTCATGTATCGTAAGTTCATTAGCTAAAGCGTGATGAGTGCCGCGAGGTAACATCCCAAAATTCTCAAAACTAGTATAATTATTTGTAAAATAATCATTTATGCATTTTGGGCTTTTTCAAATTTTCTAGCATTTATTTAAAATGTTTTCTTAATTTTTAGCAGTCAAAATGAATTTCTGATATTAATTAAAACTTCACCAGAGACTAGAAATATTTTAATTGGGTTCTAAATATAATAAAGCACAAAAATTTTCATAATTTTTGAAGTTGGGTTACTAATTTTAAAATTTCAAATTTAATTTCTGCAATTAGTCAATTTAAAAACTATTTTTGTTAGCAAGCCAAATCAATTATTGTTGGCCCAACGGAACGCCACCTTGACCTAGCCTCGTGTCACCTTGCCCTTATCCCTTTCTCCCTCCCTCTCCCTCTCTCTCTCTCTAATGTGCCCGGCCCACGCGTCAAGTGGCTTCTTCCACCTCACGCCCCCTCCTTCGCCACAATGGCCGCATTGGCTTGTTTGTGCTGAGAGCCGCTCCTCCGCCATCCTCACTATCTAGTGGACCTTCAAGGCCTGTGCTGTAGGACCCGGCTTTCACCTCACCGTCCCTGGCTCGCCACTCGTACCTATCCAATGTCCGTCATGCGTTGCCAATGTCATCACCCTGATTTTTGTAATGAATGGTTCTTCGCATTTTCTTAGATGCGATGCCTAAATCAAAGCACATAATTTTTACCTATATCTCAGAGCATATAATCCATATTAGTCATTGGCCTAGGGTGGTTTTTCACCATCACCCCAACACCTACCCCGACATTCAGGCCATCATCCTCATAGTCATTGGTCGGGCAAGACTCACCTTCGCCCGACACTCTATGTCGCTAAATATATGTGATGAGTTTATCCTTTATGGCCCTGGGTCCAATTGAAACCTCGCCTGGTTTCCATTTTAGATAAATCTACATATCTATTGTAGAGTGCATAATAACTCTGACAGAGTTACTGATCCTACCCGTTCTCAATGAAACAATGGTTGATATGACTAATAAGGTCTATTACATTAGTGAAGTTTGTAAGTCCTCATATTTTATCCCTATACACAGGGTCCTAGCCTTTCCCTTTATCACCTTTCCAAGGCAACCTCTGCTCATCATTTACTTTATACTGCAAGTCAACTTCTCCATCGGTTGAGTCTGCCATTCCTATTTCATTTCTTTCACATATCATTTATCCAGATTAAATAGAATTTCATTTGATGCTGGGTGATTATACTTTACTAGGTAAACACTTTTGTTTTAATTAAAAATAATTTAATCACATGTTTAAATGTATGCTTTCCTACAAGTTGGTAGTAAGTCTCAGTTTCAGGTGTGTTCTCATGTGATTCGCTAGATCAATTTAGACGTTTACTAAATTTATTAATAAATGATATTTTATGCCACCGCTTTCCACTAGTTTACAATGAAAAATATTTCAGTTTAATATCTATGATTAGGTATTATCTGAGTTTTGCAAGTTAAATACTACCTAATTAATCATGTGTGCAGTTATACGGGTACAGGGGTACTAAAAACTATATAAATACACGTCTCTCCCTAATTCCTCTCCTCTCCTCATTCGGCAAGCCGAATGGACTTGGCCCATTTACTCCCTACACCTTTCTCTCTCTTTTCACTTCCTCACTCTTGTCTCGATTCCTCTCTCTCTCTCTCTCTCTCTCTCTCTCTCTCTCGCCAAAGCCACCTCGCCACAAGCACCGCCGACTGTCTCGCACACCCATCCTCTCGCTCCCGTTACGGACACACATCCCTCCCGCACTTTTCACTGCTCGACATCTCCTTCTAAAAATAACTTCTTTCAATTATTACTATTTATTTTCAGCCAGTCACAATCACTAGCAAAAGCTAATACAAACACGCACAAATCTGGCAGGCTCAACCTCCACTTGCTCTGCGAACAAATGCTTCTTGTCTGTTCAATTTCCCATTCTTGTGTTAAACTAGACCTCCAACCCTGCTCAAAAACATTGGACCCCAATTTTGCTTCAAGGATTTCAGGATGTCATATGTTTTTAACATTTTCATAGTGTTTTCGACATCAACAAACGATGAGCTTCCAGTCAACAGAAGAAATATAATCTCCCCAGAGGAGACTATAGAATGGCAGTACACTAATTTCATTTTCAACAAATTATTTCAAGCCGCTGTCTCTTACCTTACTACTTACAATGTACCAACTCCGTGTACATGCCTGCCTAATCAAAAACCAATTTGACAACCATACCCTAGTATATATATATTCCCTTTCATATATAATAGCTGCTATTACATACGTGATACGTCACATACAAATACAGGTGATCAACTCTTGCGTAGACCCATCTGGGTGTAAGGGTACGCTAAAAGCCCTTTGCTGTGTCACACACTCATGATTTACCATCTCAATAATCCAAAAAATTCCAGTATAACTGAAAAGCTAGTTTCTATCATATTGCTCTGGCACGGCCAGAAAGGGTTTGAATGTGAGGATAAGCCCAAGTAGCTCGATGACATTCAACAGAAAGAACACCATCTGATCACCTGTATGAGTGCAATGTGGAGAAAAATCACGCAACTGTAAAATCTCACAAGATCTCAACTAGTTGAAAATTTGAAATGTTAAAACGTATAGATGGAGTGACTTTGACATATAAGCCAAATATATAGGGATCTTCCCATTCAGATTGTGACAGCATTGTTTTGCCTAAAAGAGAAGAAAAGGTATGCTATGTCGTATTTTCTCAAAAGATAACATATTTTACCTGGAAAGAAGAAAGCATGCTGGCGTTTCTGTGCCCACGAGAAGCATGCTGGCGTTTCTGTGCCCACGAGAACCTGCATTTATTAAAAAAATAACAATGTGGGGTGAGGGCACCAACAAATGCCTAATAGCTTAACTATGAATAATTATCGGCAGTATCTTCTACGGAAGCTGATTAGCTAACTCAACTACCACTTTGTTCATCCTTCTCTTTCGGATCAATCAGATGGCCCTCCAAATCTTCAACACGTTGATTTTCATTTTCACTGATCGTATGATTGTATAACGTCTCCTAAAATACGTCTTGAGATATTTTACAATGGGCAGAGGAAGAATCTGTTGGCTTCTGCGAGGGTAAGTTGGTAATTTCCCAATTGAAAAAAAAAGAGAAAGGGAGAGGTGGGGCCCACCTAATCAGTGGGCCGGCCGAGTTGATTAGGGGAGGAGACGTAGTCTCCTCCCTAGACGGTTTGTCTCTCGCATGCGCCCGCATCGTCCAGGCACCCGAGTCTTGCGGCAGCGGCGGCGGAGCAGGCGCCACTGGCGTGGACGCTTCGGCGTCAACCGTGGTTGCAGCCCGCCGGCCTCCACCCCACTCCCCTTTATATGGCGTCTCTCCTCTCGCTGTTGGCCGAAGAAGAAGTAAGTTCTCCCCTCTCCGATCTCAAATCTCTCACCGTGGTTCTTTCATCTTGAGTCTTGAGAGCCGCCGGCTGGGATTTCTCCTGTTGCCGTTGGCTGAGGAGCGCCAATCACCTTGCTAGGGTTTCCCTGTACGGTTTCCTTGAGCCTCTTCTTCAATTTGGCCGAGAGGAAAGGTTTGGGATAACTCCTAGAGGTTAATTTGGCTCAGACTTGTGCTGTGCCTATGAGAGATTCGTGACTCGTTCTTGTTCGTGAGCGCTCTTGGCCGGAGCTCTCGGTGGTTTTATGCGGCATCAACCCTAACCTTTGACTCCGGTGTCGGAAACCAGAGGTTGGAGTAGGCATTGTATCTCCGTCTACCTCACTCCTCTACTGCGAGCAGCACAAGGGAGTGCTAGATTTTCTGGGATAGCGCCGTGTGCGTGCCTTGCTGTGTTCAGATTCTTCTTGGTGATTTCGAATATCACCACTACTGTGAGTATATTAGTTGTTGATTCTTTGCAATTTTGTGAAATATTTCACTTTTCTGTGAGTATCACTAGCTGGAAGATTGCAACGAATTTTCTGTGAATTGATCGCTCTGTGATGAAATGACATATTACTGAGATTATATATAGATGTGATGGTATATTGATCTTGAGCATTCAATTAAATCTATTATATTTTCCTTCATTGGTCATTAAGTCTTGCTATCCATTTCTTGCTGATCTCTGTTAGATCTGTGCAGTGGTTGATTTTTGGTCTTGTCTGTTATGAGTCGAACCTTGTTAACCTGATGAATTAGTAGCATTCTCTGTGAATGTTTGGAATATTGATTTTTAGGAGTAGTTTTGCTCTATCCAGCAAGATGTTTACTTGATCTGTGGATCTTTGGTAGTAGCAAGATTTAATTTTAGCTCAAGATCTAATCTATAACTGTCATATATAATCAAGATTAGATTTTGTCATGGCAGAGATGGCCAAGATTAAATCTTATGTAACTAGCCTTCTGAGAGCACCTTATAAAATTCAATTTGTTGAACATATGCTGAATTTGGTCATATTTGTTAAGGTTTTATTGAGATTAGCATTTAAATGCACTAGTATACTTGATGCCATGCTAGCCTTGAACTCTTGTATGACATTGATGTTGAGCATATGTTTCTTGTGGAATGACTTACATGATTCATATGTTAATATGTTGGTTAAATCAGTTGTTTACCATGTGTTATCATGCCTGAATATTTATTCTTATTGCTGAAATTAAATTAAAAAATGTTCTTATACCGCACTATTTACTACAGAATCAACATAAAAGTACAAAAGCCAATCGATGAGGATGGAATAAATTAAAGCATAATCTTTTCTCACTGTTTCATGCTAGATATCAATATACTTTTTACTCCTGCCACTAGTTACTAGGAAGAGAACTCTCTTGAGATACAATGGTGAGCAAATAAGGTTATAAACCTAGCCACCCAATTTCAAGTATCATTTCTACCTTAAATGTGAAGTGTGGGGGAATAAATCTTATCCCATCACATCTAAAAAACTAGCTAATTGGGAAAAAATAAAATAAAAATGTATTTTCTGTGATGTAAATATATATATATATATATATATATATATATATATATATATATATATATATATATATATATATATATATAGTTTGTACTGACTTTTCTGTTGCACAAAAGAGGTTATTAGGATAGAATTTTAATTACCTACAGTATAGCAGTCATGGATTTAGTTATTGAACAATATTTTGGAATGTTGAACATCAATTATTGTAGGATCGTCGATAGTAATCAAAGGGGACGTGAATGATTGTAGTGCGCAGCAAAATTTTTTTTCTTAAATTTACTGTCTTTTGATTTTTCAATTTGTCGCACAATAAAAGCCAGGAAAACAAAAATGAGACAATGTAGAAATAGTAATTTCTCTCTCCTAGTACTGTAGCGCCAATGTAGCAATAGTACTCAGTACTATAGCTGCCGTTCATGCACTGTAGCATAGCACTGTAGCAACCTGATAAAAAGGTGTCGTGCTACAAGCAGTGAATAGAAACAGAGATGTTGTCGATGGTAGTAAAAAGAAAAAATATTACTTTATCTCTCTCCTGATATAATTGCTCGCTGTGCTTGCCTCCCTTTGGACTTAGTGCTGCATGGCCTTTCCTTGGTGACGTGTTGAGCCAGGGCAAGAGCAAAGTACTAGTGCTACAAGATCTTTGAATTCTCTAATTGCACATGCAACGAGACAACCAAATAAAAGAAGCTTGTTCCTCTTGACTGGATGGTTGCTTCCTCTATTTTGTCTCGCTCACGTACGGGAAGATTCAGTAGCTTCAAAAATCTTCACCCGAGGTGATGCGGATCCACTTGCAAGCTAGCTGAATCCTGTTGCTTTAGCCCTGATCTTTCACGATACACCTTGTTGGATACCCTCTCCAAGATAAACCTTTTCCCACGTACACCGCAGCACGTGAACGAAGGATAGAGAAACCGAAGTTCCAGCGAGTAGAATCCAACACCACAATTGGATTCAACACACCAAGAGCAATTCCTCGATGAAAATCTCAAGAACACGCCAACAATGGCCACCAAACCATGGTGATTTTCTGGTTTCTATTTCTCAAATCAAAGTCTAAGTTACAATGGGGCTAAGGCACTGGCCTTATATTGGTGCACAATGCACGGCCTTGATTACAACTTATGCACTACTTGGCCTAAGGCCGAAACAAACTCTAATACGAACTAAAAAGGAAATACATAAACTGCTACCTCTGGTTTCTCTCTCAATTTGCTTATTTACCGTGAGGATTTCGTGGCTGGCACCTTGTCCATTGTGTGGGGCTTTGAAATAGCTTTCCAACGAGTCCAAGAACGCCCAAATCGGACTCCGTTTGTGAAAGTTATGGACGTTTTAGTATCGGTCTTGCCAGCTGTCCCAATCCGAGTCCGAATCGGTTTCCAATCTTTATATGTTTTGTTTTCTTGTTCAAGGGTCTTCAAAAATCCGTTTGGAATCTGAAAAGGAGTCCTTCTCAACCTTTAGAAAGCCATGGTGTGGTCGGATTTTATCCTTACTTGCATTGCAATACTCGAACTCTTTATGTTTGGCAAGTCTCGCGCGTCTCTCCGGACAGCTCGTGCAGCATCCAATGAAATTGCCATAACTTTGTGTAGGAAGCTCCAAATCAAGTGCCGTTTGATTCGTTGGAAAATAGACTTCATTAGCTTTCCAAATATGTCTCTTGTGCACATTAGAAACCTCAGAATTAATATTCAAAGCTTCTTGAACATTATGCACAGAACTGCAAGCACTAACCAAAATTGTAGTGCTACTTGGTGCCACATCATCCTCCCCTCCTTGAAGCAAAGCCGTCCTTGACTTTGGGGTAATCTTGGGAGCTTGCTTTTTCTTGGCTGTAAATTTTTCATCAACATGAATAGCACTCTCCAATTTTGGTTTCAACACATGCTTCTTTCCCCCATGTACAAAAGTGTATGTGTTGGACCGGTCCTCATGCGTAGCATTGCGATCATTTTGCCATGGTCTTCCCAACAATAACCCACATGCATCCATTGGAACTACGTCACAATCCACCTTGTCAACATAGTCACCAACAACAAACGGAACGCGCACCTTGTGAGTTATCTTTAGCCTTCCGGAGTTGTGTAGCCACTCCACATGATGTGGTTGAGGATGCCTCCACATGGATAGCCCTAAAGCATACACCAAATCTTTACTAATCACATTGGTATAACTTCCACCATCTATGATCAACTTGCATGTTTTATCTTTGATCTTGCACTCCGCTTGAAAAACACTCCACCGCTGTCCTTTTGTTTCAGTTTCTTTACTTTCCACCTTTCGGACCAAAAGATTAACACCATTCAATTCTGGATAACAATAGACAACATCCTCCTTGGAATCATCGGATTTTTCACTTTCAGAATCACTACTAGAACTTGTTGAAGCATAGCCGTCTTTATTGAGAAGCACTCTTCGTTGATTTGGACAATCACGCATCATATGACCTCTTCCCTTACACTTGAAACACTCAATTTCTCTAGCACGAGCATTAGAAGGCAAATTAGAATCAGTTTTAGTTGCTTTTTTACCTCTATTGCTTGCCTCCCTTGAAAGAGCCCCATTTGAACGGCTTGATGTCGCCACCTTGGAGTGTGAACCAACATCATCGCCTTGCTGTGATGGACGCCTCCATGGATTTGTTTGAGTGTTGGCATGTCCACCCTTAGCTTGTTTGCGCTTCAATTGTTGTTCAGCACGTTCGGCTTGATGCACCAAGTCTTGGATGTTGTAGTAATGGACCATCTCCACCCCTATCTTGCACATCCTCATTCAACCCATTAAAGAAACGTGCCATAGTAGCCTCATCATGTTCCTCTGTCCCTGTACGGATCATCAACATCTCCATCTCTTTATAATATTCATCAACACTAGAATTACCTTGACGTAGTTGTTGTAGCCGATTGTACAAGGTCCTAGTGTAGTGTGCCGGGACAAAATGACGCCTCAAAATATTCTTCAATTGTACCCAAGTATCCGGACGAGCTCCTACGCGACACAATTGGTTCCACTAAACAAGAGCATATCCGGTGAACTCAATTGTCGCCAACCGAATCTTCTTATCCTCAGTATAGCGATGGCTGTCAAAAATTTGTTCGACACGCATCTCCCAATCCAAGTACTCCTCCGGTTCAGCTTTACCATTAAATGATGGGATAGAAATTTTTATCCGCCCAATTCCATCATCCACGGCAACACGCTGAGCAAACCCGACACCATCACGAATACCTCCACCATGGGCAGCACCTCTGCCACGCATGTCCCTACCATGGTTAGCACCACAGTAGTCCCGAGCATGGTGCGGTTGTGGAGCAAAGCCCGCTGCACCATCAAAGATCTCCTCGTGTTCGTCGTCTTCATATGGTGCACGCCGTTCAGGATATTGAGGTCCCTGTTTAGCATGCTGAAATTGTGGTGGCTGGTTGCGTAGCGCCTCCGTCAAAGCATCAATTCGCGCTTCCAAATCATCAACCTTGCCGTCAAGCTTCCGGTGACAACTTAAGAAGTAGTCACGTGTCGCTTCAAATCCAATTCGTACCTCGGGCGGCAAAGATGCTGCATATTAGGGCACCTCCCCGATTGGCTCGGCATGATTATGTCGCGCCTTGCCATCTTCAATCTTCATAGAACCCGCCATCAAGAAAAAATTCAGCAACCTCGTACCGTGATCAACCACGCTCTGATACCAAGATGATGCGGATCCACTAGCAAGCTAGCTGAACCCTGTTGCTTTAGCCCTGATCTTTCACGATACGCCTTGTTGGATGCCCTCTCCAAGATAAGCCTTCTCCCACGTACACCGCAGCACGTGAACGAAGGGTAGAGAAACCGAAGTTTCAGCGAGTAGAATCCAACACCACAATTGGATTCAACACACCAAGAGCAATTCCTCGATGGAAATCTCAAGAACACGCCAACAATGGCCACCAAACCATGGTGATTTTCTGGTTTCTATTTCTCAAATCAAAGTCTAAGTTACAATGGGGCTAAGGCCCTGGCCTTATATTGGTGCACAATGCACGGCCTTGATTACAACTCATGCACTACTTGGCCTAAGGCCGAAACAAACTCCAATACGAACTAAAAAGGAAATACCTAAACTGCTACCTCTGGTTTCTCTCTCAATTTGCGACTTTACCGTGAGGATTCCCTAGCTGGCACCTTGTCCATTGTGTGGGGCTTTGAAATAGCTTTCCAACGAGTCCAAGAACGCCCAAATCGGACTCCGTTTGTGAAAGTTATGGACGTTTTAGTATCGGTCTTGCCAGCTGTCCCAATCCGAGTCCGAATCGGTTTCCAATCTTTATATGTTTTGTTTTCTTGTTCAAGGGTCTTCAAAATCCGTTTGGAATCTGAAAAGGAGTCCTTCTCAACCTTTAGAAAGCCATGGTGTGGTCGGATTTTATCCTTACTTGTATTGCAATACTCGAACTCTTTATGTTTGGCAAGCCTCGCGCGTCTCTCCGGACAGCTCGTGCAGCATCCAATGAAATTGCCATAACTTTGTGTAGGAAGCTCCAAATTAAGTGCCGTTTGATTCGTTGGAAAATAGACTTCATTAGCTTTCGAAATATGTCTCTTGTGCACATTAGAAACCTCAGAATTAATATTCAAAGCTTCTTGAACATTATGCACAGAACTGCAAACACTAATCAAAGTTGTAGTGCTACTTGGTGCCACATCACGAGGACGATCGAGACCGAGCACTGGACGTGGACTGTGAACGTGGTATACACGTGATGCCAATCGAAGTACTAGGTGACAATGACGTGCTGCTTTGAATCTGCTCTGCTATGATGTTGTAGACGATGCAAAAACTGAGAGGATTTCTGATCGGTGACGGCGCACGGATCGAGGACAAGAAAAAGTCGATGATGCTTCTCACAGATCGATGCAAAGCAGACAATCGCTGCTGGAATTTTCAAAGAGTAGATTTAAACTTTATTTCTAAATCATAGTGGCTATAAAGTGTCCTAAAACTACCTCTAAACTCTAATACGGATTTAGTATCTCTCAAAAGCCACATGGTTAGTCCCTAACCCATCTCTATTTATAATCTAGGGCCCAAAACATGGGCTAGCATAACCCCACGAGTTCTAATCTAATTCTAACAGCAAAGCGACCTGAAACCCTTCCTAACATGGGTTTTACAAAATTCCAAATTTTCTAACGCATCACGTGTCGAAGCCTCCAGGACTGCACATCCCGTAGCTTCTCCACGCATCATCCACCACGTGTCGTAGCCTCCGGACTGCACCTCCATAGCTCCAACACGTATCATCTATCAATGATCTCCATGCACCCTAAACATGAGCTCGACCATCTCGTGACCTCCTTGACCGTCCGAACCTCGGATCTCCCCATCCTAGTCCCGGTCCACCTTGTCACTGACCATGATGGCCTACATGCTTAACCTGCACATGTAAAGACCAGAGAATATTTTTCAGCACAAGTTCATCCCAACTTGACCATTATCAGTCCACACACACCACACGTCTCGCATAACATCGATAAGCAATATTATCAAATATTCATCACAAATTAACCATTGTCAATTATTCATCACCAAAATATCCTAGACCTAGCCACGTGGTCTAACAATTATAAACTTTGAACAGTATGTCTAAAAAATCCTAGAAAAATTTGTCAAGATGTAAGAGGTTCAACAGGACATATATATGAATATAGCAACTTTGTTTTCAAGGCAAACCACATTAGGGATGAAAATCCGGCGGTTACCAGAAAAAGTAGAGGTTACCTGGAGGAAAAAAAACTAGGCGAAACTTTTCAAATGTGATTTTAAATTTATGACTGCATAATGCATTTTCTAGGTTGGTTTAGGCCTTTTTGTACTAGATTACCTGTTGTATAAACTAAATATGAATAAATTATTGTAATCCCAAGTGTAACAAAGAAGATCAGTTGCGCTTGTTTACTGTCTACAGTTACAAGAGGTATATACAAGTGGGTATGGGCCTCATGGGTCTATGGGCCTTATATAACAAGGAGTGATATTCTTAACACCCCCTCAAACTTAAAGTGGAACTGACACACTGAGTTTAAGAACAAGAAACATATAATGTTCTCTAGTTTGAGTCTTTGTGAAGAAGTTTGTCACTTGAAGCTCCAAAGAAACATATTGGAGATGAATAGTTGATTGTTGGCAATGAAAACGTATGAATGAAGCATCCACACCAATATACTTGCTTAGCTCATGCTTGATAGGATCATTTGCAATTTAAATAACAATGATAATATCACAAAGAACGGATGTGGATGCATCACATGGAAAACTAGGATCAGCCCAAAGCCACCAAAACCACACGATCTCTGATGTGGTAGTAGCAATGGTTCGAAGCTCAACCTCAGTGCTGAAATGGGATACTGCAGTTTGTTTCTTGGACTTCTAGGCAATGAGAGAGGTGCCAAAAAAATAAAATAACTAGTGAGTGAGCAACGGCCAATAGGATCACTAGCCGAGGTGGAGTTGGAGTAAGCATGAAGCTGAATATGATTAGAGTGAGTATAGAACCAATGACGAGACATTGTCCCCCTCAAATAAGTGATTATAATGAACTGAGGTAGGAGCACTAACAAATTGATTGAGAACATGAACTGTCTGAGCAATATCAGGCTAATTGCCAGCGCACGCAAGCATACATGAATAAGCATCCGATCCAGATACCGAGCACATAGCTCATCGAAGATGGTGCGTGGGCATGTTGGAAGATACCAGGGAAATGTATTCGGTGTGTTTTTTTTTCTGTGATTGTACCTGATGATTTATAACTATAAGTGATGATTTTTAGTTCTAGCATAAGTATTTATGTGAATGTGCCGAATACCGATAAACCGTTTTAAAAAGTTTGTTCTGATAACCCGCTTTGAAATAACGGTGAAAAAGTTGTCTCGTTTGTTTGTTCGAGCAAAATCATAAGTTAAAAAGAATAGACTCATCAATTTTTTTATGCATTTATACTATTCTCTATGTTCTTTTTACTTGACATTTTTTATTTTTTACGGTTTTCGAGATACAACTTTAGCAGTTACTTTTATAGCTTGTATTAATATGTACTAATGAAATTATAATATTATAAAAATATTTTAACGATAAATCTAATGATATAATTTTTATATAGTTAATCTAGATAGTTTTAAATATATTAACGGTTAAACTTTAGAAAATTTGATGGTGTGAATTCTACAATGTCAAGTAAAAAAGAGCCGAAAGCGCAGAGTTTTAGTCCAAGATGGATTACACCATTATATTGGTGAGAGTACTTCCTTGTTTTCACCTTTAATGAATTCACAAAGCACAAATCTTCCTCTGCGTACTTTGCCCTAGCTTTCACAGGTTTCTAGTGAATTTGTTCTTCGGATAAATTTAATGCGTAATAAGAATCTTCCTCACAAGCTAGGACTAGTAGTTTGCTATAAGTACTTACAAATAGTGCAATTACAGGTTCATCATCTTCGCCAGGCCAAGGAATTCCTAATTTTGCAATTCAACAAAAAAAACCTTGATTTTGTTGAATACTTAACATATATCCTTGGTCAAGTATTTATATGGTCGATCGTCACGTACCCCTTAGCATAGACAAGTATATATACGCAATTATCGGCTCCCCAAATTGCGCAAGAAGGTCAACAAGGCTTCCTCTACTTCTTAGCCTCCATATATAATATAGAATGTACAAATCCTTGTAGCCATGGCATGTAACGCAATTCCTCAAGAATCTGAAGCTTAATTGGAGGGCTAATTTGAAGAAAACGGCTCTGGCACGGCTAGAAATGGCTTGAACGTCCAAATGAGTCCGAGAAAGTCGACAATGACCAAAAGGAAGAACACAATTTGGTCACCTGCATACCCCAAAAAAGTTACCAAAAAATTACAAAGAAAAGATCAAATGGACTGCAAAAATCTGAAATGAAAGTACGTAATGAGTGATGGTTTCATCACATTTCCATTTAGGTTATGCTAGCCACCCGCTGGATGCAGTGTCCGGGAAATGGATTTCGGAACAAGCCAGACAATGGGCAGTGGTGTCTAACCTTTAGCCATATTTAAAAATTAATAATATTATTTATCTTTAGAGGTATAATATTATTTATTTAAAATGTAAATTTATTGCATCTTATATTTCAAAATAGCGGTAACCTCAACCTACCCTCTCTCCAAGCAAACAAAGTTTTTTAGTTACTTCTACATAATAGTATTGCTGCACATTTACCTGGAAAGAAGAAAACATGTTGGCGCTTTTGTGCCCATGAAAACCTGCATTAACAGATGAATATTATTCTGAACTAGAATACAAAGGCACATACCACAGAATTATTCTGAAGAATGAAAGTGCATGTAATAATGGTGACCTAATAAGCATGTGACAATGAGCAATGTTAGTAAGATATTGAGAAATACCCATATTTTATTTATATGCTTCCTCCAAGATATGGAAAAAAATGAATATAACAGCCAACTATAGTAATCTTGTGAGAAACTCACTAGGTGGACCCATAAATTAAATATTTCCTCTCTATTTCTACAGGCCGCATTTGCAGTTTCTTGTGTTTAGTAGTTAGTATAACATAATTATTGAAATTTTAGAATCCCTTCAAAAATATTGAAGTATTAGAAATAAAGAAATTTATTTTGTAGAAAATTGCAAGCCTTGATCTGAAATATCATTACATAATATTAATATTGTTCAACAAAGTAGCAAATAGAAGAACAATGTAGTTGTTGAAATTGGAAACAAAACAAATATCAGTTGGAATATCGATAAATGTTTCAAGCATGTTGAATATAAATGTAGGTTCTGAGGGTACTCACGACAACACTATATTTAAGACTTGATGCAATATTTATTACTATTGAAAGCCAAGGTCTTGAGAGGTGTGTCATAGGTGGATAAGTAAAAAGAAGCACCATAGATAGAATCTGCAAAATTTAATCACAATACGTTAAGTTTATGAAATAATAGTAAATTTAATTGAAAACCATGGAAACTTGAAGTCTTGAACTCACTACTACAACACGGGAAGTATTGATTGGTCCGAGAATTTTCACAATATGAGGATAAATAAATGTTTGATACCAAAAAATGCTAGCACCTATATAGGGGAAAATAAGAGATTAAAACATTAAACATAATTGGTATTGCAGTACATAATTAGAAAAGTTGACATGAAAGGCACGGTTTCTAATAGAATTAACGCTCAATAACTTTATATGTGTCATAGCAAGGCATTTTGGAATTTGCTACCTTGTATGCATGGTTTATTCTATCCTAAAGTTTGCATTGGGTAGAAACACACTCAACTTGCCTGTAATTGCAAATACTTGACCAACATCCTCAGATGAGAAACTTAGTCCGCCATACTTTTTGTCACTTTCAGACCATAGAGAAAATATCTAAAAAGTTATTTGAAACATTACAGATAGTTTAATAGAAGCTAAATATTCTCTGAAAAAGAACAAATGGTTGTAATCAACACAATGCAACCTAAATGGTACATATTTTATATTCTCGTATCCATACAAAGTGGTAATGTGAATGAAGTGACTAAATGCAATCATGATAAGAAAAAGGAGTACTAAGATAAATTGAAAAAAAATGTGTGGACATAACTGATTTGGTGTGATTTGTCCTTTGGCTTAATCAACTCAATGACAATAATGATTAATAATTCAAGTAAACACAAACTATAAATATCTATTATTATTGACTGCAGTTAATGCAACAGAATAGCAAACTTTTTGATTTAGGCAACCCAAATGTACATTTTACAACATTGAACTACGGTATGAATCCGAATTTCAAGCTAGAACTCAAAAACTATCTAAAACACAACTCTTAACTATCAAAACTATCTAAAGCACAACAAGCTTCTAAAGGCACCAAAAACTTCATTGTGTCCATGTATTTTCCCCTCATGCTAGTGTGTGTGGATTCGGGCTAGCGCCAATAAGTGGTATCCGAGCCTCGTTGCTCTCATACCTATGAGGATGTTGCAAGATGGCTCGAAGTCACCTCAAAAGTCGAAGTCACCATCGCGCTCCTAGATCCACGATGATAGCAGTGGTGGCAACGGCGTCAATGGCCATGACATGTTTGTATCGCTAATGATGAAAGTCATGATGCAGGTGCAAGGCCTGTGGGATGTAGTCAAGAATGATGATGCTGACTTCCATGAGGACCGCATGGCGCTGGAGGTGATTCTTCGAGTAGGACCATCGGAGATGCTCTCCACTCTTGCCATCAAGGAATGTGCCAAGGAAGCATAGGATGCCATAAAAATCATGCACATGGGCATGGTGCATGTGTGAAAGGCAAATGCTCAGACGCTCTACAAGGAGTTCGAGACCATTGTGTTCCATGATAGCGAGTCGGTGGAAGATTTTGCTATGAGGCTCATCGGACTCGTCAACAGCCTCCACATCCTTGGAGACAAGCTCAACAAGGAGAAGGTCGTGTGGAAGTTTCTACACGTGGTACCGCCCACATATTCCCAGATAGCATTGTCCATTGAGACACTTGTTGATCTAGACACATTATCTGTGGAGGAATTGACTAACGACTCAAGGCCACCAAGGAGTGTTACAAGCTGGGTGACATGGGCGACTCCGGGAGCCATCTGCTCCTAACCTAGGAGGAATGGTTTGTGCGCATGAAGAAATGCGAGCAAGGCAAAAACTTTTTTGGTGGTGAAAGGCCATCTAGCGATAAGACCGGGGACGACAGCGGTGATAAGCACTGCAATAGGCATCACAGTAAGGACGGTGTGTCTAACGGTGACAAGAATGGCACGTCTAACAATGGAAAGGGCAAGTGTCACACCTACGGCATCTATGGGAATTTTGCTCATGAGTGCTGCAAGCCGCGCTGCAAATGCAAGGAGGAGGCCAACCTGTTGCATGCTTAGGAGGAGCAACTGGCGCTCCTCATGGGCGAGCACTGTGAGCTCATGCAAGCTGCTGATGGCACGCAACAAGAGGCGGTCTACCTCAATGAAGAGAAGGTGTTCCTGGTGGACACTGGCAGCGATGTGTGCTAACTCGACACTAATGCTAGCAACCACATGACAAGCAAATGATCGACACTCATATAACTCAACGAGACGGTGAAGGGCACTATGAAGTTTGGAGACGGCTCAGTGGTGGAGATATGTGGCAAAGGCATTATGATGTTTGAGTGAAAGAACCAAGAGCACCAGGTGCTCACTGAGGTGTATTTCATATCACAGCTCCAAAGCAACATCGTTAGCCTCAGACAGCTCGACGAGAGTGGCTGCAAGATCATCATCAAGGGCGGGGAGCTGTGCATCTTCGATCGTGAACGGCTACTGCTAGCGCAAGTGCTATGATCTAGGAACAGGCTATGCACGTTGGCACTAAACTAGACCACACTTGTGTGTCTGCTGATGAAGGCTGATGATGTGGAGTGGCGGTAGCATGTGCGCTATGGCCACCTACATTTCCATGCGCTTCACGATCTCACCACCAAGAAAATGGTGGATGGCTTGCCCGTGATTGATCGTGTGCAACAATTCTGCAACGGCTACGCACTTGGCAAGCAACACCGGGCTCCGCTCCCTTAGGCCTCACCTTACCATGCCGAGAATGGACTGGAGTTGGTGCAAGGCGACCTTGCGACCCCATCACACCTGCTACACTGGGCGGTAACCAATATTTTCTGCTGATCATGGATGATCACAATAGGTACATGTGGGTGGAGATGTTGAGGAAAAAGGATGAAGCATTTAGATTCTTTCACAAGATCAAGGTGCTAACTGAGAACGAACACGATGTCAAGCTCAAGGCATTCTGCATATATCACGCCGAGGAGTTCAACTTCAACAAGTTCGGCAACTACTATGATGAGCATGGGATTAAGCGGTACACCACCGCTCCCTACTCATTGCAATAGAACGACATCGTGGAGTGCCGAAACTAGATAGTCGTCGAGATGGCATGCAGCATGCTGAAAAGCATGCATATGCTGGTTGCGTTCTGGGGCGAGGCTAATCACCGTGCACATACTGAACTGGGCGCCGACGTGAAGTATTGATGGCATGACGTCGTATGAGGCATGGCACAAATGGTGGCCCAATGTGCACTACTTCTGGATGTTTGGACGCGAAGTATCAATGGCATGACGTCGTACAAGGCATGGCACAAATGGTGGCCCAATGTGCACTACTTCTGGATGTTTGGATGCATTGCACACGTCAAGAAGGTCAGGCCCAGCGTCACAAAGCTATCGGACAGGTCAACGCCAATGGTATTCCTAGGATATGAGGGTGCCAAGGCTTACCGCGTCTACGATCCCAATACATGAAATCTACACATGACTCGCGATGTTGTGTTTGAAGAGAAGTGGGATTGGAGATGATGTCTATTGATCATGCTCCTGGCGGTATGGACACGTTCACTGTTGAGTACACCACCGAGCACATGGCTGGTGGCGCTATAGTGAACGACAACGATGGTGCAGTGTCTACATCAAGAACAAGTCTAGTGACACCGCAGATGGTGGAGCCACGCACACCAGCCACTCCACCAGCAGCTGCACCATCCGGCATCTAGTGGGCTACCCTATGTTGAGCCTACTCAAATCAGAACAAAACTTTTTAATTCATTGGTGCATAGCATGATTCGAAAGGCATACCAATGTGTTACTGGACAATGTCCAATATCAACAACATGACATCAGTCCATAATGCCAACTACAGCGGCCTCTGCATACTGGCCACTGAGGAGCCCTCGAGTGTTGAGCATGCATTGAATGAGGCATGCCATGGTGGATGAGATGTGCTCCATCCATGACAATGCCACGTGGGAGTTCATCATACTCCCAACTGGACATTGAGTTATCAGGCTCAAGTGGGTCATCAAGGAAAAGAAAGATCCAAAAGGAAATGTCGTCAAGCATAAAGCTCATTTAGATGCAAAAGGCTATTCACAACAAGGGGTGGATTTTGACGAGGTATTCGCACCAGTGGCACACATGGTGACTTTGCATGTGTTGATTGCTCTGGTAGCACATGGCGGCTGGGAGATCCACCATATAGATATCAAATCAACGCTCTTCAATGTTGAACTCGCTGATGAGGTGTACGTGCAACAACCACCTAGTTTTGTCGATGACATGCATGAGCACTTGGTGCTCAAGTTGCGCAAGGCACTGTATGGTCTACGGCAGGCGACGCATGCCTGGAACTCCAAGCTGGACAGCTCGCTAGTGGCACTTGGATTCGAGCACAGCCCAATGGAGCACGTAATGTACCAGAAGGCAAAGGGAGGGACTTTCCTGCTTGTCGGGGTATACATCGGTGATCTGATCATCATCGGCTCAAACATCGATGACATCACCGAGTTCAAGGCCCACATGATGAGCATGTTCAGTATAAGCGATCTTGGGCTTCTAAGTTACTACCTTAGGATTGAGGTGATGTAGGCTGCTGGGGTGATCACTTTGTGCTAGAGTCGTCGGGTATGGCCAGGTGCAATATGTGCCTAACGCCGGTAGAGAACCAGTTGAAGCTGACGATGAAGGACGGAAGCACTGCAACCGATGCCACTGCATTGGAGCCCAAGCTGGTGGGTTACAGTGACAACGACCTCGCCGGCAATGTGGACAATTACAAGAGCACCTTGGGAATGGCGTTTTTCCTAGGTGCCAGTCTGATCACATGGGCATCACAGATGCAGAAGATCATCGTGCTCTCATCTTGTGAGGTAGAGTACGTCATGATGACCACAACGGTCTGCCAGGGAATGTGCTTCAACAAGTTGCTTGTTGATCTGACGGGCGTGGAGCCGAAGAGGGTCAAGCTGTTGGTGGATAACAAGTATACAGTCACATTGTGCAAGAACCCGGTCGACAAGGTTGACAAGGTTGACATTGAACACATGGGCACTGTCGGCCAGCTCGTTGACATCATGACAAAAGCCCTTGGTTGTGTAAAGTTCATGGAGCTGAGGTAGAAGCTTGGCATGGTGAAGTCCGAGTGCCATGATTAAGGAGGTGTTTTGTTAGTGTTAATCATGTCGCTTGTTTCGTTACGATTCCTTAGGAGTCCTTGGCCCAAGTCTTGCGGCTGATGTACACGCTTGTAAAGTTTGTGTTTTTTTGGTTTACTAGAGATAGAAAGCAACACATGTTGATGTGATCATGCTGCCTGGAAAGATAACATTTGTTTCTATCTTTAATTCATACGTACCATGTAATTGGCTCTAAATAAGAAGAGAACATCCAGGGGAGAAGAAGCTTCCAGGGGCACCAAAAACTTTATTGTGTACGTGTGTTTTCTCCCCATGTTCGCGTGTGTGGATTTGGGCTAGCGCAAACATCCACCCACTTAAAGGTGGTTTCGCCTAGATGTGACGTCCATGTGAATACAACAATAGCCAACTTACCATTTTTCGGCTGGCGTGGTAGCTCACTCAATAGAATCGACAGAAAAAAATTACAAATAAGATAGTAGGGCCCACAAATTAGCCACTATTTCTCTCCTCTTCCTTTCTCTTCTCTCTCTTCCCCGCTGCAATGGCTGACTTCTACGCTGTATTTTTGTCACTAATGGACACCGAGCTACAACTCTACCGCCCTTGATGCCCACATCAAGCCAGTGGGTAAGCTAGCCTAGCCTACCACCTCCTGCTGCACCTCCAATCCTTGCCTGCTCGCATGCCACGCAGCCCCCCAGTGTACGACGGAGAGCCGCCTCGCCCCAGCAATGGAAGTCATCAGACAACACTACCATCGACACTTGCTCCAAATTGATGCACCATCACCTCATCCACCCAAAGTCATCAATTTTTCCGTTGAGCAGTACCAACCGTGCCACTATGTGCTCCACTCATGCATCTACCACCCACCAGAACCACTTCACCTCAAGCTCATCATCCTCACCACCGTAATTTCACCGGAGAGTGCACCTTGCGCCATTCCTACCGTTGTAGCTTCAGATGTTAGAGTGGAGGAGGCGAGTGAGCTGGCTGGTGGTGAAGGAGACCTACCATTGTAGCGTTGGACGTAGCAGCAGGGATGGCGACCACGCTGTGGAGGCTGCAGGCCGGGCAGGTGGAGGGCACAGAGGGGAGGGGAGGGAAGGAGAGGAAGACGAGATCGTGAATAGGAGGGAGGAGGGGAGGGAAGGACAAGGCGCCTCGTTGAGGTTGATGTCGAGGTGCAGTGGGCGATCCAAGGGGAATGTGATTAGAGAGAGAGAGAGAGAGGAGAAAGAAGAGGAGGAAGAGAACCATGGATTTTTCCCTTTTTTTAATTGGTCTCAGCTTTTGTACTGCCATCTACCAAAGAAATCTGGACATTTAGTCATTTAGTCACTACTTCATCAATGCTTGTGTTTTCTATTAGTGCATCCTAGATTATATTATATTATTTCAATTGAAAACTTATATGTGTTTAATGCAACGATATAGCTCTTATTGTTAAAAAAAAAGTTTAAAACATACCTCTGTATAAGCCGCATCTTCAAAGCAGACAATACAGTAGAGAATAATAGATGACATCAATGGCCAATTTTTAAACAAGTTCTTGTTTGTAGTTGAACTAATATGTTGCTCAATAAGCTCTTCAGAGTCAGCCAAATGTGCAACCAAAGATTCAATTGCTTGATCTTCCTTTTTGTCAACTTTGTGCTTATGCAGTGTCTCCTGAAATTTTATGTTACACATTTTTTTAAAAAAAATCAATCAAGTTACCAGTCATGCTATAAATAGCTGAAGAGCACAAAAGTATGTGGAAAACCATGCTAATAATTCAAATAGTAGTATCATAAAAAATGAAGAGAACACTAGTGCCAAAGTACAAAAAAAGTTTAATAGATGTCATGTTGTAACAGCCACTTCCATAAGTGACGCATTTGATCACTTAAGGATTCTTAATAGCTCCTTTTAATTGCAAAATGCGTACTAAAACATTCAATGTGGTATTTATCAACGTCATTTTTTTGTATATCTTGTGATGGATTTTCAAGTAGTAAAAAATGCTATTTGATATAAACACAAAAACGTAGACCATTGTACATCACATTGAATATTAATAAGAATAGCATTGATAAGTTGCACATACCGGGAGCCATATGCAGCTTATGAGGATGACAAAGCAGAAGACGGATATACATAAACAAGGTAAGAAATATGGGAACCTATGAAAAAATTTTAAAAATAAGTAAGTTGCAACTATTTGTTTGGAACAATTGTATCCATAAGTAACAAGACATACCTTCTAAATAGTGAGTTCACAGCAAATAATTCTGGATATTTTTCCGCTGGCTATGAAACGAAAAAAATATCACAATAATTTTAGTGCATAAATGAATACAAAACTCCTACTTTTCAATTTTTTTGATACCTGTGCAAGATATCCACCAATAGCTGGCCCAATAATAAGGCCTATTGCCCATGATGAGGTAACCTAATCATATAAAGAAATGAATGTCATAACCTGAACTGTTGCATTAGATAATTGTAAAAACTATATTTCTACAAAATTTGCAAGTTTACAAGTGACAATCCAATAGCTTGATGCTCAGGTCGACAAACTTCAATAGCGTAAGCCTGTAAAGATCAATTGCCAAGTCACTAAATTTAACATGCTTGAAGACCCAATATAACTTTAAATCGCTCAATCATCATACTCTTATTGGGCCGATTAAACCATTTAAAGATCCACTAAGAAAGCGTGTAGTTATTGCCATCCAGTAGTGTGTACTTAGTCCGAACAAAGTATTGAATACAAGCCTGAGATATTAACAAAGCAATGAATCAAATATAGGTCATAAAAAGTAGGCAAATTCAATCTGCTTATTTAAATCTCATGTAAATAGAGAAGAAAGTACTAACGTGGAGAAAATTCCAAATACAATGACTGGCTTCCTACCAATACGATCTGCTACCATCCCCCAAACAGTGGAAGTTAAAGTTCTACCAAGCATATATGAAGCACCTACAATGATTAAGAATATGACATCGATTCTAGATGAAGAGTACAAAACATTGGTTATTATTTCTAAGAAAAATTGGAACTTAACATATTCTGATAATTTGAAACTAAACACATGCTAATCATTTGGAAGGTTCTTACCTACAAAACCTGCATAAAATCCAATGTCTTCTACTGTTTTGGCAATATGCAAGTCTCTTATCTGTTGTTGAGAAGAGGATTTACAATATTTAGCAAATCTTATCTATGGTTATAGAAAAATAATAGCACTACACTTTGGCATAATCAATTTCAAGACAAGTGTACTAAACAACATGCTGCAAATACAATTGTTATTACTAATGTATAGCCACACTATATGACAGACTTGGATGATTAATTAGCTAACAACATGACACACATATATGTAATGCACACATAAGCCGCATACATAGTTAAGAGGAAAACTAGACTGCGTATATAGTTTAAAGATTTAGGTGATTGATGATGAAAATGTTATTGCTACCTTTGTAGACTTCAACCATCAATTAGCTGCTATATTGGAATGTTTTGCTATATGGTTGATTACCACAACTTCTTTGCACAATGGAATTATGCAAGGTGAGTATTGCAATAGCTAGATATCAAAGCACCTAATTACATTTTGAACTTAATACTAGGTGCAGGAAATTGTTGATTCTATTAGTCTGTTAAAATGAGATGTACATACCATGAAATATAAGAAGGGAAATAGCAATGATATTGGCAAACCTAGAATGACAAAAGGAAAAATATTAGAAATCCATCTCCACAATACTCAACATACGCATAGATAGAGCCTGACAACATACAAAACTGATATTAAGAATAGTACAAGAAACAAAGAACAATAATACCATACTAATGGATCAATTAGGACTGGGACATCGTCATGTAAACTTCCATCACAAATATTAACGTCAATGATGTAACACTAAGAAAAATGCTCTTACACATCCATTCATATAGTACACCAAGCCAGGGTTAGGAAAACCGGCAGTTATCAGCCGATAATCGCTGGTAACCGAAAATACCGCCCAGGTTCGGTAGCGCACATGCTGGTCGAAATTCGTCAAATGAAAATTTGAATTTGTAGGCCATGTATGGGAAAGATTGGGCATCATGTTCTGCAAAAGAAACATTGGATGCTTCATGTTGGCACTTGGGAGTAGCCATGGCCCAAGGGACATGCTGGAAAGTGCAGCAACAGCTGCTGCATGTGAAGGGGAGGAAAGTGCTGCAGGCGGGGGGACAAAAAAGGAGTAGCTACAGCACGGGAGTGGAGAGGAAAAACATTAGCAGCAGTTATAGCTCAGGAGGGAGAGGAGAAGCTGCAGCAGAGCACGGGAGGGAGAGGAGGAGGAGCAGCAGCACGGGAGGGGAGAGGAGCAGCAGCAGTCTAGTAGCTAGTTTAGTGAGTCCATGTCCATACTCCACATAAATAGTCATTTTGTTACAGCATCAAGTAGTTCGTGAATTCTTTTACCAATTTGTTTCTTCAGTTAGCAAACTTACAAATTCTTTAACTCCTTTACTCTTATTGTTCTTGTACAGAATGCTACCATAATAGGAAATGTACTTGCTTTTGTTTCTATACTAGACAAGTTAGACAGAAGACACGGGTAAATCTTACTTCTGGGCTCTTGTATAATGTAGGATATGGCTAATGCCGCTGCATGATATTGTAGGTGATGGCTACTAAAAGTATCAATGTTTGGGACCATGGAGAGAGACTAGGAGGTGTTGGGTGGAAGTGCAGATATTGTAAGCTTTCCAAATCAGGTAGAGGTGCCACACGCCTGAAAGAACATCTTGCTGGGAAGCACAGGGATGTTATTCCTTGCAGTGGGGTTCCGGCGAAAGTGCGAAGGCTCATGTTAGCAAGTATAGAAGAAACGAAGACCAAGAAGAAATCTATTAGAGATGAGCGACTACGAATGGAGCAAGTTGCTTTAGAGCCTGTAGCTTGTGGTCCATCACGTGAAGATGTCTTTGATGATGATGAGGAAAAACAGATGGAATGTGCTCGCCAAGAGTCATTAGAGTTGCACCAGCTTGAGCAGAGGGCAAGAGCCCGGGGTGCGACGTTTGAACATGGTGGTGGTAGTGGAAGTGCCAGAGGGAGGGGAACAGGAAGCAATGCCCTTTATAGGATGTTTGGTAGGTCACAGTCTATGATAGTTAATTATGATATTTTGCGCAATCGGGCACCTGTCCAACCCCACATTGACACAACGCTTAAAAAAGAAGAAAGTCAAAACTTGGGAAAGTTTAGACTAAGTGGTTCCATAGTAATGACATTGCTAGAAATAAGGCAGAGTGTCCTTATTTGCATGCTTCCATCATGGTTACATAAAAACTTGGTGAAGGCATTTCGTCATGTAGAGGCCATGAAATCGATGGGCCATACCTTGATACTAATGAACTAGAGATAAAGCATATTTGTTATGTTTTGTCTAATAGACCATGTGTGTTTGCACAGCATGTTGCTAAACCCGTAGAGCCACAAACTATATGATTTGGGGAAGAATGTAGTCCTCATCAATGCACTGACAAAAGCAATTCAAAGAATAGCCGACACACCGGAGGATGCAATGCAGGCTATAGTCGAGATAGAATATTATCGTAACCGACGAGGCCTATTTGCTTCAAATGAGGCTTACGACATACGCTAGAGATCAATACAAAGCCCACCTAGCTAGCTCATTCTGAAGGACTTGTCCTAATTAATAAAAATGAGTACAATGCACAACCTTCGTGTTTCTCAACAATGTATTGGTACAAATTGATACTCTATTATTGTTTTCACTTTTTAGTATACTACTCAAGTTACCATTCATTACTATTAACTTGTGTTTTTGTTATTTCATATGTGACACGACACTTGGAGGAGAGGGCTTCACTGCATGGTCAAGGTAGTAATGAGCAATTTGTATGTATAACTTGAGGCCGTGATACTTCATTAAATATTTGCATTACTCGACAATCTAACTACCATTAACCAGGTTTCCATCGATTTTTCTGATATTCCACTGATTTCCCAGTTTCTGATGCCCCCATTTAAATTTCCGTTTGGAAAATTCATCCGGGTTTTCACTGGTTTTTCCGGTAACCGGTCGGTTACCGGTACCGCCCGCCCGGCGGGATTTGACCCAGTTTCAGTATTTCTAACCTTGCACTAGGCTAGCTTTGCTTTGGTCCATTTTATGTCAAATCATTTTGCTGGTGTTAGAAATAATCTTGACTTAGAGTTCCAAACGTAGTAGAGTCCGTCTCCATGTGTAACTCAAGTTGAAATTGTGTCCAACTTGAAATCCGAATACATATACTAGTTGGAGATTATTAGCCTATATATTGAGGAGGCTTGTAGCCAATTTTGTAAGAAAAGCAAGAAAAAAGGGGAGCAAATAAGAGAATAGAGAAATTCAGAAATTCTTCTATGTTCTCTTAGTTTATTTGCGATGTGTCTGTTTTCTCTTGGAAAAAAGTTAACAAGTGGTATCAGAGCCTAGGCGAGGACCAAGTCGCTAGAAAAAATCGTGTCGGTGATTTCTATTTTGCGCTTGTCTCGCTCAGTGCTCCGAGGCAAGCATCGCCTTCCCATCCACCGTTGCAAGACAGCAAGTTTTTTATTGCACCAGGATAGTAAGAAGAACAAAAAGGCAGAAGCTAGACGATGGAAGGACAAGACAGATCCTAAATGTGAAGACAAGGGTGTTGCCGCATAAGGGAAGAGGTGGTTTCATAGGAAGCACTGAATCAGTCTGTGAAAAGATAGAAGCTAGACAACAGAAAGACAAGACAGGTGGAGCAATTCGCAAGGAGAGCTTCCATCGTCAGCGACAACCGAGAGCACACTTCTACAAAAGAGGCTACACTAGACGGGTACATCACAGACGGAACCGTCTATGCTTAAACTATCACAGACGGTTTATACTAGCAACCGTCTGTGATATTTTCATAGACATTATTTACACGAATCGTCTGTGATAATTGAGACATCACAAACGGTTCATGTTAATAACCGCCTGTGAACTTTCATAGACGGTTCGTATTCATAGACGGTTCTTAATACGAATCGTCTGTGGTAATCCAGACAACACAGACCTTTGTTGTATGAACTACAGAAGCTATACTGAGACGAGAGTCAAATTCAAGGCAAATTTATTACAAAAGTCCAAAAAAAAGAGATTCCTAGATTTTAATCTTCTAGGCTTCATATGCTTCTTCTTTGACTTCTAGAGTTGGAGGATCAGCCGCTGTGTTCTCGAATGCCGTAAAGATTGTCCTTGCCCTGTCCACTTCCTCCTCTAGCCTGGGCAAATCATTAGCATGGACCATAATCTCAAAGGGGATGCCATAATAAGCTTCCTCAGAATCGGTCGATTCTGCTTGATCGGCAAGGTTATCCATGTGTCTCTGCACTGTCGCAAGAGCTTCCTCCGCTTTGTGCACATTGCAGAGAAGAACGAGGCTGAGGGCGGTTTCCCTTTCCTGAGCGGCAACGAGACACCTCCGTCGACAGCGGATGATGAGGTCCAGCTGACGGATGGAAGCGAGTCGAGGAAGGAGAGCAGGGCGTGAGCAGAGGAGCTGTTCCAGATGTAAATTGTTGGCCGCCTATGTAAGGTTGCGTCCGAACAACTCATGATGGATAGATGAGAGGAAGGAAATCAAAAGAATATTAGATGTCATTATTGAGAAATCTGGTGATGAAGAAGATGAGGGAGAGGACAGTTTAGAAGAGCTAGATTAGGGCGCGCATATTTAAGCATTAACACAGACGGTTCATATTCCAAACCATCTCTGATATTAATATCACAGACGATTTGTATTCCAAAACTTATCACAGACGGTTCGTATTACGAACCGTCTATGATAAGTGAGACATCATGGACGGTTCGTGTTATGAAATGTCTGTGAAAGATGCGAACAACATAGACGGTTCATATAAAAACTATCTGTGATATTGCGGATATCACAGACAGTTCGTATTAATAACCGTCTGTGATAATTCATAAATGGTTATTAATACGAATCGTCTGTGATATATTGGTATCACAGACCGTTTGTGGTTGGAACTGTCTGTGATAATCTGCGCTATAAAATACTGGGCTTACGTGCTTGATCTCGACACAAATCTCTGTCTTCATTGTGCTGCATCGGTGGAGCGAGGCGGCCGGCTTTAGGGAGTTCGCGGTGAAAACTTATCGCCGTCTTCTTAGTGATCGAAGGTTAGTACTCAATTACTTTTAATAACTTATATGCATGCATGTTTTTGTAATTGAAAGAGATGATAGATAGGTTTTTGTTTATTTTAGATCTAGCTAGCTAGTTAGGTTTAGAAAGATAATGTTAGTTTGCTCAATTTAAGAATGGGTAAGTACTCGTGCGTAGTTCACTACCTTCAATATATTCTTGCTTAACATTATTATGTCATGAATACGTGGCTAGCTAGCTATACCTACGTAATATATATATATATATATATATATATATATATATATATATATATATATATATATATATATATATATATATATATATATATATATATATATATATATATATATATATATATATATATATATATATATATATATATATGTGTAAGTATAGCTAGTCCGATTTGCTATGTAGTAGCGCTAATAATCATTTTTGACACCCATTTGTTACTTGTGTAGCGCAAATGGACTAAAGCTGGATGTACATTGAGAACCGTGTGAGTGAAGAGTACATTAATGGCGTGTCTGCTTTTAGAAGAGCAACCGAGCTGGATATGTTGAAGAAGGGGATGGAATATATGTATTGTTCATGCATTGATTCTGATAATATAAAGATGTTTAGCAACTCAGCGTAGATCGAAGCTCACTTGATTCGAAGGGGTTTTAGAAAAGGGTACAAATGTTGGACCAGTCATGGTGAAGAAAAGAGTACACAGAAAGGTAGTTATGACATAGTCGAGGGAGACAACGATATGCCGGTTATGGACTGTGCGTTCGATCATGAGGATAAGTCACAAGATGACAATCTGGATCAGATGTTACGTGATGCAGAAGGGAACTATAGTGAGAGAGAGTTTGGTAAATTCGAGGGCTTGATTGAGGACTCGAAGAAACCTTTGTTCTCGGGCTGCAAGCCGCAATACACGAGGTTTTCATTAGTTCTAGAACTACTGAAATTGAAGGCAAGCAATGGTTGGTCTAACAAGAGTTTCACGGCATTGTTAGGTCTCCTAACGGACATGCTTCCAAATGAAAATGTGTTACCGAGAACCACCTACCAAGCTAAAAAGATTCTTTGTCCATTGGTAATGAAAGTAGAAAGAATACATACATGTCCGATGACTATATCCTGTACCGTAAAGAGTATGCTAGCTTACATGTTTGTCCGGTGTGCAAAGCATCCCGATACAAGCGTAAAAATGACTTTGATGATGGGATGGGCATCGAGGTGAAGTAAGGACCTCCTGCTAAGGCGTTGTGGTATCTTCCTATAATTCCCCGTTTGAAGCGTTTATTTGCAACCGCAAGGATGCAAGATTGATGCGTTGGCACTGGGAGCAGCGTAAGAAAGTCGGAATGATAAGACACGTTGCTGATTCTGCCCAGTGGAGGAACATCAATAGGATGTTTGTAGATTTTGGTGTGGAACTGAGGAATATAAGGTTTGGGTTGAGTACAGATGGAATGAATCCTTTTGGTTACATGAGCAACCGGCATAGCACCTGGCCCGTGACTCTGTGCATGTACAACATTCCTCCTTGGCTGTGTGTGAAGCGGAAGTATATTTTGATGTCACCACTTATCCAAGGGCCGAAGCAACCTGGGAATGATATTGATGTGTTCCTAGCACCATTGATGGAAGATCTTGCAACACTGTGGAACGAAGGGGTACATGTATGGGATGCAGACAAACGAGAGAACTTCACTCTACGTGCCATGTTGTTCTGCACCATTAATGATTTTCCTGCCTTTGGTAACCTATAAGGGTTGAGTACAAAAGGAGCCAAAGCATATCCGCACTGCTTACATTATACTGAGAATGTGTGGTTGAACAACTCGTGCAAAACTGTGTACATGCATCATCGTAGGTTCCTTCCAAAGTATCACCCATGCCGCAAGATGAAGAAACAATTTGATGGAAAAAAGAGGATGACTCAGTACCAAGGCCTTTTAGCGGGAAAGAGGTGTATGATATGGTCAAGGATATCAACATTGTGCTTGGAAAGGGACATAAATGGAGGACTTGTTGGAAGAACATGTGGAAAAAGAGGTCAATATTTTGGCACTTGCCTTATTGGGAGCACTTAGAAGTTCACAATTGCATCGATATCATGCACGTTGAGAAGAATGTATGTGACAGTTTGATTGGTCTCTTACTGAACATTCTTGATAAAACAAAAGATGGTGTCAACGCAAGGCGTGACTTGGTCGCTATGAACATCAGGACCGAGTTAGCACCAATAGAGACCGATAATGGCCGGATGTACCTTCCCCCATCTTGCTACACTCTATCTAGGTCCGAGAGAACTCAACTGTGCCAGTGCTTACATAGTGTGAAAGTTCCATCCGGTCACTCCGCCAGCATAAAGAAACTTGTTTCCATGGAACATTTGAAACTAATTGGCATGAAGTCTCATGACTGTCATGTGCTAATGACACAAATGCTACCAGCTGCAATTAGAAGTATTTTGCCGAACAAGGTTCGAGTGGCAATCATAAGGCTATGTTATTTCTTTAATGCAATTGCTCAGAAGGTCACTGATCCCGATGGACTAGATGCTCTGCAAACCGAGGTGGTGACAACTCTATGTCATCTAGAGATGTATTTCCATCCATCATTTTTTGATATCATGGTCCATCTCATTGTCCACCTTGTGAAAGAGATAAAGATGTGTGGCCCCGTGTTTCTACGTCATATGTACCCTTTCGAGAGGTACATGGGAATTCTCAAGTCCTATGTACGCAATCGATCTCGATCGGAGAGTAGCATCATCGAAGGTTATACAACAGAAGAGGTCAATGAATTCTGCATCGGCTACATGGCTCAGGTCGAGCCGATAGGTGTACCTCTATCTCGTCACAAGCGGAGGCTAGAGGGTATCGGGACTATCGGGAGGAAAGCAATAACTTTAGATCAAAATACGTATGCTCAAGCCCATTTCACAGTTTTACAACACATGACTGAAGTGACCCCATATATTGAAGAGCACAAGGACATGCTACGTCAAGAGAATGCAAGCCAGTCAGAAGTTCGGATCACGAGACAACACAACCGTCAGTTCAACGAATGGTTGAAGGTGCAATTGACTAGGAGGTCATCAAGTGAAACACTACAATGGTTGGCAAAAGGGCTGAAATTTACAATTGTGACATGGAAAGGATACGACATTAATGGCCACACATTTTATACAACAGATCAGGATAGAAAGAGCACAGTGCAGAACTCAGGTGTCCGCATAGATGCCTATGATGCGCATGTCAGTACCGCTGGTCCAAGCTCATACTACGGGCTTGTAGAGGAGATTTGGGAGCTTGACTACATGATTTTCAAGATTCCTCTATTTCGGTGCGGTTGGGTCCAACTCCCACAGGGTGTAAAGGTCGACAAGTACAGCGTCACTACCGTTGACCTCAAATGTGTAGGATACAAAGACAAACCATTCATACTCGCGAGGCAAGTTGCTCAAGTATTTTATGTAACCGATCTGGCAAATATGAAGCGCCATGTAGTTCTTCAAGGAAAAAGAAGGATTGTCGGAGTTGAGAATGTTGTGGATGAGGAAGAGTACAATCAATTTGATGAGTTGCCTCCATTCGGAGACAGCATCAGGCTCGAGGAAGAACAAGGCGATGAAGCAAGCTATATGTGTGTCGATCATCGTGAAGGGCTCTATTTAAAAGGAAATAGCCAGGTGTAATAAATGATCCCACAAAGCTAGCACCTATTTGGAAATTGTTGCAATGTAATCATAATTAGGGAACTCGGCATGTAATTATGGAACTATATTCCATTGTAATTGTAAATGACTCAGGAACTAAGAAATAGTTATATTTATGATTATGCTTGCATTTTCACATTGCATGGCGAACATTTATAATTTCTAGATGCAAAGAACTATCACAGGCGGTTTATTAGAAGAAACCGTTTGTGATGATACATCACAGACGATTCTATTTATAGAACCATTTGTGATATGTCGAATATCACAGACGGTTCTATAAATATAATCATCTGTGATACTCGTTATATCATAGACGGTTCTATAAATAGAACCATCTGTGATACTCGACATATCACAGAAGATGGTTCCTTTATGGAACCGTCTATGATAGTTTCCCTATATATCGGTTCCGCTCGCGCGACGCCGCCACTGCTAGATTTTGCTAGATCTGATTGCTCCCTCGCACGCGACACCGCCACTCCCTCACGCCGGGCGCCTCTCCCTCCCGATGCTGGCCTCCTCTCCCTCCCGACGACGGCTGCTCGCTCCCGATTCTGGCAGCCTCTCCCTCCTTACGCCGCCGCTCCCTCCCGATACCACCTCTGACGCCACCGCCTCTCCCTCCCGTCACCGTCTACCACTCACTCCTGACGCTAGTCGCCACTCCCTCTCGATGCCCGCCACCTCAACCTCACGCCGCCACCGCTCCTTCTCGACACCATTCGCCCCTGTCTCAATAGTTCTTTAAGGTTTATGCTTCACTTGATGGCTAAATTTTTACTATTACTGTCATTTGTCAATCTTGTGCTTTGTCTGAATAGTTGGCTAAATTATTTTATGACCTTTAGAACTTCATGATATGTGCTACACTTGTTAGCTACAAGAGATATTTGGAATGACATGTTACTGTTCCAAAGGGACCTTGTAGTAATAATATATGCCACATAGACATTCAAAGGGCATGAAGCAAGTGGGACACTCCAGTGTATCCGGTTCAATGAACTTGATACACTGGTTTGTGCCATTTGCTTCATAAAACTTTGTTTAGGCCCATAGCTCACTGTAGTTAGTTTTTTCTTAGAAGAGAGATGGTGTCCACACAGTCGTCATCCAAAAATTTTTACTATTACTGTCATTTGTCAATCTTGTGCTCTATCTGAATAGTTGGCTAAATTGTTTTATGACCTTTAGAACTTCATGATATGTGCTACACTTGTTAGCTACAAGAGGTATTGGAATGGCATGTTACTGTTTCAAAGGGACCTTGTAGTAATAATATGTGCCACATAGACCTTCAAAGGGCATGAAGCAAGTGTTACACTCCAATGTATCCAGTTCAATGAACTGGATATACTGGTTTGTGACATTTGCTTCATAGAATTTAGTTTAGGCCCATATCTCACTACAGTTAGTTTTTTCTTAGAAGAGAGATGGCGTCCACACAGTCGTCGTCGTCTTCAAAGGGACCTTGTAGCAATAATATATGCCACATAGACCTTCAAAGGGCATGAAGCAAGCGACACACTCCAAAGTATCCGGTTCAATGATTGAACCAGATACAATGGTGTGTGTCGTTTGCTTCACAAAACTTTGTTTTATGACCTTTAGAACTTCATGATATATGTTGCACTTGTTAGCTACAAGATCTACTTGGAATGGCATGTTACTATTCCAAAGGGACCTTGTAGCAATAATATATGCCACAGACCTTCAAAGGGCATGAAGCTAGCGATACACTCCAGTGTGTCCGATTCAATGAACTGATACACTAGTTTGTGTCGTTTGCTTCATAGAACATTGTTTTATGACCTTTAGAACTTCATGATATATGCTGCACTTGTTAGCTACAAGGTCTATTTGGAGGGCCCATAGCTCACTGCAGTTAGTTTTTTCTTAGAAGAGAGATGGCGTCCACACAGTCTTCGTCGTCGTTATCTGGGTCTCACGCTCCCAAGATTGGAAAAACTAAGCGTGGCCGAGGAGTATCGAAAAGGCCAGAGGGCCGAATGACCATCACGATGGTCTCTTTGGATGGGGTCCCTCTGCAACCGAAGAAAGCAGCGGCATCATTTTGGACTACCTACGGGATAATTGGAAAGCAACGGGTCCTCATCACCATACTAAACTGGAAACATTTAGCAAACGATCAGAAAAATCAGCTATGGAAGGAAATTACAAATTCGTTCGAGATCCCAGCAGAAGTACAGGGACTCATGCAATGACACGTGCTCCTCGCAATGGGACAAGCATGGAAGAATTTTAAGAACACTCTTATCACGCAGTACGTGGCCAAGGATCTCACGCCCTTCACGAGGTATCCTTTCGTGTCGCCGGAAACATGAGAGGCCTTTGTGCAGATGAAGACAACGACCGAATTTGAATAACAAAGTGTGGTGCACAAGGCTCTCTAGTCACAAAACACTCACCCTCACAGACTCAACACCGCTCGGTACACGGGTAAAATCCTACAGTGGAGGATGCTTGACGAGGTCGCAATCTGATCGGAGGCCTCCCCACCATTTGCCGGGATCACAAACAAGCGCGCTCGAAACTGGTTAAGAGCGAGATCATCAACCACATCTTCGGGTGTCTCTTTCAAAAACCCCGCAGATGAGGAAATGTCCCAACGCCTGGTAAGATATGTTAAACTACATAGTTGTTAACACCTCTTGAACTTCATGGGTTCAAAAATAACATGATTAATTGCCTCTTACAGCAATCATTGACTACCGAATCTTCTCGTGGCTCCTTTCAAGAATACAGGGAAAGAGATTTACTATCACAAGCCTTGGAAAATAAGGAGCACCCAGGTCGCACACGAGGCTTGGGGGTTTACGTATCTTGGAGACACAGATTTCCAGATTACTCCGAGACATATAGGAGTAGGAAGAGATCCAAGGCGTACCGTAACAAACAAATAAAATAGGAGCTTCGTGCTCAACTTGAGGAACAACTATCTGCCTCACTTCAAGAGCAGACTGCCTCACTTCGAAGAGAGATAGATTGATTGAGGGGAGAACTGAGACAAGTCCACAACCAATCGCAACCTACCCCTACTCCTGCGGTACCCAGTCCACCTTAATGTCACAGTAGCTGCACGTCCACACCAATTACTGAACATAGTGACACCCACTTACCTATCGATGACATCCAGATAATGTACCTCTTTAAAATGCTACATAGATCTCTCTGGTGGATGTCTTAGCTCATCTTGTGTCGTTATGTAGGAGCCTATGCCTTGCATCCTCAGAGTCAGGCTTGTTGGCTCTATTCCCGTTGATGCTGGGAGGGGATGGCGTATCCATTACTGTCAGGGACGCTGGTGCACGGTATACAAGTAGAGACCGGTTTCATCAAGGTTTAGGTGGACATGATTAATGATGTTTTGAAGACCGTCCCTCTTGAGAAGCCCCCAAACGAAGAGATTAAGACATTAGGGGATGCTGTCCACACATTCATCCAGTAACCCAAGAGGGACATCGCCCTCAACTTGTCCGTGCCACGATCTCCACATCCAGTGGCCTGAGAGGGACATCACTCTGGACCTGTCACATCGGCTCCGGTGGCTCCACCTCCAACTCCGGTTCCGAAGCTTGTTGCATCGGCTCCCGTGGAGATGCCACCGAAAACGTATCATAAGTGAGGCTCTAAGACTCAAGCGAAGAAAATTAAGGCGCGCCCGGGCCATGGAAGTTCATTCTAGGATTGTTGTTAGTCCCCGAGTCATAATTACCCTAACTTGGTTTGGTTTACAATACAATGTATACTTGGTACATGCAAAGGTCCAACATGAAGCCAAACCAGCAAAGTGCATTCGCTGTGAGATATACGGAGGTGAATTTCCTCCACGACTCGGGCTACTTTGTTGTGACATTCAAAGACTTATTCTTACTATTCAATCTCGACGAACTTAACGCCTCACTTCTACGATGCTGGACACTGTAAGTGTACTGTACAGTGAAGTTCTACATTCACGTTATACCGATAAATGTCATTACTCTTTCCTTATGTATAGATACATGATCCAACAAGTCCGGCGATGGCGACAACCAGTAGGTTTCCTCGACCCACACTTGGTCTCCGAGCAATCTATCAACGAAAATGCATTCTTCGTGCAAGATTACATAACAAGGGGATTGATTGCTCACAGCGACAAGGAATACATCATGGTACCCTTCAACCAAGGGTAAGTGTTTCACTAGTTGCTACACAAATTTCATTTGTACTTTATATACAGCATGAACTTAGCATTAATCACTATGGCGACACATATGACTAGGTCTTACTGGATTTTGATTGTGATTGTACCAAAGTGGAACAAGGTAATATACCTTGATTCCCTACTTAGGAGCAACCACGACTTTAGTCGTGTGCAAGAAGCAATTAACAGGTAAACTCATTTTCTCCATACATAACTCTATTGTAATCTTTCCTTCGTTTGAAATGGCCGAGGCTAACTTTTTTGAATCATGTAGGTCATTTACCGCTTATGTTGCCCTAGGAAGGAGACACAACAAATCCAATGACACGCTGCGACACAACACGTGATTTCTGGTACTCGCTACAACACAACAATCCAATATCACACTTTGTTATAATGCCTCTAGAATTAAAAATACCTATGTATGTAATTCTATTTTTGCAGTGCCACTAGCAGCTACAGGGCAACGTATGTGGATTCTACGTTTACCGCCATATGAAGGAAATCATGGACACTAAGATGAATGATCCAGAGATTTGTGAACCTTTCAGTAATTATTATTTTCTAATTATATATATGTATATATATACACACACACATGCTAATTAATGACTTAACATTGCTCATAGCGACAGCGGGTGGACTTCGACGAAAGTGCATATGATATTGACAAACTTGTCGAAATTCGTGGAAATCTCACCGAATTCTTGCTATCAGAGGTTATAAACAAGACTGGAGAGTTCCACCCTGGCAATGGTGATAATTAGATGTTGAAACATTGGATTCAATTGTACAAATCACTCAATTGTGCTTAATCAAACAATTCATTCAATTTAATTTATTTGTGAGATATGTGTAATGATTTTCATTCTATATATATGTGATCTGTTGGCCGTTTGATTCATTCATCTGTGCTATATACATGATGTAGCTTGTTTTCAGAGGGCATGGCTAGCATATCCTAAGGCTAGCTGAAAAACGGCAAATAAAATTGCTATTGAAATAGCTATCATAAACGGATCGGTGTTGCAAACCGTATGTGATATATATATCCCAGACGGTTTCAAACACTGAGCCGTTTGTGATATGAACGATATCACAGACAGTCTTTGTTATTAACCGTTTGTGATATTATGTATATCACAGACGATTCGGAACACCCAACTGTCTGTGATATACACAATATCATAGACGATTTTCTATTAAAAAAACCGTCTGTGATAGCTGAATATCACAGACGGTTTTTTATAAAAAATAGTTTTTGATATTTGGCTATCACAGACGGTTTTTCTCAAAAACCGTCTGTAATGTAAGTTATCACAGATAGCTTGGGAGCCGTCTGTGATGACCACCTATTATCACTGACACATAAATACAGACGGTTTAGGAACCGTCTGTGATAGGACTATCTGTAGTAGTGGCAACAACACAGAAAAGTCGTCAGCACGTCACATTTTCCCCCTCGGTCTCAGTGTGTGCAAATCGCAGCAAAGCGTGCATCGTGCCGAGGCAGCAGAATACATGCTCGATCCAAGTGGCGCTAGGATAAATAATCTGAGCAGAAGTCTCGTTATGTCTCCAACACGAAGTCACGAATAGCCGGTCATCTCCGATAAAAGGCAGCCCAAACAGAGCTAAACTGTGCAGTTTTTTTCAGTCAAAGAGCAAAGAAGTCACCAAGAAAAAAAGAGTGCAGTCACCAAGAACGCACCTGAACAGCGCAGAGACAAAGAGCAAGAAGTTACCAAGAAAAAAAAGAGAAAAACAGTGCAGTTTTTTCTCAGTTCCCTCGGTCCAAGAGCCACTTCAAAGTAGCCCGAGTTCTTGATCTGTGCTCAAGATCATGTCGCATCGGGAAGTGGTGTCACCGGTGATGAGACATCATCTAGTATGATGGCAAAGGAGAGTTCCGTTGTCTCGCTGCATTATTCGATGCTCACGACGAGCAATTATGCAGCATGAGCAATCAAGATGAAGGTGTACATGAATGCTCAAGGAGTGTGGGACGCGATCGAGAATGGCAATGTCGATGTTCGCAAGGATCAGATGGCATTGGCGGCCATCTATCAGGGCATCCCAGAGGAGATGCTCTTCCTACTGGCTGAAAAGGAGATGGCCAAAGCCGCGTGGGAGGCGTTGAAGGCAATGCATCTTGGCGTTGATCGTGTGAAGGAAGTAAAGGTACAAACTCTCAAGACTGAGTTCGAGGTGCTGCGTATGAAGGAAACAGAGTCAATCAATGACTTCGTCGTCCGGTTGACGGTCATCGTCAACAAGGTTTGGGCCCTTTGCGAGAAGGTGGAAGAGTTGTACGTAGTGAAGAAATTCCTTCGTGCTGTTCCCTCACAGTTTCTCCCAATTGCTTCGGTCATAGAGCAACTTGGAGACCTAAAGACAATGACCATGGAGGATGTCATTGGTCGTCTTAAGGCGTATGAGGAACACATCCGCGACAATAGCAACAACGGCGACAGACAGCTCTTGTTGACCCGTGCTGAGTGGGAGATCCAATCATCGAAGTGTGAAGGCAAGAACACTTCCAGGGGTGGTGGCCAAGGCTGTCAGAATCAGAAGTTTGATAAGGCAAAAGTGAGGTGTTATAATTGTAATGATTATGGACACTTTGCTTCAGAATGCCACAAGCCAAAGATGAAGAAAGCGTTTTTTGTTGAAGCGCTCAGCGATGATGAATCAACAGTGCTCTGATGATGAGTTGAGTCAGGAACGTTGAGAAGATGTGTCTCCGTTCTGTGTCAAGTATAAGTTTAGTAAGTCGTAGTTGAGATCGTCTGCCTCAATGTTTTAGAATCTTTGCATTTGGATGGACCCGTACCAGTTGAGCTGAGTTCCTACATGTAGCTTACATGTAGAACGCTTCATATGGAGGCATGGTTGGTAGTTCATAATGCATTGAGACTAAAACTAGAGTATGTCAAGTCAAGATTAAGGGGGAGATTGTTAGAAATAATCTTGACTTAGAGTTCAAGACATAGTAGAGTCCGTTTCCATGTGTAACTTAAGTTGAAGTTGTGTCCAATTTGAAATCTGAATACATATACTAGTAGGAGATTATTAGCCTATATATTGAGGAGGCTTATAGCCAGTTTTGTAAGAAAAGCAAGAAAAGGGGGAGCAAATAAGAGAATAGAGAAGTTTAGAAATTCTCCTGTGTTCTCTCAGTTTATTTGTGATGTGTGCATTTTCTCCTGGAATAAAATTTTAACAGATGGCCCTTTTTGTCCCTGCAACTTTGGTCACAGATATAAAATTATCATCTATTTAAATAACAATTTGGACCTTCTGTTAATGCTAGGTTCGTTTATTCTACAAATTATATGTTTATAAAAGATGTGCGGTTGCAGAGAAAGCAACGGAGAATAAAAACATGTGCTTTCCCTTTCCCTTCTCTAGTTCATTGGAGAAGAAGAAGAGTGAAGAATAGAGTAGAAAGTAGAAAGCAAGGTCGAGGAGGAAATGCCCGGTCACTTGAAATAACCTTATCACAGAGTCATAGAACTAACTCGTAAATATGATGCGCAAAATAAATTCCTCCAAGTCTAATGCAATCCAGATCATCAATCAGAATAGATGGTACAATATATGGCTAGTTCTTTCTTGATGCGAGTTGCCTATTCTTTAGCTTGAAGAACAACTAGTAACTAGTATCAAGTAAACAGGATCGTTGTTACTATTCAGGAATTATGCAGCCAAGGAATTGAAGATCCTCATGTAACTAGTATCAAATCGACTGGTGTTGGCTACATCTGTGGCGTTGGAGGGGAGGCAACGTTGGGAATGGAGGGGGAGGCGGCGCTGGCAAGGGAGGGATATGGATGGAAGGCGGATGCGGAGCTGGCAAAGGAGAGGGGAGGTGGCACAGGCAAGGAGCAAGGGAGGTGGACATGGAAGATGAAATTTATTTGAATTTCTTGGATTCAAACCGTATTTTTAAATTTTTTAACCAAATCTTTCCAAAAAAAGCGAAATTTTTGAAATTTCCAAATTTCAGATTTCTCAGAGGGTCCAAAAATTTTTCTTAATCGAAAATGTTTTCCCTGCTGAAACCATCAGTCCAGGAACCTCCTCTACTAAGTCAATTCCACCTTAATTAAGAAGCTATATTGAGATATCAATCCTTTCAAGGACCAAAAGAAGAGAACGTAAATGTGCTGCTTCACATCACCTGACATATATATATTAAGTTTGGGAATTACTAAACAACACTTGAATGTTTTTTTTACTTGGAGCACTCAGATTTTTCTTCCATGTATTTTTTTTTTTGACTCGGAGCACCCTGATTTTTCTCCCATGTATGCACCTGCTTAAAAAAAAAAGAGTGCTTCAAACCACAAAAACACTCAAATCCCCCTAGACACCTCTGGAAATTGCTAAACAACACTCGAGTGTTTTTTTGACTCGGAGTACTCAGTTTTTTCTCCCATGTATACACCTCCTAAAAAAATGAGTGCTCCAAACAACAAAAACACTCAAATCCCCCTAGACACCTCCGGAAATTGCTAAACAACACTTGAGTGTTTTTTTGACTCAGAGTACTCAGATTTTTCTCCCATGTATGCACCTCCTCAAAAAAAATATGAGTGCTCTGAACCACAAAAAATACTCCAATCCTCCCTAGACACCTCCTTCAAAAAATGAGTATTTTTTTACTCGGATGACTCACATTTTTCTCCCATATATGCATCTCTCTAAAAAAAATATGAGTGCTCTCAAGCACAAAAAAATACTCAATTCTTCCCTAGACACCTTCAGTTGGAAATTGCTAAACAGCACTCGAATGTTTTTTAGCTCGAGGAAAACACCAAATAGCAGAACTGCAGAGGCGCAGAAACTAGTCCAAACGCGACGGCGTACAGAGGCAATTGAGCAGCAGGAAGCCAGAAATTAAGCTGTATGTATAGACGTACATGAGGCGAGGATGATGATCCAGATGTGGAAGAACTGCTTGTAGGGGATGCCGGGGTTGAGCGCCTTCCTCCGGTCGACGGCGCACCCGGGGCAGCCCTCATGGTACACCACCTTTTCCTCCAGCAACGGCGCAGCTGCCTCAGACTCACCGCCGGCCATCCTTTATCACTGCAGTTGTGAGTTGTGTTGTTCAGTGTTTTCCAACAACCTCCAGACAGCACAATTTATGGTGGCTCAACTTGTACAACTCTTAAAGCTGGAGTATCTAAACTTTTGTAAGCACTCTGTGTTTCGCCCTAAATTATTGGAATGCATCGTATTCTGTCACTAATCCACGTGCGTAGCATCTTACTAGTCTCATGTGTCTTTTCTTAATAACTAGCGAAATTTTCCACGTAATTGCACGGCTAGATTTACAACATATTATATTTATTATATAACTTTATTATCTTTTAAAAATATAGTTGTATTTGTTATACTAATATAATAAATATAATATATACATATACAGATTAATTTGCTCAGTTATAATTTGACCCCATCAATAGTGTATATCTTCTCATTTTTCTGTCGATTAGTGAAAGAATTTCTAGCGAAATTTGCTTTTCTATTTGAATTATTGTGTGATTTTCTAGGCACCTAAAGCGAATGAGATACCTTGAATATCACTAGTTGTTTGTAGGTATATACATAATACCACTCTAGTATAAGAGTTGGTAGTAAAAACAAGGAAAATGTTTATTTTTTGATCTTTAACTATAACCTGAGTCCGAATCTTAATCCACAACATTAAAACCATCTAAAACACAGCCCGCAACTATCAATACCAAGCCACATGACCGTTTGCCCCAAATCCAATCCAGTTTTCATCCACATGTCCGTGGGATTTGATGTGTCGACATTGATGTGGCAATTACTTGGCAAATCAAACATAAAAAAGAGTAAAACGAATGGAGGATTATTCAACTTATGTGGGTATATCATCTAGGCCAGAGAACTTTCAAAATGCACATCTAGACCACTGATATGACATAAGTGGGTAATTAGTCTATCCTAGCTGCTCACGTTGGCATAGTTCGTATTCATGGCATGACATATAAGATTAAAAGCAGTTGGCTAAACATTTACAGAAAATTCTTGTGCAATTTTTTCGTTTAGCCCTACCCATGTGCCTTTATCCAAACCAAACCACATTCTATACCTTCTCATTACTTTTTGTTCAACTCCTAGGCGACCTGTGGGAGGAGATCATAGTTCATGCATCATAAGTTCATTAGCTAAAGTGTGACTAGTCCCGTGAGGACAAAAGCCATACTCAACTGTTGGTGCCACACTCTGCCATTGCCTCAAGTGTTTCGTCGCAAGAGGATGCACATGGAAGAAGAGGATAAGGCCTCGAGCGACTGGTGCGAACAGGTTTGATCTAGTTTGACCTAACCAAGAAAAGGACAAAGGGATATGGTTAAAAGAAAATTACAAAAATTGTAACATCCCAAAATTCTCAAAACCACAATCATTTGCATTTTTAGGTTTTTTTTCAAATTTTTTAGCATTTATTTAAAATTTTTTTCTTAATTTTTATCAGTTAAAATGAATTTCTGAAATTAATTTTTAATCCGCTCGCCTTCCTCCGCTCCTGCGCGCACCCGGGGCACCCTTGTTCCTCGTACGCCGCCACCACCGGCACTAGCAGCGGCGCTTCCTCGCCGCCCATTTCGATCGATAAATATCTTCTTCTTGCTTGATTCAGCTGTGTGACGTACCTACCTATGCCTGACTCTGCTGCGCGCAAACGCAAACGCAAACTGGTGGGCTAGTGTCCAACCGCATAAGGGCCTGTTCTTTAAGTCAAAAGCTGGCGGCTTTTGGCTTTTGCTACAGTACCTAACTTTCAAACGGAGTATTTTCTCAAGACGGGGTTTACAAGTTAAACGATCTACATGTTAAAAGCCCAACATCTATACCAGCCAACATCGCAAGTGAGTATCTGTCTCTCCGTAATCTGTACCGTAACAGCTAAAATTCAAAAATTTCATTGGCTAGCAATAAAATCTCCGTAATCGCAAGTAAGTATCTGTCTCTGACTAGCAATGTTTCACGAGCCGTCCAATCTAAAACCGATACCCACGATTGAACGGCTCACCTCAAGCAAAGATGATTTCATTGGACCAAAGGTTTGCAGTTTCTCAACTGGCATAAAAAAACTTGTCCCTTTCTTGTCCTCCCGTGCTACTCCTACACGCTAATCAGTCTCCCCTTTAGTCACCTGATAATGGAGCTGACGCATGGCAGGCCAAATATGCCCTGTTCATACAATTTCTGCTGCTGGTTTTTGTTTAAAAATGTGAAAAGTTAATACGAACATCTAGTTTTTTAAAACAGTTTTTTACTTCTCTCGCCACTGTTTCACTCTAGAGATAAGACAGATGATCACAGGTACATCACACACACCTCTTCTTACTCCTGTCACGCACACGTATCTCTTTATCACTTTTGACCACTCATCCTCTTCTTTCAAAAGCCACTTCTTTTAACCATTACTATTTATTTTTTATTAAAAACTATAAGCCTTAACCATCAGCAAAAGGCAATTCGAAGGCCCCTCAATCTAGCAAATGTAGTACATGGGGCCACCTGTGTTTGTGGGTCCGTTCAGGCAGGCTCAACCACCTCCTGCTCTGCGAACAAATGCTTCTTGTCGGTTCAATTCCTGCGAACAAAAACATTGGACCACAATTTTGCTTCCAGAGTTTTGGGATGTCATATGTTTTTAACATTCCCATGGTGTTTTCGACATCAACAAACGATGAGCTTCCAGTCAACAAAAGAAAGAAAATCTCCCCAGAAGAGATAATAGAATGGCAGTATACTAATTTTATTTTCAAGAAATTATTTCAAGCTGCTGTCTCGGTGTACATGCCTGCCTGATCAAAAGGAAAACAACCAATTTGACAACCATTTATCCCACTATATATATATTCCCTTTCATATATAAATACTGCTACTACATACGTGATACGTCACATATAAATACAAGTGATCAACTCTTGCTTAGACCCATCTGGTGTAAGGGTACGCTAAAAGCCCTTTGCTGTGTCAGACTCATGGTTTACCATCTGAATAATCCAAAAAATTCTAGAATAACTGAAAAGCTAGTTTCTATCATATTGCTCTGGCACGGCCAGAAAGGGTTTGAATGTGAGGATAAGTCCAAGTAGCTCGATGACATTCAACAGAAAGAACACCATCTGATCACCTGTATGAGTGCAATGTGGAGAAAATTTACGCAACTGTAAAATCTCACAAGATCTCAACTGTTGAATATATAAGCACATGTAGGTTTAATTTATTCCATAAATAAATCATGACACCATGCACGCAAAATAACAGAACCATCACAGGCATAAAAGATCTAGACATGTAAACCAGAAACGTACATGAACGGATCTATCTGGAAAACATGACCGCATTACGTCATCGATGGTTCTGTTACGATCGGTTTGCCGATGTAGACGCCGCCGCACGGTGAGGATGACACGAAGTCGATGACGATTCGCGGCCGAGCGACGAGGAAGACGAGCGAGCTACAGCGGCGATCGCGCAGAGCGCTTCCCAAAACCTTATTCGCCTCTCCGGTGCAGGACTTGGCGGCGGTTCCGAGACTGCTCTCCCGAACGATGCACGCCGGCGGGCGGGGCGGAGTAGACTACGTGGGGCGGCGCAGCACAATGGATGGAGGAGGCAAAACCTAGATTGATTTTCGCGTATCTGTATGGAGGCGGCGACTCCATATTTATAGAAAACCGGGCGCGTGATCAAGACGCCGCACGTTCTCCATAACTCGTGAATCAACCGGATTAGTTGCGTAACCGATCCGGATTCACCGCCACACAAAACAGCAAAAGATAAAACGCAAAGGAAGCGCGTCGCAAGCAAGCACTGAGCGGATTTTGGCGGACCATTCACGCAGTGCCGTGCGCGCGCCGCCCCCGCCGCCGGCCCGGCCGGCCCGGCCCGGCGAGGCGAGGCGAGAGCAGCGCGCGCGTGTTATCCTCTAGTTCTCTCCACACATGCCTCAAGTGACTAGGAGTGCACCATCCCTTTTAAGGTGGTCTTCCTCTCCTAGAACTAGCAATATGGTACTAAAGGTCACATGCATGCCTCCTTTGCATGAGTGGGCCTTTGAGATTTAATAGGAATTATTCTTATTATATGGGCTTGGCCCACATAATCCAACAATCCCCACCAGATCTCAAAGTCCCACAGAGATTTGCCTCAATTCCAATGTCTTGTTTATATATCAAGATTTCGATGGAGACCGATTAAGGTTGAACATCCACCTAGAACTCAAGCTACACTTACTCACAACTTGAACAATGGACTATGCCTTGAATTGCAAGTTTGGTGCAAGCAAGCTTCACTTAAAGACTTAATCGATACTAGGCCGCCATGAGGCTACCCCTCGGTTGGAGCGTATAAGTCATACTCCTTGGTCTCTTCGTGAGCTTAGTAGGAGATTACCCAAGATCTCCATAGATGCGACTAACGATCGGACTCATATAGGTGTGTTCTTTCAAGAACGCTCTGCGAGATAGCGTCTTCGCTTCTAAAAGCCAATGGAACACATTAAGACCTTAGTCAACTTGCCTTGCGTTTAGAGTATTGCATCTTCACATAGAGAGGTTGAAATTACTCTCCTTGATTAACTAATGGCTTGTTTTCCCAGATCCTAATTCACGGGATCTCCGATCACATAGGTTGGGTTACTACCATAGATAACTCACATGGGTCTCATACCCATCTCCTTCGATGCACTATCTATCACATTCCGTGATAGTCCCTTTGTAAAGGGATCTGCGAGTTTTTATCTGTTTGGATGTAATCCAAGGTTATAACTCGGAGTTTCTCAATTTCTGACGAGACTTCAATCGTCTCTTAACATGCAGGCGATTTCATATTATCCTTAGAACTGTTCACTTTAGCGATAACGGTTTGATTATCACGATTCATAAGGATAGCGCATCGGCTTTTCCACCGTAGGTAGATCCATCAATAGATCTCGTAGCCATTCTGCCTCAACAATAGCAGTGTCTAGTGCCGCAAGCTCTGCTTCCATGGTTGACCTCGTCAAAATGGTCTGTTTGCAAGACCTCCATGAAACAAACACCACCACCATAGTGAAAACATATCCACTAGTGGCTTTGATCTCATCGACATCGAGATCCAGTTGGAATCACTATAACCCTCCAAAGCCGACGGGTACCCAGTATAATGAAGTCCAAAGTTCGAGGTACCTTTCGGATAGCGCAACACTCGCTCAAGCGCCTTCCGATGATCATCTCACGGGTTAGATGTAAACCGACTCAATTTGCTCACAGCAAAGGAGATGTCCGGCCTTGTTGCACTAGCTAGGTACATTAGTGAGCCAATTATCCGGGAGTATTCCAGGTGATTCCTAGCAATTTTCTTATTCTTACGAGTAACACGCTAGGATCATAAGGTGTTGGAGAAGGCTTGTCATCGGAAAAGCCAAAACGGCTCAAGACCTTTTCCACATAATGAGATTGCAAAAGTGTAATCCCATCCTCACCTCTAACCAATTTAATGTTTAGAATAACATCACCACTCCCGGATCTTTCATATCAAAGTTTTGAGACAAGTATGATTTGACCTCATTTATCACACTAATGCTTGTCCCAAAAATCAAGATGTCATCCACATACAAACATAGAATAACTCCTCACCCCACCATAACGATAGTATACACATTTATCTGCCTCATTGGCAGCAAAGCTGCGCAGATGTCGGTGTTCTATCGAACTTCTCATGCCACTGTTTAGGGGGCTTGTTTCAGACCATACAAAGATTTCAACAGTTTTAACACCTTGCCTTTTTGACCTTCTACTACAAATCCATCAGGCTGTTCCATGTAAATTTCCTCATCCAGCTCTCCGTTAAGAAAAGCTGTCTTAACGTCCATTTGATGAATGAGAAGACCATGTGAGGCAGCCAAAGCAAGTAGTACTCGAATTGTGGTCAGTCTAGCAACAGGTGAGTAAGTGTCAAAGAAATCTTCGCCTTCTTTCTGAGTATAGCCCTTGGCAACAAGCCGAGCCTTATATTTTTCAATAGTACCATCTGGCCTAAGCTTCTTTTTGAACACCCACTTGCACCCTACAGGTTTGCACCCATAAGGTTTATCTGTCAGCTCCCAGGTTCCATTAGCGATAATGGAATCCATTTCACTACGGACAGCCTCCTTCCAGTAGTCTGCATCAGGGGATGCATACGCTTCTGAAATAGACTTGGGAGTGTCGTCCACAAGGTACACAGTAAAATCATCACCAAAGGATTTGAATATCCTTTGTCTCTTGCTCCTTCTAGGAGCTCCACTGTCATCCTCCTCATTGACAAGTTCATGTGTATGTTCAAAAGGTTCAGGTGATGTGATTGAACTGGGAATTATTTCAGAAGGTTGACTAGTAGTGTTATGTGTATCCTTCATAGGAAAAATATTCTCAAAGAATGTTGCATCTCGAGACTCCATAATTGTACCAACATGCATGTCAGGTACCTCAGTTTTAACTATCAAAAATCTATAGGCAATGCTATGATTAGCATATCCCAGAAAAACGCAGTCCACAGTTTTAGGTCCAAGCTTGCGTTTCTTAGTTATTGGCACATTAACTTTCGCCAAGCACCCCCATGTACGCAAGTAAGAAAGTGATGGTTTCTCCCAATCCATACCTCGTATGGTGTTTTGTCCTTATTTCTGTTAGGAACTCTATTTAATACGTGATTAGGCGTTAGCAAAGCCTCCCCACCATGCCTTAGGTAATCCCGCATATCTAACATGGCATTCACCAAGTCGATCAACGTGCGGTTTTCCTTTCGGCAATCCCATTTGACTCGGGGAATAAGGAGGCGTCCTCTCATGTATAATGCCATGTTCCTCACAAAATAAGTCAAATTCGTTGAGAAATACTCTCCACCACGATCGACCTAAGTCTTTTATCTTTCTATTTAACTGGTTTTCAACTTCGCCTTATAGATTTTAAAATAGTCTAAAGCCTCATCTTTCGTTTTCAATAAATACACATAACAGAACCTAGTTGCATCATCAATCAATGTCATGAAATATCGTTTTCCACCCTTCGTCAACACGCCATTCATCTCGAAAGATCTGAATGCGGGAGTTCTAGTGGTGCCAAGTTTCTCTCCTCGCGACCTTGTGAGGCTTACGAGGTTGCTTTGATTGCACACGCTATGGCATTTAGAACCTTTGGTGATGGAAACGTTTGGAATTAAACTCATCTTGGAAAGCGAGACATCAAACCAAAATTAATATGACATAGACGTGAGTGCCAAACATTAGCCTCATCATCCACACCGCCACAAATATGGTTTACTGATCTTATTGCAGAAATCTGAAAGGGAAAAGCGGAACAAGCCTCCGCACTCATAGCCTTTACCAATAAAATGTCCATGTTTAGACACGACTACTTTATTAGACTCAAATACCAACTTAAGCCCGTCTCTACATAAACGGGAGCCACTAACGAGATTCTTGTCTATAGAAGGGACATGCTGCACGTTCTTGGTGCACGATCTTTCCCAGTAAACTTCAGATCTACCGTGCCAACACCATGAACAGTAGCATGTGACCCATTCCCCATTAGGACGGAGGAATCTCGGGCGACTGATAAGAGGAAAACAACGAAATATCAGCACACACATGTACATTAGCTCTGTATCAATCCACCAATTGGTAGATTGACTAACTGAAAGAACGATGAGGTAAATTACCATACCAGTCCCATCTCCGGTCTTGCCAATGGTCACGTTGATGGACTTAGAAGTCCATCTGCAGTGCCTTCTTTCCTTTGCGTTGTGGGCACTTCTTGGCCATGTGACCGGGCTCACCGCACACAAAGCAAGTTCTATCATCCCGATTGTTGTTGTTCTTCTTCTTCTTGAAGTTGGTTGTCTGTTGGGCTTTAACAAATTTCCCTTTGTTCTTGCTTGAGGGTTTCTGTACCACATTGGCACTGGATGCCCTCCATCACCCTTAGACACAGCGTCCTTTTCCGAGCTTTCTCCTCAATTTCAAGAGACCCAATCAGATTCTCAACGAGTATTCTTGTCTCTTGTGTTTGAGTCTTGTTCGAAATTCCTCCATGAAGAAGGTAATTTCGCAATAATACATCCAGCCACAAACTTGTCGGGTAAGGCACACTTCAGGAGTTCGAGTTCCTTGGCAATGGCCTGTATCTCATGAGCCTGATCTACTACAGAACGGTTATCAACCATCTTGTAGTCATGAAATTGCTCCATGACATACATGTCATTGCTGGCATCAGTAGCACCGTATTTGGAATTCAGTGCATCCCATAACTCCTTCGCGTCTGTCATGTGCATATACACCTCGCACAGACGGTCGGCAAGAACACTAAGAATGCATCCAACAAAGAGAGTAGTGGCACCTCGAATTCTTTACGCTTTTCAGCATCAAGAACACCTTCAGCTTGCCATTACTAACCTGAATACATTCATAGCGAGAAGCCACGAGTGACCACGATCGCCATCTCTTAAAGTGCACACCGGAGAATTTATCCGGCCTCGATGCATCGGCAAATCCAGCCATAGTAAAACCACAATGCCTACAATAAGGTTTTGGAATGTTGAATATATAAGCACATGTAGGTTTAATTTATTCCATAAATAAATCATGACACCATGCACGCAAAATAACGAACCATCACGGGCATAAAAGATCTAGACATGTAAACCAGAAACGTATATGAACAGATCTATCTGAAAACATGATGGTATTACGTCGATGGTTCTGCTCGATCGGTTTGCCGATGTAGACGCCGGCCGCACGGTGAGGATGACACGAAGTCGATGACGATTCGCGGCCGAGCGACGAGGAAGACGAGCGAGCTACAGCGGCGATGCGCAGAGCGCTTCCCAAAACCTTATTCGCCTCTCGGTGCGAGGACTTGGCGGGTTCGGAGACTGCTCTCCCGAACGACGGTGCACGCCGGCGGACGGGGCGGAGTAGACTACGTGGGGCGGCGCAGCACAATGGATGGAGGAGGCAAAACCTAGATTGATTTTCGCGTATCTGTATGGAGGCGGCGACTCGTATTTATAGAAAACCAGGGCGCGTGATCAAGACGCCGCACGTTCTCCATAACTCGTGAATCGAACCGGATTAGTTGCGTAACCGATCCGGATTCACCGCCACACAAAACAAAGAAAAGATAAAGCGCAAAGGAAGCGCGTCTGCGCAAGCACTGGAGCGGATTTTGGCGGACCATTCACGCAGGTGCCGTGCGCCGCGCCGCCCCGCCCGGCCCGGCCGCCCGCCGGCCCGGCCCGGCCCGGCGAGGCGAGGCGAGGCGAGCGAGCGCGCGCGTGTTATCCTCTAGTTCTCTCCCACACATGCCTCAAGTGACTAGGAGTGCACCATCCCTTTTAAGGTGGTCTTCCTCTCCTAGAACTAGCAATATGGTACTAAAGGTCACATGCATGCCTCCTTTGCATGAGTGGGCCTTTGAGATTTAATAGGAATTATTCTTATTATATGGGCTTGGCCCACATAATCCAACATCAACTAGTCGAAAACTTGAAATGTTAAAATGTATATATGAAGTGAATTTGACATATAAGCCAAATTTATAGGAATATTCCCATTCAAATTGTGACAGCATTGTTTTGCCTTGATCTTGAGCTTCTGGCTTATTTTGCACTATTCATAAATATCATCTTTTTGTATACTTTTGACTTTTTTGAGCTTTTTGCCGATTCTTTTTTCCCGTATTTGTTTGCATTATACGTAATGGGCTAACATGTTTTTTCTATTTTTAATTTTTTAAATTTAATTATGCTAAATAAGTCTCTGTCAGCTACAGTGTTTTTTCAGCCAGCTACAGTGCTTTTCAGCCATAAGCCTTGCCAAGCAAAAATCATCAGAATACCAGACTACCTTTAGGCATCACTTTTTCTCGAACATAGAGCTCAAGGCACCAACCAAACAAGGCCTACTTCCTTCAGTTTAGTATTTCTCTGCGTCGGTCAACGCCTGTTTGTTCTACTAACTGTCGTTTAGTGGCTTGCATTCGTAATTTCGTATACCAAATTTGTGTGTCGTACTCGCCAGTTATACATTTATACTAGTGGTACCTTCTAATTAATACTAGTACCTGATCGGTTCGGCTTGAGCTTCTGACTTATTTTTTACTATTCATAAATTTTATCTTTTTCTGAACTTTTGACTTTTTGTTGAGCTTTTTTGCCGGTTCTTTTTTTCCCGTATTCGTTTGTATTATACATATTGGGCTAACATATTTTTTATATTTTTAAATTTTTTTAAATTTAATTATGCTAAATAAGCATCTGTCAGCTACAGTGTTTTTTTCAGCCAGCTACAGTGTTTTCAACCATAAGCCAGAGCTTTTAAGCCCAACTGATCACCACCTATAGTATAGTATTCTCACTAACATTCCTGCCCATGACTGCATCATCTTTTTCACACCACACACACACAGATTTCTCGTTTAGAGTACTTCCTTTGTTTAAGAACATATAACGTTTTCTTTATATCGACACAGTTTTTAATGTGTAACTTTAATCACCACATTTATATAAAAATATTATATTATGAAAATAATTTTCACAACTAATCTAATGATATAACTTTAACATGATCACTCTAAGCATGGTTTTATATATTAATAGTCAAAAATAAAAATGTTTGGCCACATGCCTTCTAAAACACCATATATATCTGAACCGAGTGTGTACCTTGCAATTGCCACCGCACGCTAGCATACATGACAGAAGCATCCGATCGAGATATCGAGATACATGACAAAGCTTAATTAGCACATAGATGGTGGTGCGTGGGCGTGTAGGAAGATACAGAGAAAGGTATTGGACGTGTTCTTTTTTACTGTGATTGTGGCTGATGATTTATTACTATGGCTGATGATTTTTTTGTCCTAGTACATGTATTTATACACAAACCGAATATCAATAAGCTGTTTTAAAAAGATTGTCTTGATAACCCGATTTAAAATGATAGCGGAAAAAATCGTCTTATTTGTTTATTTAGAAAAAGTCATAAGTTGAAAAGAATATGCATATTAAATTTTTTTATGCATTTATACTATTATCTCCGTTCTTTTTACGTGATATTTTTTATTTTTTAGGGCTGTTACTTTTATAACTTACATTAATATGTACTAATAAAATTATAATATTATAAAAATATTTTGACAATAAATCTAATGATATAATTTTTATATAATTAATCTAAATAGTTTTACACTAATTAACAATTAAGCTTTAGAAAGTTTGACGGTGTGGATTCTAGAACGTCAAGTAAAAAATAACAGAAAGAGCAGAGCTTTAGTCCAAGATGGATTGCTCCATTATATTGATGAGAGTACTTATTTGTTTTCACCTTTAATTAATTCACAAAGCACAAATCTTGCTCTGCGTGCCGTGCCCTAGCTTTCACAGGTTTCTAGTGAATTTGTTCTTCGGATAAATTTACTGCGTAATAAAAATCTTCCTCACAAGCTAGAACTAGTAGTTTGCTAGAAGTACTTACAACTAGTGCAATTACGGGTTCATCATCTTCGCCAGGCCAAGGAATTCCTAATTTTGCAATTAAAAAAAAACTTGATTTTGATGAATACCTCACATATATCCTTGGTCAACTATCTATATGGGCGTCACGAACACCTTAGCATAGACAAGTATACATACGCAATTATCGGCTCCCCAAACTGCGCAAGAAGGTCAACAAGGCTTTCTCTACTTCTTTGAAATGAATCAAAAAATTGAAAAAAATTGGATTTTCATGTTGACTTTGATTTCCCTCAAATCCTAGCCAAATTCATCTTCAATCCCAGCCGCCTAAGCCCTAATTCCACCCTTGCATGGCCTCAACGGCAAGATTGTGTACTGGTACTGTTCACTATTAGATTTTTTCGCCGCCACCTGACTTCTTTCTTCACTGCCAAGCTGTTCACGCTCTCTTGCGCCTTCCAGCCCCTGCCGCCGCCACTGTTTAGTCAAGACCCCGTACAACCTCGTCTCTCCTACCCTGACAGCTCCTCAGTCGCCCTAAACGTGTGTCAGCCCGCCAGCCGAGCTCCACCACCTCCCATGTCCTTTCACGGCCGCTTCCTCTCTCACAGCGGACCTGAGCCATGCCAGTGCCTTTTGACCGCCGCCTTTCTGTGCCCAAGACAGCCGCATTCCCACCAGCAGTCTTGAGTCTTCCCGACCTCTGAAGAAGCTGCCGCTGTTGTTGATCTTTTTTCCCCTCGCGACGCCGAACCGCCCTCGAGCGGCTATAAAGGCCGAAGACCTCTCCAAACTCCCCCACGCACCCCAGTGAAGCCCCAACCACACCCAATTAGTCCCTCATCACCCCCACCACCGGCAATCACCGAGAAGCCCTAAGGTGAGCCTAATTTCAATTCAACCCATCCCGTCCATTATAACTCAATTGCTCTCACCCGCACCTTCCTCAAGCTTTCAGAAACACCCTTGAACCCTTGCCCTAAGCTCCAGAGCCCCCCTCTTCTTTGCCACCATGAACCGCTGCCCAGCTGAGAAGCTCCGCCGTGGCTAGCCAAATACCTGCCTCCCTAGCCCAAACCAACCCTTCCACTGTCATCCCCTAACCCCAAGGATGCTCAAACACCAAGTCTTCGACCCCCTTAACCCATGAAGCTTGCCATTGCCACCCAAATACATCGAGGAGAAATGTCCTTATCGCCGGCGAACGCCACCTCCCCAGCCGCTGCTGAACCCAAAAATGGGTTCCTTGCATCCCCAGGAGCCCAATCGTGGTCTCCGTTTGCGTCGCAATTTCCTGTAGCACCGCCAGTCGTCGCCACTCCGTCCTCTGTTTTCTATGGCGCGCGCGGACGAGAGGTTGAAGATGAACAGTAACGGGCTGTTACTGTTCATCTGACCCGATAACCTTGAATCAACCTGCTAACTCTTTAAAAACGACCTGTCATGAATAGTTAACACCCGCTGTGAACAGTACCCTGCTCACAATGAATAGTAAATACCCGCAATGAATAGTGCCATACCCGTTATTGTTCATAAAACCCAAAAATGCAAATTTATACCCATTTTGACTGTTTCGAGCCCGTCGACCCATTTCTCAGACCCATTTCACCTTTTGGACCCTTCTAAAAGCCCAAAACCAATTTTATTTGATTTTTCTTGGATTTTATTTCTTTATTCCTAACTCATTTTCTTCGAGCGTGGAATTAAATTATTTTCTTTGCTTCGACGTCGAAAGTTGACCAATTCAAGAAGGAGAAACTTAGGATCAAGCTCAAGATCAGGAGACATAAGAATACAAAATTATCGAAATCGTAAATCCGCAAGGTAAGTCCCATGTCTTTAATCATATTGAACCTACATTCCTTTAATTATTTAATTACCAATATTTTCATTTTGTTATTTTCGCACTGTTATTTTATGTACAATGAATGTTTAGAATGACATGGTACTAGTAGTGTCCTATCACCCGAAAAAGCCCAGTTTAATTTGATGGCCATATTCACCTTGACAAACCCTAGTAAAACTAAATATACTATTTAAATAATAAAAGTAGATTAGATGTTCAGATATCTCATATTACAAGATGACTCATCTTTGCCAAAAAGTTGTTGGTTGTGATTGAAAGTTGTTTCAGTGAAAAGTAAGGACTAAAACCTTATACCAAGTAAAGAACATAGCGATCGCCCAACCACAAGCGTTGATTCATCAAACCTGGTTTAGTAGCTGCTCAAATCGGTTGAATATCTACAGATTATTAGGGTTCCAAAAAAGCAACAACCCGTGTGTATAAAAGGTGGTATGGAAACGGTAAAACCATACTTAACAATGGTACGATTACACAGGAGTCGGGTCGTGCTTTCTGCGTTGGCCAGCGGAATGCCGACTGCATGTGTTGCCCAGTCCCTACCAGGTAGAGGCTATACAAAGAGATGAGCAGTGAAAGGCCTTGTTTTCTTAATTCTATCGCGGGAGTTAGGAAATCTTATGGGTAAAGCAGGACAACTCTGCAGAATCATTTACAAAGAGTATTCGAATACACCGTGCTTCCGGTATATGAAGCTGTGTTTAATGGGTGATTCCAATAACGAAGAATAAGTAGATTTGGAATTGTTTTGGAAATGTAAAAGTCTGGTAATCAAGCTATTGAAACCCCCAAATTCCTTAAGAAGTTTATGCTTTCATATTTTGTGTTTAAAAGCAAAGTGTTTACAACAAAACTGCATCCACATAAAATAATAAACTACTTTACTCCACTCCATGGCAAACTCTTGCATATAGTTAAATAGCATTTCCCATGTGATTTGTTGAGTACAGATGGTTGTACTCATACTTGCTAAAATCACAAAGAGAATGCTTGTCAAGAAAATGAAGGAGTCTATCAAGACGACACCGAGCTCTACGATATAGACGACGCCTGGTGTTAGAGTTTATTCTACACTCAGGCCTGCCTATGGAGTTTCTTTTAGTAATGTAACTTTGGGTTGTACGCCTCTCTGTGTAAAATTTGGCTGCTAAGCCTTAATTTTGTAATAAAGTTTGGTTTTTATACTTAAACTTGTCTTGGCAATGGTGTACACTCATCTACAGTACTCGCAGTTGAACAATCCTGGGTAGTTGCGAGGATAACCTAACGTTCTCAGAAATGAGGGTGTTACATTTTTAGCCTCCATATATAATATAGAATGTACAAATCCTTGTAGCCATGTCATGTCACACAATTCCTCAAGAATCTGAAGCTTAATTGGAGGGCTAATTTGAAGAAAATTGCTCTGGCACGGCTAGAAATGGCTTGAACGTCCAAATGAGTCCGAGAAACTCGACAATGACCAAAAGGAAGAACAGCATTTGGTCACCTGCATACCCCAAAAAAGTTATCAAAAAATTACAAAGAAAAGATCAAATGGACTGCAAAAATCTGAAATGGAAGTACGTAATGAGTGATGGTTTCATCACATTGCCATTTAGGTGAAGTGTGAACAAGCCAGACAAGCCAGACAAAACAAACAAACAAACAAACAAGCCAGACAATGGGCAGTGGTGTCTAAACTTTAGCCATATTTAAAAATTAATAATATTATTTATTTTTAGAGCATAATATTATTTATTTAAAATGTAAAATTATTGCTTCTTATATTTCAAAATAGCGGTCACCTCAACCTACCCTCCCTCCAAGCAAACAAAGTTTTTTTAGGTTACATCTACATAATAGTATTGCTGCACATTTACCTGGAAAGAAGAAAGCATGTTGGCGCTTTTGTGCCCATGAAAACCTGCATTAACAGATGAGCATTACATCAACAAGACTCTTGACATGAATCGATTCAATGGTTGCATTTATGTGGCAGGTTAATCTTTACAACTGTTCAATTAAAAATTTATCACACATTTGCCAAGTAATAAAATTCCTGTCATTGCTAAGTACATGTTCATATCTAGAACATCTTTTGATAAAAATGGAAATTATTAAACAGCCCCAAAAGTAATATATACATTTTAGAACTTTGGTAATTGTGAAAGGGGACATATCTAGTGCACACTCATGTTTGGAAGGAAAACTTCTTGCCATCTTGAAATTCTTAAAATAGAATTGAAGCTTTTGTTCCTAGCAATATAAATACTAGCAAAAAAATTGTACTTACATAATGCCAGCTCCTGCTGGAGCAAATGCCTTGAAAAAGGACATTAGAGTGGTGGCTAAGCCATTTGCAGTTGCTCTTTGATCTTGAGGCTGTTAATTCCATTAGGGGAGGGGGTGTCAAAAAGAAGTTTTCCTACGAAAAGCTGAAGTAATTGAACTAGAATACGAAGACACGTACCACAGAATTATTCTGAAGAATGGAAGAGCATGTAACGATGGTGATCTAATAAGCATGTGACAATGAACAATGTTAGTAAGATATTGACCAATACCCATATTTTATTTATATGCTTCCTCCAGGATATGAAAAGGAATGAATACAACATCCAACTATAGTAATCTTGTGAGAAACTCACTAGGTGGACCCATAAATTAAACATTTCCTCTCCATTTCTACAGGCAGCATTTGCAATTTCTTGTGTTTAGTAGTTAGTACAACATAGTTATTGAGATTTTAGAATCCCTTCAAGAAATATTACAATATTAAAAAAGAAATTTATTTTGTAGAAAATTCAAACCTTGAAATGTCATTACATAATATTAATATTGTTCAACAAAAGTAGCAAATACAAGAACAATGTAGTTGTTGAAATTGGGAACTTTTTTATTCTAATGCAAAGATAAACAAAACAAATATCTATTGGAATATTGATAAATGTTTCAAGCATGTTTAATATGAATTTAGATTCTGAGAGTACTCACGACAAAATTACTTTTAAGAACTGATGCAATATTTACTACTATTGAAAGCCAAGGTCTTGAGAGGTGTGTCATAGGTGGATACGTAAAAAGAAGCACCATAGATAGAATCTGCAAAGTTTAATCACAATATGTAAAGTTTATGAAATAATAATAAATTTAATTGAAAAATATGGAAACTTGAAGTCTTGAACTCACTGCCACAACACGGGAAGTATTGATTGGTCCGAGAACTTTCACAATACGAGGATAAATAAATGTTTGATACAAAAGAATGCTAGCACCTATAAAAAGGGGAAAATAAGATATTAAAACATTAAAGATAATTGGTATTGCGATACGTAAATAGAAAAGTTGACATGAAAGGCACGGTTTCTAATAGAGTTTACTCTCAATAACTTTACATGTGTCATAGCGAGGCATTTTGGAATTTTCTACCATGTTTGCCTGGTTTTATTCTATCCTAAAGTTTGCATTAGGTAGAAACACTCTCAACTTACCTGTAATTGCAAGTACTTGACCAACATCCTCAGTTGAGAAACTTAGTCCGCCATACTTTTTGTCACTTTCAGACCATAGAGAAAATATCTAAAAAGTGATTTGAAACATTAGAGATAGTTTATTAGAAGCTAAACATTCTTCAAAAAAGAACAAATGGTTGTAATCAACACAATGCAACATAATGGTTACAAATTTGATATTCTCGTATCCATACAAAGTGGTAATCTGAATGAAGTGACTAAATGCAATCATGATAAGAAAAAGGAATACTAAGATATATTGAGGAAAATGTGTAGACATAACTAATTTGGTGTGAGTTGTCCTTTGGCTTAATCAACTCAATAACGATAATGACTAATTATTCAAGTATACACAAACTATAAATATGTATTATTATTGATTGCACTTAATGCAACAGAATAGCAAACTTTTTGAAGATTTTACTGATTTAGGCAACCCAAACATTGTTTTTTAATAGAAAATATACATTTTACAGCCTTGAACTATGGTATGAATCTGAATTTCAACCCACAACTCCAAAACTACCCAAAGCACAAATCCTTAACTATCAAAACCGTCTGAAACACAACACTCTTCCCAGTTAAAGGTGGTTTTGCCCCAATGTGACATCCACATAGATCCAAAAATAGCCAACTCAGTCGTTTTTAGCTGATGTGGTAGCTTAGTTAGTAGAATCAACAAATAAATTAAAAATAAGATAGTAGGGCCCACCAATGAGCCACTATTTCTCTCCTCTTCCTTTTCTTCTCTCTTCCCCACTGCAATGGCTGCCTTCGACGCTGCATTTTCATTACTAATGGACACCTAGCTATGACCTTGCCGCTCTTGATGCCCGCATCAAGCTAGTGGGCAAGCTAACCTAGGCTGCTGCAGGAAAAGAGTGTGTAACCAAGATTTGATTTCCAACATTTGGTATTAGAGCATGGGCGTTCCTCACGTTTGAAGATCATGGCAAGAGGAAGACTTGTGTCTAAGCACGAAGAGGCTTCGGAGGTGAAGAAAGAGAGCCTAGTATTGATGGCCTATCCACAGCTCACGAGCAACAACTACACCATTTGGGCTATAAATATGTGTGGCATGTTGCAAGCCCCTGAGGTGTGCGAGGCTATAGAACTGACCAGCGATGCATATAAGATGGGCGGCGCAGAATTTTGCAAGGATCGCCTGGCGTTGTCTGCGGTATGTCACGCAATCTTAGAGAGTCTTATGTCATCTCTTGCCAAAAAAGACTCGGCAATGGTAGCATGGGATGCGATTAAGACAGCGCATATGGGGCACGAGTGTGTTTGGGTGGCAAACCTGCAAACCCTTAAGAGGGACTATGCGGGGCTAAACATGCAGGACGATGAGGTGGTGGAAACATTTGATGCCAGGATGTCATCCCTCGTGAGCGGCATCCGTAGTCTTGACGAGAAGAAACTAGAAGAGATCGATGTCATTCAATGGTTTCTTATTGTAGCCCCGCCACACTACATGCAGCTCGTCACATCGATCGAGCAGTGTGTGGATATCAAAACCTCATGGGCTGGTACAAAGCCTATGGTGAAAGGATCCGAAGTAGCTTTGGTGATCCAAAGGAGGGCGAACAATTGATGCTATCATGTGTGCAATGGGAGGCACTATCCACTCGAGGCAAAAAAGGCAATGTGACCACTGGCGGCAGCGTGAAAAAGGGCTTTGGGTGCGGCAATTGTCCGGGCCACAACAAGAAGGGTTGGCACGCAACAGCCAAGGAGAAGAAGAATCCGACAATGATCCAAGCCCAAGTTTGACAAAAAGAAGATCAAGTGCTTCAATTGCAGGATCTACGGGCAATTTGCGTCTGAGTGCCTCAAGCCTAAGAATGAGAAGGCATACTATAACATCATAAAAATTTGCTTTCTTTAAAAATTAATTTTAAATTAATTATTTTAAAAGTGTTTGGATTTTATTTGGATTATTTGTATAATACTGGAAGGAAAATATCAAAATCCCAATGCCAATCCAAAGTCCAATAAAATAATTTCCCAAAAGGTCACCCATCCTAGAATTGCCATAAGCCAAGCACGCTTAACGTCAATGTTCCAACAAAACCAGCCACCAGTTCGCCTTCTTCTTTGTTGTGTGTTCGTTCCACTTTCTTTTTATTCTTTGGCCTGATCAATGTTCATCTTCTTCTACCTTGCGTCAAACCCAAGCTCAAATCTCTAACCGATAAAAGCCTTTTTCCCTCCGCATCTTCACTTGGAAACCGCCCAATTTGTGCTAGCAATCAATTCATCATCTTTCCCTTCCTTTCGCGTGTCCTTGAATACCAAAACTATCGCACGGTGCCATAACTTCCGTCGAATTTCTTTCTTTGCCGAAGCTATAAATTGGAGCACTGTGTCGCCTTCCTTTTCATCTAGCCAAAATCGTCCTCCAGAGAAGTCTCCAAGGCAACGTTGAGTCCACCGCCGACACCCCTAGCTTTGCCGCAAGGACAACGACCTCGCCAACCATTTCACCATCCAAGACCACTGCCGGAGCCATTCCCCACCTGAGCACTCCGTCACCACCGTCTTCCACCTCGCTGTCAAGCAAATACACTGCCGGAGCCCTTCCCTCACTGAAGCACTCTGTCGTCGCTGTCTTCCACCATCGCTGACCACTCTCCAGCTATCTCTGGTAAACCCCCTTGCCTGTTGAAAACAATCGCTCCATGTTCAACCATGGCAACCCCATCGATCTCAGCCACTTTGACCACTCTCGATCGCTCCTGAATTCCTATCGCTAAAACCATCCAACCACTAAGACCTTTCGACCACGGTCACTTTCGACCACAAACCTCAGCCACTTTCGACCATAGTCGCTCATGACCATAAGCTGCTTTTGACCACGGTCGCTCATGACCGTAGTTGCTCACGACCATAGCCACTTTCGACCACCCTCATTTTCGACCACCTTATAGTTTTCAACCACTCCGGGCCTCTCGGCCACTCTCGATATTCCGATCGCCCTGGTCGGTCACGGCAACCTCATCGGTTACAACCACTCTCGGCGTTCCGACAATTCTCATAGGTTTCAACCACATCAAGCCATTGACCACTCTGAAGCCTTTCACCACTCTCAACCTCTGACCACTAGGTTTCGATCACAAAGATTCGATCACTTTGAAGTCTTCAACTAGTTTCAATCTTCTTGGACCAGTTCCTGTAATGTTCGACTTGCAATGGTTCTGATCTCTCCGAACCTTTCAACCATATATACCTTTCGACCACATATACCTTTCGACCACATTGCATACTCTGACCACTTCAAACTTTTCAACCACTCCTTCCGAGCACATATCGATTATCGGCCACTCATAGCCACTTCGACCACTGACCATGTCTAAATTTTCGATCACATTCAGCCATCCGATCACAACTGTTCAACCACCCGAGCTGATCGATTCTTTCAATCGCTCCAAGCCAATCGATTCCTTCGACCATTTCGCACCATCCCATTCCTTTGACTACTTTGATCCCTCCGATCCTTCTGACCATCACTCATGACCGCAGTCGCCTTCGACCACGTTCTAGTCTTCGATCACTCCTAGTCTCTCAACCACTCCAGAGTTTCTGATCACCAACCACTATGTAGCTTTGTAACACTCCTAGCCTTTTTTAGACCGTTGTAGTCTACGACAACGGCAAACACTTCCCGAAGCTCGTATTTCTTCATCTTAACTCCGTTTGTACCCATTCAAGTTTCTAAATTCGTCTAAAATCATAAACCTCTTTCCAGTATATATATATATATATATATTGTATTTTTGTGACTTTGTTTGTGTTTATTTATTTATTTAGGTTTCTTATTTTTGAGCGTAGAACCCGACATTGCCGAAGAGTTTTTCGATCCACAGTAGGAAGGTCCAGACAACGTGCAGTAAGGCAAGTCTCCTTTGATCATCTTGTACCTATGTTTTCCAAAATCCTTTTATTATTTCAAATTTAAATGCATTTCTATGTTACATAAAATGATAAGTTCTATTTTAAGGATAATAGTTAAACCGACAATTGTTATGCCCTCATTTGACATCGACAACCATGTACCATTGTCACCCTAGGCTTTCCTTGTCTCAGTATTGAGATTATTATGATATTTGTTAATTTTAGAATGGTAGTAATTGCTTAGACAAGCTTATCGGTCACTATAACCCTATGGGTTAGAATAATGTTATCAAATCTCTAAACAATTGCTTTTATCAAGTGTTTGGCAATAGGTGTTGTCGTTGTTTATAAAATAAAATGATGAAAATTGGTTTTAGACTTGGGCGGATGGTGAAATCTGGTTGGTGCAGATTTACCACGAGAACTTGTATTATGAATGTGCCGTCCTAGTCAATTAAGGACCGACGTTTGTGATTATCCAAACTGAGCACTACCATATAACCACAAGTCTATATGGGTACGACCTAGCCGAATAACTCATAAAAGTTTAGTTTAGATATCACCAGTGGTAAGTGGGTGCCAGGGATTTACTGGTTTACTCACAATGAGGCACAGGGATTTATTGTACTCATATGGCACAAGAGGTGACTTCTAACTGTGTTGGATTTAACCCTTCAGTGGTGAAATCTCAGTGGGTGGTGTCTAGCTAGATTGGAGTGAGGTAAAGACTTTGTGATAAATTATCTGGGTATCATGCCTAAGGAAGCATGTTGGCTATTAAGATGACTTATCTTTTGTGGGTAAAGTTGTACAACCTCTGCAGAGTGTAAAACTATTCGAATAGCCGTGTCCACGGTCAAGGGCGGGCGATGTGTGCTTTAACATGGTAGATCTTTGGTTTTGGTTTCAAAGCAAAAGCTTTGGGAACTCAGGAGTGGATGGAACTCTTAGGAGTGTTTCTTGGCGGATGGAGCCAGTGCGGGTAGATGGAACCCGTAGTCTTGAACCTTGGCAGTTAGAGCTTGTTTACTAGTATTGGTGGTTGGAATCTTCACTAGAAAATTTATTTAATTTCAGTTATTGCAATTACTTTATTAAATTGATGCTTTTGAGAATTTAATTATGGTATTTGAAATATAATGTTGCTTTGTGCAAAAGGACCATATTATCCCTCTTTGTTAAGCCTTACATCTACTGCATTTTTCCAAAACTTGCGGAGTACTTTATGTAATCATCACTGTTTAACTGTGTGCACTAGCTTTGATCTGGGACTAGTGCAGTAATACACAGAGGGTTTGGATTCGGAAATCCGATCCCTACGCATACATTGCACATAAGGATGATGATGGGCCTACTCTGCTGATGCTCGAGGCGTGCGAGTTGATGGAGACCAAGAACTAGTACACCAAAGTAGTGACGCTCATGGAAGAAAACGTTCAACTCCATCTCGGAGTGAACGATCAAATAATGGCAATGTCTGGTACCTTGACATGGGAGCTAGCAATCATATGACTGGTTGCAGGAAGTAGTTTACCAAGCTTGACACATTGGTTGGAGGCACGGTGAAGTTCGGTAGTAACCATAGGCGGCCACGGCACAGTTCTGATCAAGGGACGCACAAGCAAGCACAAGGCGTTGACAAATGTGTACTCCATCTTAAGACTGACTAGCAATATAATCAGCTTGGGTCAGCTCGAGGAGTGCGGTTGCAAGGTCATGTTGGAAGATGGCCACCTACATGTGTTTGATCGTCATGGACAATTACCGGTTTAGGTCAAGAGAAGGAGGAACAAGCTGTACATCCTCAAGCTTGACCTCACACAACTGGTATGTTTGATGGCATGCCTCGATGATGATGCATGGAGATGTTATGCACGCTATGGATATTTGAACTTCCAGGCACTACATAAACTATGTCAGGAGGGCCTAGTCGAAGGACTCCTGTTGGTGAGCCATGTGGAGCAATTGTACGTCGGTTGTCTTGTTGCTAAGTAGCGCTGCGTATTGTTCCCACAGGAGGTGAAATTTAAGGCAAGTAAAGTACTGGATCTCATGCATGGTGACTTGTGTGGGCCTATCTTGCCCTCAACTCCAGCCGATAACAAATATTATGTTGGTAGTGGATGATTATAGTAGATATATGTGGATTGTGTGATTGAAATCTAAGCATGAAGCCTTCTAAGCCTTCAGGAAGATCAAGGCAGCGACATCGGTTGAAGCGGAGGAAAAATTGAAAGCGCTTTGAATGGATTGGGGAGGTGAATTCAAGTCAAAAGAGTTCATCATCTACTGTGAGGAGATGTGTATCAAAAGATACTTGACTACCCCGTAATCTCCTCAGTAAAATGGGAGTGGTAGAGAGGAGGAACCAAACAATAGTTGCCATGGCATGCAGTATGATGAAGAAAATAAATATGCCAGGCATGTTTTGGGGTGAGGCCATGACAATCGTGTTATATATCCTAAACCATGCGCCAATCAAGAGCGTGGTTGGCACAATGCCGTATGAAGCTTGGTGCAAGCGAAAGTCAACGGTACACCATCTTCACACTTTTGGGTGCATCGCACACATGAAGAAGGTGGGCGGCCACATTGGCAAGCTTGAGGACCGCAGCTCCCCAATGGTATTAATTGGGTATAAGAGCGTGTCGAAGGCATGCATAATGTGCAACATCGACTTTGATGAAATAAAGAATTGGGATGCAGGTTGTGAAGAAGACACTACCAACTTAGGGAGGTGAATGCTAAGTTAACCTAGTTGAGTCACGTTTAGTTTTCTTTGTTTTAGGCTAGCACAGCAGAACTAGGTTCAGTTTGTATCCAGGTTCAGTTAAGTGTGTGAGATGTGTCATAGGTGATTTGGTTTTTTTTGGGAAATCATTGTAGCAAATACGGCAAGCAGATAAGCATGTCATGCGCAGCTGATTTGGTGATCTTGGTAATTGTTGAGCAGGCCATATCTGTACGTCTAACAGATTGTATTTACATTGTAATATTTAGATACTAATAAAAGGAAAGGAAAACAGAAAATGTCATTGTTGTTGTGAAGTGCAAAACCTTCTCTTTATGCGTTCTTGAGTTCCTGAGCTTTTACACCATCTCGCGTGTGTTTGTGTCCATGAGGAAAGAGTGTGTAACCAAGGCCTGATGGAAGGCCTGTTTTCCATCAGACCCCACCATCCTCACCACCGCCATTTCGCTAGGGAGTGCACCCCACGCCATTGCTACCATTTTAGCTTCAGATGTTGGAGTGGAGGAGCCGGGTGAGGTGGCTGGTGGCGAAGGAGACCTACCATTGCAGCGGGGATGGCGACCGCAGTGTGGAGGCTAGAGGCGGACAAGTGGAGGGCACAGAGGGGAGGGGAGGGAGACGAGATCGCAACTGGGAGGGAATGAGAAGGCACCTCGTTGAGGTTGATGTTGAGGTGCAGTAGGCAATCCAAGGGGAATGTAATCAGAGAGAGTGAGGGAGAGGAGGAAGAAGAGGAAGAGGGAAATGGACTTTTTCCATTTTAAATTGGTCTCAGCTTTTGTACTACCATCTACCAAAGAAATCTAGACATGTTAGATAGTGTATGCTAGATTATATAATATTATTTCAATTGAAAATTTATATGTTTTTAAAGCAACGTTATAGCTCTTATTGGTAAAAAAATAAAAACACGTACCTCTGTATAAGCCATATCCTCAGAGCAGACAATGCAGAAGAGAATAATAGATGACATCAATGGCCAGTTTTTAAACAAGTTCTTGTTTTTAGTTGAACTAGTATGTTGCTCAATAAGCTCTTCAGAATCAGCCAAATGTGCAACCAAAGATTCAATTGCTTGCTCTTCCTTTTTGTCAACTTTGTGCTTATGCAGTGTCTCCTGAAATTTTATGTTACACATTTTTTTAAAAAAAATCAATCAAGTTACCAGTCATGCTATCAATAGCTGAAGAGAACACAAAAGTATGTGGCATACCATACTAATAATTCAAATAGTACCATCATAAGAAAAATAAAGAGAACACTAGTGCCAAAGTAGAAAAGAAGTATAATAGATGTCCTGTTATAACAACCATTCCATAATTGACACATTTAATCACATAAGGATTCTTCGTAACTCCTGTTAATTGCAAAATTTGTACTAAAACATTCAATGTGGTATTTATCAATGTTATTTTATATATTTTGTGATGGATTTTCAGGTAGTAAAAAATGCTATTTGATAGAAGCACAAAAAAGTAGATCATTGTACATCACATTGAATATTAATAAGAATAACATTGATAAGTGCCACATACCGGGAGCCGTATGCAGCTTATGAGGATAACAAAGCAAAAGGCCGATATACATAAACAAGGTAAGAAATAAGGGAACCTATGAAAAAATTTTAAAAAAGTAAGTTGAAGTGACTTATTTGGAATAATTGTATCCATATGATAGCACAACATACCTTCCGAATAGTGACTTCACAGGAAATAATTTTGGATATTTTTCCGCTGGCTATCAAACGAAGTAAAACTATCATAATAATTTTAGTGCATAAATGAATACAAAAACACTTACTTTTCAATTCTTTTTTGATACCTGTGCAAGATATCCACCAATGGCTGGCCCAAAAATAAGGCCCATTGCCCATGATGTGCTAACCTAATCATATAGAGAAATAAATGTCATAATCTGAACTATTGTATTAGATAATTATGAAAAATATATTTCTAAAATTTGGAATTTTACAAGTGACAATCCAATAGTTTGATGCTCAGGTCGACAAACTTCAATAGCATAAGCCTGTAAAGATCAATTGCCAAGTCACTAAATTTAACATGCTTGAAAACCCAATAGAACTTTAAATCGCTCAATCATCATACTCTTATTGGGCCAAGTAAACTGTTTAAAGATCCCAAAAGAAAGCGTGTAGTTATTGCCATCCAGTAGTGTGTACTTAGTCCGAACAAAGTATTGAATACAAGCCTGAGATATTAACAAAGCAATGAATCAAATATAGGTCATAAAAAGTAGGCAAATTCAATCTGCTTATTTAAATCTCATGTAAATAGAGAAGAAAATACTAACGTGGAGAAAATTCCAAATACAATGACTGGCTTCCTACCGATACGATCTGCTACCATCCCCCAAACAGTGGAAGTTAAAGCTCTACCAAGCATATATGAAGCACCTACAATGATTAAGAATATGACATAGATTCTAGATGAGGAGTACAAAACATTGTTGATTATTTCTAAAAAAAATGGAACTTAACACATTCTAATAATTTGAAACTAAACACATGCTAATCATTTGGAAGGTTCTTACCTACAAAACCTGCATAAAATCCAATGTCTTCTACTGTTTTGGCAAAATGCAAGTCTCTTATCTGTTGTTGAGAACAGGATTATACAATATTTAGCAAATATTGTCAATGGTTATAGAAAAAGAATTGCACTACACTTTGACATAATCAATTTCAATACAAGTGTACTAAACAACCATGCTACAAATACAATTGTTGTTACTAATGACTGGTCATACTATATGACAAACTTGGATGACTAACTAGCTAACAACATGACACACAGATATGTAATGCACACATAAGCCGCATAATAGTTAAAAGGAAAACTAGACTGTATATAGTTTAAAGATTCGAGTGATTGATGATGAAAATGTAAATGCTACCTGTGTGACTTCAAACATCAATTAGTTGGTATATTGGAATGTTTTGCTATATGGTTGATTACCACAACTTCTTTGCACAATGGAATTATGCAAGGTGAGTATTGCAATAGCTAGATATCAAAGCACCTAATTACATTTTGAACTTAATACTAGGTGCAGGAAATTGTTGATTCTATTAGTCTGTTAAAATGAGATGTACATACCATGAAATATAAGAAGGGAAATAGCGATGATATTGGCAAACCTAGAATGACAAAAGGAAAAATATTAGAAACCCATCTCCACAATACTCAACATACGCATAGATAGAGCCAGACAACATACAACAGTGATATTAAGAACAGTACAAGAAACAACGAACAATAATACCATACTAATGGATCAATTAGGACCGGGACATCATCATGTAAACTTCCATCACAAATATTAACGTCAATGATGTAACACTAAGAAAAATGCTCTTACACATCCATTCATATAGTACACCAGGCCAGGGTTAGGAAAACTGGTGGTTATCGGCCGATAACCGCTTGTAACCGAAAATACCGCCCAGGTTCGGTAGCGCACATGCCGGCCGAAATTCATCAAATGAAAATTTGAATTTGTTGGCCATGTGTGGGAAAGATTGGGTAGCATGTTCTGCAAAAGAAACATTGGATGCTTCATGTTGGCACTTGGGAGCAGCCAGGGCCCAAGGGACATGCTGGAAAGTGCAGCAACAGCTACTGCATGTGAAGGGGAGGAAAGTGCCACAAGCGGGGGACAAAAAAGGAGTAGCTACAGCACGGGAGTGGAGAGGAAAAACATTAGCAGCAACTATAACTCAGGAGGGAGAGGAGAAGCTGCAGCAGAGCACGGGAGGGAGAGGAGGAAGAGCAGCAGCACGGGAGGGGAGAGGAGCAGCAGCAGTCTAGCAGCTAGTTAAGTGAGTCCATGTCCATACTCCACATAAATAGTCATTTTTTTACAGCATCAAGTAGTTCCTGAATTCTTTTACCAATTTGTTTCTTCAGTTAGCAAACTTACAAATTCTTTAACTCCTTTACTCTTGTTGTTCTTGTACAGAATGCTACCATAATAGGAAATATACATGTTTTTGTTTCTATACTAGACATATTAGACATAAGACTCAGGTAAATCTTACTTCTGGGCTCTTGTATAATGTAGGATATGGCTAATGCCGCTGCATGATATTGTGGTGATGGCTACTAGAAGTATCAATGTTTGGGACCATGAAGAGAGACTAGGAGGTGCTGGGTGGAAGTGCAGATATTGTAAGCTTACCAAATCAGGCAAAGGTGCCACACGCCCAAAAGAACATCTTGCTGGGAAGCACAGGGATGTTATTCCTTGCAGTGGGGTTCCGGCGGAAGTGCAAAGGCTCATGCTAGCAAGTATAGAAGAAATGAAGGGCAAGAAGAAATCTATTAGAGATGAGCGACTATGAATGGAGCAAGTTGCTTCAGAGCCTGTAGCATGTGGTCCATCATGTGAAGATGTCTTCGATGATGACAAGGAAAAGCAGATGGAATGGGCTCGCCGAGAGTCGTTAGAGTTGCACTAGCTTGAGTAGAGGGCAAGAGCCCGGAGTACGACATTTCAACATGGTGGTGGTAGTGGAAGTGCCAGAGGGAGGGGAACAGGAAGCAATGCCCTTTCTAGGATGTTTGGTAGGTCGCAGTCTATGATAGTTAATTCTGATATTTTGCACAGTCGGGCACTCGTCCAACCCCACATTGACACAATGCTTAAAAAAGAAGTAAAGACAAAACTTGGAAAAGTTTAGACTAAGTGGTTCCATAGTAATGACATTGCTAGAAATAAGACAGAGTGTCCTTATTTTCGTGCTTCCATCATGGTTACACCAGAACTTGGTGAAGGCGTTTCGTCACGTAGAGGCCATGAAATCGATGGGCCATACCTTGATACTAATGAACTAGAGATAAAGTATATTTGTTATATTTTGTCTAATAGACCATGTGTGTTTGTAGAGCATGTTGCTAAACCCGCAGAGCCACAAACTATATGATTTGGGGAAGAATGCAGTCCTCGTTAACGCACTGACAAAAGCAATTCAAAGAATAGCCGACACACTGGAGGATGCAATTCAGGCTCTAGTCGAGATAGAATATTATCGTAACCGACGAGGCCTATTTGCTTCAAATGAGGCTTACAACATACACTTGAGATCAATACAAAGCCCACCTAGCTCATTCTAAAGGACTTGTCGTAATTAATAAAAAATGAGTACATTGCACAACCTTCGCGTTTCTCAACAATGTATTGGTACGAATTGATACTCTATTATTGTTTTCACTTTTTAGTATACTACTCAAGTTACCATCCATTACTATTAACTTGTGTTTTTGTTATTTCAGATGCAACAAGACACTTGGAGGAGAGGTCTTCACTGCATGGTCAAGGTAGTAATGAGCAATTTGTATGTACAACTTGAGGCCGTAGTACTTCATTAAATATTTGCATTACTCAACAATCTAACTACCATTAACCAGGTTTCCATCGATTTTTCTGGTTTTCCTGGTTTCTGACTGCCTCAAACCGCCCCCATTTAAATTTTCGTTTGGAAAAATTCATCCGGGTTTTCACCGGTTTTTTGGGTAATTGGCTGGTTACCGGTACCGCCCGCCCGGCATGATTTGACCTAGTTTCGGTATTTCTAACCTTGCACCAGGCTAGCTTTGCTTTGGTCCATTTTAGGCCGAATCATTTTGCTAGTGTTAGAAATAATCTTGACTTAGAGTTCAAGACGTAGTAGAGTCCGTCTCCATGTGTAACTCAAGTTGAAATTGTGTCCAACTTGAAATCCAAATACATATACTAGTTGGAGATTATTAGCCTATATATTGAGGAGGCTCGTAGCTAGTTTTGTAAGAAAAGCAAGAAATATGGTAGCAAATAAGAGAATAGAGAAATTTAGAAATTCTCCTGTGTTCTCTCAGTTTATTTGCGATGTGTTCATTTTCTCCTGGAAAAAGTTAACAAGTGGTATCAAAACCTAGGCGAGAACCAAGTCGCTAGAAAAAATCATGTCGGTGATTTCTATTTTGCGCTTGTCTCGCTCAGTGCTTCGAGGCAAGCATCGCCTTCCCATCCATCATTGCAAGACAACAAGTTTGTTTATTGCACTAGGATAATAAGAAGAACAAAAAGGCTGAAGCTAGATGATGGAAGGACAAGACAGATCCTGAACGTGAAGACAAGGGTGTTGCCTCATAAGGGAAGAGGTGGTTTCGCAGGAAGCACTGAATCAGGTTGTGAAAAGACAGAAGCTAGACGACAGAAAGACAAGACAAGAGGAGCAATTCGCAAGGAGAGCTTCCATCATCAGCGACAACCGAGAGCAGCAACACTGAAAAGTCGTCGGCACGTCACGTTTTTCCCCTCGGTCTCGGCTTGTGCAAATCGCAGCAAAGCGCATGTAGTGCCGAGGCAGTAGAATACATGCTCGCTCCAAGTGGCGTTAGGACAAAGAATCCGAGCAGAAGTGTCATTCTGTCTCCAACGCGGAGTCACGAATAGCCGGTCGTCTCCGATAAAAGGTAGCCCAAACAGAGCAAATCCAAAATGAAGAAAGCAATAGAGAGTACAGAGACAAAGAGCAAGAAGTCACCAAGAAAAAAAGAGAAAAACAGTGTAGTTTTTTTCTCAGTTCCCTTAGTCCAAGAGCCACTTCAAAGTAGCCTGAGTTCTTGATCCGTTCTCAAGATCATGTTGCGTTCTCCAGGAAGTGGTGTCACTGGTGACGAGACATCATCTAGTATGATGGCAAAAGAGAGTTCTGTTGTCTCGTTGCATTATTCGATGCTCATGTACATAAAGGTTCAAAGAGTGTGGGACGCGATCGAGAATGTCAATGTCGATGTGCGCAAGGATCAGATGGCATTGGTGGCCATCTATCATGGCAGCCCAGAGGAGACGCACTTTCTACTAGCTGAAAAGGAGATGGCCAAAACCGCATGGAAGGCGTTGAAGACGATGCATCTTGGCACTGATCGTGTGAAGGAAGTAAAGGTACAAACTCTCAAGACCGAGTTCAAGGTGTTGCGTATGAAGGAAACGGAGTTGATCAATGACTTAGCTGTCCGGTTGATGGTCATCGTCAACAAGATTCGGGCCCTTGGCGAGAAGGTGGAAGAGTTGTACGTATTGAAGAAATTCCTTCGTGCTATTACCTCACAGTTTCTCCCAATTGCTTCGGTCATAGAGCAATTTGGAGACCTAAAGACAATGACCATGGAGGAGATCATCGGTCGTCTTAAGGCGTATGAGGAATGCATCCACGACAACAGCAACAACGGCGACAGACAGCTCTTGTTGACCCGTGCTGAGTGGGAGATCAGATCATCGAAGCGTGAAAGCAAGAACACTTCCAAGGATGGTGGCCAAGGCCGTCAGAATCGGAAGTTTGATAAGGCAAAAGTGAGGTGTTATAATTATAATGATTATGGACACTTTGCTTCATAATGCCACAAGCCGAAGATGAAGAAAGCGTTTGTTGCTGAAGCGCTCAGCGATGATGAATTAACAGTGCTCTGATGATGAGTTGAGTTAGGAACGTTGAGAAGATGTGTCACCGTTCTGCGTCAAGTATGAGTTTATTAAGTCATAGTTGAGACCGTCTGCATCAATGTTTTAGAATCTTTGCATCTGGATGGACCCGTACCAGTTGAGTTCCTACATGTAGCTTACATGTAGAATGCTTCATGTGGAGGCATGGCTGCTAGTTCATAGTGTATTGAGACTAAAATTAGAGTATATCAAGTCAAGATTAAGGGGGAGATTGTTAGAAATAATCTTGACTTAGAGTTCAAGATGTAGTAGAGTTCGTCTCCGTGTGTAACTCAAGTTGAAGTTGTGTCCAATTTGAAATCCGAATACATATACTAGTAGGAGATTATTAGCCTATATACTGAGAAGGCTTGTAGCCAGTTTTGTAAGAAAAGCAAGAAAAGGGGGAGGAAATAAGAGAATAGAGAACTTTAGAAATTCTCCTGTGTTCTCTCAGTTTATTTGCGATGTATGCATTTTCTCCTGGAATAAAATTTTAACAGATGGCCCTTTTTGTCCCTGCAACTTTGGTCACAAATACAAAATTATCATCTATTTAAATAACAATTTGGACCTTCTGTTAATGCTAGGTTCGCTTATTCTACAAATTATATGTTATAAAAGATGTGTGGTTGCAGAGAAAGCAACGGAGAATAAAAAATGTGCTTTCCCTTTCCCTTCTCTAGTTCATTGGAGAAGAAGAGTGAAGAATAGAGTAGAAAGTAGAAAGCAAGGTCAAGGAGGAAACGCCCGGTCACTTGAAATAACCTTATCATGGAGTCGTAGAACTAACTCGTAAAAATGATGCACAAAATATATTCCTTCAAGTCTAATGCAATCGAGATCATCAATCAACATAGACGGTTCAATATATGGCCAGATCTTTCTTGATGCGAGTTGCCTATTCTCTAGCTTGAAGAACGACTAGTAACTAGTATCAAGTAAATAGGATCGGTGTTACTATTCAGGAATTATGCAGCCAAGGAATTGAAGATCCTCATTCTGCTACTCAGGAAATACATTTTTGGGTCAAAATTCATGAATTTCGGCCTTCTCGGTCCATCCCGAAAAAAGCCCAAATCGGGTGGAAAATTCGGCCCCATTTGAAATTTTCCAGCCCGGCCCAATCGAGGATCCTAGAATCGGGCCGACTCACACACTCTCTCTCTCTCTCGTTCGCCAGACCCCAATCACTCCCTCTCGGCCCCGACTTACTCTATGGTTCTCCAATCATTCGTGATCCACATCCACCAACCGAAAGTAATTGGCGCCATTCCCCAACTTTCATTCTCAGACCCCAATCACTCTCTCTTTCATTCCCAGACCCCAACCACTCTCTCTTTCGTTCCCAAATATATAGTGTTAGAAATTATCTTGACTTAGAGTTCAAAACATAGTAGAGTACATCTCTGTGTGTAACTTAAGTTGAAGTTGTGTCCAACTTGAAGTCCGAATACATATACTATTAGGAGATTATTAGCCTATATATTGAGGAGCTTTATAGCCAATTTTGTAAGAAAAATAAGGAAAAGGGGGGGAGCAAGTAAGAGAATAGAGAAATTCTCCTGTGTTCTCTCAGTTTATTTGCGACGTGTGCGTTTTCTCCTGGAGCAAAGTAAACAAGTGGTATTAGAGCCTAAGCGAGAACCGAGTTGTTGAAAAAATTGTCTCGACGATTCCGTTTCATGCCCATCTCGTGCGGCGCTCCTGGTGCATAGCGCTCAGTCCGACAGAACGTCACATCGCATCAAAAGAAAAATCATCGACGATTTCATCTAGGCGTTTTTCGCCAAAGCCGTCGCGCGACGCTTTGTCCCTAGTCCTCTGCACGCAGTGCTTTTGAGGTGAGGTAGCAGCGCGGTCTCTCATCGTCAGTCTTGATCCGCACACAGCACCACGTCGCTTGGGTCTCCTATGTCTCCACGCCTTGGTCGGCATGAAACCAAAACCTAAAAGTGAACTAGCAGTAGGGCAAGCCGTCATCGGGAGCAACACAAAGGTAGTCAAATTCAAGTGCTGTCCCTCCATTGTGCCAAGAGAGAGAAAACACTGATTCTTTTACATCGGCTAAGGCAAAGTCAAGGACATCCAAAGATGGTAAAAAAAGCGAAAAGCTTCACCAAGCCAAAGTTTTCTAGTTTTGCCGAGATTGATCTGAACTGCTTTTGTTTTCTTGTCTCCGAATTGGAGGTAGACAACAACGCGAAATAAAAGTCGTCCCGAGGCCAAACTAAATCACGGCAACAGAGAGCGTAGAGACAAGGAACAAGAAGTCACTGAGAAAAAAAGAGAGAGAAAAACAACGCAGTTTTTTCTCCATTCCCTCGGTCCAAAGAGCCACTTCAAAGTAGCCCGAGTTCTTGATCCATGTTCAAGATCATGTTGCGTTCTCCAGGAAGTGGTGTCACTGGTGATGAGGCATCATCTAATATGATAGCGAAAGAGAGTTCTGCTATCTCGCTGCATTATCCAATACTCAAGATGAGCAATTATGCAGCCTGGGCAATCAAGATAAAGGTGTACATGAAGGCTCAAGGACCGTGGGATGCAATCGAGAATGGCAACATCGATGTGCGCAAGGATCAGATGGCATTGGCGGCCATCTATCAGGGCATCCTAGAGGAGACGCTCTTCCTACTGGCCGAAAAGGAGACTGCCAAAGCCACGTGGGAGGTGTTGAAGACGATGCATCTTAGCGTCGATCGTGTGAAGGAAGCAAAGGTACAAACTCTCAAGACTGAGTTCGAGGTGCTACGTATGAAGAAACGGAGTTGATCAATGACTTCGCCGTCCGGTTGATGATCATCGTCAACAAGATAAAGGCCCTTGGCGAGAAGGTGGATGAGTTGTACGTAGTGAAGAAATTCCTTTGTGTTGTTCCCTCACAGTTTCTCCCGATTGCTTTGGTCATAGAGCAATTTGGAGACCTAAAAACAATAACCATGGAGGAGATCATCGGTTGTCTTAAGGCATATGAGGAAAGCATCCGCGACAATAGTAACAACGGCGATAAACAGGTCTTGTTGACCCGCGCTGAGTAGGAGATTCGATCATCGAAGCGTGAAGGCAAGAACACTTCCAGTGGTAGTAGGCAGGGTCGTCAGAATCAAAAGTTTGATATGGTGAAAGTGAGGTGTTATAATTGTAACGATTATGGGTACTTTACTTCAGAATGCCCCAAGCCAAGGATGAAGAAAGCGTTTCTTGCTGAAGCGCTCAGTGATGATGAATCAACAGTGCTCTGATGATGAGTTGAATCCAGAACGTTGAGAAGATGTGTCACCGTTTTGTATTAAGTATGAGTTTAGTAAGTCGTAGTTGAGACCGACTACCTCTATATTTTAAAATCTTTGCATCTGGATGACTCGTACCAGTTGAGTTGAGTCCCTACATATAGTTTGCATGTAAAACGCTTCATGTGGAGGCGTGGCAGGTAGTTCATAATGCATTGAGACTAAAACTAGAGTATGTCAAGTCAAGATTAACGGCGAGATTGTTAGAAATAATCTTGACTTAGAATTCAAGACGTAGTAGAATCCGTCTCTGTGTGTAATTTAAGTTGAAGTTGTGTCCAACTTGAAGTCCGAATACATATACTAGTAGGAGATTATTAGCCTATATATTGAGGAGACTTGTAGCCAGTTTGTAAGAAAAACAAGGAAAAGGGGGGAGCAAGTATGAGAATTGAAAACAAGGAAAAGGGGGGAGCAAGTAAGAGAATTGAGAAATTCAGAAATTCTCCTGTGTTCTCTTAGTTTATTTGCCATGTGTGCGTTTTCTCCTAGAGCAAAGTTAACACATAGCCTTTAAATCGACTGGCGCTGGCTGCATCTCTAGCATTGGAATGGGAGGCAACGTTGGGAATGGAGGGGGAGGCAGCAACGGCTAGGGAGGAGAGGGAGGCAGCGCCGGGAATGAAGGTGGGAGGCGGCGCCAGCAAGTGAGGGCTATGTATGGAAGGTAGATGCGGAGCTGGCAAAGGAGAGGGGAGGCAGCACTGGCAAGGGGCAAGGGAGGTGGCCATGGAAGCTGAAATTTATTTGAATTTCTTGGATTCAAACCGTATTTTTAAATTTTTCGACCAAATTTTTCCAAAAAGCAAAATTTTTAAAATTTCGGAATTTCAGATTTTATCGGAGGGTCTGAAATTTTTTTCTTAACCGAAAATGTTTTCCCTGCTGAAACCATCAGTCCAGGAACCTCCTCTAGTAAGCCAATTCCACCTTAATTAAGAAGCTATACTGAGAGATCAACACTTTCAAGGACCAAAAGAAGAGAACTCAAATGTGCAGCTTCACATCACTTGACATATATACATTAAGTTTGGACATTGCTAAATAACACTTGAGTTTTTTTTTATTTGGAGGACTCAGATTTTTCTCCCATGTTTTTTTTTACTCGGAGCACTTTGATTTTTCTTCCATGTATGCACCTGCTTCAAAAAAATATGAGTGTTCCACACCACAAAAACACTCATATCCCCCTAGACACCTCCAGAAATTGCTAAACAACCCTCGAGTATTTTTTGACTCAGGCACTCAAAATTTTCTCCCATGTATATACCCCTCCAAAAAAATATGAGTGTTTTGAACCACAAAAAACACTCAAATCCCCTAGACACCTTGTTAAAAAAAATCGAGTATTTTTTTTACTCGGAGAATTCAGATTTTCGTCTCATGTATGCACATCTCCAAAAAAATATGAGTGCTTTGAAGCACAAAAAAAATACTCGAGTGTTTCTTAGACACCTTCAGTTGAAAATTGCTAAACAACACTTGAGTATTTTTTTAGCTCGAGGAAAACACCAAATAGCAGAACTGCAGAGGCGCAGAAACTAGTCCAAACGCGACGGCGTACAGAGGCAATTAAGTAGCAGGAAGCCAGAAATTAAGCTGTATGTATAGACGTACATGAGGCGAGGATGATGATCCAGATGTGGAAGAATTGCTTGTAGGGGATGCCGGGGTTGAGCGCCTTCCTCCGGTCGACGGCGCACCCGGGGCAGCCTTCATGGTACACCACCTTTTCCTCCAGCAACGGCGCAGCTGCCTCAGCCTCACCGCCGGCCATCCTTTCTCGATCTTCTGGAGTTGTGAGTTGTGCTGTTCAGTGTCGTCCAACACCCTGCAGACAGCACAATTATATGGTGGCTCAAGTTGTACAACACAAATCCTAAAACTGGAGTACCTAAACTTTTGTAAGCACTATGTGTTTTGCTCTAATTATTGGTATGCATCGTATTCTGTCACTAATCCACCTGCGTAGCATCTTACTAGTCTCATGTGTCTTTTCTTACTAGTCTGAAAAGACTAGACTCACCGCCGGCCATCCTTTATCTTGTGCAGTTGTGAGTTGTGCTGTTCAGAGTTTTCCAACAACCTCCAGACAGCACAACTATATGGTGGCTCAACTTGTACAACACAACTCTTAAAGCTGGAGTACCTAATCTTTTGTAAGCACTCTGTGTTTCACCCTAAATTATTGATATGCATCGTATGCTGTCACTAATCCACGTGCGTAGCATCTTACTAGTCTCATGTGTCTTGGTAATAACAAGCGAAATTTTCTTTGTAATTACGCGGCTAGATTTACAACATATTATATTTATTATATAACGCTATTGTCTTTTAAAATATAGTTATATTTATTATACGAATATAGTAAATATAATATGTATAGATATATAGATTAATTTGTTCAGTTATAATCTGACTCCGCCAATGGTGTATATCTTCTCATTTTTCTCTCGATTAGTGAGAGAATTTCTAGTAAAATTTGCTTTTCTATTTGAATTATTGTGTGATTTTCTAGGCATCTAAAGCGAATAAGATATCTTAAATATCACTAGTTGTTTATAGATATGTGTCTTCTTGCTTGATTCAGCTGTTTAGGGTTTATACTGGCGGGCTAGTGTCCAACCGCACAAGCTGGCTAGCAATGTTTCACGATTGAACCGCTCACCTCGAGCAAAGATGATTTCATTGGACCAAAGGTTTGCAGTTTCTCTTTTTGCTCCCATCACGCGCACGTATCCCTTTATCATTTTTGACCACTCGTCCTCTTCTTTCAAAAGCCACTTCTTTTAACCATTACTATTTATTTTTAACTAAAAACTATAAATCTTAACCATCAGCAAAACGCAATACGAAGACCCTCTCAATCTAGCAAATGTAGTGCATGGGGTCACCTGTGTTTGTGGGTCCGATCAGGCAGGCACAACCACCACCTTCTCTGCGAACAAATGCTTCTTGTCGGTTCAATTCCTGCGAACAAAAACATTGGACCCCAATTAGGCACCACTAACAAATGCCTAATAACTTAACTATGAATAATTATCGGCAGTATCTTCTATGGAAGCTGATTAGCTAGCTCATCCCATGAAACCCATATGCGGCTGTGTGTTGGCATTCCATGGCACTCAAGGACCATAGCACAATAATAACAATATAATGCCTGATATAGCTTACAAGACGTCAAATCCAGGAAAAATTTGTGCTTGGCATGGAACAGGTACTTTCGCCATTAGATTTACCAGCAGTGCAGCAGCAGTAAAACCAATGTACAGTACACGCCACACTCCCTACTTTTGGAACCTCAAAGCTTCAGTTACATGGCATTTAGATATAGTTACGAGTAGCAACATGAAATGAAGTTGTAACTCATAAAGTATTTCACAGAAGCTAATGAGGAACGAAGTATACTCACACAATGCCTGCCCCTGCTGGAGCGACTGCCTTGAAAAAGACAGTCCATTTGCAGCTCCTCTTTGGTCCTGAGGCTGTTAGCAATTGCATGGTCATCAGTCAGTTGCAAACCTGCAGTGGAAGATCCTTTATAAAATGTGTTGAAATAGAGCTGAACTTGTGGGTTGTATACCACAGCATTATTTTGAAGGATGAAAGTGCCCGTAATGATGGTATCCTGATATAGCAATCACAGATTAAACTTTAGTTACAGTGATATACAAATAATATCTATGATCTAATTTATTCAAAAGCAAAAGATAAAATAAAAAGAGAAGTGTGCAACACCATTATTAGCCAACCAAGTGCAGTAACTCCACTGCTGCCATCTATCTATTGAGTTGATTCTGAAAATTCAGGTAACAAGGATTCTAAAATGGGGCGAAAAAATACTCACAGCAAGATTGTTTTTTATCACTGATGCAATATTCAGAATGATTGATAATGCAGGTCCTGACAGGTGTGTCATATAAGGATAGGCAAAGAGTATGTATGCACAGAATCTGCAAGGTCAATCACAGTAGCTAGGTAACTGAACTTCTTTCTATTCAATTCAATTCATCGAGAAGGGTCGGGTACACATATGTTGTATCCACGCACCTAGTTCGAATAATTTGTGGATTAGCAAGTAGTGGCAGTTGCGGTCGATCTGCAATGCTACTACATGCCGATCGGTAGTTTGCTTCAGGGATTACAATTTCGACTAAAATTTTGTGAAAATCATTGAAATTTGGTTTCCTCGACCGAACCCCAAAAAACCCAACCTGGTCAAAAATTTTGCCCTTTTTTAAATTTTTTGACCCAACCCACCAAGTCTTCACGACCGAGCGCTGGGAAAACGAGCGACTAAGGGTATGTACAATGCAAGATGCTTATATATGAATGCTTAAAGAGAGAGAATATAGCCACATCATCAAGCACCCATGCAAAAGTTATTTCCTCCAATGCAAACATCTCTTCCATAGGTGTTTAGATGCTATATTATCTATTAATAGACATAGTTATACACATAAGCACCTACTAAGCACCAATGCCTATTTAAGCATCGATGCTTCAAAATAAGCACCTTAACTATTCTATGTGGCAAGAAAAATCAGTTTTTCATTGCTAAACATCTCTTCAAACACCTGTATTATACATGCTCTAAGTGGCCCAACCCACCAACTCCCCATCTTTCCATGACCGAGCAGCATAGTCAACCAACTCTCCATCTCTCTGGGCTAACCCACTAACTTCCATCCATCTCGATCTGTGAGGTGAGCCCATGAGGGCGGTGCATCGAAAACGACGGCGACCGCTATGGAGCTCACAACCGACAGCCTTGCGTTGCTGGCATTCAAGGCAACGGTGACCAAGGACCTGTTGTCGGTGCACTCAGCATGGTCGGAGTCTAACGCTGACTCGTGCCAGTGATGGGGCGTCACCTGCAGGAGGTAGACAAGGAGGCAAGCAAGAAATTGAGAAGAAGGATAATAATTAGCATGTTTTCTTGATTATATCTTCTTCGATGCGTGGATAGTCCTCTAATACATTTACCATATCCTGTAGATGAACTTTTGTGTGAATTAACTTGGTAATTAGGGTGTGATTAGCTCTGTGGATAGTGTTAATTCTCATTTAGGATTGCTAGATTTTACTAGTTTCGTGCAGTTTTGATCTAAATAATTTTTGAGATTCATGAAGGCCAAATCTGGAGAATTGGTATACTAAAGACTAGATAAATTTGTAATCTTTCCAACAAGCTCAAGATCATTAAATTATATTGAGCAGATTGTAAGGTGTGGTCTTTGTAATTCTACTGTTTTGCAGGTCATGACAATCGAATGATGTTGCGGTTTTTCATAGTTTAACCCTTTAAGAAGACTGAATTAGGTCTGACCAATAACTAGAGAGTTGTAGATAGTTTCATTATCTTTCCATAGAATCCAAGATCATGATCTTTAGATAAGTAGAATAGAAGTTATGAATTTTGGGAAACTGTTGTCCAGAACCGGGTTGCTGCTGGATGCAGTCATGGAAAATCATTAATTTGACTAATTTAATGACAAAATTGAATTTTGGGCAAAACTATAAAGTGGTAGGTAATTTCCTTTAGTTTCTGAAAATATCACAGTTCACTAGGCTTACATGTATAGATTAAAAGATATGAAATTGTTAAGTCTGATGTCTAGAAGATGACAGATCTGACTTCTAGGTTAAAACGGGGATCTAGATGAATTAATTTGAACATTTGATCAACTAGATTTGTACAGATTCTAGAAATGGTATGATTTGCTATATTTTGATATGAGAATTGAAAGTTATGATAATTTTAGTGTAGGAACAACGGGGTTGACTGTTAGGTAAATTGGAAAAGTTGTTTGTTTGGGGAGTGTGTATGAGTGTTGTCATTTATTTGTTGCCTTGTATTACCGAAACCTATTTTGAGAATGAGTAATTGCTATAGGAGGTGTAGCATCGAGTGTGTTGTCATCAAGCGTGTCGTCTGTAGGAGGTAACTGCTGTAGGAGGTCGTCGCAACTAAAAAGGCAAGTATATGGTAGAACGGTATTCGGGTATTTAAAAGTTGTTGATATGATTAAATAAATACTTGCCATGATAGTTTATATGAATTGACTTGTTTTTATAATGCTCACCTGTTTATGGTAGAATGACGATGCTTATGGTAGAATTATGATGATAATGTTTATGCTTAAAATGATCCTATTGCTAATTGTTTAATACTGCTAATTAATTAATGAAAGATAAATATTATATTGCATGTGAGTGTCAGAGTTATAAAAATCTACTTTGGTAGGCACTCTACAAGAGTGAAGGTGAGACCCTGTATAAAAAAAGGAAAGGGCGACCCTGTATGAAAAAGGACAGGGCAAGGGTATGTCATGGATGAGTGAATACTCAGCTATACCAATATATCTAAAAGAAGAGCTAAGATATGTGCATAAGTATTGCATAGCATTTATGAAAAGTGAAAAGCCATTTTAGCTAATGAGATATGTGAATGGAAATTGATAAGAATGTATATGAGGAATTGAATTATGATAAATGGTTATGAATTGTTAATAAGATGATGCATCGCTTATTATTCTATTTTGTACTTGCTGAGCTATGGACTCATTCTTACTTATTTGTTGTTGTTGTTAGGTGAACGTAGAATATGTATTATTGCACACTTGTAGCTCTTCACTTCACCTAGCTATTTGTTACTTATAGATATGAACAATTTAGTAGTTTCTGTAGCATTAATTAGATAATTTATTGTTCCCCTTAGTCTTCATAGTTCCTAGTATAGCTACTTAATGCTTTACCTAATTTAGATTTGTTTATGATTTATCTTGGTTGTTGTTGATTCATTTTAAGTTCAATTTAGTATTTACATTGTTGCTGAAATTTATGTTTACTGTCTTATTGAATATTTATTATTGAAGTCTAGATGTTGGTACTTCTTAATTACTGGTTAAAATTAATGATGATAATAGTTGTAGGTGACATCTTAAAATTTTGCTAAGCTGAGGTGTTACAAACCACCTCACCAGCACCATCCCGGCCATGCTCTTCAACGCATCCTCACTCCGTTCTGTCTTCCTGTCTTCCTCTATGGCAACACTCTCACCGTCGAGCTCCCGGTCGTTTGCTTCAAAATTGTAATCCCTGGTCACACACATGCATGTGTTTGTATCTAAACTTCGATTGAATGCGGGATTTTAGGCTTTGTTAATAAAGACAGGACCGGGCTACCCTGCTTAATAAGTACATACATACTCTAGAATTTCAAATGGAGTAATTCACCTTATGCTGTCCACAATGATCCGATCGAACATTGTATGCATGTGAGAGTAGCTAGTTCATCGATATATGTAGGAGCCCAGATATTACAATCCGACATCCTCTGTGATTCCATCGCACTATTCCCTGGATCAGTAGATAGTGCTCACAGTTACAGCAATGAATATCAAAATACATATCATGCGGAAGCGTAAATATAATAGTAGACTTACTTTATGGGCCGATTAGGCCGAAATCAATAAATTGCAGCAGCGGAAGAACGAGCACACAGGTGGAACTTTCAGGACATGCCCACAGGCAGCCAACTGGAGGTACGCGACCTAGCCCTTGACATCTTCATTTTCTCTGCCAGCTTGTCCAATCTTGTTGCTGAGACGAAGTGATTTGATTCCTGATTCTGAATTTTATCGCAAAAGTGAGTGTGAGCACTCCAACCCCGTGCTCCGCGAGCCAATACACAGAATGCAAATAAATAGTATGCATGGCTTAACAAAGGAGATGCTCGGGTTATTTTATTTGCCAAAAATTGCTTTTAGTAGCATTACTACTATTATTCAATCAAAGTGTTATTATTGCTACTTAACTCCACACTACAATTGCCAAAATTGACTTAATCCACCGAAAATGCACTTTCTTTATTGATTGCTGTCTAAAACTCCAAACAGCATGTGTCATCATTTATTTAATCCACCGATCATACTTTGTATTTTGAATTACTAATAACTCAATCCTGTCATTACTATTCATCAGCTCCTCACCTCTGAATTCTAATGATTCTCTAACATAATTACTTTCAAATCCACCTATATCATTCGTATTCAGTCCTTTTCGTCATTGATTCAAAACCATAATCCAATAATCAATCTCATTTTCCATTATCTATCACTAGCTAATCCACAAATATACCTCCACCGAAAATTCAATTTACCAAGATTATAATCCACTAATTGTTATGAATCCTCCAATCTTCTCAGAAATTCAATTCATCCCTCTAGCAATTGATCAACTCCTATTAATTCCCATTATCGCCAATGTCTTCCAAGAATTTATATTAATCATTAGTGTAGTAATCCAGCAATTTACCTTTGCACTCCCTAATTCTCCAAAATCGTTTCACTTTTATATATCCACCAAGAATATCGCTAATCAAGAATTATAATCCAATACTTGTATTATTTCTCCAAATTCCCGAAAATTCAATTAGATCATTTATCTAGCCTATCTATTCAATTAGACCCCACTAATTATTTTTCCCAGAACCCACACTATCATTTCCTGTTCATGATCGACCTGAATCCACCAATACCTTTATGTGCATACTAAAAACATCCATCTCCTTTACTCACAACCCTATTCATTCCACCCATATTTTATTTTGTAAGAATAGAAATGCCACTATTTGAAATATAATACATAAAATTTTCCTGAGACCTAGCAGCTTTGGAACAAAACATAATGTTCAAGGATATTAACATAATTTTCCATACATATGGCATCACACCATATGCCTAATATCACCATAATTTTTCCATACATATGGCATCACACCATATAAACATCTTTCAGCGTTATAGCCGCTTAACTTACCACTGGGACGACACCCAGGACAACTCAAATCAGGGCTTTCCGTTGCCCTCTGCTTTACCATTCCCATTCACAAAGTTTTTTTTTGAAATAGAACTATATTTGGTTAAGTTCCCATGTCTGCCCTTGACCGTGGGCACGGCTATTCGAATAGTTTTGACTCTGCAGAGTTTGTACACTTTCACCACAAGAGACAATCAACTCATTGCCCCACACGATTCCTTAGTCATGTGGTTGAGCAGACCATCACAGTGACTTTTCAAAGTATCTAGTCCCCTTTTTCATCTCACCTTATGGGAAACTGCCCACTTGCGGTGGGTCCCATCTATGCACGGGATGTTCGCCACATATACTAGTGTAGCCCAGGCTCCACTCCCCGCAGCGCTAGCACGACTGGAAAACTTCACCCTCCACTCGGTGTCCCTTTAGGCCTCCCCTTGCCCTTGTGTATCCACTTCCATCCACTACCAGTGAGATGAGTCCGGGGGTTTCGATAAATTTACTTAGCCAAGTTGTACTTTACAGACTTGTGGTTGCACTGTTTTACATAGGAGGTCATGACAAGATTCGGTCCTTAAGGTTATCTGGGCGGTTCTACCACAAACCACACTCTCGTGCACCCCTGCACCACACCCCCGAACCATCTGCCCAGATAAATAAGCAATTTGAGGTTTTTGGGAGTATAAAATAATAATGTCCAACATATACCAGTCATTTCCACCATGACTGCCCAAACCAGTTTCTCATGATTAAAAATGACAATGATGCTTGGGCGCTCTCGCGCCCATGAGTATCTAAACAATACTAAGCATGGCATATAATTACAGACTTATTTTCGAAAGGTTACTATTAAAATTTTGCTAGGACGACAAGGTTCTCATGTTCAAATATTCCAAAGGAGGGGCAATATTAATCAAGTTAGATAATAGGCATTTAACTAGAATTCTAAATTAAACATGTATTTGCATATAAATTAACAGCGTGCAATTTGATAATTTAAACAAAAGTAATTTGCTGAAAATGTAGGTTCAATCATGATCAAAGTATTGACTCGCCTTGCGCGGGTTACCGCGGTCTTGAGCTCATGTAAAGTTGCGCGGTCTTGAGCTCATGTAAAGTTGTCTCATTCGTGTTGGATCCCGGAGTAACGACTCCGAAACCCTCTGTGTAAAATGCACTAGTCCAGGAACAGCTAGTGCACACAGCCAAACAAAGATACATATCGAACGCAAATGACCAAATATATTAAGCAAATGAGTACGGCCTTATGGCCAAGTCTTACATTGGTAAATCAAATAAAAGGGAAATAACAGCGGAAAATAATAAGATAACTGGCGAAGCCCAGCTGCCTCCCCACAGGCAGACGACTGCAAGACGCGTCCTACTCATCCTGGTCCTCACCGTAGTCGTAGACATCCTCCTCTGTTAAGATGCAGCAAGGTGAGTACAAACTTGTACTCCGCAAGTCACCCGGGAAAAATGCAACATAATGATGAAGGCTTGAAGGAAGGCTTATAGGGTTAATTTGCAAAAATAGCATTATGAAATACAATAAATAGATCGAAATTGCTGGATTTAATACAGTAGATAAAAACATTATGCTTAAGTGAAATTCATACCGTTAGTGCAAGCTCCGACCATACACCAACCTAACCACGGGAATCCCTCCCGGACCAAAATTTCCCAAAAACAATCCATGTGAATTCCATCCATCCACACTTTAATCATACGCTCATGGACTCTAACCATCCATAAGGTTTTTGAAAACATTTTTGTAAAACCAAGTCTAATCTATGAAAAACTTTTGCTTAGCATGCCCGTAACCGTGGGCACGGCTATCCAGGATAGATTTTACACTCTGCAGAGGTTGTACAGCTTTACCCACAAGATATGATGTCCTCATAATGTCGGCCAATACACGCTTCCTTAGGCGTGCGACTGAGTAATCATAACAAGGCCTTTATAATGCGAAGCCGTCAACTCGGCCAAGCCAACTCTAAGGTTTCACCCCAGTAAGGAATCCACCAGACCGGGACCCCCTCTTGAGCCTAGGTGAGACTTCTCATGGCTACAACCACGCTCACCTAAGTGGGACTTCGCATGGCACCAACCACGCCCACTTTCAACCTACGACTTGACTCGAGTTTGGACTCCGCAAATTATTTGGCCAGGGCTGTCCCATACCAGCCATGTGGTGGTACGTTAAGGCTTTTGCAACAGTAGCTTAAAGACCGGTCCTTAATTGACTTAGGTTCAACCACATACCCCCGTGCACGACAGTCAACCTCTGCGGCTCCAACCAACAGGGCATGCCTGCACCCACCACTCTAACCATTAACCTAAGTCTAAACCAGATTTTATATTTTATTTTGAAATGGTTTTGTAAACTTCCTTGACTCTCCAAAGTCAAGAATACTATCCAAAAGCTTGTCACTTTATGTGAAAAGGTGTCCCCAACCTAAGTTTCATCTATGCATGGCTAAGCATATACTATAAAGTTTTCTCTAGCCATTCTATTGAATTAACCAGAGTTTTAGTCTAGGGTTACAAGGTATTGAGGAATTCAAATTCAAAGAGGAATTAACAAGTAGGCAATAACTAAATTTAAAACTGAATTGAAATACGTTGAATAGAAATACGCATGCAATATAATTTAAATCAACATAATTTTATTTGCAATTCTGGGATCAACATGATCAAGGAGGGTGACTTGCCTTGCTCTTCGAATTGGTGGGATCCGTCGTCGAGGAAATCTTCAGAATCGTCGTAATCTACACGTGAAAATAACCCTCCAAACTCAAAATAAATTCAAATCAAATTCAAATAAACTCAAAAATTCAAATTGAGGCTAGGAATGAGTATAGGGGAATTTTTGATGAATTTAGAAATTTGAACGGGTTAAATCGGAGTTAGAACGAAGGAGAACGGGCTCCGGGAAGTTTAAATTCAGGGAAAAAGAATAAAAGAAATCTTTGGAATTATTTTTGTATAGGAAATTGAGGATTATGACATCAGCACCAAAATCAATTTCGGTCGAATTAATTTTCTACGGAAAACTCGAGTTTTTATACGGCATGACGTCATCTCGGATTGGGCGGTGACATGTGGGCCTCGGTCTATGGACCGGTCCACGGACGGTGGTGGTGGCGACGTGGCGGGAGGTGCAGGTGGCGCCGACGGGGCGGCAGTGCGCGGTGGCGCCGACGTGGACACCACGCGGGCTGGTGGCCGATGTGGCTCGGCCACGGGGCGCGACGGTCCCGAGGGTCGCCGGCGTAGCGCCACGGCGGGGACGGCGAGGGCGGAACGGGAGAGGGGCGACGGGAGCGAGCCTATACCTCCGCGGCTTCGGCGGTGGACGGAGGTGGCCGCGACGAGGTGGAGGCGGCGGCGATCGAGTTCCGGTGGGCGGGGCTCTCCGGCGGTGCTCGGGCACGGGGAAAAAGCGGAGGAGGCTCGGCGTGAGGCGGCGGAGCTCGGGGCGGCCTCGGCGAAGCTCGGGCGGCTCTCCTTCGCCGACGATTCCTCGCCGGAGGAGAAGGCGGCGCGGCGGAGCGAAGACGCTCAGTGGGGGAGCTCTCAGGCGCCGGAGAGTGCAAACGGGAGGTGGAGCGAGGTGGAGTGGGAAAGGGTTGTGCTCGGGGGTGGCTTTTATAGGGCCGAGGGGGTGGAGGCGCTGCGGAATCTCTCGCCGGAGAAAGCGGGGAGGTGGGTGGCGGTTGCAACGGAAGTGGCCTCGGCCGCGTGGGAGACGTGGGCGTCGTGCGCGGAAAAACGGGGGGGGGGGGGGACGAGGCGCGGGCTTGCGGCGCACGAAGGGAGAGGCGGCGTGCGGAAGAGATAAGGGGGAGAGGGCCGGTTAGGGTGGAGCCGGCCAACGGCCATGGCGGCGGCGTCCGCGTGAGGGGATGGGGTCGGGGATGACAAGTGGGGCCGGGGCAGAGAGAGAGGGGCGGGAGCGGGTGAGATCGCGGGGCGGGGAGATCGGATGGCGCGAAAAGAACGCGGGGCGTTAAGTGGAAGGGAGCGGCCACGATGCGATCGACGGGATCGGGCGGTGGGGGAGAAGGAGGAGAGGGGCGGCGAGATGGGCCGGAGTCGCCGCTATCGGGCCGCACGCGTGGCGCGCGGGGAGGGAGGGGAGGCGGGATGTAAGAGGCGACGTGGGCGGCATCTGGCCGTCCACGTGGCGGCCGGAGAGAGGGGTTGAATTTTATTTTCTCTTTTTGATTTTTCTGAAAACCCGAATAAAGACTTTTGGGCTTAGAAAAAAGCAGAAAAATCCAAATAAATCCCAGAAAAATCCTATAAATCTAGAAAAATGCAAGGAACCCAAATAAAAGCAAATAATTTATTTTGATCACAAATTTCTCCCAATCTTACTAACTTTTAAAACAAGCAATAAACAAAAGAAGGACTTTAAATTCCAGAAAAAGAAATTAAAATAAATGAAAATTTGGGATGTCACAATTCGAAGGGTTGAGCTTCTGGTCTTTATCTTCACTTCGATCGTGATCTCGCTTGATCCCTTGATTCTTCAGGACTCCAATTTCTAATTACGTGCTAAACGACTGAATACAAAGAAAGGCAAATGACTCAAAAAGACCCATATAAATCCAAATAAACTCAATTTAGTTTTATTATGAGTTAATGGGTGATTCGGGTGGTTTGAGGTAAGGTCAGTGGTAGGATACGATGACTCGATCTTTTTATTAATAATCTCTTTTATTATTTTTGTATTTATCAAGAAAGTTCCATGAGTTAGATTAGGTCTGTGAGTTGGTGTACAAATCTAGCAGGGTATTATTTTGTCGAGCGTTAATATTCAGGGCTTATACTATGTACACGATGTATACAAATTTTAGTTTATCGAATTAATTCATATTACTGGTAATTTGATACGTAGCATTTTATGCAACCCTTAGTTATTAATAGGCATCATTTGAGTTAGGATCCATGTGTTCGGTTCCTAGCTCGCTATATTCAATCATGCTCCGTATTTTGTATTTTTGTTTACTAAATCTGATGTTAATATTTAACTTATGAAATCTTATCGTTTCATCTATACTTCAATTATTATTAGGCTTTAGTTTTAGTTTTAATTTAAATTTATTTATCTGGGCAAAGCTGGTTATATTTTAGTATTTTTCATTTAGCAAAATCTACCTCTATGGTTTATTAAGACGGCATGTCAAATATTAGTGCATATGTTTTAATGATAGTTAAGGGTAATCTTTATTACATTTAGACATTTAGCCCAAGTCATCTTTATTACTGCCTTAACTAACAAGTGGATTTAAAATAAATAATAAAGGCACAATTATTCACATATGATAATTAACCTAATATTAAATCTTAGATAAGGTTACTTATGCCCTAGTTCAATTTACTAGTTTCTATTAACAACGTCTGATTTTTCGAAAATTTCCTTATGAATTTCCTAAGTGAAATGGATTAAAAATAAAATAAAATCAAAAAGAGTGTGAGGGGGAGGAACGGGATTCGAACCCAAGACTTCAGGGGAGCGTGCTAGGCAGCAGGCGCTGGTGGCCATCTGGGCGGCCGTCCACTTGCGGTTTGAAGGGGGGGACAAACCAGAAGAGGTAGCCACGGCCTGAGGCCAAAGCAGAGGAGCTCGGGGCGGCGCGCGAGCTGGACGGTGTCGCCAGCGGGGAGCGGCCGGGGAGGTGGCGGCGACGGTCAAAATGGAAGCCCGACGAGGAGGGGAAGCCCTTGGAGGTGGCGGCGACGGCCAGAAGGTGCTGTGGCGGGCCGGCGGTGAGCACGGGCGGTGGCGCAATGGAGGTCACCGCGGCCGGCTCGCCAGAGGGAAGGAAAAGGTGAGGTGGCGCTGGGGATAGTCTCAGCGGTTGCTGGGGAAGCTCCAGGCGCCGGGAATTGGGTTGAGGCTCGATGAATCGCCAGGGAGGTCGGTCACCGGAGTTGGGGAAGACGGTGGTCACCGGCGGCCTATGGTATGCGGGAGTTCAATTGCATCGATGCAAGCAAGAGGGAGGTGAGGTGATCTCAGGGAGCGGATCGGCACTACCGGAGAGAAGCCGAGGTGAGCCGGCGGCGTGGACCGGCAGCGGCGCGGGTGGAGCTTGTGGTGCCGGCGAGTTGGGGCCAATGGGAAGGCTTGGCAGCGGTTGCGAGAGATTCGGGGCAGGGTGGAGATGCTCTCCCCCGGTGGAATCGGGCGGTGACGCCCTGAGGGAGAGATGGCGGTGGCGGAGGCTCGCTTGGCCGGTGGTGAGGAAGAGGGGATTCCCGGCGAGCTCGGTGCGGCGTTTTCCAATTGGGCCGGAGGGGAGGAAGAAGGCTCTTGGGCACACGCAAGGGCGGGGACAATTTGGCGTGGGTTTGTCGGAGCGGCCGGGGCAGTGTGAGGCGCGGCGGCCGTGCTCTGGGCGCGCGCCTGAGCTTGGCTAAGCAGGGAAGGAAGGGGGGAAAGGCCAGGGGAATGTAAGGGGTGGCACTGCGGCAGGGCTCTGATAGCCGTGGAGGGAGGCTGCTGTGGCGGGCCTGTTGCTGGAGACCCGGGAGCAGTGCACGGGATGGGACGGCGGCATGGACATGAGGCGACGGGAGGCATGGCAGGGCGCGACGTGCGCGCGCAGTGGTCCGCGACGTGCGGGCGCAGGTGAGGATGCGACGGGCGCAGGGAGAGTGACGGAGGAACAGGGGGCATGGGGCTGGGCAGTTGGGATGACGCGGGCGAACGCAGGGAGAGCGAAGACAGAGGAGGAGTGCTGGCGCAGGGAAAAGAGAAGAAGGGAAAGAAAGAGGGAGTCGGGCCCGCGTGCAGGGAGGGAAGAAAAGGGGGAAAAGAGAGGGACCGGGGAAAGAGAGAGAAGATGAGGGCCCACATGGAAATGAGGAAAAATAAGGGGAGAGAAAAGGGGAAAAGGACTTGGAAAATTGAAAGTCTTCAGAGATTGTTTTGGGTTTTGAATTTTTAATTTGAATCTCTTTTTCATATTCGAGTTTGCTAATTTTTAGTTTTGTAGGGTATTGAAATTCAAAAATTAAATTTTCAATTCAATTATTTAGATGCGGTTGTTCGATTCTCGGTTTTTAGTTTAAAATTTCACTTTCAGTTTAGTAAGTTAAAATTAGTTTAGAATTCATACTGTCACCATTATTATTATTGCTTGGATATTGTTTCTCAATATGTTTGCTTGCATGACACAAAACTCAAGTGATCTTCAATTAAATATCCAAAACAAATTTGAATGCCAGCAAAATGCAAGAAAAGTTTTAAAAAGTTCATATTTTTGCACCTCCAAAATTTGAAATGTTACAATATATCAGTGCAATTATTCATGCTAATTGACGATGGGAAAGCTACTAGCTTGAACAAGACGAAGTAGTACGACAACTGAACCTAGCTTGCATATGATCCCAATTACTACTTGTCTGGAATAATCGATCGATCCAACTAGCTTAGCCCAACTGCAAATTGACAAGAAGACGAATCGATGTATATATACTAGCTGAGCTAACTCGTTCGTACAGATAGCACCAATGAAGTTTCGACAAACCACCCAGTGGTCAAGCCCCTTTATCAGCTCTCCTACTTTAGTTAGTAACTATGACTTGTCTATATATCTAGCTTAATTAATTGCATGCATGTGGAGTAGCTAGTACATCGATATATCACTGTAATTATTCATGCTAATTAACGATGGGATATATAGCTACTAGCTTGAACAAGACGAAGTAGTACGACAACTGAACCTAGCTTGTATATGATCCCAATTACTACTTGTCTGGAATAATGGATCGATCCAACTGCCTAGCCCAACTGCAAATTGACAAGAACATGCATGAATCGATGTATATATATACTAGCTGAGCCAACTCGACGTCCAGATAGCACCAATGAAGTGTCGACAAACCACCCAGTGGTCAAGCCCCATAATCAACTCTCCTGTTTAAGTTAGTAACTATGACTTGTCTATATATCTAGCTTAATTAGTTGTGCATTAATCTGTTATGAATTCTGATTTACTACCTATTCCTACCGTTCGGAGTAGGAATTGAGCCTAGCTTAGTTGACAGAAGGTAAAAGCAGGGAGAACCAGGATCTAGGAATGAGAGAGCAAATGAGTTATGCAATGTAATTACATCTGATAAAGCGACCAAATAGCACTGACGGCAACAAATATTTTAAACATAGAGGGCCATAGTGCAAACTTTTCGTAGCATGAGGGGGGAGCCCCTCTCCGCCCCTGGGTAGAAGATGTACACCCTGCACCAGGGCACTATCCAGGTTCGAGTAATCTTTAGCTCAGATTTGTCTTAATTATATTGATACCCAAATTTATTCCATATTTTTCACTCTGAAGTACAAGCTACACCTAGCTTTATACTGCTAGTTCATGTTGATCGGTCAGAGATCGATGGAAGGTAGTAGTTAGGAAGCAGAGAACAAGACACTAAGACCCTAAGCTAGTTAATGGGTGGGTTTGAAACCATTTATGGCTTATGGCTTATATACGGTGTGACAATAACTAATTTTTAAATAGTTCGTTTTTTTAACGGGGTCTATAAGTCAATTATAGTATATACTATACTGACTTTAGCTGTATCAGCCAAAATCATATACGATTGTCTCTCTCTTCATAATTCTCTCACTTACATCTAGAATTTATAAGATATAAGCTATAAATCACAGGCTAAAAAAATTTATCCATTGATCTACGTATTAGCATATAGAAATTAATAGATGGTGGTACCTATATAGAGAGTGACATTGAGACGCAGAGGATGCTCCCGTAGGGGATGCTCGGGTTCTCCACCTTCCTCCTGTCGATGGCGCACCCGGGGCACCCCTCCAAGTACACATTGCCGCCGCCGGTGGCCTTGTCTAGCAACGGCGCAGACTGCTGTGTCGCCGCCCGCCGCTATCATACCTCGTCCTCCTCCATTAATTAGCCTTTTGCTCCTCTAAAAAAATAGTTTTTTTGCTGCTTTCGGTCTAGCTCGACTGCTCGATCCTAAGTTATCTCTTGTCTTCTCTATCAATATAGATTAGTTCCCTTTTGTATATCAGAGTGGTAGCATACTGTCACCATGAATTCTAACTCGAGCAAACTGACACCATACATACAGTCCAGTTACCAAGCAATCAGTGTGTGGGAGGGAGCTACCAGCCACCCAGCCGCGCGCCCAACATTGAGCACGTGCGTGGGGTGGATTAAGGTCTGCTTTTCTTTTTAGCTACAGTCTATGATTTATGGCTATAGTTTATTAGTCTAATATATAATAATTACTTAAAAAAAGCTAAAAAGGTAAATACCGCTGAAAAACAAGTACAGGGCCTAATTCCCTTCAGTTCCGTGGCGATCATACAGAAAACGGGAAGAAGAGTAGTAAAGATCGACCAGTACTACGCATGTTGCCTGTTGCTACCCACATTCTCCTAGCTAATTAATTATGAGCAATCCCCCTCCGATCCGTAGCGTAGACATATGCTTGTTGTATATTAAAAAGTACGAAGGCCTGGGAGCGAGACCGTCATATTCCCACCGCGGCTGAACGAGAGCGACCGTCGTCTTCCTGCAGCAACCGAGCTCCAGCACGACAGTGGCACGGGCTCCGCCGCGATCTTGAATCTAGCCGCCGCCCTGACTCTGAGCCTAGATCCCGCCGCCGCCGGCTCCTCACCGACGCCGAGCGCCTCCTCTTCCTCACCCGCATACCGCCACCGAGCCCCTTCGCCTAGCGCCGAGCTCCACCGTCACCTACTCCTCGCCTGGCTATGATGCTGCCGCCTCCTCGTCCGACTGGATCCCGTCACCGAGACCTCTGTGGTCGCACGCTGGGCTCCCACCGCCGCCGCCGTGCCTGGGCTCTCGATTTCGTTCACCCATGATTTGGGATGAGGAAGGACACGATTTGGGATTAAAATGGTAGAAGCGTATTTCATCGTTTTACGTTTTCTCACCCTCAGAATGATGATACGTTTTCTTCAGGGCCAGGTCTTCAACCAAACATCACATCCTCAAGTCTGCATAGCCAGGCAAAAATTATCAGAATACCATACTTCCTTGAGACATCACTTTTTTCAAGCATAGAGCTCAGGGCACCAACCAAAAAAGTCCTACTTCCTTCCGTTTAGTATTTCTGTGCGTCGGTCAACGCTTGTTCTACTAACTGTCGTTTAGTGGCTTGCATTCGTAATTTCGTATACCAAACTTGCGTGCCGTACTCGCCAGTTATACATTTATACTAGTGGTACCTTCTAATTAATACTAGTATTCTCACTAACATTCCTGTCCATCGCTGCATCATCGTTGTTCACATCACATACATAGATTTCTCGTTTAGAGTACTTCCTTTGTTTAAGAACATATAACGTTTTCTTTACTAGTTGAATACCTGTGTGTTACTACGAATTTTTAAAATTTATCATACTACATGTTTTAAAACTCACGGGTGGTAAAAATTTTTAGAGTATACATACAAACATGTTCTAAAAATTTTTAAATCCGTTAAGTAAGTCGGAAGCCGTCGATCACACCTCGTGGTCATAAGTTGGAAGACATCAACCACACCTCGTGGTCGTAGGTCAGGAGCCCTCGAGCACACCTCGTCATCGTAAGTCGGAAGCCGTCGACCATCGCGCATGATCATAGGTCGGGAGCGGTCGACCATCGCTGATGGTCGTAAGTTGGCAGCAGTCGATGATCGATTATGGTCCTAAATCAGGAGCCTTCGACAATGGCTCATGGTCGTACTCGGAAGCCGACGACCATCGTTCGTGGTCGTAAGTCGGAAGCCATCAAGGACACCTCGTGGTCGTAAGTCGGATCACATCGACCAGTGTTCGTAGTCGGAAGTCGGAAGATATCAACCACACCTCATGGTCGTAAGTCGGCATACATTGACTAGTGCTTGTGGTCGTAAATCAGAAGCTGTCGATCACACCTCGTGGTTGTACGTTAGAAGCCATTGACCATCACATGTGATCGTAGGTTCGGAGCGATCGACCATCGCTGGTGGTCATACGTTGGCAGGCCTCCGGTGCGCTTGTGCCCTGTCGCCCAACTTCTGGTACCAGCTTGCTTGGCCCGCCCGACCTGCTCAGCCCTAACTTCATCCACGGCCCTTCAACATCGACCATGGCCCCCTTCGACCACGGCCCTGACTTCGACCATAGTGTCGACTTCAACCACAGCCCCAACTTCGACCATGGCCCCCCGACTTTGACCACTGCTCACTTCGACTTTGATCACTGGCCCCCTTCAACCACTATCCCCTTCGACCACGACCCTTCCACGACGACCACTTCCCCCTTCGATCACGGCCCCCTTCGACCACGGCTTTGACTTCGATCACAAATCTTCGTTTTCAACCAGCGCTCGTGGTCGTAAGTCGGAAGACATTGACCACACCTTGTGGTCATAAGTCAGAGTAGATCGACTAGCGCTCGTGGTCGTAAATTGGAAGCCGTCGATCACACTCGTGGCCAAAAGCATGTTACAATCCATGGGGAGTATGAGACCTTGTGGGTCTTGCCGTCGAGGGTGGGGAGCTCAATCTCGAGGGTGATCTGGGGGTAGGCAACGGGAATGTCCAACGGGAGGGGGAACTTGTAGCGGCAGAGGTTACGGACAAACCAGTAGGTGCCCTCCAGGTTGGCACTACGACTACGACCATGACCGCTACGACCACATCCACGGGCGCTACGACTATGACCATGACCGCAACTTCAACCACTGCCCCCTTTGATTTCGAGCACTACCCTCTTCGACTTACCACGGATCTTCAACTTTGACCACTGCCCCCCTCAACCACTGTCCCCTTCGACCACGGCCTTTCGATGTCGACCACTTCCCTCTTTGACCAAGGCTTTGACGATGACCACGGATCTTCAACTTTGACCACTGCCCCCCTCAACCACTGACCCCTTCGACCACAACCCCTTCGACCACCGCTCCCTTCGACCACTGTCCCCTTCAACCATGGTCCTTCGACGTGGACCACTTACCCTTTTGACAACGTCCCCCTTCGACCACGGTTTCGACTTTGACCATAGATTTTTGACTTCGACCACTGCCTTCTTCAATCACTGTCCCCTTCGACCACCGTTCCTTCGACTACTGTCCCCTTCAACCATAGCCCTTCGACGTCGACCATTATTCCCTTCAACCATGGCCATTTGATGTCAACCATGGCTTCGACTTCGACCACGGCCCTTTGATGACCACGGGTCTTCGACATCGACCACTTCCCCCTTCGACCATCGTCCCATTCGACCACGGCTTCGACTTCAACCATGGATCATCGACTTCGGCCACGACCCCATTTGACTATGGCCCTGATGTTAAACACGACCCCCTTTGACCATGGCCCCGACGTCGTCCACGGCCCTTCGACTTCGACTGCTGACCGACTTCATCCACGGCCCTTCGACTTCGACCACTACCCCTTTCAACCACTGTCTCTTCGACCACGGCTTGGATTTCGACCATGACCCTTCGACTTCAACCACTGCCCCCTTTGACCATTGTCCCCTTCGACCACAATTTCGACTTCGACCACAACCCTTCAACTTCGACAACAACCATTTGACTTCGACTGTGGACCGACTTCGTCTACGGTCCTTCAACTTCGACCATTGCCCCCTTCAACCACTATTCCTTTCGACCATGGCTTGGACTTCAACCATGACCCTTCGACCTCGACCATGGCCTGATTTCGACCATGGCCCTTCGACTTCAACCACCGCCCATTCGACCACGGCTTTGACTTCGACCACTGATCTTTGACTTCGGCTAGGGCCCTATTCAACCACGGTTTCAACTTTGACCACGGCCCCTTGATTTTGGCCACGGCCCCCTTCAACCACGGCACCGGCTTCGATGACCAGCTTGGGAAACCAAAATCACCAGACAGCGTGACGAGCTTTGAGCGAAGAGCAGAAGGAGCTAGAGAGGCTCACCGGGTGAGCGACTGTTAGGCGATGGCGGTGGGGGGAGAGCCACGTGGGCAGGCATAGGAAGAGGAAGCCGCCGCCATCGTCGAGCGCCCTTCTCTCTGATCCACCGGCCACTGTCACCGACTACCCTTCTCTCCAATCTACCGGTCACTGTCGCCGAGCGTCGTGCCGCTGGTTGAAGGGGCGATGGGAGATGGAATTGGTGGTGGTGCTGAGGAGGAGGAGGTGCGGCACGAGGTTTCGAGGAGAGAAGGAAGCGGCAGTTGCGGGAGGTGGAGGTGGGGAGGCGGCGGTGGGCAGATGGGGAGAGGAGGCGGTAGGCGAATGCATTAGGGAGGTGATGACGGGGAGATGTGGTGCTGCTGGGGGAAGTTGGGGGACTGTGACCAGATGTTGCCGCGTGGGGAAGGAATTGGTGGCAGCGCCGAGGAGGAGGAGGCGCGGCACGAGGGTTCAGGGGAGAGAAGGAGGCGGCGGTTGCGGGAGGTGGAGGTGGGGACCTTTTCTACGAGGAGCGAAAGAACTACCTACATGCGGATCTAGATGACTGACCTTTGATCAGACGGCTGAAAAGAGAGGAGGGAGAACGGATCGACAACCACCAACTCACATTTTTAAGTAATAGAGATATCGACACAGTTTTTAATGTGCAACTTTAATCACTACATTTATATAAATATATTCATAAAAATATAAAAATATTATATTATGAAAATAAATTTTCATAACTAATTTGATGATATAACTTTAACATGATCACTCTAAACATGGTTTTATATATGAATAGTTAAAATTAAAAAAGTTTGACCACATGCTTTTTAAAACAGCATATATTTATGAACCGAGTGTGTACCTTGCAATTGCCACCGCACGCAAGCATACATGACAGAAGCATCCGATCGAGATACCGAGCACAGCACGACAAAGCTTAATTAGCACATAGATGATGGCGCGTGGGCGTGTAGGAAGATACAGGGAAAGGTATTAACTATATAATTTGTATATAATTAATCTAAATAGTTTTAAACTAATTGACGGTTAGGTTTTAAAAACTTTGACAGTGTGGATTCTAAAACATCAAATAAAAAAAGAACAGAAGAAATAGCGTTTTAGTCCAAGATGGATTACTCCATCATATTGATGAGAGTACTTACTTGTTTTCACCTTTAATTAATTCACAAAGCACAACTCTTTCTCTGCGTGCGTTGCCCTAGCCTTCACAGGTTTCTAGTGAATTTGTTATTCGGATAAATTTACTGCGTAATAAAAATCTTCCTCACAAGCTAGAACTAGTAGTTTGCTATAAGTACTTAGGGCAGTCCCAGTGCTCCACGTAGGATAGTGTCTATGGTATTAATTAGATTGCCATGTAGGAGTTTTAGATGATGTGGCGCTATATTAAATAAGAGAGAGAAGAAAAAGAGGAAGAAACTGGGTCTCATGCAAAACCTAGTTTCTATGAGAAAACCAATGCAATAGACACTACCAAATTTTGCATTGGAGAGATGGTGGTATCTTCATGATAGATGGAGAAAAATTATGATTGGTGGAGAGGAGAGAGAGATTTTGATGCTTAATTAATTGCTTGGGTTATAAATAGACATGGTGCATTAGAGACAATAGTGTCTATATGACATGGCATAGATAGAAACTACTTAAGTGGTTTCTGCACTGGGACTGCCCTTACAACTAGTGCAATTACGGGTTCATCATCTTCGCCAGGCTAAGGAATTCCTAATTTTGCAATTCAAAAAAAAAATCTTGATTTTGCTGAATACCTCACATATATCCTTGGTCAAGTATTTATATGGTCGTCAAGTACCCCTTAGCATAGAGAGACAAAGTCGGATTTAGCCTTGTTTCGCACCATATTTATAAAAGTAGCCGTATGCGCACAATATTTGCAAAAATATCACTTCTATCATCCGGTGTGTGGGTGACATCGCGGGGGAGGCGACACGTGGCAAGGCTGCCGACGGCAGGCGCTTGCCGCCCCCTCACCAGATGGCAGATAGCTTGTCGCTCGGTGGGGGGACAGTAGGCTTGCCTGCCGTCTGATAAGGGGGCGACAGGTGATTAATGTTCGTCCCCCCACCGAGCGATAGGTTGCCTGTCGTCTGGTGAGGGGGCGGCAGGCGTCTGCCGTTGGCGGCCTTGCCGTGTGTCGCCTCCCCCGTGCTACCACCCACCCACTGGACGATATAAGTGATATTTTTGTAAATATTGTACATATATGGCTACTTTTATAAATACGATGCGAAACAGTGCCAAATTCGGGTTTTACTCTTAGCATAGACAAGTATATATACGCAATTATCGGCTCCCCAGACTGCGCAAGAAGGTTAACAAGGCTTCCTCTACTTCTTAGTCTCCATATATAATATAGAATGTACAAATCCTTGTAGCCATGGCATGTCACACAATTTCTCAAGAATCTGAAGCTTAATTGGAGGGCTAATTTGAAGAAAATTGCTCTGGCACGGCTAGAAATGGCTTGAACGTCCAAATGAGTCCGATAAACTCGACAATGACCAAAAGGAGGAACACCATTTGGTCACCTGCATACACCAAAAAAGTTATCAAAAAATTACAAAGAAAAAATCAAATGGACTGCAAAAATATGAAATGGAAGTACGTAATGAGTGATGGTTTCATCACATTGCCATTTAGGTTATGCTAGCCACCCGCTGGATGCAGTGTCCGGGGAATGGGTGAAGTGTGAACAATATAAGGCGTAGGCATGAATTTCAGAACAAGCCAGACAATGGGCACTGGTGTCTAAATTTTAGCCATGTTTAAAATTTAATAATATTATTTATTTTTAGAGGCATAATATTATTTATTTAATATGTAAATTTATTGCATCTTATATTTCGAAATAGCGGTCACCTCAACCTACCCTCCCTCCAAGCCAGCTCCTGCTGGAGCAAATGCCTTGAAAATGGACATTAGAGTGGTGGCTAAGCCATTTGCAGTTGCTCTTTGATCTTGAGGCTGGTAATTCCATTGGGGGAGGGGTGTTAAAAAGAAGTTTTCATACAAAAAGCTGAAGTAATTGAACTAGAATACAAAGGCACATACCACAGAATTATTCTGAAGAATGTAAGAGCATGTAACAATGGTGGCCTAATAAGCATGTGACAATGAACAATGTTAGTAAGATATTGACCAATACCCTTATTTTATTTATCTGCTTCCTCCAAGATATGAAAAAAATGAATATAACATCCAACTATAGTAATCTTGTGAGAAACTCACTAGGTGGACCCATAAATTTAACATTTCCTCTCCATTTCTACAGGCAGCGTTTGCAATTTCTTGTGTTCAGTAGTTAGTACAACATAGTTATTGAAATTTTAGAATCCCTTCAAGAAATATTGAAATATTAAAACAGAAATTTATTTTGTAGAAAATTCAAACCTTGAAATGTCATTACATAATATTAATATTGTTCAACAAAAGTAGCAAATACAAGAACAATGTAGTTGTTGAAATTGGAAACTTTTTTATTCTAATGCAAAGATAAACAAAACAAATATCTATTGGAATATCGATAAATGTTTCAAGCATGTTTAATATGAATTTAGATTCTGAGAGTACTTACGACAAAATTATTTTTAAGAACTGATGCAATATTTACTACTATTGAAAGCCAAGGTCTTGAGAGGTGTGTCATAGGTGGATACGTAAAAAGAAGCACCATAGATAGAATCTGCAAAGTTTAATCACAATATGTAAAGTTTATGAAATAATAATAAATTTAATTGAAAAATATGGAAACTTGAAGTCTTGAACTCACTGCCACAACACGGGAAGTATTGATTGGTCCAAGAACTTTCACAATATGAGGATAAATAAATGTTTGATACAAAAGAGTGCTAGCACCTATAAAGAGGGGAAAATAAGATATTAAAACATTAAAGATAATTGGTATTGTGATACATAAATAGAAAAGTTGACATGAAAGGCATGGTTTCTAATAGAGTTAACTCTCGATAACTTTATATGTGTCATAGCAAGGCATTTTCGAATTTTCTGCCACATTTGCCTGGTTTTATTCTATCCTAAAGTTTGCATTAGGTAGAAACACTCAACTTGCCTGTAATTGCAAGTACTTGACCAACATCCTCAGTTGAGAAACTTAGTCCGCCATACTTTTTGTCACTTTCAGACCATAGAGAAAATATCTAAAAAGTGATTTGAAACATTAGAGATAGTTTATTAGAAGCTAAACATTCTTTGAAAAAGAACACATGGTTGTAATCAACACAATGCAACCTAAAGGCTACATATTTGATACTCGTATCCATACAAAGTGGTAATCTGAATGAAGTTACTAGATGCAATCATGATAAGAAAAAGGAATACTAAGATAGATTGAGGAAAATGTGTAGACATAACTGATTTGGTGTGAGTTGTCCTTTGGCTTAATCAACTCAATAACAATAATGACTAATAATTCAAGTAAACACAAACTATAAATATGCATTATTATTGGTTGCACTTAATGCAACAGAATAGCAAACTTTTTGAAGATTTTACTGATTTAGGCAACCAAACGTAGTTTTTTAATAGAAAAAGTACATTTTACAACCTTGAACTATGGTATGAAACTTAATTTCAACCCACAACTCCAAAACTTTCCAAAGCACAAACCCTTAACTATCAAAACCGTCTAAAACACAACACTCCTCCCACTTAAAGGTGGTTTTGCCCCAATGTGACATCCACATAGATCCAACAATAGCCAACTTAGTCGTTTTTAGCTGATGTGGTATCTTAGTTAGTAGAATCAACAAATAAATTAAAAATAAGATAGTAGGGCCCACCAATAAGACACTATTTCTCTCCTCTTCCTTTTCTTCCCTCTCTTCCCCGCTGCAATGGCTGCCTTTGACGCTGCATTTTCATCACTAATGGACACCGAGCTGCGGCCCTGCCACTCTTGATGCCCACATCAAGCCAGTGAGCAAGCTAGCCTAGGCTGCCATCTCCTGCTGCAAGAAAAGAGAGTGTAACCAAGGTTTGATTTCCATCATTTGGTATTAGATCATGGGTGTTCTTCTTGTTTGAAGATCATGGCGGGAGGAAGACTTGTGTCTAAGCAGGGGGAGGCTTTAGAGGTGAAGAAAGAGAGCTTAGTACTGATGGCCTATCCATAGCTCACGAGCAACAACTACACCATCTGGGCTATGAACATGTGTGTTTTGTTGCAAGCCCATGAGGTGTGTGAGGCTATAGAACTGACTGGCAATGCATATAAGATGGGCGGCGCAGAATTCTACAAGGATCACCTGGCGTTGTCCATGATATATCAAGCAATCTTGGAGAGTCTTATGTCATCTCTTGCCAAAAAAGACTCGGCAATGGCAGCGTGGGATGCAATTAAGACAACGCATATGGGGCACGAGTGTGTCCAAGAGGCAAACCTGCAAACCCTCAAGAGGGACTATGAGGGGCTAAACATGCAAGACGATGAGGTGGTGGACTTTATTTTGTATTTTTGTGACTTTATTTATGTTTATTTATTTATCTATTTGGGTTTCTCGTTTTTGCGCGTAGAACCTGACTTCGCCGGAGAGTTTTCCGATCCGCAGCAGGAAGATCCAGACAATGTGCAGGAAGGCAAGTCTCCTTTGATCATCTTGTACCTATGTTTTCCAAAATCCTTTTATTATTTCAAATTTAAATGCATTGCTATATTACATAAAATGATTACTTCTATTTTAAGGATAATAGCTAAACCGACAATTGTTATGCCCTCATTTGACATCAACAACCATGTACCTTTGTCACCCTAGACTTTCCTTGTCTCAGTATCGAGATTATTATGATATTTGTTAATTTTAAAACGGTAATGATTGCTTAGACAAGCTTATCAGTCGCTATAATCCTATGGGTTGGAATAATGTTATCAAATCTCTAAACAATTGCTTTTATCAAGTATTTAGTAATAGGTGTTACCGTTGTTTATAAAATAAAATAAAATGATGAAAATTGGTTTTAGACTTGGGTGGATGGTAAAATCTGGTTGGTGCGAATTTAGCATGAGAACTTGTGTGGTGAATGTGCTGCCCTAGTCAATTAAGGATCGATGCTTGCACTACCATACAACGACAAGTCTATATGGGTATGACCTAGCCGAATAACTCGCAAAGGTTTAGTTTAGATATCACCAGTGGAAAGTGGGTGCTAGGGATTTACTAGTTTACTCACAGTGAGGCACAGAGATTTACTGTACTCATATGGCGCAAGAGGCAACTTCTGACTATGGTGGATTTAACCCTTCAGCGGTGAAATCTTAGCGGGTGGTGTCTAACTAGATTGGAGTGAGGTAAAAGCTTTGTGATAAATTATCTGGGTCTCATGCCTAAGGAAGCATGTTGGATATTAAGACGACTTATCTCTTGTGGGTAAAGTTATACAACCTCTACAAAGTATAAAACTATTCGAATAGCCGTGCCCACGGTGAAGGGCGGGCAGTGTGCGCTTTCACATGGTAGATCTTTGGTTTTGGTTTCAAAGTAAAAGTTTTGGGAACTCGGGAGTGGATGGACTCTCGGGAGTGTTTTTTGGCGGATGGAGATAGTGCGGGTGGATGAAACCCGTAGTCTTGAACCTTGGCGGTTAGAGCCTGTTTACTAGTGTTGGTTGTTGGAACCTTCACTAGAAAATTTATTTAGTTTTAGTTATTACAATTACTTTGTTAAATTGATGCTTTTGAGAATTTAATTATGGTATTTGAAACATAATACTGCTTTGTGTAAAATAACCATATTATCCTTCTTTGTTAAGCCTTGCATCTATTGCATTTTTCCAAGACTTGCGGAGTACTTTATGTACTCACATGCTACACTCAAAACAACTCTCAGAAGGTTATGAAGATCAAGAAGGAGCATACGAATACTTTGCATGTGGATTCGATGAAGGCTTCGCGGAGTACTAGGTTGCGCTTCCCCAATCAATTGCCTGTGGCGTATTGATGAGTTATTGTCAGAGTTTATTTTCTGCTTCCACTGTGTTTTGTTAGTTTGACAGGTCCTATAACCTCAGTTGTAATAAAGTGGCCATAAGGCTTGTACTCTCTTATTATAATAAAGCGTTGTTGGTTATGTAATCATCGCTGTTTGACTGTGTGCACTAGCTTTGATCTGGGACTAGTGTAGTAATACACAGAGGGTTCAGATTCGGAAATCTGGTCCCTACACATACATGGCAAATAAGGATGATGATGGGCCTACTCTGCTAATGCTCGAGGTGTGCGAGTTGATGGAGACCAAGGAGTAGTACACCAAAGTAGTGACGCTTGTGGAAGAAAATGTTCAACTCCATCTCGGAGTGAATGATCAAATGATGGCAATGTCTGGTACCTTGACATGGGAGCTAGCAATCATATGACTGGTTGCAGGAAGTAGTTTACCAAGCTTGACACATTGGTTGGAGGCACGGTGAAGTTCGGTAGTAACCATAGGCGGCCACGGCATAGTGCTGATCTGGAGACGGACGAGCGAGCACAAGGCATTGACAAATGTGTACTACATCTTGAGACTGACTAGCAATATAATCAACTTGGGTCAGCTCGAGGAGTGCGGTTGCGAGGTCATGTTGGAAGATGGCCACCTACACGTGTTTGATCATCATGGGCAATTACCGGTTTGGGTCAAGAGAAGGAGGAACAGGCTATACATCCTCAAGCTTGACCTCACACAGCCGGTATGTTTGATGGCACGCCTCGACGATGATGCATGGAGATGGCATGCACGCTATGGATATTTGAACTTCCAAGCACTACATAAACTATGTTAGGAGGGCTTAGTTGAAGGACTCCTGCTGGTGAGCCATGTCGAGCAATTGTACGATGGCTGTATTGTTGGTAAGTAGCACCGCGCATTGTTCCCACAGGAGGTGAAATTTAAGGCAAGTAAAGTACTGGATCTCATGTATGGTGACTTGTGTAGGCCTATCTTGCCCTCAACTCTAGCCGGTAAGAAATATTTTCTGCTGGTAGTCAATGATTACAGGTAGATATATGTGGATTGTGTGATTAAAATCCAAGCATGAAGCCTTTCAAGCCTTCAAGAAGATCAAGGTAGCGACAGGGGTTTAGCAGAGGAAAAATTGAAAGCGCTTTGAATGGACTGGGGAGGTGAATCCAAGTCAAAAGAGTTTATCATCTACTATGAGCAGATGGGTATCAAAAGATACTTGACGACCCCGTACTCTCCTCAGTAAAATGGGGTGGTAGAGAGGGGAACCAAACAGTAGTTGCCATGGCATGCAGTATGATGAAGAGTATAAATATGCCTGGCATGTTTTGGGGTGAGGTCGTGACGATCGTGTTGTATATAACCATGTGCCAACCAAGAGCATGGTCAATTGGCATGATGCCATATGAAGCCTGGTGCAAGCGACAGTCAGCGGTACACCATCTTCACACTTTTGGGTGCATCGCACATGTGAAGAAGGTGGGCGGCCACATTGGCATGCTTGAGGACTACAGCTCACCAATGGTATTCGTTGGGTATAAGAGCGTGTCGAAGGCATAACACGAATATGATTCTACTGCCAGGAGTGTGTGCATAATGTGCAGCGTCGTCTTTGATGAAATAAAGAATTGGGATGTGGGTTGTGAAGAAGACACAACCAACTTAGGGAGGCGAATGCTAAGTTAACCTAGTTGAGTCACATTTAGTTTTGGTTGTTTTAGTCTAGCACAATAGAACTAGGTACAGTTTGTATCCAGGTTCAGTTATGTTTTTTGGGAAATCGTTGTAGCAGATACAGCAAGAAGATAAGCATGTTGTGCATAGCTGATTTGGTGATCTCAGTAATTGCTGAGCATGCCATATCTGTAGGTCTAACAGATTGTATTCAGATTGTAATATTTAGATACTAATAAAAGGAAAGGAAAACAGAAAATGGCATGGTTGTTGTGAAGTGCGAAACCTTCTCTTTATGCGTTCTTGAGTTCCTGAGCTTTTACACCATCTCGCGTGTGTTTGTGTCTATGAGGAAAGAGTGTGTAACCAGGGCCCGATGGAATGCCTGGTTTCCATCAGGACCCATCATCCTCACAACCTTAATTTTGCCGGATAGTGCACCCTGCACCATTGCTAACATGTAGCTTCAGATGTTGGAGTGGAGGAGCAGGGTGAGGTGGCTGGTGGCGAAGGAGACCTACCATTGCAACGGGGATAGCGACCACAGTGTGGAGGCTAGAGGCGGACAAGTGGAGGACACAGAGGGGAAGGGAGGGAGATGAGATCACAACTGGGAGGGAGACGAGATCGCAACTGGGAGGGAAGGAGAAGGCACCTCATTGAGGTTGATGTTGAGGTGCAGCAGGTGATCCAAGGGGAATGTAATCAGAGAGAGTGAGGGAGAGGAGGAGGAAGAAGTGGAAGAGGGAAATGGGCTTTTTCCATTTTAAATTGGTCTTAGCTTTTGTACTACCATCTACCAAAGAAATCTAGACATGTTAGATAGTGTATGCTAGATTATATAATATTATTTCAATTGAAATCTTATATGTTTTTTAAGGCAACGCTATAGCTCTTATTGTTAAAAAAGTAAAAACACGTACCTCTGTATAAGCCATATCATCAAAGGAGACAATACAGAAGAGAATAATAGATGACATCAATGGCCAATTTTTAAACAAGTTCTTGCTTGTAGTTGAACTAGTATGTTGCTCAATAAGCTCTTCAGAATCAGCCAAATGTGCAACCAAAGATTCAATTGCTTGATCTTCCTTTTTGTCAACTTTGTGCTTATGCAGTGTCTCCTGAAATTTTATGTTACACATTTGTTTTAAAAAAAATCAACCAAGTTACCAGTCATGATATCAATAGCTGAATAGAGCACAAAAGTATGCGGCAAACCATACTAATAACTCAAATAGTAGCATCATAAGAAAAATAAAGAGAACACTAGTGCCAAAGTACAAAAAAAGTTTAATAGATGTCATGTTATAATAACCACTTCCATAACTGACGCATTTGATTACTTAAGGATACTTCGTAAGTCCTGTTAATTGCAAATTTTGTACTAAAACATTCAATGTGATATTTATCAATGTTATTTTATATATTTTGTGATGGATTTTCAGGTAGTAAAAAAATGTTATTTGATAGAAGCACAAAAAAGTAGATCATTGTACATCACATTGAATATTAATAAGAATAACATTGATAAGTTGCACATACCGGGAGCCATATGCAGCTTATGAGGATAACAAAGCAGAAGGCCGATATACATAAACAAGGTAAGAAATAAGGGAACCTATGAAAAAATCTTTAAAAAAAGTAAGTTGAAGTGACTTATCTGGAATAATTGTATTCATATGATAGCACAACATACCTTCCGAATAGTGAGTTCACAGAAAATAACTTTGGATATTTTTCCGCTGGCTATCCAATGAAGTAAAAATATCATAATAATTTTAGTGCATAAATTAATACAAAAACACTTACTTTTCAATTCTTTTTTGATACCTGTGCAAGATATCCACCAATGGCTGGCCCAAAAATAAGGCCCATTGCCCATGATGTGCTAACCTAATCATTAGAGAAATAAATGTTGTAATCTGAACTATTGTATTAGATAATTAAGAAAAATGTATTTCTACAAAATTTGATTTTACAAGTGACAATCCAATAGCTTGATGCTTAGGTCGACAAACTTCAATAGCATAAGCCTGTAAAGATCAATTGCCAAGTCACTAAATTTAACATGCTTGAAAACCCAATAGAACTTTAAATCGCTCAATCATCATACTCTTATTGGGCCAAGTAAACCGTTTAAGGATCCAAAAAGAAAGCATGTAGTTATTGCCATCCAGTAGTGTGTACTTAGTCCGAACAAAGTATTGAATACAAGCCTGAGATATTAACAAAGCAATGAATAAAATATAGGTCATAAAAAGTAGGCAAAATTCAATCTGCTTATTTAAATCTCATGTAAATAGAGAAGAAAGTACTAACGTGGAGAAAATTCCAAATACAATGACTGGCTTCCTACCAATACGATCTGCTACCATCCCCCAAACAGTGGATGTTAAAGCTCTACCAAGCATATATGAAGCACCTACAATGATTAAGAATATGACATTGATTCTAGATGAGGAGTACAAAACATTGGTTATTATTTCTAAGAAGAATTGGAACTTAACACATTCTAATAATTTGAAACTAAACACATGCTAATCATTTGGAAGGTTCTTACCTACAAAACCTGCATAAAATCCTATGTCTTCTACTGTTTTGGCAATATGCAAGTCTCTTATCTGTTGTTGAGAAGAGGATTATAACATATTTAGCAAATCTTGTCTATGGTTACAGAAAAAGAATTGCACTACACTTTGACATAATCAATTTCAAGACAAGTGTACTAAACAACCATGCTACAAATATAATTGTTATTAGTAATGAGTAAGTGGCCATACTATACGAGACTTGGTTGACTAACTAGCTAACAACATGACACACATATATGTAATGCACACATAAGCTGCATACATAGTTAAAAGGAAAACTAGACCGCGTATATAGTTTACGATTCAGGTGATTGATGATGAAAATGTTATTGCTACCTGTGTAGACTTCAACCATTAGCGTATATTGGAATGTTTTGCTATATGGTTGATTACCATAACTTCATTGCACAATAGAATTATGCAAGATGCATACTGCAATAGTAAGATATCAAAGCACCAAATTACATTGTGAACATAATACTATGTGCAGGATATTGTTGATTCGATTAGTCTTTTAAAATGAGATGTACATACCATGAAATATATGTAGGGAAGTAGTAATGACATTGGCAAACCTAGAATGACAAAGAAAAAATATTAGAAATCCATCTTCACAATACTCAACAAATATACACATAGATGGAACCTGACAACGTACAAAAGAGATATTAAGAACAGTACAAGAAACAATGGACAATAATACCATATTGATGGATCAATTAGGACCATGACATCATCGTGTAAACTTCCATCACAAATATTAACGACAATGATGTAGCACTAAGAAAATACTCTTACACATCCATTCATATAGTACACTGGGCTAACTTTTCTTGGGTCCATTTTAGGCCTAATTATTTTGATAGCTCCTGTTGTCCCCACAACTTCGGTCACAAATTCAAAATTATCACCTATTTAAATAAGAATAAGTCTACTTTACCCCGCTAAACTCTTGCGTTGATCTAATTTTTCAACCCTCAACTACGAAACCAGGTAACTGACAAACCTCATCTATCAATACTGGCCATTTTACCCTCATAGACCAAAACCACCCCAGTTTCACTAACGTGGCATCCACATGGGCACATTTACTCACACCTATGTGTTGAATCACAACCTAGTCAACAATGAATCATCTTGCTGAATCAAAAAATAAAAATAAAAAGTTGTTGGGCCCACATGTCAGCACCTTCCTCCTCCATCTTCTCTACTCCATTCCTCCATTTTCTCCCTTTCTATCACTCCAATGACCACCATCCCAGATCTCCTTTCTCTCCCTTCCTCATCACTCGCACCAGCTGTGGCCGTCTATAGCCACATCACCGCCCGAGGCTATGTGTCACGCCATCCTCACCATGCCCTGCATTGGAGCGGCATCACCAGCCACAGCAGCCACTCGTCCATCTCACGATATGACTTGGCTGCATTCTCGTTATCCCTTCCCTCTACTTAAGCTGTAGCAAAGCACACTGTTGGGTTCACCTCCCCCACTAGTCCATCTTCCCACTTCCCTTCTACATCCCTCCCTTCCCCGAGCTCAAATCAAGCTTGAGAAATCATCGTTGTGCGCCAGCTATGAACGTCGCCTGTGCACAATCCCCTCTCTGATGAGCTTCTCTCACATTCTGTCACATCAAAATGTATTCCCAGACCTCCTCTACATTTACCCTATACTAATTTGGGAATTAATCCATATGATTTTTGCAGTGCCATCGTCTTCTTCGGGTCTGACCAAAACCACCGTTGCTGACGCATTTCCCTCTCCAGTGAGACTCATTCCAATTCCTCCCTCTTGAAGAACCCTTAGACCTCCCAATTTCATCCCCAATTTTTTATTTGAGTTTCTCCTTGCCCTAGATCGCTGCCACTGATGAGCGGTCCTCACCGCCTCGGGTCATAGTCGACACACCACCTCGGTGCTTCCCCGTCCTCACCAACCAATCTGGTGAGTTCCTTTCACCTTATAGATGCTCTTAGTATGCCTAATTTTTAGGGATTATCAGTCATAGTGCCTCGTCGGGTAGTAGTGTAGCCGCTGCCGTCATACGTAGCTATGCCACTATTGTATTCCGTCTCCGCGGTGCTGTCGCCGCCCATGGGGTTGTCGAGACCATGGGGTTCCATTTTGCTTCTCGCCTGCAGCCCCCGTGGTCCCCATCGCAGGCGCCGAGCTTAACAAAAGCTTCCATGGCACTGCTCTATTTTTCTTCTGTCTCGTCCTCTATTGACTCTTGGTAAAGGGAGCGAAGCAAGAAGAAGAAAAGGGGAATGGGAGGATTGGAAGCTAACTGTTGGCTGTTGGTAAAGAGGAAGAAGAAAAAGGAGAATGGGAGGATACGAGGCTGACTAAGGCGTCTAGCTACATATTTTATTTGTGTATTTGATGATCAGGTTGACTGGGCTGCTACATCACCCTAAAACAAGCTTACATGTCAAAACATCTGCCATGTCAGCGCCACCTCAGAGCAAAACCGCCTTTATTATATCTCAGGGGGTAAAAAAACTATATTGATACTTGAGGGTTGTAAAACATTCGGTTTTGTAGTTCGAGATTGAAAATTAGACCAATTCAAGAGTTCAAAGGTAATATAGACTTTTTTCTTTAAATAAATAAAAATTTGGACCTGCTGTTGATGCTAGGTTCATTTATTCTACTCATTGTATGTTTATAGACGATGTGCGATTGCAGAGAAAGCAATGGAGAATAAAAAGTGTGCTTTCCCTTTCCCTCCTCTAGTTCATTGGAGAAGAAGAGAGAAGAATAGAGTAGAAAGTGTTATGAATATTGTGTGTGTATTCATGAGGCCCAAAGTGCAATATATATAGGGAGTACAAGGGAATGAACAGAGGAATATGCCATATATAGATAAGGAAATCAAGCATATAAGGAAACAAATAACAATCCTATTCTATTCTTAACACCCCCCCTCAAACTCATGGTGGATCACACATACTGAATTTGGAAAGAAAATACAAATATTGTGCTCTAGTTTGTGGCTTTGTGAAGAAGGCAGCAAGTTGTAACTCTGATGGCACAAACTGTAGAGCAAGTACTCCCTCCTGCACCTGTGAGCGAGTGTATGAAGCATCCACACCAATGTGCTTGTGAGCTCATGCTTCACTGGATCACGAGCAATACTGATAGCACCTGTACTGTTAGACATAAGTGTCGTAGGTCCCCTCATAGGCACTCCATAATCTACAAGTAACCACCTCAGCCAAGTAATCTCTATTGTCACTACTGCCATAGATCTCAACTCATCCTCTACACTCGAACGGAAAACTACAGTTTGCTTCTTTGTCTTCCAGGCAATCAAGGAGGAGCCAAGAAAAACACAGTAAGCAGAAAGAGAACGACGATAAGAAGGATCACTAGCCTAGGTCGCATCAGAGTACGCCTAAAGCTATAGTGAGGTGGAGCTAGGGAAAAACAAGCGACGAGAGATTGTCCCACACAAGTAGCGAAGAACACAAAGGAGGTGACTGTAGTGAAAATGAGAAGTAAGAGCCATGAACTGACTCAAGATATGAACAACATGAGCAATATTAGGGTGAGTGCTCACAAGATATACCAGACTCCCGACAAGATGGCGATAACGAGTAGGATCCTCAAGAAGATCACCATCAGTAGCATGAAGCTGAAGGGATAGCTCCGTAGGAGTCTCAGCAGTGAGTGTTAGTCAGATCAGACCGATCAAAAAGATCCTAGGCATACTTATGCTGTGAGACGTAGTAACCCTTAGGCGTGGAAGAAACCTCAATCCCAAGGAAGTACGCAAGCAAACCAAGATCAGTCATCAGAAACTGCTCATTAAGATGCTTCTTCACATATGTGATGAATGAGCTAGGAATCGTCACCAGTAATGAGCATATCATCCACATATAGAAGAAGTAGTGTCCTACCTCGAGGTGAGACATAGACAAAAAGAGCAGGATCGTCGGCACTGATAGTGAAACTGACAGCGGTAATCACTGAGGTGAAATGCGCAAACCAGACATGAGGGGCCTGTTTGCGGCCATAAAGAGCACGACGAAGATGACAGACATGACCATCTGGAACAGAATACCCAGGTGATGACTACATATAAACCTCCTCATGGAAAACACCATTAAGAATATATTCTTAACATCCAACTGAGAGATAGACCACCAGTGAACAAAAGCAACTGCAACAAGAGTGCAAACAGTGGTCATATGGGCAACAGGGTCAAAGTCTCATTTTAATCATGACCATACTCCTACTGGAAGCCACGAGCCACAAGATGAGCCTTGTAGCGCTCAATAGTACCATTAGACCTGGTCTTAATCTTGTACACTCACTTGCACATGATAGGACGAGCATGCATAGGCATTGATAAAATATCCTAAGTCTTCGTACGTCAAAGAGTATCAAGCTCCTCTGCCATAGCGAGCTGCCACTCAGATTGACTGGGCTGACAGTTTGGTGCGCTCACGAGACTACAGTAAGACAAACAGGTGCAGCCAAAAACATGAAGGTGACTGTACTAGGGGGCTCTAGAGTAGAGTCGCTCTATAGGACTAACATCCTTAAGAGCAGTGGAAGGCTACATATTGATGAGATATGCAGCTGTAGAAACAGCCTCCGCCTAGAACTATGGTGGAACGTGAGAATAAAGAAGAAGAGTGTGAGCAGTCTCAAGCAGATGGCGATGCTTGCATTCAGCAACCCCATTCTGAGCATGGGAACTAGGACAAGAAGACTGGTGAAGAATGCCCTACTCAAAAAGAAATTGTCTGAAAGCACTAGAACAATACTCTCCAGTAGAATCACAGCGAAAAATATGGATAGAGGACTCAAACTGAGTACGAACCATCATGGAAAAGCTATGATAGATCGTAAGAAATTGACCACGATTAGACATAGGGAAAAGCCAAGTGAAACGGAAATAATCATCAATGAAAATTACATAGAATTTATGCCCGTCTTTTGAGATAATAGGCGCAAGTCCCCATACATCTGAATGAACTAAATCAAAAGGATGAGAAGACATGGACTCACTAGAATGATAAGGAAGTTGTAGCTGCTTGCCAAGCTTATAACCCTGATAAAACATTAACGTGTCAACAGTAACACATCCAAGAACACCCTGACGAACTAATGAAGAAAGACGGGACCCACACAGGTGTCCTAAACAGTGATGCCACTGCGCAAAAACTCCAGAGGTGGTGGCAGCAGTGGCGGTAGAGGCAAACGTAGTAAGAGCAACTGAAGTGGTCGGAAGGTGGAGGCGGTCGAGAATGTAGAGACCTTGATGATCCCTACGGCGCCAGTCAGTCTCAAGTACCATCCCTGTCTGTCAATCCTGGATGAAACAGGTGTGAGAGTCAAAAACAACCCTACGACCAAGATCAGTGAGTTGTCCCACCGAAAGAAGCTGCATGGTAAGCTGGGGAACATGAGAAATAGCTGGAACAGAAAAGTCAGTGGACAAAAGAATGCCTTGACAGCTGACAGACAAGGAAGTACCGTCAGCTATCTAAATAGAGATAGAAAAATTAGGAGGTCCTTCTGAAGTGAGAGATGTGAAGTCTGGTGTCATGTGAAAAGAGGCACTAGAATCTAGAACCCAAGAGATACCTGGAGGAGACATCTGAGCTAAATTGGCTGAACCCGCTGAGCTGTGAGAGAACTGCTGAAGTAGAGCCTGGCAAAGCTGTTGAACAGAGTCACCTTTCTGAGTAGAAACTGATGAGTTGGTCTGTCCTCCTGTAAAGGAAGGGCCTCCCTACTACCCCTTTGGTCACCCACCCCCACATGCCTTATTCCGTTTTTTCTGCACCGCACAACTCTGGTAGTCATGCCCGAAGTTCTTACAGTAGTTGCACTAAACTCCAGTTGGTGCGAAAATAGGAGCGGAGACAGGCACCTAGGGAGAGCCCGTAGTCAAAGCAGGTATCATTTTCGTAGTTGAAGAAGGGGCAACAAGCACAGTCAGAACAGACTGTGCTACTAACCCGAGACAAATCTCTTCAGCCCGAAGCATCGAAAGAGCCTTTGTAATGGTCGATAGTGGAGAGCGACTCAGCAGCTGAGCTCTAAAAAGCTCAAATTCTGGGTGAAGGCGGCAGACGAAGTCATAAAGGAGAAGGCGATCATGATCCGCCTTCTGCACTTTGTGATACTCCTGACAAAGTGGAGAGGCCAGCTCATCTAGCTAGTGCCAGAGACTTGCTAGGGCATGAAAGAAGTCATCAACAGAAGAATCTCCCTAGCGAAGTGTCTCCAACTCATGCTGAAGCAAAAAAAAAACTGAGCATCACTGCTCTGCTGGTATCGCTTACGCAAGTACTCCCAGATCTATCGGATAGATCATAGACCAACAATGTCTAGCTGGATGGAGTCATCGACGCTGTCCACCAGCATGGCACGAACACAGGCCTCGCCAACACACCAGCACTCGAAAGCATCAATGGCATACTGAAAAGCCTCATTAGCAGTGTTAGTAGCATCAACAGTAGCCTTTGCCTCCTTCTTGGCAGCCTCATCTACTGTAGGAGGTACAAAAGTAGACTGCCTAGGAGGAGATTAAACCGGCGTTGGCGGAGAAGGGCGTGCACCGGTGACATGTCCCCAAAGACGGAAACTATCAAGCGTGATCTCCATGAGAAAAGACCATAACATGTAGTTCATTCCATGGAGCTTTCTTCCCGAGAATGGGATCGCAGCAGATGGAATAGAAGTCATTGGTAGACAGCGCTGGACGGCGCGGCGACCAAGGCAACGAAGTCTAACAGGCGACACTGGATGGCGCAGCAGTTAGATCAACATTTTCTCTTTTCTCTTTTTCGTTTTTGCGCTAATACAAAACTAAAAACGTCGCTCGGTCGCTCGGTTGAAGCAGACAATTGACTCGCTCAGGCGTCACCGAGGCGACGAGCGGGCAAACGACGGAGCAGGTAGCCAGCAGAGCGGCGGCCGGTAGAGCGTCAATCGGCGGCTCAGGGGCCATCGGCAAAGCGGCGGCCAGTAGCGATCAAGCGGGTATCGCCGGATCGGGTAGAGACGACAGCGGCAGCGGTGGCGACGATGGATCGGCCGGATCTGGTGAGCTGCGCCAGATCGAGCGAGGTAGCGTTGGATCTTGATGGAGATGACGGCAGCAGCTCAGGCAATCGGGTAGAGACGACGACAGCGGTCCGGGTGGCTGCGGCGACAACGATGGATCTACCAGATCTGGGAGTGGTGCCAGATCGAGTGAGGTAGCACCGGATCTCGGTGGAGACAACCATGGCAGCTCGGGCGGCGGTGGCCCGGGCAGCGGCGGCGGCTCGGGCGGAGGCGGGGCCCAGGCGGTGGCTTTAGCGGAGGCAGCCCAGACGGCGGCTCAGGTAGAGGCGGCCCAGGCGACAACAGCGTCTCGGGAGAAGGCGGTAACTTGGGCAATGTCAGAGGCAGCAGAAGAACAAGGTCAGAGCCTGAGCTCTGATAACATGTTATGAATATTGTGTGTGTATTCATGAAGCGCAAAGGGCTATATATATAGGGAACACAAGGGAATATATAATGAAATATGCCATATACACATAAGGGAGTGTCTAGACATCACCCGGATGTTTTCTTCCTAATTATCATCCAAATTTGTGACCTTTGGATTAGATATCAAGGGGCCCCTTGTTTTTTAAGATGGGAGGGTAGAATTCAAGGGAGAGGGAGGAGAATTCATGGCCATTGGATTTCTAATCTAATGGTCCTAAATCTAGATGATAGTTAGGAAGAAAACATCCAGATGATGTTTAACAAAACCCTACACTAAATAAACCAAGACATATATATAAAAAAAATGAATAACAATCATATTCTATCCTTAAAAGCAAGGTCAAGGAGGAAACGCCCAGTCTCTTGAAATAACCTTGTCACGGAGTAGTAGAACCAACTAACTCGTAAAAAGCACAAGCAAAATATATACTTCCAAGTCTAATGCAATCGAGATCATCCATCAGAATAGATGGTTCGATATATGGCCAGTTCTTTCTTGACGCGAGTTGCCTATTCTCTAGCTTGAAGAACGACTAGTAACTAGTATCAAGTAAACAGGATCGGTATTACACTATTACTATTCAGGAATTAAGCAACCAAGGAATTGAAGATCCTCATTCTGCTACTAATGATCAACGGAAACCATCAGTCCGGAACCTCCTCTAGTAAGCCAATTCCACCTTAATTAAGAAGCTAAACTGGGAGATCAATCCTTTCTAGGACCAAAAGAAAAGAACTCAAATGTGCTGCTTCACATCAACTGACATATATAAGTTTTAGCTCGAGGAGAACACCAAGTAGCAGAACTGCAGAGGCGCAGAAACTAGGCCAAACGCGACGGCGTACAGAGGCAATTAAGCAGCAGGAAGCCAGAAATTAAGCTGTATGTATAGACGTACATGAGACGAGGATGATGATCCAGATGTGGAGGAATTGCATGTAGGGGATGCCGGGGTTGAGCGCCTTCCTCCGGTCGACGGCGCACCCGGGGCAGCCCTCATGGTACACCACCTTTTCCTCCAGCAACGGCGCAGCTGCCTCAGCCTCACCGCCGGCCATCCTTTCTCGACCTTGTGCAGTTGTGAGTTGTGCTGTTCAGGGTCGTCCAACAACCTGCGGACAACACAATTTATGGTGGCTCAACTTGTACAGCACTACTCTTAAAGCTGGAGTACCTAAACTTTTGGAAGCACCGTGTTTCCCCCTAAATTATTGGTATGCATCACATTCTGTCACTAATCCACGTACGTTACATCTTACTAGTCTCACGTGTCTTTTTATAAAAACTAGCAAAATTTCTATAATATATTATATTTATTATATAACTCTATTGCATTCCAAATATATAGTTGTACTTTGTTATGCATTTATAATAAATGTCTACTTTACACTCTTGATCTCCGTTGGATGTCTAGATTTCAAACCTCAAATGCAAAAGTAGATGTTTCTCAACCTTTATGTTGCAATAGCGGATAACTTTCCCCTTGGCCCGGTTCCACCCCGGTTTTGGTAGACCACCAATAAATGACATGCTCGAACAAGTTTAGTGACCATCCATATATTTTACTAAAAAATTCTTATGCACTAGGGACTACGTATCAGTGAGTATCCATTAGCTTCTTTCTCCTGCTCCTCCCTCTCCTTCCCCTTCTCTCTATTCATCTCATGTCACCTGAGCTGTCCACTCGCAACACTGCACCGCAATGCTGGTGTTCAGTCCACTACTGCGCATCCAACAAGCTCTACCTCTTCTATCTTTCTTCTCGAGCCCCCACACTGCCTCCGTCTAGCTGGCGAGGGATCCCACCACCGTGAGTCGCCACAACAACCTACACTCGCCGACGACCAGATCCCACTTCCGCCAATCCCTCCCATCTTTCTCTCTATGCCATCAATTGATGCCACTGCCAGTTGCCAGGGCCACCCTCTCTCCGTCGTTTGGCCACTTTTTCGAGCTGGGGGCCATGGTGTTGCAGCTAGCGATAGGGCTGTAAACGAGTCGAACTCGAGCGAGCTTGGCCTTCCAGGCTCGAGCTCGGTAGAAGCTCGAGCCGAGCTCGAGTTGGGGTCCGAGCTTGGACCGGGGCTCGAGCTCGGCTCGGCCTAAGCTCGAGTAGGCTCAAGCTCGGCTCGTTGAAGCTCGGTAACAATTAAAATAATTTATTATGCACTATTTTTCAATATTAAGAACATTTTAAGCTCGAGCTCGGCTCTAGTAAGCTCGATAACAGTCAAAATAATTCAAATATACACTAGTTTTCAACAATAATAAAAGCTCGAGCTCGAGTTCGGCTCGAGTAAGCTCGGTAAGAATTAATATGTATTACTATTTGAGCTTGAATTGGGGCTCGCGAACTATTCGAGCTCGGCTCGGTGAAGCTCGCGAGATCGAGATCAAGCTCGAGTTCGGCTCGTCTAAAGTTCGAACCGAGCTTGAACCGAGCCTGGAACGAGCCGAACTCGAGTAGCTCACGAGCTTCGAGCTTTTTTTACAGCCCTAGCTAGCGAGCTCTTGCGATAGTGCTCATTGGAGTCGACCACGCCATGGTGGATACGCTGGAAGGAGTGCTTGATTTGGGGGCACATCAGGGATGGAATGGAGTGTAGATGGTAGGAATGATGTGGCGACTAGCCCGTGAAAAATGTATAATTTTATTTATGTCATCGTAAATTATGTAATTTTGTTTTGCCATCTTTGTATCTGTATGTATTTCGTTTTTGCTATTCTGTCCAATTTTTCGTTAAGTTAGTCGACACGTATCATCTGTCATACACAGTCAAAATATGTTGACTTGACAAAAAATTAGACAGAATGATAAAAACAAAATACGCTCATGATGGAAGGATAGCAAAAATAAAATTACACTATTTACGATGGTATAAATAAAATTACACACTTTTTTAGTGACACCAACAAAAGTTTCCCTAAAGTGTGACGACGTTCACTTGCTTGCTGTGGCTTGTGGCCTGTGGCGCCATCGTATTGTGACGATTGATTGAGTGATGAAAAGGACCTCCAAAAGAGATCTTTCAATAATAATCCGAGGGAAAAAAAAAGATAAAGATCAATGTGGCTCATTATTTTGATCCAAATTATAATGTTATAGGAAGCTGTTGTCGCTATTTTAAATATATTGTTGTATTTAGTTAAACAAAAATTCGGCTAGTTATATGGTAACAAGCAGGCAAGTAACAAGCGTAGTACTACCGCATTGGTTTCTATTTCTAATTTTTACTTACAAAAATAAAAATTAATATAAATATCTAGGTTTTTAAACAACTTGTTTACTCCTGTCGCTACCATCTCACTCTAGGAATAAGATAGGGTCACAGATGCATCATGCACCTCACTCTTTTCGCTCTCATCACATGCACGCATCTCTTTCTCACTTTTTCTATCGCTCACGCTCGCTTTTCTAAAAATCATATTTTTCTGTCATTATTATTTATTTTTAATAAAAAAACTATAAGATATAACAAAAAAATTATAAGTAAAAGCCAATACCCACACCCTATCTCTGTCAGAAACTAACTAGTTGCAGAAGTACAGTGCGACGACGTTCACTTGCTTGCTGTGGCCTTCGGCGACCAAAATAACAGCGACGTTCCATCGCATTGTGACGATTGATTGATTGATTGATGAATTGATTGATGAAAAGGACCTCCGAACTCGATTCATGAAGAGATCTTTCAATAATAATCAGAGTGAAAAAAAAAGAGATAAAGATCGATGTGGCTTGTTATTTTGGTCCAAATTATAGTGTTACAAAAAGCTGTTGTAGCTATTAAAAAAAATATATTGTAGTAGTTAGTTAAGCGGAAAATCAGCTAGTTATATAGTATTTCCTCGACTCGATTCGCAAAGAGTTCTTTCAACAATAATCAGAGGCCAAAAAAGGGTAAAAGATCAACGTGGCTTATTATTTTGGTCCAAATTATAATTCTGTGGAGAGCTGTTACAGCTATATAAAAATATATTGTAGTATTTAGTTGTGCGAAAATTCGGCTAGTTATATAAGTATTTGCTTGGATGGATGCCTTATATACATGGACGAACGGAGAACGCTAAGTGAAAAAGAAACAGAGAAGAAAAAAAACAAGAAGAAAAAACTGGCAACCATGGACCCTGAATCCATCTTACTTTGGCAAGAAGGGAATTCGCAGTTTGGAATTGGAAAAATTAAAATAAGATAAAAATCTTAAAAAATTAAAAAAGTTAGAAAAAAATGAAATTAAGAAATAGTCATCTTAAAGCAGCTCCAAAAGATGGGCTAAATTTGATCCCCTATAATCTCATTTTAGGGGACATGTTAAAAAGTTGGGGATCAATATAAACTCCTTTGCTCCAACAGTTATCCCCAAAATTGATCCCCTAAATATTTTAAATCTGCTACATGGGCTTATAGCCCATATTAGTTATAAATCGGCCCAGCAAACGCTGCCCCTGTTCATCCTTCTAGCGCCGCCCTGTTCTTCCTTCTGGCGCCGCCGTCTCTTGGAGCTGTGCTGCTATTCCAATCGTCCTGGCCGTCGTCCTGGCCATGTGGCATACCAGGCCGATTGCAATCGGATAGCAAGCTACATGGTTGCAGGTATTCATTTCACCGCCCTGTTCATTCCTTCTGGCGCCGCCGTCTTTTGGAGCTGTGCTGCTATTCCAATCGTCCTGGCCGTCGTCCTGGCCATGTGGCATACCGGGCCGATTGCAATCGGATAGCAAGCTACATGGTTGCAGGTATTCATTTAACTTTGTATCCATGGTTGCATATATGCTTGGTGGATGCAAAGCTAAGAGATTAATTAATGTCCAGGGTTTGGTTAAAGTGGTGTTAGTATATTTTCTTTATGTTGGGGATGACTGTTAGCCCAATTTGTACACATTTCATAGCACCCGTACACAGCAATGCATTAATAGGAATGACTTCTTGTTGATATCTTCAGCTTCATACAATGCTTTTGCTTGCTCTAGCTGCACAACAAAAATAAATATTTGTTAGTTAGTTCATTTCAAAAGTTATACATATGAAGCAAGTAAAATATACAAGGAGGCAAAATAACCTTGTCTTGTATTGTCACCCCGCTCTGCCTTCTACTCTCAATTCGACTAATACATCCACAGAACTTGTTTACACCATCTTGTATAGCTTTCCAACGATGAAAAAGAGAATTTTCAGAGCGATCTGATTGGAATTCCTTATTGGAATGAAAATACTCATGTATTCTCTTCCAATATGCTCCACGAGTTTGATTAGTGCCTTGGATAGGATCAATACTTGTATTCAACCATGCCGACACCAATAGCTCATCTTCCAACCTGCTGAAATTCTTTGTCCTTTTTTGATTTGGTCTCAAGGAGGGTGTATGATCCACATTCTGTGATGGTTGCTCCTCAACAGGGCCAAGTCCTTCCCAAGCAAATTCACTATTTCCATTTGACAACAGGTTTGTAAAATAGCCATCACCATCCATGGTTCAGTACTATTTGAAGGGGTGAAGTGGAGACGACCTTGCCTCACCGCACTGAGGGAGAAGAAACGATGGTGGAGGAGGACAACAGCGGGCTGCGGCGGAGGTGGATCGTCGACGTGGCCCGCTGGCGCCCCTCCCCCGCCGAATTCCAGGCCGCAGCCGCCCTCCTGCCGCCGCACGAGCACCCCGCCATCCACAGGTACCTTACGCGCACCCACAGCCCCGCCACTCGTAAGCTGACGCTTGATTTGCAAATCTTGCTAGAGTTGACCCCCCCCCCCCTCTTAACCTCTACAATCGATTTCGCCTCACTCTTTGTTGCTATATCCATTCATTCTGACGCTTGATTAGCAAATCTTGTTAGGAAAAGCATTGACTCCATCGAGTCCTGCAGATCCAGCTATGTATGCCCTGTAGAGATCTTACACGGAACTCTCACCTAGCTAGTGCAGGTTTGTCAAGGACGATGACAGGAAGCGAGCGCTTGTCAGTCGGCTGCTGCAGTACTCGCTTGTGCACCATGCTCTCGCCATCCCGTTTCACCAAATTAACATATGCCGCACAGTTCAAGGGAAGCCGTAGCTGGTACTAAATTTCTACTTGATCACTCTGTCACTCTTGCAATCATCCATTACTTTCGGTTATGCCCGACAACTGAGCTTTTGTCCGGTCGTGTACCTTCTTCCATTGATCACTCTTTGATTTGTTTACACCCTGTTGCTATCTTGCAGCAGAACAAGAATGCAACCTTCCCCAAGACCCCAACTTCAACTTTAACACGTCGCATCAGGGAGACTACGTTGGGATAGCGTCTGAACCACTTTGCCTTATTGACCTCGACATTGTATCCATCACCAACCCGCCACAGGGAGAAACCACCACGGTGTTCATCAAGAACTTCTCCTCATACCTCACAGATCATGAGTGGAACTGCATTGTTCATACTCGCACTCCTAATGAAATGTTGGCAGAATTCTACAGGTATAACATTTTGGACTTTGTTACCAGACAATGAATATATGCACAATCAGCAGCATTGCAGTTGTGGTATGCTGCATCAAGTGTGTCAGGAGTCAACTTTTTATTACATCAAGGGGCTTGATCCGTACATTTAAGCATAACAAATCTGTTGCTTTGCCAACAATGTGTACCTCTCCCAAGTCCCAATGTACTTTTGGTTAGGTTACATCTGAAAAGTTGAAAGGAAAAGTTGTTTTTTCTATCTTCAATAAAGCTATATTTTTGTTTACTAAAATGTATAGCTTTGTTATTATGCAATTCCGGATTTTGGAAGAACTGAAGGGTGGTTATTATGTTAAGAAGTTGAAGTCATTTCAATGTTCTTGATGATCTGCGGAGTTGATTAAAATGTAATACCTGGTACTAAATTTCTACTTGTTCAGTTCCACTCTGTCACTCTTGCAATCATCCATTACTTTCGGTTATGCCCGACAACTGAGCTTTCAGTGCAGCGAGCCAGTGATGCAGTTGATCAATTTGGATTTGGATGAAGGTAATGACCAACTATTCGCTCTTGCTAAACAGAAGCCCGTTATGTTCAGTTACAAATGCATTGTATGCATTAGTTCAACATGATAAAAGATTAGAGACGTTGTTTAACTTCAAATGTATGCACAAGGGGTGGAACTTTGGTGCAGTTCTGTAATCCTGTATGATAAAATCCTGTAGTTTTTGGCTTACCTGTAATAACAGAGGTGAAATCAATCGTTAGCCAACTTCTGGATGCTGTATCTGTACCATCATAACCAATGACAATGTGTCAATGTATATGTACCAATTTTATAGCAATGAAGTGATAATTGATTAGCTGGTCTGTGTCCACTGATACTTGTGGATGTTTATGATCTACGCAATTCTCTTCCCAGTGAAGCACTCATGTACTACTTGTGACTTTTATCATCCTAGAAATAAAGGCAACCTCTTGACTTTCTAAGCTTGTCCTGGGAATGTTTCTAGAAGCACATTAGCTAGAGACAAAGTTCATGAAAAAACAATAACTAGCAATCATAAACTGCCAGCAAGTAACTTACTCCCTCAAGTCAAAAAAACATATCATTTTAGAATACGTGCAATCTGTCAAGCTTTGCTTCTCGATATTTTTTCAATATTTAGATTAGATATATAAAAATAATACGTGTATCGAAAACTATTTTCATAATATTAAAATTGATTAGATTTTATAAATATATTAAAATAAAAATTAATGATCAAAGGTGCGCTTTGGAGATCGTGTTGATATCCAAAACAATATTTTTTTCTGAAGGGAGTATATGACTAGGTTCTTTTCCACTTTCAGCTAGCTTATGCTTGTACGGACTACAATAACTAGCTTTTAAGCGGTGCGTTTTTCAAGACAGAGTCAACACAAAGATTGTAGTAAAAAGTGTAATGAGTTCTGTTGTACTGGCTAAAATCACATGCGACTATTTTTATATACGTACTACCTCTTGAGAATAGCTAAAATTTAAATATTTCAGCCATAAGTTATAAAGTCAAAAGAATCCACCCTATATTTCCTAAGCTTAGCAACCACACTTCCGTATGACACACACCCCTACCAAAATAACTACTGCTCCTTGTTCCCACCATTCCCTCTCAATCCTTCATAGTGCAATACCATTTTTTTAGCAAAACTAACGAAAAGTGTCTTCAAACTAAGCAAAATTTTCTCTTTCTATAGGATCGTTGATGGCAATCAGTGGAGGGTGAATGATTGCTGTGTGCAGCAAATTTTTTTCTTAAATTTACTGTCTTCTGATTTTTCAACCTGTCACACAGCAAAAACCAGGAAAACAAAAACAAAACGAGACAAGGTAGAAATAGCAATTTCTCTCTCTTGGTATTGTAGGGCCAATGTAGCAATAGTGATCGGGTATTGTAGCTACTGTTTATGCACTGTAGCATAACGTTGTAGCAACCCGATAAAAAGTGAAGCCTCTGCTTTCAGACAGCCTAGCTATTGCCCTTTTCTCCATGCACATCAATCCAAGGTGGAGCCCACAAGAGATAAATCAATGCATCCAAGTAGCAGCCGCCCCTACTCAAAGTCTTTGTTCAATCACAGAAGAATGACACCGCGCACCTGCTGGTTCGCACGAAAAACGAGCGTTGGAGTGCACGCGGACCTAGGCAAAGAAGCAATATGCTGAACATTCGCTCGTGAGCAATATGCGTAGCTGCTTCTTCCCTGGCATACATGATCGCCTTTTTTTCGATCGCCGCACCAGGGTTCACACCATCTGGACGATAGCTCGGCGAAGATGTTCGTGAGATGGTGATGGCTTGACGTCGACCGAGGATGCGACAATGTCGACGATGGAAACATGTCGCTGGATTTTTGTTTTCTCAAAACATATCTAATCTTTATTTCTGAATCATGATGGCTACAAAGTGCCCTCCTAACACCCCTAAACCCTAGCATGAAATTAGTCTCTCCAAAAGCCACAGGGTTAGCCCCTAACCCCATCTCTATTTATAGTCTAAGGCCCAAAACATTGGCTGAGCCTAAGCCCACGAGTTCTAATCTAATTCCAATAGCAAAAGGACCTAAAACCCTTCCTAACACGGGTTTTCCAAAATTCTAACTTTTCTAACTTGTCATATGTCGAAGCCTCCAGGCATCATCCACCACGTGTTGTAGCCTTTGGACCACACCTCCGTAGCTTCAACACGTATCATCCATCTCTGATCTTCATACGCTCCAAGCATGAGCCCGACCATCTCGTGACCTCCTTGACCGTCTGAATCTCGGATCTTCCATCCTAGTCCCGGTCCACCTCATCACTGACCATGATTACCTCCATGCTCAACCTGCACATGCAAAGACCAAAGAATATTTTTTCGGCACAAGCTCGTCCCAACTTGACCAACATCAATTCACATACATGCCACACACCTCAAGTAACAGTAAGCAACATCATGAATTATTCATCACAAATTTATCATTGTCTATTATTCTTCACCAAAATATCCTAAACCTAGCCACATGGTCTAACACTTTCGTCGTCCAAGTGCCCTTGATTGATGTCTATGCTTGCCTCTCCTCCCTCCGAGCAGGTAGTGCACATTACTGGCCAAAATCACATGCGATTATTTTTCTGTGCATACTTCCTCTTACGAACAACCAGAATTCAAATATTTAAACTATAAACCATAAATTATTAGCCTAAAAAAAATCCACCCTATATTTCCTAAGCTTAGCAACCACACTTCCGTGCGACACCCCCCAACCGAAATAACTGTTGCTCCTCGTTCCCGCCATTCCCTCTCAACCCTTCATAGTGCAATACCATTTTTTTAGCAAAACTAAGGAAAAGCGTTTTCAAACTAAGCAAAAATTTCTCTTCGTTGTCCAAGTGCTCTTGATTGATGTATGTGTCTACCTCTCCTCCCTCCGAGCGGGCAATGCGCATTCGTTGCAGCGATGGGCCATTGCTGCTCCAAAGGCGTTCGACAGGCCGTCACCGACACCAACACAGAGCCGGCACCACCCCCAAAGGAGGAGACGTCGCTCCGCACCGTGTCACCGGACAATGGCCTACCGGCTGCGCATACCACCAAGCCCACATCGCCCACCAAGGCGGCCAAGCCCCCCGCCATCGTCGGCACGGTCACTACCGGGCTCAGCAGCTTTGCCGAGTGCCGGTGGCACTCGGCAAAGCACGAGAAACACTCGGCAACGGCTTTGCCGAGTGCCACCCACGGCATAGCTCACACGGCAAAGAGCTCTTTGCCGAGAGCTTTTCATCGAGCACTCGGCAAAGGCTTTGCCGAGTGCCGAAACGACCCTCGGCAAAAAAAAGGTCAGTGGACGGTGAAAACACGGTGACGGTGTCGTTTGCCGAGTGGCAGGACGGAATGGCACTCGGTAAATTTTTCCAGTTTGCCGAGTGTCGTGGTAATGACACTCGGCAAAATCTTAAGCTTTGCCGAGTGTCATGGTAAAGACACTCGGCAAAGACTAAGAGTTTGCCGAGTGTCATTACCATGACACTCGGCAAACTCAAAACACTCGGCAAAGCATGTTCCCAGAATGCACAGAAATGTTACTTTGCCGAGTGTTTTTACGATGACACTCGGCAAAGCCTCCCTTTGCCGAGTGTAACACACGGCAAAGTGGCCAAAAACTGCCTATTTTAATTGTTTATTGCACCCCACTCAAACAAGTCACAATATATCACAGATATATCAACAATATATCACATATAGTCCACAAGTAATCACCACAAGTGCCATACACGTCCTGGCAGGGAGATTGTGTATCCGAAGAACAACAGGGAGATGATGCCGAAACTCTGTCACGGATCGGAGTAGACCATGGACACTAACCCCCTCTACGCATCCTCGGGCTGTCCAAAAAACGTGGACAATTCGAAACAGATACGGTTATAGATATGCAAAGATCTGCATATTTCCAACCGTATCTCTTTCGAATGGAAGACGCCTAACTAGGTTACGTAATTTATGAACATGAATAAATAGCTGAACTGTAAACCGAGCAAGGAAAAGGGTAACTCAGAGGTACACCGCGCAGTCGGGAGCCCAGGAACCGCCCTCAGCCAAGGCGGCGGCGGCGGGCGGCGGCGGTGGACAGTGCAATAGCCTCTCCTGCAAAAAAAGGAACATAATAGTGTCAATTGAAAATTTCGGCAGCACCTCCCCTGCACGGTGAGGTTTCCAAAACCTGCAACAAACAAATAGCACAATGGCCGACAACCACACCAACGGCACGATGGCCGACAACCACATATACAGCACGATGGCCAACAACCATTATTGTCAAGTGGTATTGGTATTCCGGGGTTTATCCCTACTTAAACTATTATGAGAGCTTAGCCATTCACCCTATCACGATCCACAAGACACGGGCTTGCATCAAATCATAATAGCCACATCTCAAGGCAATTTGAAGACCTGGACAGATCGTCTAATTCTTAAAAGGGAAAAGTCTACTTCACACCCAGAAGTTTGAAGGTTCGTCTACTTAGCCCTGTGAACTATAAAACAATGTATTCTACACCTTGAACTTATGAAACCGGAACAAATAACCCTAAGACAGTTTGGAGGTGGTTTCATTGGTGTGGCAATGACCTAGCCGGTGATGTGCCGATTACTCTAGAAATACAAAATATAAAAATTTGCACAGCAAGCTCCACATTACCACATACCGGGCGGGGGGCGGGACGGCGCGGCGTGGCGCGGCGGCGGGCGGTGGCGGCGCGGCGGGTGCGGCGGGGCGGGGCAGCGCGGCGTGGCGGCGCGGCGGCGCGCGGCGCGCGGGGCGGGCTCTGTTTGTTGAGTGTGTGGCGCGCGCGGGAAACGCAACGTTATGTCTGTTTTGTGTTGTTTGCTGAGTGCCCCCGATCTGGCACTCGGCAAAGCCTTCCTCCCTTTGCCAAGTGCCCCCGATCTGGCACTCGGCACAGCTACTACTTTGCCGAGTGTCGCCCACAAGGCACTCGGCAAAGATTTTTTTTTAATAAAACTTCCTTTCCTCTCTTTCTTTTCCATAACGTGTTTTACAAATTTGTTCGAATGTACTTTGAAAATGCCTTGTCAAATTCACTCAACAATGCATATTCGATGCTTCTACGAATATTAGACCATTATTTCATGCAGTTATAGCTCAAATTCAATTTATATCAATTAAAATTCTATAATTGCAGTTTAAAAATTAAAATTATCAAACGGATCCGAAAAATTACCAAAAATTCACATGAAAGAATCTCTGTTGTCTATTGCCTATACAAAAAAGTTTTGTAGTCAAACCACAATTCGACCGTCACTTTGACTCCAAATCTTACCGGATCCTTCTCAATCAGACGCTTCTTCTTCAAAAATGCTTCGGTTTGTAAGCATCGTACGTGACAACTTATGCGAAATCTTCTCAATTTTTTTACCACAGCCTCCACGTATGATATCATGGCATCTTGACAAATCTCATGATTTTCAGACTTCGTTTGCTTTTTTTAAAATTTAAAAACCATTCGGCCACACGTTCGTGGTCGTGTTTCCTGAACAAGATGTTCGAAATTCCTTTTCATTTCACAGGTAAGGCCTCAAACCGGGCTGAATAACATGAATATCATTTTTCTACTCGACTTGATTCAAAAAATTGCTTGAAATGCAATTAATTGATTAATTAATTATAGCAAACAAATACAAAAATATACCAAATTTTAACATGGAGTACCATATGTTGTATGTGGAGAGTAGAAAAGTTTGAAGGGTAGGAAAGGAAAAGGTTTTATTTCTTTGCCGAGTGCCGCAAGAAAAGCACTCGGCAAAGACCTCTTTGCCGAGTGTCAGCTCCACACACTCGGCAAAGTTCTAACGGCGGCGGCTGAGCTCTAACGGACGGCGGTTGGTGCCGAGTGTTTTATTTTTGCCGAGTGTTTTCTTGTCAGCACTCGGCAAAGAGCTTCTTTTGCCGAGTGTCTAATCTGCAGCACTCGGCAAAGAGATTGTTTGCCGAGTGTTGTATGTTCGCCGAGTGTTCCCGTGGAGGCACTCGGCAAAGTGGTTGTTTACCGAGTGCCCGATAGATTGCACTCGGCAAAACTCCAGACACTCGGCATATAGCAGCTTTCCGGTAGTGGGTGCTCCGCCGGGCCATGGTGGACATGCGCGCGACCTACTCCATCGGCAAGGAGCTCGGCCGGGGGCAGTTTGGCGTCACCCACCTGTGCACCCACAAGGCGACCGGCGAGAAGCTGGCGTGCAAGACGATCACGAAGCGGAAGTTGGCAAACAAGGAGGACGTGGAGGATGTCCAGCACGAGGTGTAGATCATGTACCACCTCTCTGGACAGCCCAACGTCGTGGACCTTAGGGGCGTGTTGGCTAGCCCCAGGGAAAAAGCGCAGGGGGAGTAGAGAAAGAGCCTCAAGCCAGAGAACTTCCTCAGCAAGGACGAGGACGCGCCGCTCAAGGCCACCGACTTTGGCCTCTCCATCTTCTTCAAGGAAGCCAAGGTGCTCAGGGTCAGGGAGATCGTCGGCAGCACATACTACATCGCACCCCGGAGGTGCTCAAGAGGAAGTACGGCCCGGAGGCTGACATCTGGAGCATCGGCGTCATGCTCTACATCTTCCTCGCCAGGGCCCCTCCCTCTGGGCAGAGTCTGAGAACGGTATCTTCACCGCCATCCTGCGTGGGCAGATCGACTTCGTGAGTGATCCGTGGGCCAACATTTCGTCTAGGGCAAAGGATCTTGTGAGGAAGATACTCAACACTAACCCAAGGAGAGGCTTATGGCGTTTCAAGTCCACAGTAAGCACAAAATCTCATGATAATTTGTAACCACTGCTTACTATCATATTGCAAATCAGTATGATGGAATGTATGATAGAAGAAGATGATGACAAGGTCCTGTGGATTTGAACTGGCAGATCACCCATGGATCAAAGAAGATGGTGATGCACCTAATACACCACTTGACAATGTTCCCGTAGCTAACTGTTGGATTGGAGAATGGTTCATCAGGTGATCCTACTGTTGTCCTGGACTTAACTGTAGGTTATAGCTGGGTGCCTGTCAGAGGAGGAGATCAAGGGGCTCAAGGAGATGTTCAAGAACATCGACAAGGACAACAGCGAGACCATAACGCTTGAAGAGCTCAAGAACGGGCTGGCAAAGCAGGGCAAAGTTGTCAGATTTATAGATGTGGATGGTTCATGTACGATTTACTTAGGAGCCGAATCATTTTGGTTGCATATACACAAGGGTAGGATGACTCATGCATGGGGAGACACATCTTGTGCCATCCAAAGCAAACCGCTAATGCTGCTGCTGCTCCGACGACGAAGGAACGGCTGCCCTTTCGCTCCTAGCAATTTACTCTCAGATGAAAAGAGCTTCCGATTTCAAGATTATTTCAGGATCCACTCAGCAAAGTCTGTACATCGCTGCCCACAAGTGGTATCAGAATCAAGACCGGATTAAACTGATTTGTAAGAAAGTCGGTAAAATATTAGGTGGTACAAAATTAAGATCGATGTCGACGATATAGAATTAAGTAGAAAAATTTGACGACGAAGGAAACTTCAACGAGTGGCAATACGTGGTGAAGGATGTCCTTGTCTAGCAGGAGCAAATCAATGCTCTTGAAGGGGATAATTGAAAAGGACATCCGATGAAGATTAGAAGATGATAGAGCGGAAGGCTGTCAGTACAATCCATGTATGCCTCTATAATAAAGTAAAGTACTTGGTGATCAAGAAGAATTCGCTAAAAAAATTATATAAGGACTTAGAAAATTATATATAGTAAAGTCGCTGACAAACCGGTGGGTGCTAAAGAATGTACATGGTTCATTGATCATCTTAATATCATCAACAAGCTTATCATACAGCTGACTACTGTGGATGAGAAAATTGAGGAGAACGACAAGGCCATCATATTGGTATCATCTCTATCATCATTGTCAGAAATGATATTGACTTAAAGTCCAAGACGTAGTAGAGTCCGTCTCCGTGTGTAACTCAAGTTGAAGTTGTGTCCAACTTGAAGTCCGAATACATATGCTAGTAGGAGAGTATTAGCCTATATATTGAGAATGCTTGTAACCGGTTTTGTAAAAGAAAAGGCAAGAAAAGGGGGATCAAGTAAAAGAATAGAGAAATTCAGAAATTCTCTTGTGTTCTCTCAGTTTATTTGCGATGTGTGTATTTTCTCCTGGATCAAAGGTAACAAGTGGTATCAGAGCCATACGAGACCCGATCGGAAAGAAAAAAATCTGGCAAAACGTTCGCGCGTCTCACGCGTGGCGTCTGCTCGCGAGTTTTGTGCAGCTCTCCCGAGGCGTTGTCCCGGCGGGCGAGTCTGCCTACTGCCATCGCGTGGCATCTCGAGTGTGCAAGGAAATAGGAGCACGCCATTGCTTGCGCCAGGAAAAGAGCAAGGACGTTGAGAAGATGTGTCACTGTCCAAACTTAAGTAAGGTGAAAAGAAATTGGAATGTTGAGAAGATGTGTCATCGTTCTGTATTAAGTATGAGTTTAGTAAGTCGTAGTTGAGTCTGACTGCCTCAATGTTTTAGAATCTTTGCATCTGGATGGACCGTACCAGTTGAGTTAAGTTCCTATATGTAGCTTGCATGTAGAACGCTTCATGTGGAGGCTTGGCTAGTAGTTCATAATGCATTGAGACTAAAACTAGAGTATGTCAAGTCAAGATTAAGGGAGAGATTGTTAGAAATGATCTTGACTTAGAGTTAAAGACGTAGTAGAGTCTGTCTCCGTGTGTAACTCAAGTTGAAATTGTGTCCAACTTGAAATCCGAATACATATGCTAGTAGGAGAGTATTAGCCTATATATTGAGAAGGTTTGTAACCAGTTTTGTAAAAGAAAAAGCAAGAAAAGGGGGAGCAAGTAAGAGAATAGAGAAATTCAGAAATTATTATGTGTTTTCTCAGTTTATTTGCGATGTGTGCGTTTTCTCTTGGATCAAAGTTGTAACAATCATTATAGAAGCAATTGATGATGAATATTCTCATCAGAAAAGCCATTCTCAACTATTTCTATCGGAATCTTCATCCTTATGTTATCAAGCATTGGCTACAATAGGTGTTGCAGGCAGAAGCAAAAGTCACAGGAAGAAGAAGGGTAAGAGTAAGGGCACACATGTATGCTATCTATGTGACGGAAAATGTCACATGATAAAAGAATGTCTAATTTTGAAACAAATGAAGGGTGTATGCTCAGTTGGGGTAGCAAAGAATGATTCAGATGTACTAGTCGTCATAGTCGTTAGTCAATCAGGTGCTTCTCATGTATGGATATGGAATTTAGTTTGTTGCTTCTATATATATTCGGTAAGGGATATGTTTGACAAAAGATCTATATGCCTAACGCATGGAACCATTCACTTAGCGGATTGCAAAGAGTATGCAATCGCTGAGGTAGAAACAGTTATAATGGAGATGTATGATGAAGCACATCGTATATTGATGGGAGTTCGGTATGTTTCTGTCTTAAAGAAGAATCTAATATCTATGAGGTTACTTGAACTCGAAGGTTATAAAGTATTACTTTGAAGTAGAGTCATACGAGTTACTTGCAAATGATAGGTAACTTGGAGATGTCTAGGGCAAAGGATCTTGTGAGGAAGATGCCCAATACTAACCCCAAGGAGAGGCTTACGGCGTTTCAAGTCCTCGGTAAGCACAAAATCTCATGATAATTTGTAAGCACTGCTTACTATCATATTGTAAATCAGTATGATGGAATGTATGATGGAAGAAGATGATGACAAGGTCGTGTGGATTTGAACTGGCAGATTACCCATGGATCAAAGAAGATGGATGTGGATGGTTCGTGTATGATATACTTACGAACCGAATCATATTGGTTGCACCTACACAAGTATAGGGTGACTCATGCAAGGGGAGAAACATCTAGTGCCATCCAAAGCGAACCGCTGTTCTTCTCCTCCAAAGGATCGGATGCCCGTTCGCTCCTAGCAATTTACTCTCAGATGAAAAGAGCTTCCGATGTCAAGATTATTGTAGGATCCACTCAACAAAGTTGGCAGACATCGCTGCTCACAAGTGGTATTAGAGCTAAGATTGGATTAAACTGATTTATAAAAAAAGTCGGCAAAGTGACAAGTGACACAAAATCAAGATCGATATCGATGGTGTAGGATCAAGTAGAGACATTTTACGGCAGAGAAAATATCAACGTGTGGTAATACGTGGTGAAGAATGTCCTTATTCAACAGGAGCAAATCAATGCTCTTGTAGGGGATAAACCGCAAATGATGTCCGATGAAGAATGGAAGATGATGAAGCGGAAGACTATTAGTACAATCCGTCTATACCTCTCCGATAAGGTAAAATACTTTGTGATCAAGAAGAACTCGCCGAAAAATTATGAGAGAACTTAGAAAAATTGTATATAGCAAAGTTGCTAGCAAACCGGTGGGTGCTGAACACGGTTGTTGATTATCTCAATGTCTTTAACAAGCTTGTCGCACAGCTGAACACGGGAGCAATTAGTGAATGGCATGTCACACAAGTCCTCAACAAGGCTTCCTCTACTTCTTAAACTCCATATATAATATAGAATGTACAAATCCTTGTAGCCATGGCATGTCACACAATTCCTCAAGAATCTGAAGCTTAATTGGAGGGCTAATTTGAAGAAAATTGCTCTAGCACGGCTAGAAATGGCTTGAACGTCCAAATGAGTCCCAGAAACTCGATAATGACCAAAAGAAAGAACACCATTTGGTCACCTGCATACCCCAAAAAAGTTATCAAAAAATTACAAAGAAAAGATCAAATGGGCTGCAAAAATCTGAAATGGAAGTACGTAATGAGTGATGGTTTCATCACAATGCCATTTAGGTTATGCTAGCCACCCGCTGGATGCAGTGTCCGGGGAATTGGGGAAGTGTGAAGAATATAAGGCGTAGGCATGAATTTCGGAACAAGCCAGACAATGGGCAGTGGTGTCTAACCTTTAGCCATATTTAAAAATTAATAATATTATTTATTTTTAGAGGCATAATATTAATTATTTAAAATGTAAATTTATTGCATCTTATATTTCAAAATAGCGGTCACCTCAACCTACCTTCCCTCCAAGCAAACAAAGTTTTTTTAGTTACTTCTACATAATAGTATTGCTGCACATTTACCTGGAAAGAAGAAAACATGTTGGCGCTTTTGTGCCCATGAAAACCTGCATTAGCAGATGAGTATTACATCAACAAGACTCTTGACATGAATCAATTCAATGGTTGCATTTATCAACTGATCAATTAAAAATTTATCCCACATTTGCCAAGTAATAAAATTCCTGTCATTAGTACGTACATTTTCATATCTAGATCATCTTTTGATAAAAATGGAAATTATTAAACAGCCCCAAAAGTAATAGATACATTTTAGAACTTTGGTAATTGTCAAAGTGGACATATCTAGTGCACACTCATGTTTGGAAGGAAAACTTCTTGCCATCTTGAAATTCTAAAAATAGAATTGAAGCTTTTGTTCCTAGCAATATAAATACTAGCAAAAAAATTGTACTTACACAATGCCAGCTCCTGCTGGAGCAAATGCCTTGAAAAAGGACATTAGAGTGGTGGATAAGCCATTTGCAGTTGCTCTTTGATCTTGAGGCTGGTAATTCCATTGTGGGAGGGCGTGTTAAAAAGAAGTCTTCGTACAAAAAGCTGAGGTAATTGAACTAGAATACAAAGACACGTACCACAGAATTATTCTGAAGAATGAAAGAGCATGTAACAATGGTGACCTAATAAGCATGTGACAATGAACAATGTTAGTAAGATATTGACCGATACCCTTATTTTATTTATCTGCTTCCTCCAAGATATGAAAAAAAATGAATATAACATCCAACTATAGTAATCTTGGGAGAAACTCAGTAGGTGGACCCATAAATTAAACATTTCCTCTCCATTTCTACAGGCAGCATTTGCAATTTCTCGTGCTTAGTAGTTAGTACAACATAGTTATTGAAATTTTAGAATCCCTTCAAGAAATATTGAAATATTAAAAAAGAAATTTATTTTGTAGAAAATTCAAACCTTGAAATGTCATTACATAATATTAATATTGTTCAACAAAAGTAGCAAATACAAGAACAATGTAGTGGTTGAAATTGGAAACTTTTTTATTCCAATGCAAAGATAAACAAAACAAATATCTATTGGAATATTGATAAATGTTTCAAGCATGTTTAATATGAATTTAGATTCTGAGAGTACTCACGACAAAATTACTTTTAAGAACTGATGCAATATTTACTACTATTGAAAGCCAATGTCTTGAGAGGTGTGTCATAGGTGGATACGTAAAAAGAAGCACCATAGATAGGATCTGCAAAGTTTAATCACAATATGTAAAGTTGATGAATAATAATAAATTTAATTGAAAAAATATGGAAATTTGAAGTCTTGAACTCACTGCCACAATACGGGAAGTATTGATTGGTCCGAGAACTTTCACAATATGAGGATAAATAAATGTTTGATACAAAAGAATGCTAGCACCTATAAACAGGGGAAAATAAGATATTAAAACATTAAAGATAATTGGTATTGCTATACATAAATAGAATAGTTGACATGAAAGGCACGGTTTCTAATAAAGTTAACTCTCAATAACTTTACATGTGTCATAGCGAGGCATTTTATAATTTTCTGCCATGTTTGCCTAGTTTTATTCTATCCTAAAGTTTGCATTAGGTAGAAACACACTCAACTTGCCTGAAATTGCAAGTACTTGACCAACATCCTCAGTTGAGAAACTTAGTCCACCATACTTTTTGTCACTTTCAGACCATAGAGAAAATATCTATAAAGTGATTTGAAACATTAGAGATAGTTTATTAGAAGCTAAACATTCTTTGAAAAAGAACAAATGGTTGTAATCAACACAATGCAACCTAAAGGCTACATATTTGATATTCTCGTATCCATACAAAGTGGTAATCTGAATGAAGTGACTAAATGCAATCATGATAAGAAAAAGGAATACTAAGATACATTGAGGAAAATGTGTAGACATAACTGATTTGGTGTGAGTTGTCCTTTGGCTTAATCAACTCAATAAGATAATGACTAATAATTCAAGTAAACACAAACTATAAATATGTATTATTATTGGTTGCACTTAATGCAATAGAATAGCAAACTTTCTGAAGATTTTACTGATTTAGGCAACCCAAACGTAGTTTTTTAATTAAAAAAAAGTACATTTTACAACCTTGAACTATGGTATGAATCTGAATTTCAACCCACAACTCCAAAACTATCCAAAACACAAACCCTTAACTATCAAAACTGTCTAAAACACAACACTCCTCCTACTTAAAGGTGGTTTTGCCCCCAATGTGACGTTCACATAGATCCAACAATAGCCAACTCAGTCGTTTTTAGTTGATGTGGTAGCTCAGTTAGTAGAAGCAACAGATAAATTAAAAATAAGATAGTAGGTCCCACCAATAAGCCACTATTTCTCTCCTCTTCCTTTTCTTCACTCTCTTCCCCGCTGAAATGGCTGCCTTCGACGCTGCATTTTCATCACTAATGGACACCGAGCTGCGGCCCTGCTGCTCTTTATGCCTGCATCAAGCCAGTGGGCAAGCTAGCCTAGGCTGCCACCTCCTACTGCAGGAAAAGAGTGTGTAACCAAGGTTTGATTTCCATCATTTGGTATTAGATCATGGGTGTTCTTCATGTTTGAAGATCATGGCGGGAGGAAGACTTGTGTCTAAGCAGGGGGAGGCTTCGGAGGTGAAGAAAGAGAGCTTAGTACTAATGGCCTATCCACAGCTCACAAGCAACAACTACACCATATGGGCTATGAACATGTGTGTCGTGTTGCAAGCCCATGAGGTGTGCGAGGCTATAGAACTGACCAGTGATGCATATATGATGGGTGGCACAGAATTCTGCAAGGATCGCCTGGCGTTGTTTGTGATATATCAAGCAATCTTGGAGAGTCTTATGTCATCTCTTGCCAAAAAAGACTCAGCAATTGCAGCGTGTGAAGCGATTAAGATAACGCATATGGGGCACGAGTGTGTCCGGGTGGCAAACCTACAAACCCTCAAGAGGGACTATGATGGGCTAAACATGTAGGACGATGAGGTGGTGGAAACATTTGATGCCAGGTGAGCGGCATCCATGGTCTCGACGAGAAGAAACTAGAAGAGATCGATGTCATTCAATGGTTTCTTATTGTAGCCTTGCCACACTACATGCAGCTCATCACATCGATTGAGCAGTGTGTGGATCTCAAAACATTCACGATCGAAGATCTCATGGGCTGGTACAAAGCCTATGACAAAAGGATTCGAAGTAGCTTTGGTGATCTAAAGGAGGGTGAACAATTAATGCTATCATGTGTGCCATCGGAGGCACTATCCACTCGAGGCAAAAAAAAGCAATGTGAGCTCTGGGGACAGCGTGAAAAAGGGCTTTGGGTGTAGCAATGGTCCTGGCCACAACAAGAAGGGCCAACAAGCAACAACCAAGGAGAAGAAGAATCCGACAATGATCCAAGCCCAAGTTTGACAAAAAGAAAAATCAAGTGCTTCAATTGCAGGATCTACGGGCACATTGCGTCCAAGTGCCTCAAGCCTAAGAATGAGAAGGCATACTGTAACATCCTAAAATTTTGCTTTCTTTAAAAATTAATTTCAAATTAATTATTTTAAAAATGTTTAGATTTTACTTGGATTATTTGTATAATACTGGAAGAAAATATTAAAATCCCAATGCCAATCCAAAGTCCAATAAAAAAATTTCCCAATGGGTCACCCATCCTAGAATTGCCATAAGCCAAGCACGCTTAACATCAATGTTCCAACAAAACCCGCCACTAGTTGGCCTTCTTCTTTGTTGTGTGTTCTTTCCACCTTTCTTCTTTTTATTCTTTGGCCTGATCACTATTCACCTTCTTCTACCTTGTGTCAGACCCAAGCTCAAATCTCCAACCGACAAAAGCCTTTTTCCCTCTGTATCTTTACTTGGAAACCGCCCAATTTATGCTAGCAATCAATTCATCATCTTTCCCTTACTTTCGCGTGTCCTTGAATACCAAAATGATCGCACGGTGCCATAACTTTTGTCGGTTTCCTTTCTTTGCCAAAGCTATAAATTGGAGCACCGTGTCACCTTCCCTTTCATCTAGCCAAAACTGTCCTTGTCCAGAAAAGTCTCCGAGGCAACGCCAAGACCGCCGATGACACCCCCAGCTTCGCTGCAAGGAGAACGATCTCGCCGACTGCTTCACCATCCGAGACCACTGCCGAAGCCTTTCCCCACTGGAGCACTCTATCGTCGCCATCTTCCAATGACCACTTTCCAGCTATCTCTGGTAAATCTCCTTGCCTATTAAAAACAATTGCTCCACGTTCGACCACGGCAACCCCATCGATCTCAGCCACTCCGACCGCTAAGACCTTTCGACCACGGTCGATTTCGACCGCGACCGCTTCTGACCACAGTCGCTCACGGCCGCAGTCGCTTTCGACCACAGCCACATTCAACCACTGTTGCTCATGACTACAGTCACTCATGACCATAAGCTGCTTTTGATCACGGTTGCTCACGACCGCAGTCGCTCACGACCATGTCCACTTTCGACCACCCTCGTTTTCGACCACCTTATAGTTTTCGACCACTCCGGGCCTCCCGGCCGCTCTCGGTGTTGCGATTGCCCTGGTTGGTCACGACAACCTCATCGGTTACGACCACTCTTGGAGTTTCGACAATTCTCGTAGGTTTCAACCGCATCAAGCCTTTGACCACTCTAGAGCCTTCGACCACTCTCAACCTCTGACCACTAGGTTTTGATCACCAAGATTTGATCACTTTGAAGTCTTTGACCAGTTCCAGTCTTCTTGGACCAGTTCCTATAATGTTCAACTTGCAATGGATCCGACCTTTCCAAACCTTTCGACCACATATACCTTTCGACCACATTGCATACTCCGACCACTTCAAACTTTTCGACCACTCCTTCCGACCACGTATCGACCATCGACTACTCACAGCCACTTTGACCACCGACCACATTCAGCCATCTGATCACAACTGTTCAACCACCTGAACTGATCAATTCTTTCGATCGCTCCAAGCCGATCAATTCCTTCGACCACTCCGCACCATTCCATTTCTTCGACTACTTGGATACCTCCGATCATTCCGACCGCTGCTCATGACTACAGTCGCCTTTAACCATGTTCTATCCTTCGACCACGTTCTAGTCTTCGACCACTCCAGAATTTCCGATCACTGACCACTCTGTGTAGCTTTTGACCACTCCTAGCCTTTGTTCGACCGTTGTAGTCTACGACAACGACCACACTTTTAGAAGCAGAAGCCATATTTCTTCATCTTAACTCCGTTTGTACCCATTCAAATTTCTAAATTCATCTAAAATCATAAACCTCCTTCTAGCATATATATTTTGTATTTTTATGACTTTATTTATGTTTATTGATTTATCTGTTTTGGTTTATCGTTTTTGCGCATATAACCCGACATCGCCGGAGAGTTTTTTGATTCGTAGCAGGAAGGTCCAGACAACGTGCAGGAAGGAAAGTCTCCTTTGATCATCTTGTACCTATATTTTCCAAAATCCTTTTATTATTTCAAATTTAAATGCATTTATATGTTACATAAATGATAACTTCTATTTTAAGGATAATAGCTAAACCGACAATTGTTATGCCCTCATTTGACATCGACAACCTTGTACCTTTGTCACCCTAGGCTTTCCTTGTCTCAGTATTGAGATTATTATGATATTTGTTAATTTTAAAATGGTAGTAATTGCTTAGTCAAACTTATCAGTCACTCTAACCCTATGGGTTGGAATAATGTTATCAAATCTCTAAACAATTGCTTTTATCAAGTGTTTGGCAATAGGTGTTACTGTTGTTTATAAAATAAAATAAAATGATGAAAATTGGTTTTAGACTTGGGCGGATGGTAAAATCTGGTTGGTGCAAATTTAGCATGAGAACTTGTATTGTGAATGTGCCGCCCTAGTCAATTAAGAACCAACGCTTATGATTGTCCAAACTGAGCACTACCATACAACCACAACTCTATATGGGTACGACCTAGCTGAATAACTTGCAAAAGTTTAGTTTAGATATCACCAGTGGTAAGTGGGTGCCAGAGATTTACTAGTTTACTCACAGTGAGGCACAGAGATTTACTGTACTCATATGACGCAAGAGGCAACTTCTGACTGTGGTGGATTTAATCCTTCAGCGGTAAAACCTCAGCGGGTGGTGTCTAGCTAGATTGGAGTGAGGTGAAGGCTTTGTGATAAAACCTCAGGAGTGTTTCTTGGCGGATGGAGACAGTGCAGGTGGATGGAACCCGTAGTCTTGAACCTTGGTGCTTAGAGCCTGTTTACTAGTGTTGGTGGTTGGAACCTTCACTAGAAAATTTATTTAGTTTTAGTTATTGCAATTACTTTGTTAAATTAATGCTTTTGAGAATTTAATTATGGTATTTGAAACATAATACTACTTATGCAAAAGAACTATATTATCCTTCTTTGTTAAGCCTTGCATCTACTACATTTTTCCCAAAACTTGCGGAGTACTTTATGTACTCACATGCTACACTCAAAACAACTCTCAGAGGGTTATGAAGATCAAGAAGGAGCATACAATTACTTCGCATTTGGATTCAACAAAGGCTTCCCAGAGTACTAGGTTGCGCTTCCCCAATCAATTGCCTGTGGCGTATTGATGAGTTATTGTCAAAGTTTATTTTCTGCTTCCACTGTGTTTTGTTAGTTTGAGAGGTCCTGTAATCTCAGTTGTAATAAATTGGCCATAAGGCTTGTGCACTCTTATTATAATAAAGCGTTCTTGGTTATGTAATCATCATTGTTTGACTGTGCGCACTAGTTTAGATACGGGACTAGTGCAGTAATACACAGAGGGTTCGGATTTAGAAATCTGGTCCCAACACATACATGGCAGATAAGGATGATGATGAGCCTCCTCTGCTGATGCTCGAGGCGTGCAAGTTGATGGAGACCAAGGACTAGTACACCAAAGTAGTGACACTCGTGGAAGAAAATGTTCAACTCCATCTTGGAGTGAACGATCAAATGATGGCAATGTTTGGTACCTTGACATGGGAGCTAGCAATCATATGACTGGTTGCAGGAAGTAGTTTACCAGGCTTGACACATTGATTGGAGGCACGGTGAAGTCTGGTAGTAACCATAGGCGGCCACGGCATAGTGCTGATCAGGGGACGCACGGGAGAGCACAAGGCATTGACAAATGTGTACTACATCTTGAGACTGACTAGCAATATAATCAACTTGGGTCAGCTCGAGGAGTGCGATTGCAAGGTCATGTTGGAAGATGGCAACCTACACGTGTTTGATCGTCATAGACAATTATCGGTTCAGGTCAAGAGAAGGAGGAACAGGCTGTACATCCTCAAGCTTGACCTCACACAGTCGGTATGTTTGATGGCACGCCTCGACGATGATGCATGAAGATGGCATGCATGCTACGAATATTTGAACTTCCAGGCACTACATAAACTATGTCAGGAGGGCCTAGTTGAAGGACTCCCACTGGTGAGCCATGTGGAGCAATTGTACGATGGTTGTCTTGTTGGTAAGTAGCGTCGCGCATTGTTCCCACAGGAGGTGAAATTTAAGGCAATTAAAGTACTGGATCCCATGCATGGTGACTTGTGTAGGCCTATCTTGCCCTCAACTCTAGCCAGTAACAAATATTTTCTGCTGGCAGTCAATGATTACAGTAGATATATGTGGATTGTGTGATTAAAATCCAAGCATGAAGCCTTTCAAGCCTTCAAGAAGATCAACGTAGCGATAGGGGTTGAGCGGAGGAAAAATTGAAAGTGCTTCGAATGGATTGGGGAGGTGAATTCAAGTCAAAAGAGTTTATCATCTTCTGTGAGGAGATGGGTATCAAAAGATACTTGACTACCCCGTACTCTCCTCAGTAAAATGGGGTGGTAGAGAGGAGGAACCTAACGGTAGTTGCCATGGCATGCAGTATGATGAAGAGTATAAATATGCCTAGCATGTTTTGGGGTGAGGCCGTGACGACCATGTTGTATATCCTAAACCATGCGCCAACCAAGAGCATGGCTAATTGGCATGATGCCATATGAAGCCTGGTACACCATCTTCACACTTTTGGGTGCATCGCACACGTGAAGAAGGTGGGCGGCCACATTGGCAAGCTTGAGGACTGCAGCTCCCCAATGGTATTCATTGGGTATAAGAGTGTGTCGAAGGCATAACACACATATAATTCTACTGCCAGGAGAGTGTGCATAATTTGCAACGTCGTCTTTGATGAAACAAAGAATTGGGATGTGGGTTGTGAAGAAGACACAACCAACTTAGGGAGGTGAATGCTAAGTTAACCTAGTTGAGTCACGTTTAGTTTTGTTTGTTTTTGTCTAGCACAGCAGAACTAGGTTCAGTTTGTATCCAGGTTCAGTTAAGCATGTGAGATGTGCCGTAGGTGATTTGGTTGTTTTTTTTGGGAAATCGTTGTAGCAGATACGGCAAGAAGATATTCAGATTGTAATATTTAGATAATAATAAAAGGAAAGGAAAGTAGAAAATGTCATGGTTCGTTAGCATGATCATTTAATCCTGCGCCTAAGTCTTTTGGTAACCCTGTGCACGTTAGCTTGTATTTTTAATTTAGCATATGCATTTTTCCTTCTTGAATGAGCCCACGATCTGTGTGAGAGCCATGCAACCATTCATCATTCAATGTCCGGTAACTCCCATCCGTTTCCGCTAGACGGGCGACATTTAGTGCTGCTTGGTGTACTACATGTAACAGCATGCATTACATCCATTTCTAGGAGTTAGTAGGTCGTGTTTTGCATAATAAAAGGAAGAAGAAAATGCTGCAGTTCGTAGCAGGTTCACGCAGCGCCAAAAAGCCACCTGTGTGTTCATTCTGTGCATGCATTCCATTTTTGAAGCTAGAGCTAGAGAATTGAGAGATTCGCAAGGGAGGATGTCAATTGGTATCAGAGCACAATTTCGGCCCCCACCTTTGCCGTAGGCCACTCCCATACACCGCAGTGACACGGCCGTGGATGCTCGCCGTCCCCACCGACGTGCTGCCTGCATCGACACGATGGCGGCCAGCGTAAACTCGTTGTCCAGCGGGTCGTGAAGAAGGGTAGTGGCTCCATCTCCTACACCATGCTCACACGCTCAAATTACTCCAATTGGGCGGTGTTGATGTGAGTCAACCTGTAGGCTCAAGGCCTGTGGGACGCTATCAACACCAGTGATGTGCCATACCAGGAAGATCGACAGGCCCTTTCGGCAATCCTGCGCGTGGTGCCACCGAAAATGCTCCGGCCGCTTGCCAAGAAGGACAACGCCAAAGAAGCCTAGGACACCCTCAACGCGATGAGGGTTGGGGTGGATCGAGTGTGTGAATCCAAGGTGCAGAAGCTACGCCAGACATTTAAGTCGATGCGATTGAAAAATGGTGAGCATGTGGAGGACTTCAGTCTCCAGCTCCAGGGTGTCGTCAGCGACCTTCGCCTCCTTGGGGAGGAGTTGTCGAAGGAGAAGGTGGTCCGCAAGCTACTGCGTGTTGTTCCCCACAGGTATCGCCAAATCGCCTTGTCAATTGAAACTTTGGTTGACCTCAACACTCTATCCATCGAGGACCTCACCGGCCAGCTCCACGCTATCGAGGATCGTGGAGAGTCGGACGATGAGGAAGGAGACCAGGTTCTACTCATGGAGAAGGAATGGTCGTCGTGCAACACCAAGGAGACCTGCAAGTCTGCCTCTCGAGCCGCTGCGAACAGCGGGAACACGTTGCACTCATGCTAGCGCAGCCGGCGCAGCCGGCGCAGCCGCGGGCGTGACAGGGGAGGTGGGGAACCAAAGTTTGGGCCATCCCAAGTCGTGGGCCATGACATCTCCAAGGACAAATGCCACTATTGTGGCCAAATGGGCCACTAGGCCAAGGAGTGCCGGAAGGCGAACCGGGATCATGAGAATTTGGCCCAGGCGAATCTTCTCCAAGCCGAACCACAGCAAGCAAAGGGTGAAGACAAGCCCACATTGTTAATGGCCCAGGTTTGCGATCTCTCCCTCGCCATCGACTTCGAGCCCTCAGGCGCCGAACTCATTTTAAACGAGGAGTGCGCCCTTGTCACCCTCTGCGATGAGGGAGAACTAGTCGATCCAAAATGGATCCTGGGCACCGGCGCATTGAATCATATGACGGGCGCACGGAACACATTCTCCGAACTCAACACTAGCGTGTGCGGCTCTGTCAAGTTCGGCAACGCCTCGCGAGTCCACATCGAGGGGAGCAGCACTGTGCTCTTCGCCTGCAAGAACAGCGATCACTGCGCACTCACCACATCTACTACATCCTGTGCCTCCGCGGCAACATCATCAGCCTCGGCCAGCTGGACGAATCTCACTGCAAGATGGAGATCGAGAATGGCATCCTCAAACTGCGCGACCCCCAACACTGGCTGCTGTGCCGGGTTCGGCGGAGCGTCAGACGTCTCTATGTGCTCAATGTTGACATTGCGTAGCGCGTTTGCCTTGCGGCAAGGGGCATGGAGGAGGCCTGGACATGGCATGCGCGTTTCGGCCACCTCAACTTCGACTCGCTTTGCATGCTCGCTCGGCGTGGGATGGCACGAGGCCTGCTGGAGCTTGAGTGCATAAATTAGATTTGCGACAGCTGCCTGATCGGCAAGGAAAAGTGAACGACGTTCCCCGCCATGGCAGCGTATCGCGCGTCGGAGCACCTTGATCTCATCCACGGAGATATATGCGGGCCCATCATGCCAGCAATCCATGGCGGCAAGAGGCACTTCCTGTTGTTGATCGATGATCTAACCCGCTACATGTGGCTTTTTCTACTAGCGGTGAAAAGTGATGCTCCTACAACCATCAAGCGCTTCAAGGCTGGCGTCGAGGTCGAGACTGGCCGCAAGCTGCGTGTTCTTTGCACGGACCGTGGAGGGGAATTCTCCTCTGTGGAGTTTGGCCTCTACTACACCAACAAGGGTATCCAGCAGTACCTCACGACGCCGTACTCCCCTCAGCAGAATGGCATGGTCGAACACCGCAACCAGATGGTTCTGGCCATGGCGCGCTGCATGATGAAGGCGAAGGACATGTCGAGGGAGTTCTGGGCGAGGCAGTGTCCACTGCCGTCTTCATCCTGAACCGTTCGCCAACGAAGAGCGATCGCAACAAGACCCCATATAAGGCGTGGCATGGTCGAATATCTACCGTGCATTACTTCAATTCGTTTGAGTGTGTTGTTTATGTCAAGGATGTGAGATCGCATTTGAAGAAACTCGATGACTGAAGCAAGTCCATGGTGTTCCTTGGCTATGAACTGGGAGCCAAAGCATATCGCGCTTACGACCCGACATCTCGGCGTGTTTGTGTCACCCGTGACGCCGTGTTCGATGAAGCAGTGAAGTGGGATTGGGTGGCTTCGGGAGAGTCCGTTGCGGCCTCCTTGGGTGATTCGTTCACTATCCACTACGAGGTGCTTTCCTCCTTAGTGCCATCCAACATGGCGCCAGGAGGCCAGGCAGCAACACCGGAACACTTGGAGACGGCGGCTCTCAACGTCCCTGCTTCACCATATACTCCGAAACCCGCCCCCAACTGCTGAACCCGACATCGGCTCTCAACGTCCATGCTTCGGGAGAGTCCGTTGCGGCCTCCTTGGGTGATTCGTTCACTATCCACTACGAGGTGGTTTCCTCCTTAGTGCCATCCAGCATGGCGCCAGGAGGCCAGGCAGCAACACCGGAACACTTAGAGACGGCGGCTCTCAACGTCCCTGCTTCACCATATACTCTGAAACCCGCCCCCAACTGCTGAACCCGACGTCGATGACGATCACGGGGCACCGTGGCGCTACAGAAGCATGGCCAACATCTTCGCCACCTTGAAGCTAGTGGAGCTCGACTCTGACGAGCTTCATTTAATCGTCGTGGAGGAGCCAAGCACCCTAGCTGAAGCAAAACAAGATGAACGCTGGCGCCGGGCTATGTAGGAGGAACTAAGCTCGATCAAGGAGAACAATACATGGAGCCTCGTCGACCTCCCCACCGGCAAATGACCCATTGGCGTGAAGTGGGTCTTCAAGCTAAAGAAAGATGAGACCGGCGCCGTCGTCAAGCACAAAGCACAGCTGGTTGCAAAAGGCTACGTTCAGTGCCACGGCATTGACTTTGATGAAGTCTTTGCACCCGTGGCCTGAATGGAGTCGATACACCTGCTTCTCGCCGTCGCTGCTCACGCTGGGTGGGCCATCCATCACATGGACATAAAATCGGCTTTCCTAAACGGAGAGTTGGAGGAAGAAGTGTTCGTGTCACAGCCGCCAAGTTTCATCGACAACGACCGTCCACACAAGGTGATGCGCCTGAATAGGGCGCTCTATGGCCTCTGTCAAGCCCCTCAAGCTTGGAACGCGAAGTTAGACGCGAGCCTACATGAGCTCGGCTTCTAGCGGAGCGCCACAGAGCATGCAGTGTACACACATGGAAAAGGTGACATGCATCTCATTGTCGGCGTCTACATCGACGACCTCATCATCACTGGAGCACGCACATAGGAGCTCTAGAAGTTAAAGGGGGAGATGCACTCCCGATTTCGCATGAGTGACCTGGGGTTACTCAGCTACTACCTCGACATTAAGGTACATCAAAGCGCGGACGGCATCACAATGAACCAATCGGCATACGTGCAAAAGATTTTGAAGATTGGTGGCATGGTGGAGTGCAATTCAACTTGTGTTCCCATGGAGGCACAATTGAAGCTGAGCAAGAACAGCGACAAGCCGGCGGTAGATGTCACTATGTATCGCAGCCTCGTGGGCAGCCTGTGGTACTTAGTGCACACACACCCGGACATTGCATTCGCTGTCGGCTATGTCAGCCGCTTCATGGAGACATCGGGCTACGATCACCTCGCCGCTGTCAAGCACATTCTGTGTTACATTGCTGGTACGTTGAATTTTGGCTGTCGCTCAGGGGAGATCGAAGCACCGCTCTTGGGTTTCTGTGACAGCGACATGGCTGGGGGATATAGATGATCGAAAAAGCACCTCCGAGGCCCTGTTTTTCCTCGGTTCAAGCCCCATCGCATGGCAATCACAAAAACAGAAGGTGGTAGCACTCTCCTCATGTGAAGCTGAATATATCATCGCCACTACTGCGGCATGCCTTGGTATTTGGCTGGCGTGGCTGCTAGCTGAAGTCCAAGGCAGAGAAGTGAAGAAGTCTCTACTCAAGGTGGACAACAAGCCTGCTCAAGGTGGACATCAAGTCTCTGCGCCGAATCCGGTTTTTCACGACCGAAGCAAACATATCGATACACGCTATCATTTCATCAGAGAGTGCATAGAGGGAGGAAAGATTGAGGTGGAGTTCACTTCTTCAGATGAACAAGTTGCAGACCTTCTAAGAAACCACTCGGATTCATTAGGTTTCATGAACTTCGCGAGAAGGCAGGCATCGTTGAGGTCGTCACACGACAGTAGGATTAGGATGAGAATTGTTAGCATGATCATTTAATCCTGCACCTAAGTCTTTTGGTAACCCTGTGCACATTAGCTAGTATTTTTAATTTAGCATATGCATTTTTCCTTCTTGAATGAGCCCACGATCTATGTGAGAGCCATGCAACCATTCATCATTCAATGTCCAGTAACTCCCATCCGTTTCTGCTAGACAGGCAACATGCATGTAGTGCTGCTTGGTATACATGTAACGGCATGCATTACATCCATTTCTAGGAGTTAGTAGGTCTTGTTTTGCATAATAAAAGGAAGAAGAAAACGTAGCAGTTGGTAGCAGGTTCATGCAGTGCCAAAAAAACACCCATGTGTTCATTCTGTGCATGCATTCCATTTTTTAAGCGAGAGCTAGAGAATTGAGAGATTTGCAAGGGAGGTTGTCATGGTTGTTGTGAAGTGCAAAACCTTCTCTTTATGCATTTTTGAGTTCCATGAGGAAAGAGTGTTGAGGTTGATGTTGAGGTGCAGCAAGCGATCCAAGGGGAATGTAATCAGAGAGAGTGAGGGAGAGGACGAAGAGGAGGGAAATGGACTTTTTCCATTTTAAATTGGTCTCAGCTTTTGTACTACCATCTACCAAAGAAATCTAGACATGTTAGATAGTGTATGCTAGATTATATAATATTATTTCAAATGAAAACTTATATGTTTTAAAGCAACGTTATAGCTCTTATTGTTAAAAAAGTAAAAACACGTACCTCTGTATAAGCCATATCATCAAAGGAGACAATACAGAAGAGAATAATAGATGACATCAATGGCCAATTTTTAAACAAGTTCTTGTTTGTAGTTGAACTAGTATGTTGCTCAATAAGCTCTTCAGACTCAGCCAAATGTGCAACCAAAGAGTCAATTGCTTGATCTTCCTTTTTGTCAACTTTGTGCTTATGTAGTGTCTCCTGAAATTTTATGTTACGCATTTTTTTAAAAAAAAAGTCAATCAAGTTACCAGTCATGCTATCAATAGCTGAAGAGAACACAAAAGTATGCGGCAAACCAGACTAAGAATTCAAATAATAGCATCATAAGAAAAATAAAGAGCACTAGTGCCAAAGTACAAAAAAAGTTTAATAGATGTCATGTGTCATGTTATAACAACCACTTCCATAACTGACGCATTTGATCACTTACGGATTCTTCATAACTCATGTTAATTGCCAAATTTGTACTAAAACATTCAATGTGGTATTTATCAATGTTATTTTATATATTTTGAGATGGATTTTGAGGTAGTAAAAAAATGCTATTTGATAGAAGCACACAAAAGTAGATCATTGCACATCACATTGAATATTAATAAGAATAGCATTGATAAGTTGCACATACCGGGAGCCATATGCAGCTTATGAGGATAACAAAGCCGAAGGCCGATATACATAAACAAGGTAAGAAATAAGGGAACCTATGAAAAAAAATTTAAAAAAAGTAAGTTGAAGTGACTTATCTGGAATAATTGTATTCATATGACAGCACGACATACCTTCCAAATAGTGAGTTCACAGGAAATAAATTTGGATATTTTTCCGCTGGCTATCAAACAAAGTAAAACTATCATTATAATTTTAGTGCATAAATGAATACAAAAACACTTACTTTTTAATTCTTTTTTGATACCTGTGCAAGATATCCACCAATGGCTGGCCCAAAAATAAGGCCTGTTGCCCATGATGTGCTAACCTAATCATATAGAGAAAAAATGTCATAATCTGAACTATTGTATTAGATAATTATGAAAAATATATTTCTACAAAATTTGCAATTTACAAGTGACAATCCAATAGCTTGATGCTCAGGTCGACAAACTTCAATAGCATAAGCCTGTAAAGATCAATTGCCAAGTCAGTAAATTTAACATGCTTGAAAACCCAATAGAACTTTAAATCGATCAATCATCTTACTCTTATTGGGCCAAGTAAACCGTTTAAAGATCCCAAAAGAAAGCGTGTAGTTATTGCCATCCAGTAGTGCGTACTTAGTCCGAACAAAGTATTGAATACAAGCCTGAGATATTAACAAAGCAATGAATCAAATATAGGTCATAAAAAGTAGGCAAATTCAATCTGTGTATTTAAATCTCATGTAAATAGAGAAGAAAGTACTAATGTGGAGAAAATTCCAAATACAATGACTGGCTTCCTACCAATACGATCTGCTACCATCCCCCAAACAGTGGAAGTTAAAGCTCTACCAAGCATATATGAAGCACCTACAATGATTAAGAATATGACATCGACTCTAGATGAAGAGTACAAAACATTGGTTATCATTTCTAAGAAAAATTGGAACTTAACACGTTCTAATAATTTGAAACTAAACACATGCTAATCTTTTGGAAGGTTCTTACCTACAAAACCTGCATAAAATCCAATGTCTTCTACTGTTTTGGCAATATGCAAGTCTCTTATCTGTTGTTGAGAAGAGGATTATACAATATTTAGCAAATCTTGTCTATGGTTACAGAAAAAGAATAGCACTACACTTTGGCATAATCAATTTCAAGACAAGTGTACTAAACAACATGCTGCAAATACAATTGTTATTAATATTACTAATGTATGGCCACACTATATGGCAGACTTCGATGATTAATTAGCTAACAACATGACACACATATATGTAATGCACACATAAGCCGCATACATAGTTAAGAGGAAAACTAGACTGCGTATATAGTTTAAAGATTCAGGTGATTGATGATGAAAATGTTATTGCTACCTTTGTAGACTTCAACCATTAGTGTATATTGGAATGTTTTGCTATATGGTTGGTTACCATAACTTCATTGCACAATGGAATTATGCAAGGTGCATATTGCAATAGTTAGATATCAAAGCACCTAATTACATTGTGAACTTAATACTATGTGCAGGATATTGTTGATTCTATTAGTCTTTTAAAATGAGATGTACATACCATGAAATATATGAAGGGAAATAGTAATGATATTGGCAAACCTAGAATGGCAAAGAAAAAATATTAGAAATCCATCTTCACAATACTCAACAAATATACACATAGATGGAACTTGACAACATACAAAAGAGATATTAAGAACAGCACAAGAAACAATGGAAAATAGTACCATATTGATGGATCAATTAGGACCGTGACATCATTGTGTAAACTTCCATCACAAATATTAACGTCAATGATGTAGCACTAAGAAAAGTACTCTTACACATCCATTCATATAGTACACTGGGCTAACTTTGCTTGGGTCCATTTTAGACCAAATCATTTTGATGGCCCCTGTTGTCCCCGCAACTTCGGTCACAAATTCAAAATTATCATCTATTTAAATAAGGAATAAGTCTACTTTACCTTCTGAACTCTTGCATTAGTCTAATTTTTCAACCCTTAACTACGAAACTGGGTAACCGACACACCTCATCTATTAATACTGGCCATTTTACCCCCTTAGACCAAAACTACACCAGTTTCACTGACGTGGTATCCACATAGACATGTTTACTCACATCTATGTGTTGAATCACATCCTAGTCAACAACGCATCGTCTTGCTGAATCAAAAAATAAAAATAAAAGTTGTTGGGCCCACATGTCATCACCTTCCTCCTCCATCTTCTTCTCCACTCCCTCCCTTTTTTCCCTTCCTCATCACTCCACCGAGCACCATCCTAGATCTCCTTTCTCTCCCTTCCTCATCACTCGAACCAGTTGTGGCCATCTGTAGCCACATCGTCGCCCAGTTATGTGTCACGCCGTCCTTGCCATGCCCTGCACTGGAACGGCATCACCAACCACAGTAGCCACTCGTCCGTCTCACGCCACGACTTGGCCACATTCTCGGTATCCCTTCCCCCTACATAAGATGTAGCAAAGCACACTTTTGGGTTCACCTCCCCCACCAGTCCATCTTCCCTTCCCTGAGCTAAAATCAAGCTCGAGAAATCACCGTTGTGCGCCAGCTGTGAACGCCACCTATGCGCAACCCCCTCTTCGGTGAGCTTCTCTCACATTCTATCACATCAAAACATGTTCCCAGACCTCCTCTACTTGTACCCTAACCTAATTTGGGAATTAATCGATAGGACTTTGTCAGTGCCATCGTCTTCTTCGGGTCCAGTCAAAGCCACCATTGCTGATGCATTTTCCTCTCCAACGAGACTCATTCCAATTCCTCCCTCCTGAAGCACCCTTAGACCTCCCAATTTCATTCCCAATTTTTTTATTTGAGTTTCTCCTCACCCCAGATCGCTACCACAGATGAGCAGTCCTCACCGCCTCAGGTCATCGCTGACACACCACTTTGGTGCTTCCCCGTCGTCACCAGACAATCCGGTGAGTTCCTTTCACCTTATAGATGCTCGTGATATGCCTAATTTTTAGGGATTATCAGTTATAGTGCCTCGCCGGGTAGTAGTGTCACCGCTGCCGTCGTACATAGCTACATCACTATTGTATTCTGCCTCCCGTCGTGCTGTCACCGTCCATGGGGTCACCGAGACCGTGGGGGTTCCATTTTGCTTCTTGCCTGCAACCTCCGTGGTCCCCATCGTTGCCGCCGAGCTTAACCAGAGCTTCCATGGCATTGCTCTGTTTTTCTTCTGTCTTCTCCGGTGTTGACTCTTGGTAAAGGAGGGGAGGAAGAAGAAGAAAAGGGGAATGGGAGGATAGGAAGCTGACTGTTGACTGTTGGTAAAGAGAGGAGAGGAAGAAGAACAAAAGGAGAATGGGAGGCTTACTGGTGGGTCTGGCTACATATTTTATTTGTGTATTTGATGATCAGGTTGACTGCACTGCTACATCACCCTAAAATAAGATTACTTGTCAAAACATCTGCCATGTCAGCGCCACCTCAGAGCAAAACCGCCTTTATTATATTTCTAGGGTAAAATAAACGATATATTGATACTTGAGGGTTGTAAAACATTCGGTTTTATAGTTTGAGATTGAAAATTAGACCAACACAAGAGTTTAGATGTAATATAGATTTATTCCTTTAAATAAATAACAATTTGGACCTGCTGTTGATGCTAGGTCCGTTTATTCTCCACATTATATGTTTATAAAAGATGTGCGGCTGCAGAGAAGGCAACGGAGAATAAAAAAAATGTGCTTTCCGTTTCCCTCCTCTAGTTTATTGACAAACAAGTGTGAAGAATAGAGTAGAAAGTAGAAAGCAGGTCAAGGAGGAAATGCCCGGTCTCTTGAAATAACCTTATCTCCGAGTCGTAGGACTAACTTGTAAAAATCACGCGCAAAATATATACTTCCAAGTCTAATGCAATCGAGACCATCAATTAGAATGGATGGTTCGATATATGGCCAGTTCTTTCTTGACGCGAGTTGCCTATTCTCTAGCTTGAAGAACGACTAGTAACTAGTATCAAGTAAACAGGATCAGTGTTACTATTCAGGAATTAAGCAGCCAAGGAATTGAAGATCCTCATTCTGCTACTAATGATCAACGGAAACCATCAGTCCAGGCCACCTTAATTAAGAAGCTAAACTGAGAGATCAATCCTTTCAAGGACCAAAAGAAAAGAAGTCAAATGTGCTGCTTAACATCAACTGACATATGTAAGTTTTAGCTCGAGGAGAACACCGAGTAGCAGAACTGCAGAGGCGCAGAAACTAGGCCAAACGCGACGGCGTACAGAGGCAATTAAGCAGCAGGAAGCCAGAAATTAAGCTGTATGTACAGACGTACATGAGGCGAGGACGATGATCCAGATGTGGAAGAACTGCTTGTAGGGGATGCCGGGGTTGAGCGCCTTCCTCCGGTCGACGGCGCACCCGGGGCAGCCCTCATGGTACACCACCTTTTCCTCCAGCAACGGCGCAGACTCACCGCCGGCCATCCTTTCTCGATCTTGTGCAGTTGTGAGTTGTGCTGTTCAGGGTTGTCCAACAACCTGCCGACCACACAATTATAGGGTGCCTCAACTTGTACAGCACAACTCTTAAAGCTGGACTACCTAAACTTTTGTAAGCACTATGTTTCCCTTAAATTATTGGCATAATGGCATGCATCGCATTCTGTCACTAATCCACGTACGTGGCATCTTACTAGTCTCACGTGTCTTTTTATAAAAACTAGCAAAATTTCTATCGCTGGGTGAGAGATTGTGAAGTCGTAAGGTCGTGCATGATGGCCACACACACGGAATAGGAATCCACAGCCCTCACTGTCAGAGAGATCTCACCGCACGTGTCCATGCGTGTGTGTGTGTGTGGGGTCCTTCTCCTGGGTGGAGGAGAACGGGAATGTGACCGCGGCCGGCTTGTCTGGCGCGGCATATTTGTGTCGGCGACCACATAGTCTTCCTAATTATCGACGGCGTAACAACGGAAGATTTTACTGATGCCACTAAAAAATGTATAATTTTATTTATGCCATTGTAAATTATGTAATTTTGTTTTTTCCATCCTTCAATCTATACGCACTTTGTTTTTGCTATAATGTCTAATTTTTCGTTAAGTTAGTCGACACGTATCATGTGTCGTACACAGTCAAAATATGTTGATTTGACAGAAAAGTGGACGGAATGATAAAAACAAAATACGCACGGATGGAAGGATAGCAAAAATGAAATTACACTATTTTACGATGATATAAATAAAATTACACATTTTTTAGTGACACCAATAAAATTTTCCCTAGTGATTGGGGCAGTATTGTGGTCATTTGTATTGGTTTCTGTTTCTGATTTCTATTTAGAAAAGTCAAAAGCCAATTTGAATATCTAGTTTCTCAAAACAACTTTTTCACTTCTCTTGCTACCGTCTCACTCTGAGGATAAGACACAAGATCACGTGTGCATCACGTACCGCACTTCTCTTGCTAACCATCACATGCACGTTTCTCTCCTTTATTTTTTTTTACCGCTCATCTCTTTATTCTAAAAGTTACTTCTTCTTTTAGCCATTATTATTTATTTTTAGTTAAAACTATAAGATAGCTAAAAGCTACTAAGTAAAAACTAATACAAACATTCGTATATCTTTCTAAAACTACCTAGTGGCAGAAGTAGTGCGACGACGTTCACTTGCTTGCTGTGGCCTGTGGAGCCATCGCATGGTGACGATTGATTGCTTGATTGATTGATGGATGAAAGGACCTCCAAAAGAGATCTTTCAATAATAGTCTGAGGGAAAAAAAGATAAAAATCAATGTGGCTCATTATTATGGTCCAAATTATAATGTTACAGGGAGCTGTTGGCGCTATTTAAAAATATATTGTTGTATTTAGTTAAACGAAAATTCGGCTAGTTATATGGTAACAAGCAGGGAAGTAATGAGGGCAGCACTAAGGTATAGGTTTCTACTTCTAATTTTTATTTACAAATATTTTTTTAAAAAATATTTTTCAGTTATTATTATTTGTTTTTAATTAAAAACTATAAAATATAACAAAAACTATTAAGTAAAAACCAATACCCACACCCTATCTCTTTCAAAAACCAACTAGTTGCAGATGTATAGTGTGACGACGTTCACTTGCTTGCTGTGGCTTGTGGCGACCAAAATAAGAACGACGTTCCATCGCATTGTGGCGAGCGATTGATTGATTGACTGATGAATTGATTGATGAAAAGGACCTCCAAACTCGATTCAGGAAGAGATCTTTCAATAATAGTGAAAAAAAGATAAAGATCAATGTGGCTCATTATTTTGGTCCAAACTATAGGTGGTGCTTACGAATTTTTTGTACGGATAATCCATTTTTTATTCGAAATTACATAAATATACCCGCGGGAAATATTTTTACAAAAATAGGCTCCAGTCGCTTAATAGTTCGGCGACTGGAGCCTTTCGCCCAACCAACCCGCGACATTTAAGAAATCTTCCAACCGTTCAGCGATTAATTAGGTGGTGTTTGGTTGCAAGGACAAGGTGGGATGGGATGGGATGGACCTGTTTTTGTAGGTGTTTGGATGGGAGACAAGTAGAGTCAAGGACATCCCACTAGGAATATTCTTTGTAGATCTGGGACCAGATAATCCCCTTTTTTTGAAGGGACGGAGTCATCCCACCGAGCGAGCGAGCCATCCAGAGCGATTCCTCTCACCGCTCGCCTCTCTCTCAGCTCCGCGCGCGCCTCTCGCTCTGCTTTTCCCCTCTCTCGCGCGCGCAACACCGAAAAAATCCCGCGCCTCGGCTCCTCCCTCTTCTCCCGATTCCCCACCCCCCGGTGCTGCCCCGGCCTCCTGCGCCGCACCTCGCGCGCCTCGGCTCCTCCCTCTTCTCCCGATTCCCCTCACCCCGGTGCCGCCCCGCGCGCGGCTGCTCTGGTCTTCACGGCGGGTCTTCCTTGCGCGGCGCGGCGGGTCTTCACGGCGCGGGTTCCACGGCGGCGGCGCGGCAAGCCGACGGTAAGGAAGGGAAACCCTAGCTCCCTCCTTAGCGGCGGGTCTTCACGGCGGCGGTCCAGATCCATCCTCACGCCCCTCCTCCTTCAGATCCGTGGTTTGCCCAAGGTAAGGAAACCCTAGCTCCATGGATATGATTTTTGTTCGTAAATAATGTGGTTGAGGACAAGGTCCTTGGATAATATGCATCAAGATGCAGCTCACATGTCTTTGCTATCTTATCCTTTAGAATAAAGTTGTTCGGTCATTTCAAAATCTGAGGCTATTTGATGATGAAAGCTAATTTGTCAAAAGTTTCGTGTGTTAAGAATTGTTACTAGTGTGTGATACAATACGCTTTGTTGGTTTTCTGGTAATGGCAGCAATAGTACCATCAGCAAATAATTGAATGTTGCATGATTGATTTGTGTTGAATTGTCACTAGCAGGAGATTAATTCAAGAACTTGACTAGCCATTGATACTGAGGTTATGATACCATGGCCATCATTGGTGAATTTGCCCATTTTGTGTAATGATCAGTTGTTCTGAAGGAACAGTTTTAAACCATAGGAACAGTTTTTCTGAAGGCAACCCACCATGCAGATGCATTGTTTGTAGTCCAATGTGAGTAACTGAGGTGTATACCAACGCTAGGGCTACTAGTACTAAAATGATCGAAAAATTGCTGTCAAAGCTATTGTCGTGTGTAGTATAGGAATTCCCAGAGGTAAGCACTTATCTTCCAGTGCCTTGTTCAATGCTAATACTCCATTCGACAATGTTGGTTTATATTATTCGGCAGTTATATTGGTTGTTAATAGAACTAATGCTGACCTTATACATATTGCTTTGACCCTCTACGTGCTGAAAGTAACACTATCATTAGGGCAACCCATCATTTTTGGGGACACACAAAGGCAAACAATAAATATTGCATCATTGACTCTTTTTTTTGCATTGAAGGTCAATAGATGGATCAGAAGACCAAGGTTATCATTTGTTGTGCTGCTACGAATATGTTCTTGTCGATGGTGGCCATGATTATTGAGTCTAGAAAAAGAAAAGGACGTGCTAGTAGAGTCGATATTACTTATGGGCCAATTGAGGAAAGAGATAGAATAAGACTAGAATACCTAAACACAAAAATTTGGAGAGATGATACAACTTGTGTGAACATGCTTAGACTTAATAGAGCATGTTTCTTTCGGTTTTGTAACCTTTTTAGGGATCGTGGGTTGCTTCAAGATACCATTCATATGTGTGTTGAGCAACAAGTTGCTATGTTTCTAAATACAAGGGGCACAACCTTAGGAATAGGTTAGTTGGCACTAATTATGATAGGTCGAGAAACAGTAAGCCTCTATTTCAACAAGGTACTTCGTGCAATTGGTGAGCTACGAGTGGAACTAATTAGGCCCCGTCATTGCAAACTCCACCAAAATAGCAGAAACCCCTGTGGATCCTTATTTTAAGGTGTGAGGTTCATCCCTACCTTTTCACATTTAAATTATGTAACCTTGTCTTAGTCCCTAATCTTTTATGATTGTATTGAACATAAATTAGGATTGTGTTGGAGCTATTGATGGCACACATGTAAGAGCATCTGTTCCTAAGGATATGGAGCATTCCTTTCGTGGTAGAAAGTCCTATCCAACTCAAAATGTAATGGCAGCCGAGATTTTGATCTACGGTTTACTTATGTTTTGGCTGGTTGGGAAGGCACTGCACATGATGCTCTAGTTTTACGGGATGCTTTAGAACGTGAAAATGGCCTTCGTGTGCCACAAGGTAAATAGAATAATCACTAACTCAATTTTGTCATGGCAATTGTTGATATCTTGAAATGTGATCACCTTGTCCATAATATGTTAGGCAAATTCTACCTAGTTGATGCCGGATATGGAGCCAAACCGGGATTCTTGCCTCCCTTTCGTGGAGTACGGTACCATTTGAATGAGTGGGGGAATAATCCGGTGCAAAATGAGAAGGAGTTATTCAACCTTAGGTACTCATCTCTTCGTGTGACGGTAGAGCGTGCATTTGGGTCACTTAAGAGGAGATTCAAAATTCTTGATGATGCCACTCCTTTCTTCCCTTTCCCGACTCAAGTAGATATTGTTGTAGCTTGCTGCATAATTCATAATTTTGTCATACAAGATGGGAATGATGAGTTCATTATACCAGATTCTAATTGGCCAATTCAAAACCATGCTACCTCGTCAACTGGCCAAGCAATTGAGCATGCTGCAATGGTTGGTTTTAGACAAGAAATTGCTGATCAGATGTGGGTAGACCGTCAAAACCATTATGCCAATTAATATGTACTACTTCTATGTATTTGTATGTTGCTGGAATTAAGTGTGTATGGACATATTATGTACTGAAATTCATTTGTATGGACATGTTTGTTGCTGAAATTAAGTTGTATGGAGATATTGGTTGCTAAAATTCATTTGTATGGACATGTTTGTTGTTGGAATTAATTTGTATGGACATATAATGTGTTGAAATTAAGTTGTATCGAGATATTGGTTGCTAAAATTCATTTTTTGGTAGGCCATGGCTGAACCATATGAGATAGTGGGGGGGAACAAATGGTCATGCTACATGGACAGCACCACAGTCTGCTTTCATGCTCACTCACCTAGCCAATCTAGTGGCTGGTGGCACTAGGACATCTTCTGGCTTTAAGAAAGTCCATTTGAACACATGTGCTAGAGCTATCAATGAAAAGTTCAATACAATGAAAACTGGTGAGCAAGTCAAAAATCATTTGAAGACATGGCAAAGAAGGTTTGCAAAGATATCAAGGCTTAGGAGATTGAGTGCTGCTGGTTGAGATTGAGTGCTGCTGGTTGGGATGAAAACAATTGCATAATCACTCTTGATGATGAGCACTATAATAGCTATGTTTAGGTATAATTGCAACAACTTTAGTAATATGTTGTCTTCTCATTTTTTGCCCACTATATAACTTATGTGCCATTATAGGATCACAAGGCTGATGCTGAATTTTTGAACAAGCCTCTTCTCCACTATGCTGAGATGCAAACCATCTTTGGGAACAGCATGGCTACAGGAAAGTTTGCTAAGGATTCTAATTCTGCATTAGGTACAGAAGATGTTGACAATGAAAGTGGGGGTGAGATGAATGGAAATGGTGTGAGTGAGATGAATGGAAATGGTGAAAGTGATGCCACTGGATCTCCTACTAATCATGGGGCTACATCATCGGCAAGCAAGGCAAAGAAAGCCAAGACTAGTGTAGATGAAGAGGAGGGGCTGATTGGTGCAATCAATCGTGTTGGTGACAAACTTGCTTGTGCTATAGAGAAGGTTGCTACTCAACCCCCTCCCAATGATGACTTGCCAGAAGATCTATTTGACATTGTGAATAGCCTTCCAGGATTTGATTCCACTGACATATCTATTTATTATGCGTATTTGGTGGCCAACCTCGCATGGGTAGAGCATTTTACAAGCTTCCTTTGAGCATAAGTTAAATTGGCTTGCTATGTTTATTGCTAACAAGTTTCCAGGACAGTGAAAGGGTGTAGTGGATGGTCCTTTTGATTGCACCACATGAAACAATTTAACTGTGGTCTAACTATTTGTATGCCTTTGTGTTAGCCTTGAACTTTATATTATGTGTAAGGCTACTATTTAATGCAACTTTTGTGTGTAAGCTAGAACTTGGCATTAGCTGAAATGTAAGCCATGACTTGCTTGTATGTCAAATTATGAGATTACTCAGTCCTTCACATGTCAATTAGCACTGCTCTGTTCTGTGAAGTATTCATCCCTTGTTCACATTCACTTGTGCTCTCCTCATGCTCCATGCCTTGAAGAGCATCCATTTCAGCCAATCAATCTGCACGGCACTTGTTCACATTCACTTGTTCACATTCACATTCACTTGTTCTGTGACCGATCAATCTGCACGGCAGAGACATTTCTGTTAGAGCATCCATTTCATTTCTTACATGGGTCTCAAGGACGTCCTGTACAAAGAAAACTCAAAGGCTTATGTGTTTAATTCGAAGAAGCCTCCATAAGTACTGTTTTGTTTAATTTTTTTTAAAAAAAACTCAAAGGTTTATGTGTACAAATATATCAATAATAGGAAGTATGGTAGGAGGAGTAGGTAACCTCACCTTGCTTGATAGGAGAGTAATCATACACACATGTCCCACCTTCATCCTTCCATCCAAACAAAGGATGGGATCATTCCATCCCACTTTATCCTTCCAACCAAACAAAAAACAGGGATGACTCTATCCCCCCAACCAAACAAAAAATGGGATCATCCCATCCCAAAACCAGGGACAGGACCATCCCATCCCACCTTGTCCCTAAACCAAACACAACCTTATAGTCGCTGAACCGTTTGGCGACTGCAATGCAGTCGCTCCACGGTTGGGCGACTAAAATTCAGTCGCCAAACGGTTCGGCGACTGGAGGTGATATAAAGCGCCTCGCTCGGCCACCGGCCGCGTTCACTGTTTTCATTCCTTCGGCCGCGCGAGAGGAAGGAGAGGAGAAGAAGAGAGGAAGAAGGGAAAGAAGAGAAGGGAGAAGGAGAGGGAGAGGAGGGGAAGAGGAGAGGGAAAGCGTGATTTCCAGGTATTTTTCTTAGTGTTAGAAATTTCGTTTAGAAAACTTAGTTTAGAAAATCTAGTTTAGAAAATTAGTTTAGAAATTAAGTTTAGAAAATTTAGTTTAGAAAATATAGTTCGAAAATTTAGTTTAGAAAATTTAGTTTAGCAAATTAGTTTAGAAAATTTAGTTTACAAAATTTAGTTTAGCAATTTAGTTTAGAAAATTTATTTAGAAAATTTAGTTAGAAAATTTAGTTTAGCAATTTAGTTTAGAAAATTTATTTAGAAAATTTAGTTTAGCAATTTAGTTTAGAAAATTTATTTAGAAAATTTAGTTTAGAAATTTACTTTACAAAATTTAGTTTATTAGTTTAGAAATTTTTGTATGTATTAATGTACAAAATGTAGTGTACAAATTTAGATGCAGAAAATTTAGTGTACAAATTTAGATGTAGAGAATTTAGAAAAAGTTTAGAAAATTTAGTTTAGAAAATTAGTTTAGAAATTAAGTTTAGAAAATTAAGTTTAGAAATTTAGTTTAGAAATTTAGTTTGCAAAATTTAGTTTATTAGGTTAGAAAATTTAGTTTAGAAATTTTTTTGTATTAATGTAGAAAATGTAGTGTACAAAATTAGATGTAGAAAATTTAGTGTACAAATTTAGATGTAGAAAATTTAGTGTAGAAATTTAGATGTACAAAATTTAATGTTGAAATTATTGTACAAATTTTGCAGGTATGACTCGTGCTAGACGTGACTCAGAGTGGCAGTACGCGCTGTTGGATGAGCACGTGGACCGCTCTCATCGCGCTTCCCGTCGTGTGGCGCCACCGGGGAGCACGGAGCCGACTGAGCTGGGAGTGGTCCGGACACGCACACCTCGCGTGGCCTGGGGACTCGACCCTCGTTGGACTGTCAGGTTTGCACTACGCCAGCATTTAGTGCGACCGTAAGAACGTTCCGTGCTGATCTTCACTTTGTTTGCAGGCTGCGGGATGCCGGACTACTCCCTCTTGCCCGGATGGTGCAGGCCACAGAGGAGGATCACGTGGCGGGCGGGGACGAGGCGGGCGGGGATCGATCACGACGCTTCCTGTTCGACCGTTCCCTGCTGACGGCTTTGGTGGACCGTTGGCGGCCGGAGACGCACACATTCCACCTCCCATTCGGGGAGATGACGCCGACACTGCAGGATGTGTTCCTGCTCCTTGGCCTTCCGATCGCGGGAGGCGCTGCCTTCCTACCGGAGGCCCCAGCCGAGTGGCGCGACACCGCCGCCGATTCGGGGGTCGTTCCACCGGCCGATGACCACCACATCTTCGGAGAGGATCAGACCCATGGGCCGACGCTGAGGTGGCTCGCATCGATCGCACGTGCGTGGTTTTCAAATCGATCGTGTCTTCGAAGCTCTTATGTTTGCTATTACGTACTAATAACAACTTGTTTACATTCAGGTGGAGCGCATGGATCCACACGCAGACGATGACCAGGTCTCGCGCCACCTGGAGGCATACGTGCTGTGGCTGTTTGGTTGGGTGCTTTTCACTACCAGTCACGGCAACTCGGTGGATGCGCGCCTTATCGTGTATGCGAGGGCGATCGCTGACGGCGAGCCCCCCAGATCAGCTGGGGATCGGCCGTACTTGCCGCGACGTACCGCGCGCTATGCGATGCGTGCACGAGGATCAAGGCGAACTCCATCCTCACGGGTTGTTCCCTGCTGCTGCAGTTGTGGTCGTTCGAGCGCTTCAGCCTCGGACGACCTGTGCTAGACGACATGGGTCCGTACGGACCCGAGATGTATCCAGGGGGAGACGTCGACCGGCCGACGATGGGTTCTCTCTGGTGCCGTCGACGAGTAAGTATTATCTATCACAGTCAACTATGTCTTTCTTTTTGACGATCGTCATACTAAACAACTTGTCTTTCTTGCAGGTACAGTTCGCGCACGTCCAGGTCACGCGGGCATACCAGTCCTTTGTGGAGCAGTTCGACCGCCTCACAGCCGACGACGTGCGCTGGGAGCCTTACGCAGATACGGCAGTGCAGGCCCGCGCTCCTAACGGGCTGTCCGCATTTTGTCACACACGTACCAAGCTCGTATATGTCGTAGACCCACCTGCCACACACGTCGCCGCTCCGACGGACACGTACCCCGCGCACCTCGCGCGCGACGTTCACATCGCGGTACGTTACATGTCATTTCAAAGATTCCCAAATGGTAATGTCGTTTCGATGATCGACCATTTTATGTCTTTATGTCCAGGCTGACGTCAGTGCTGCCCTATGGGCCGAGTCCGGCTCACTACTGGAGAGGGTCGCCACTGGTGCGCAGCTGACCCATGAGGAGGGCGTCAGCTTTGCGTGTCGGATGCACGACGGGTGTAGACGTATTGTTAGCCTACTGTCCTGCACGAGGCTACTGGCGGTCTCCACGCCCACCGCTCCGACTGCTCGTCCACCAGTGCCACCCCCGACCAGCGTGGCACTACTCCGGAGGTAGTACGTGGACACGTCCTCCACCACCTCACCCGGAGCAGCCAGGGGGTTCAGCCTGGGCACAGCCTCCTACACCACCTCACTTCACGCATCCTCCGCACATCGAGTTTTTTGCTATTTTAGTACCCTCGAAAGCGGGTTTCTCTAAAATAGTACCGATACCGCGGGCTTCTCTAAAACGGTACTGTTAATGATCTATCCACTCCATAATAGTACTCCACTTTATTTTCTTTTTCTTTCCTGATTTTTACTCCCTAAACTACCTAAAGTACCCCTCCTAATTTGATTTCGATCTAATCAAATCGTTGCGATCAGAACAAAGATCTGTACGAGATGGATTTCTACATCACCAAATCTTTCTACTGTTTAATCCAACAGAACTAGCAAGATTGAAGCAAACACAGAGATAATGCCAATCATATGGTGGGATGTGCGTTACCAAGACCTACCCATGAGGGCGCCTCCGTGAGGTGGCGCGAGAAGAGGACCGGTCGGTGGCGAGAGGCTCCCGCCGCGGACTCGGGTCCCCGGTGCGACCGCGATCTCGGCCATGTTTGAGGCGTGGAGGCGGCGGGTGAATACCACGCCGACGACGGTCTTGACGGTGATGGCGCGCGCCCACGCTTGAGGCGGTCGAGGCCCAGCACAGCGAGCTTCCGCAGCGGCGTCTTGAAGAGCAGCACAGCCGCCACGATAGCCTCCGCCACGAGCACCACGAACAGCAGCTGGATCATCGCTGCTGGTGCTGGCTGCGTCGCGTGGGTTCGATTCGATGGGATCGAGATCGAGGATGACGAGGAGGGGTACTTTAGGTAGTTTAGAGAGTAAAAATCAGAAAAGAAAAAGAAAATAAAGTGGAGTACTATTATAGAGTAGATAGATCATTAACAGTACCGTTTTAGAGAAGCTCACGGTATCGGTACTATTTTAGAGAAGCCCGCTTTCGAGGGTACTAAAATAGCAAAAAACTCCCGCACATCCCCTTCCACACGCAGGGGGTGCACGCCCCTCCTCCTACCTCGATGGCGCCAGCTACGGGTACGCATCGTCTGATCTCGTTTTTATCCCAAGACGACATGCAACGAACTAACGATATTACTATTGCAGGTACTTACCATCAGCTCGGCGTCTCCCCGGCCCAGGACGATGTGGACCAGTTTTTTGCGGAGTGGCCCGGGCAGTTCTCCGACACTGCACCGGAGGTTCTCTCTGGCAGTGCCCTCCCCGGTGCACCAGAGGGCACACGCCCAGATGTGCGGTGACTCCACCAAATAGGGTGGGATAGACACCCTCCTCGCTGCTTTACTTTTCGAGCCCGTAACCGTTGCACCGAGGAGGGCCAAGCGGGCCGTATGGGAGGACGTGGGCGCGGTGACGGGGCACACCAGGGTGGCGAGTGAGGTTATGCATGTAATGAAAAAATATGCGGCTTGTTACTCACAATTATATTATGAAGTTTATTTTTATACAAACAAGTCTATCATCTTTTCTTTTCGCATTCAATCATTCATATATCAAATTATCTAAAAAAATTTACATACCGGTTCTCCGCACACTGAATTATCATCGTATGTCACTTAACAGTGTATGTATCGATCGTTCTCCAGTTAATCTTTAATAAAAAAAGTTTCTAAAAATGTTCACGCACCTACAATATACAATAACATAAACTTTTATTACAACTAAACCATATTTGATTTTTTACCAGTTTAAAACTACAAAATTCATAAAATTCACGGGGGGTCATGCAGTCGCCTAATGGAATGGCGACTGCATGTAAGTCGCCTAACCGTAAGGCGACTACATGAAAGTCGCCGTGCAGAAGAGCGACTGGATGAAATCGCTCCAGCGTGCGGCAACAGATATTATTTCGCGGGCTGGTTGGGCGAAAGGCTCCAGTCGCCGAATCATTAAGCGACTGGAGCTTATTTTTGTAAAAAAATTTCCCGCGGGTACATTTATGTAATTTCGAATAAAAATGGACTATCCGTACAAAAAATTCTGGTGCTTAGTTGGATTGAATTTTTGTGACTTATGGCTGGATTTTCACTGTAGCTGGTTGAAATTACATTGTACCTGATGGTGAATTATTTGGCATAATTAAATTTAAAAAATTTAAAAATAGAAAAAAAAGGTTAGCCCAGCACGTATAATGCAAACGAATACGGGAAAAAAAGAACCAGCAAAAAAGTTTAAAAAATCTAAAAGGTTAGAAAAAAAACTAAATTTAGAAATAGTGAAAAATAAGTCAGAAACCAAAAGCCTAAGTCCAAACGAGCGGAACCTACAGAAAGCTGTTGTAGCTATTAAAAAATATATTGTAGTATTTAGTTAAGCGAAAATTCAGCTAGTTATATAGGGTATGTTCTTTTCATCTTCTAAAAGTTGCTTTTTCAGCTTTTCTACAGTAACTAACTTATAAATGGAGTATCTTTTTAAGATAGGTTCTAGTAGTTAATTGTAGTACATATTGTACCAATTTCACTTATATTGGCAAAACCCGCACATGAGTTTTTGTTACTCTATGATCTCTTGCATGAACAGCCTAAAAGGCACAAGCCACAGCTAAAAGCCATAAACTTCAACAAAAAAGAACAGTCCCACAGTATTTCCTCGACTCAATTCGGGAAGAGATCTTTCAACAATAATCAAAGGGCAAAAAAGGGTAAAAGATCAATGTGGCTTATTATTTTGGTCCAAATTATAATTCTGCGGAGAGCTGTTACAGCTATATTAAAATATATTATAGTATTTGGCTTACTATAGTTGTGCAGAAATTCGGCTAGTTATATAAGTATTTGCTTGGATGGATGCCTTATATACATGGACGAACGGAACGCTAAGTGTAAAAAAAAACAGAGAAAAAAAACGAGAAGAAAAAACTGACAGCCATGGACCCTGAATCCATCTTACTTTGGCAAGAAGGGAATTTGCGGTTTGGAATTGGATTAGGAGAGGAGAGGGGTGGGCCGCCATCTCGTTTCTTCCTGACTTTTTTCCTTCCGGCTGTATTCAGCTGTTTTTCTTTTTCTTTTGATTTTTTTACTGTAACTGATTTATTTTATACTATAATAATTGGTAACTTTTTAGTATAATTAAATTTAAGATATTAAAAATAACAAAAACAGATTATTTCATTCTGGACAATGCAACAGAATATGGAAAACATAAGATAAAAATCTTTAAAAATAAAAAGTTAGAAAAAAAATGAAATGAAGAAATAATCATCTACGAAGCCAGAAGCGCTGAAGGGGTAAGGTGGAGACGACCTTGCCTCGCCGCGCTGAGGGAGAAGAAACGATGGTGGAGGAGGACAACAGCGGGCTGCGGCGGAGGTGGATCGTCGACGTGGCCCGCTGGCGCCCCTCCCCGGCCGAATTCCAGGCCACAGCCGCCCTCCTGCCGCCGCACGAGCACCCCGCCATCCTCAGGTACCTTACGCGCGCCAACAGCGCCGCCACTCGTAAGCTGACGCTTGATTTGCAAATCTTGCTAGGGTTGACCCCCCTTCTTAACCTCTACAATCAATTTCGCCTCACTCTTTGTTGCTATATCCATTCATTCTGACGCTTGATTAGCAAATCTTTTTAGGAAAAGCATTGACTCCATCGAGTCCTGCAGATCCAGCTATGTATGCCCTGTAGAGATCTTACACGGAACTCTCACCTAGCTAGTGCAGGTTTGTCAAGGACGATGACAGGAAGCGAGCGCTTGTCAGTCGGCTGCTGCAGCTTGTGCACCATGTTCTCGCCATCCCGTTTCACCAAATTAACATATGCCGCACAGTTCAAGGGAAGCCGTACCGGGTACTAAATTTCTACTTGTTCAGTTCCACTGTCAACTCTTGCAATCATCCATTACTTTCGGTTATGCCCGACAACTGAGCTTTTTTGTCCGGTCGTGTACCTTCTTCCATTGATCACTCTTTGATTTGTTTATACCCTGTTGCTATCTTGCAGCAGAACAAGAATGCAACCTTCCCCAACTTCAACTTTAACACGTCGCATCAGGGAGACTACGTTGGGATAGCATCTGAACCACTTTGCCTTATTGGCCTCGACATTGTATCCATCACCAGCCCGCCACAGGGAGAAACCACCACGGAGTTCATCAAGAACTTCTCTTCATATCTCACAGATCATGAGTGGAACTGCATTGTACATGCTCGCACTCCTAATGAAATGTTGGCAGAATTCTACAGGTATAACATTTTGGACTTTGTTACCAGACGATGAATATATGCACAATCAGCAGCATTGCAGTTGTGGTATGCTGCATCAAGTGTGTCAGGAGTCAACTTTTTATCACATCAAGGGGCTTGATCCGTACATTTAAGCATAACAAATCTGTTGTTTTGCCAACAATGTGTACCTCTCCCAAGTCCCAATGTACTTTTGGTTAGGTTTCATCTGAAAAGTTGAAAGAAAAAGTTGTTTTTTCTATCTTCAATAAAGCTACATTTTTGTTTACTAAAATGTATAGCTTTGTTATTATGCAATTCCGGATTTTGGAAGAACTGAAGGGTGGTTATTATGTTAAGAAGTTGAAGTCATTTCAATGTTCTTGATGATCTGCGGAGTTGATTAAAATTTAATACCTTGTGGCACATTGTTATGTTTCTTTTGTAGGTACTGGTGGTGCTGGGGTTGGATTTGGGTTGCACCGTTTGGAATTCCACCATGTTCACTGGAGTAACATCTCTGTCTACATTGATGGAGAAGAGTCTGGGAACTGGAGTTTCTGGCTTTTCAAGCTTGATGAAATGCATTTGGTATGTATAGATTGTTCATATCATTTACTTCACATAGACTGGAACCTAATTCAGAATCGATCTTGCAATATAATAAATCTGCTCTATGAAGTTCTTTACAAAGCCTAGAGAATGGATACTGTCATTCTAGTTTTGGTCTTGTGAGTTGTGAGTTATGACAGGTTAACTTACTATTTTCAATGAAATTGCAGGCATCCATAGCAAAAGGGCATCCAGAGGATGCTGTAAACAGCTACAAGAGAACATTTTCCAATGTGGTTGTTGAGGAGGAAGAATTACGTCCAACACTAGAGATTCCAGAGGAAGCTTTCACTATACTGACAGTGGAGCAACTTACACAATTACAGCATTAGCTGGCTGTCTTAAATTTTGCAGTGCCTGAAGTCACATACTGCTACAGGATTAAATCAAGAGATTGCTAAGTGTGCCATTAATATTCTCAGTCCATAATATCCAGCCACATAACAATTAAGGAAAGCCTCCTTTTATTTGCTCATCACAAAGCTCGGGAAAAATGTTTCAGGACTTGCGGAAAGGGGAGCCTAGAGGGCCTTTGCTTTTCCATAAAAAATGCAACATGAGGAGCACAGATGCTTACCATGGTTCTGCAATGCCTCCTAAGTTTTCCTGCAGCTGTATAACGCCATGGGGCTAATAGACATTGACATGTCACTCATTGTGCCTACCAGAAGTCCAGAACTTCTGTTGCAACATGAAAGGAACATCATCTGTAGAGATTCAAACAAATGAAGATAAGCATAAAAAGCAGTTCAGATGGAGTTCAGCCTGGAAAAAACTTCAGGTAAGGATGGGGACTTCCGATTTCCTAAACAAAGAAGTCCGGTACTAGTTGTGGCAGAAGAACCCTGTTTGATTCCTAGTGTTTGCAAATCCTTGGAATTGTGTTGCTGACATCTGTATTCTAAAAGTGCAGCGAGCCAGTGATGCAGTTGATCAGTGTGGATTTGGATGAAGGTGATGACAAACCATTCGCTCTTGCTAAACAGAAGCCCGTTATGTTCAGTTACAAATGCATTGTATGCATTAGTTCAACATGATAATCTGTATCTGTACCATCATAACCAATGACAATGTACAGCTTGGATCAATTTTTCACAAAACCCTCCCCATACATTATTTTTTCAATAATACGCCCCTCAATCCATCTCTCCTCGGATCAGATCCATTCCAAACCCGCCCTCTCGCCTCCCTCGTCCCCAGCGCTGACCTTCTCGCCTCCCCCGGCACCGCTTGCCCCGGCCTCCTCCGGTTCCCTCCTCTGCTTCCCCAGGCGCCGCCCTCCACAGCCCCCCGCTGTCCCCCCCGGCGCCCAACGCCGTGCCCTGGCTCCCTCCCCGGCCCTCGGCGACGCCCCATGGTCCCGGGCACCGCCCCCCGGCTTCCCAGATATGGCACTTCCCTGTCTAATTTGAACAAATTCTGTGGGGTCTCATCTGTTTGTAACCAATTCACCCTGGTGCTACCAAGGAATTTAGCAAGCATGATCTATGATGTTGTAGGGACCCAGATATTAATATCCGGATTCCTCTGTAATTACCGCACTATTCCCTGGATCAGTAGATAGTGCTCACAGATTACAGTTCTGAATATCAAAATACATATCATGCGGAAACGTAATTAAAATAATAAACTTACTCATGGGCCGAATAGACCGAAATCATAAAATTTCAGCAGCGGAAGATCGAAGCACACAGGTGGGACCTTCAGGACATGCCCACAGGCAGCCAACTGGAGGTTTGCGACCTAGCCCTTGACATCTTCATCTTCTCTGCCAGCTTGTCAAATTTTGTTGCTGAGGCGAGGTGATTTGAGTCTTGATTCTGAATTTTTGTCGCAAAAGCGAGCGTGAGCACTCCGACCCCGTGCTCCGCGAGCCAATACACAAAATGCAAATAAATAGTATGCATGACTTATCAAAGGAAGGCTTAGGTTATTTTATTTGCCATAAACTGCATTTGAAATATGGTATATAGAAATCTCCTGAGACTTAGCGGTTTGAACCAAATCATATTGTGTGAAAGAATGCAATATCATTAATACTGATACAGATTTTTCGTTCACCATATATGGCACCTGCACCATATGCTTATCTTTCAGCGTTATATACGCTTAACTTACCACTGGGATGACACCCAGGACAATTCCAAACCAGGGCAGTCCTTCGCCCTTCACATTTCCATTCCCACCCACAAAGTTTTTGAAATAGAACTATATCTAGTTAAGTTCCCATGTCCGCCCATGACCGTGGGCACGACTATTCGAATAGTTTTGACTCTGCAGAGTTTGTACACTTTCACCACAAGAGACAATCAACTCATTGCCCCACACGATTCCTTAGAAGTGTGGTTGAGCAGACCATCACAGTAACCGTTCAAAGTACCTCGCCCCTTCCATCATTTCACCCTATGGGGCACTCCCACTTGCGGTGGGTCCCATACGTTGTGCGGGATGTTCTCCTTCGAACGCGTCTAGCACTGGACACCCCCCTAGCCCGCCACGCAGAACTTCACTCCTACGAGTGTCCCATTCAAGCCGTCTCACCGATCGCCACTTGCACTACTCCACACCCTCTCCGGAAGGATGACTTTCGGGTCCAGACATCTACTAAGCCAAGCTATACTTTACAGACTTGTGGTTGTACTGTTTTACAGGAGGTCATGACAAGATTCAGTCCTTAAAAGATCTCAGGCGGTTCTACCACTAACCCACTTTGTGCATCCACTGCACCACACTCACACCTCAAACCAATCCGCCTGGATATTTAAGCAAGTTGGGGATTTTGGGAGTATAAAATAATCATGTCCAAATATATACCAGTCATTCCCACCATGATCGCCCAAATCAATTTCTCATGAATAAAGTGATGCTTGGGACAATTTCTTGCCCCAGGTTCCTAATCAATGCTAAGCATGGCATACAATTAAGGACTTATTTTCGAAATGTTACTATTATATTTTTGCTAGGGCGACAAGGTTCACACATTCCAATATTCCAAAGGAGGGGTAATATTATTCAACGTAAACAATAGGCACATAACTAGCATATTAAATTAAACATGTATTTGCATATAAAATAACAGCATACAATTTAATAATTTAAAACAAAGTAATTTGCAGAAAATGTAGGTTCAACATGATCAAAATATTTACTCGCCTGGCGCGGTTTATCGCGGTCTTGAGCTCACACGATGCTTTCTCTTTTGATGGGCTTGAGCTTCTGATCTCGATCTTCATTTCGCTCTTGATCTTGCTGGATCCCTTGATTCTTCGGTACTCCAGTTTCTAACTACGTGATAAGCGACTGAATCCAAATAAAAGCAAATAACTCAAAAGATCCAAATAAATCCAAATAAACCCAATTGAACTTGATTAATTTTTATTATGATTAACTAGGTGATTTGAGACGAGGTTAATTGGACGCGGAGTATTGTCGGAGCCGAACTAGCTACGATTGGTAGCAGGGTATTTAATGAAAGAGGGTTTATGACATAGAAATATTAATGAGATTATCTTGCTTTAGATTTGGGGGGGGGGGCTAGGTTGAGCCGGCCATTGAATACTATGGCTTACTCTATTTTATTTACTAACTTCTTTGTATTATTTTTATATTTATCAAGGAAGTTCCATGAGTCATGCTAGACCTATGAGTAGACATAAGACTGTGGTGGGGTGTAGGGTATTGCCTGGTCTGATGTTAGTTTCTAAAAGTTAGGGCACGGTTATATACACGAGGTGTATGATTTCTGGTTTGTCGAACTAACCTTATAGCATATATATATATATTTTTAGCAATTCAAGATGCATTATTTTAGGTCGTGCTAGCGTTACCTTGTTCACTAAAATACAAGGTGTTAAGATCATTTTAATTACCGACATCCTTATTATTTTGTTTACCCTTTAGCTATTATTAGGCTTAGCTTTTACTTTTATTATTTATCCGGTAGAGCTTGTTATACGGAACATATTTCAATATTACTTTTTAATTAGCTCTACTACCGAGCTTTATTTAATGGTGACACGTTAAATATTGAAGTATATATTTTAGTTATAATTAAGGGCATCTTTACTAGATTTGGGTATTTATCAAAGCCACTTTTCTTTATTAATGCCATTAATAAATAATCAGATTTAAAATTAAATATTAACGGCACACTAATTATTTATTATGGTAACTATTCCAATTTTTAAATCATGCAAAAGTTCTTTAAAATCTTAATTAAATCTTATTAGCTTCCATGGATCATCCCTAATTATTCCTAAATTTCTCCTAATTAAAAGGATTACAAAATTAAGAACAAAAGTGGGGTGAACACGTACGACCGGCGGAATTTGAACCACAGACCTTGGGTTGGCATGTGTTAGCACTCGGCTGCTCTGACCAACTGGACTATCGCCCGCCTGTGAGTAAAAAGGGCAGAACAAATTAGAAAAAGCATTGCACGGCTAGAGCAAAACAGAGCAGGAGCAGAGATGGCTTGGGCGGTGCTCGGCCGACAACGTCGCCGGTGAGTGGCGGCCAAGGTGGTGGCGGCGACCGCTAAAATGGGTTGTCTAGGGGGTAGGGAAGCTATGGGCGACGGCGAGCTGGACGGAGCGGCGGCGAGGCGGGCGGGCGGTGGTTCGAGGCGACCGGCGGTGAGGTGAGAAGGGGACGGCGGCGCCGGAGGGGACGGGGAGGAGAAAGGAGGAGAGCGTGAGCACGAGGAGGATCAGTAGAACCTACCCAGACAGTTGGCTCGGCCGGAGAGATGGTGAGGCGCGCCGGCGACGTTGGCTTGCGGTGGCGCGGAAGGGCTCGCGCCGCCGGCGAGCTGGGGTGGACGGCAGCTCCGGTCGGTGGCGGGGATGACTTCGGGGCGTCGAGAAGTTACTCCCGGAGCGCGGAATCGGAAAGTGATGGCCCGAGGAAGCAGCGGCGCCGGTGGAGGCGACTTTCAGCCGGGTGCGGGGAAGACGGCCGCTGCGGCGAGCTCGAGCCACCGGAGTCCGATTAACTTGGAGGGAACGTACACGGGGGGTAGAGGAGCGTCGGGACGCGGTTGGAGCGGTGGGACTTCGCCGGAGCGACCGGGGCGGCGTGGAGGCGTGGCGGCCGGTGTGGGCACGGCAGCAGAAGGATGAAGGGAAGAGGGGCGGGGCAGAAAGGGAGGCCGGGGCCGCGTCTTATAGTCAAGTCAGAGGGGAGGTGTTGCAGCTGAGGACCAGGAGGCGGGGGAGGACTGGCGTGGGGCTCGGCGGAGGCGCAGGGCTCGCCGCGGCGACAGAGCAGAGGCAGGCGCAGGCGGCGGGCAGAGCAGGGGATCCCGCGGCGATTTGGTATGATGCCCTGGCGCCGCGCGGAGGGGACGGGACGAGCGGCGCTGCGCAGAGGGCAGCGAGAGGGAGCAGCGATGCAGAGCAGCGAGCAACAGAAAAAGAGGGAAAAGAAAGTTGAGGAGGAAGGAGAGGCGCGGGCGCTGCCACGCGATGAAGGAAGCGGCGTGGAGCAAGCACAGCCAAGAGGCAGGGGAAAAGAAAAGGGAGAAGAAAAGATGGGAGGGCGTCGGGCCCGTGCGCAGGGAGAGGAAAAATGGAGAGGGGAGAGAGAAAGGGGTTAGGGCCCACCTGGAAGTGAAAGAGAAATAAGAGAATGAGAGAGTGAGAAGCTTTAACAACTTTAGAATCTGAATTTTTAATTTAAATTTCTATCCCATGTTTAAAATTATTTATTTGAATCTTTGAGATTTTAACCCAAATCTTGGTTCAAATTTCTAAATACAAAATCTAATATTTCAGTATCTTCTATTTTATTTAACTTTGCCCTTGGATTTCGATTCTTGATTTTAGGTTGCTATAAATTGTACACCTAGATCTTTGAATGTCAAACCCCTGTTTGGTATGCTATTTAAAGTAAGGGAAAGGAACTTCCAATTATTTATTTTGCTCAGCGCAAAACTCAGTAAAACCCAAATAAGATCTTTAATCAAAATTCAAATACCATTAAGATGCAAATAAAAATTTTAATTTGCTCAAAATTTCAACATCCAAAATTTAGGATGTTACAGATGTCAAGCATATGAATTCAACCGTTTTATTTATCTATGCGCCAATGGCACATTGCTCAATTCGTAGGCAACTTCTCCGATTTTTTTTTTTTTGTGTGCGCGCGCGGGGGCATGCATCTGCATCTGCTTATGTGTGGTTCCTCAACAGATGATCATATGACATGAGTAGTGCTGATGAATTCTTCTGACAATTGTTTCTTGTTTTGTTGCATCACAAAGTTATTGGAAACAAATTTACCGGTGTGCTTTCATGTATCCCTTGGTTCCATTACCTCCCTTTCCTTCTGGAAGGCACTTCACAGGAGCTGGGAACTTGATGCTCTGCATGCTCCCATTGCAGCGTCCTGAAGGCCCACGCCCACCACCACCGGAAGAACTTCGCGAAAGGGCTCGGGAGATAGCTCGCAAGAGGCAACAGTAAACAAGTGGATCATGATCGCTTCAGACGGTTCCTACCCAAATCATTTACTGAATGAGATTACAAATCCGCCCGAGAGGAAATTCAGAAAAAAGGAAGACAAATAACGTGCTTTTGCTGCTGGGAGATTTGAAATAAACACTGTGTCTCCTGTTAGTCACTCTGTTGTAAGCTTCTTTCTATTCTACCTACCATCCGTGGTTTGATGGTTCATGGAAATTATGAGAGCTGCTTGTGACGGAGTAAAAGGGTTGTTTGTGAGTTGCGAGGAAGTGTAAACACTATAATTTCTGTTCTGGTTCATTATTGAAGATCGAGCAGCACAGTTACAAAATCAAATCAATTTAGGAGTTAGACAAAGAACTCCTGCACAGCGGCGCTACTTCCATTTACCCCACCTACTAGCTCCATATCGTGTAATGGAAAATTACCTGGTGTGCCATAATACGCAAATGAAAGATCTTTACACTTGATAACATCAGCATTTGCTTTATTTGAGATTAACTATCATACTTCAGCATTTTACATTAGCCAACTAACTATCATACTTCAGCATTTTACATTAGCCAACTGCCGGATCACAAATGCAAACACATGAAACCTTGTGCCATTTTTTCCTACCTTTTTCTTTGGCACCACTCACTTCCTGTTCCAAAAAGACCAGAACTGTTCTGAACCATATAGGAAGTGGAACAGTAGCAGCTATAGAAAAACCAAACTTCAGCCAAAGAAAGATGCCCTTGCATTTCCTCCATACTACCAGTTTCGCTTCTTTTTTTTTTTGAGACGTACAGTTCCGCTTTTGTTCGTATAAATGATATACATATAAAAGAAAGATTACATTTCATACATTAGCATTTTCATTGAATTAGAACAAATAATCAAAGAATGAGGTGGTAAGAACTAAGAACAATACAGCCGCTGAGCATAAATATTGCGTACTTGGGTTACAACTGAAGCTTTTTACAGCGTTTGGCCAGGGCCAGCATCCTTCTACCATCTGTTCATCGTGTTTCATGGGGGCTCAAAAGAATATGAGATCCATTGCAATGAAAATAATCGATATGCGGTGGTCGTCTTCCTTTTGATCTTATCATGTGTTGGGCTATTTTGGTAATTTCCCTCATTTTCAGGTAAGGAAAATAAAGGAAAAAAGAAAATTGCCCAGGGGACCCACATGTAAGAAAGCGAGAGAGAAGAGATCAGGAGAGGGCATCCCGATCGGCCGGATCCAGATCTGGTCGACGCTTCTCATCCCCTCTCCTCCCTCTTCTTTGGGCGAAAGCTTTGGCGTTTTTGCTCATGGGCGCTGCCAAATCCTCACCTTTGAGTTTGGCCTCCTTGACTTTAAATCAGAGATGGGAAAGATGGGATCAGGGAGGAGGAACAAGATCTCATCATTGAATCTAGAACTTCCATTGGGGATTTGCTTTGGGAGTTGATCAGGAGAGTTTGGCTTACTGCGCTTGCGTGGTCGCCGGACTGTGGTGTTCTTGTTCTCTGCTCAGAGATTGATTCTCTGGACCGTGTGCTCGCACGCAATGATTTATTGGTCTTCGGCACAACTTTGGCCTGTGCGGTGCGACGAGTTCACACCTTCTTGTTGGCTTTGTGTGGCATCGACTAGCATCTCAGCTTCACGATCTAGTGAGTACTAATCTATGGAGTTGAGCATTGTATCTCCGTCTACCACGTTGGTGATAGTCTGGCATACGCCGGTGATTGGTTTTCTAAGACATTGTCTTTGCGATGAGCCTTGCCCCTTATTGTCATCTTGGTGGCTTGGATCACCATTGCTCTGTGAGCTGGCTCTACTCTTTTAAGTCTATTGTGCATTGGTTAGCCGTGCTAGTTTTCTCTGTTCATTGTCTCTAAAATCTAATTATCGGCTGGCATTTGGAGAACTATTGCATGATAGATTGTGGGCTTTTGATTGCTCAATGAGGAAATTTGTCAAGATTGAAATCTCAGTGACAGTTTAGGATTATTCTGCTAATTTGATTTCACATGTGCTAGTTGTGTATATTCTGTGTAGTGTAGTCCATAGCTTTGTCAATTGCTTGCACTTAGTCTTCTGCTCAGTATTGCTTCTGTCGTTCTTTAGTTTTGCTGAATATATGTTAGTTCTGCAGTAGCTCATATCTGTTGCTTGTTTATGATTTCTACCGAAATATATTGATTCTGCATGCTCATGACATTGATACTACACCGAGGTATTATTCAATTAGACAAACTAGCAGAACTTTTGAGGTATTATCACTATAATCGTTAAAATATTGACAAGATTGGAAGAAGGTCAAGTTTGAAACTTGTGCAACTCCTCACCTTAGAGCAAAAACACATTTATTAATCTATGCATTATGCGGTTTTTCAATGCCTACTTTAGTGTACAATTCAGCATATTGCTATATGTTAATGATCTGAATCGTTTATCTATTTTGAGAGATAATGCATATATATTCATGTCATTTTCATACTGCTGTGTTTATGCTTTTGTTGTGCTTGATTATATTTGGAATTAATATAAGAAAATTGTTAAAATTGCTTAATTTCTTACATCATGGACGTGTCCAACAATCTGTACCATTCATCCAATCCCCTTCTTTTAAATATGCAAAGGATTAATCTGTTCTTGGGCGACTAGAGCTTCGGAAAGATCCATTGTACAGGGGTAGCAATGATGGGGAAGGAGGGGGTGCCGCCGCCTGGTTTAGCCAGGTGGCAGCGCCGGGGACCGGGGGGCATCGTCGAGGCCCAGGGAGGGAGCTAGGCATGGCGCTGAGGGCCAGGGCGACGCCGAGGGGACAATGTGGGGCTAGGGAGGGCGGCGCCAGGGGAAGCCAGGGAAGGAGCTTAGGGGGGCACCCCGGGGGAGCTGGGAAGGTCAGCGCTAGAGAGGAGGGAGGCAAGAGGGCGGGTTTGGGATCGATCTGATCTGAGGAGAGATGGACTGAGGGGCGTATTATTGAAAAAAATAATGTATGCAAGGAATTTTATGAAAGATTGATTAAGTGAGGTGGAAAGATTCCGCCCTCCTCGATCTGAGCCGTACAGGCTGGATCAGATGGCTCTGGAGAAGTTTTAGCATTTTAGCACTGCATAGGCTTTTAACACTAGATATGCTCTCTCTCTCTCTCTCTCTCTATATATATATATATATATATATATATATATATATATATACATATAGGGAACATATCCAGTGCTAACAGACTATTCGGTGCTAACATGTGAACTCCGGATTTGGACCATCGGATGTACCTCAAACGGCCTGGATCTTTAAAGGTGGAAGCACCCAATCCACTTAAACGTTTTTGCCAAAACCCCCTACCGGTTCGGTTTGTTTTTTTCCGGCCCCCGCCTCCCCATCTGTCTCGCGCGACGCCTGCCCCCGCACCATTCGCTAGGGTTAGGGTTAGGTGAAGGCGGCTTCGTAGCGGCGGCGGCGGCTGCGGATCCGCGGCATTCCATCTCCCCGCGCCGTCCCGCTCAGGAGCCGCGCCGTTCCATCTCCGGCCCCGGCCCTCCGACGGCTGATCCATTCGCGTCCACGCCGCACACCAGACGCCGCACCAGACTCGCGAGCCTCGACCGCCACCGCCCGAGCCGCCACCTCCCGAGCTCGCCGCCCACCGACGCGGCCTCCTCCCGAGCTCCGCCGCCCGACACGGCCACCTCCCAAGCTCCGCCGCCCTCGACCCGCCACCTCCCGAGCTCGCCGCCACCGACGCGGCCTCTCCCGAGCTCGCCGCCCGACGCGCCACCTCCCCAAGCTCGCCGCCTCAGACCGGCCACCTCCCGAGCTCGCGCCCACCGACGCGGCCTCCTCCCCGATTTCCGCCGCCCTCCGACGCGGCCACCTCCCCAAGCTCCGCCGCCCTCCGACCCAACCACCTCCCCGAGCTCCGCCGCCCACCGACGTGGCCTCCTCCCCGATTTCCGCCGCCCTCCTCCCCGCGCTTCTTCCCCAAGCGCGGCCACCTTCCTCCCCCACTGCACGTCATCCCCCAGGGAGGTTGATTTGTGCTATAATTGTGTTGTGATTTTGCAAAAAAAAAAGCATTCTTCTTTAGATTAACAGTTGTAATGAAGCAGGATGGATTGACATTATTGATGGTGTCAAATTGTGTAAGCGGTGGTTTTTGTTTGTGATCCGGTGGTTCGAGTGGCCGAGAACAATGATGGATTACCGTTGTGTTGGACAATGAGGAGTATCTGATATCTTGGACAATGAGTAGTATCTGTTGATATTGAACAATGAGCGATTCATAATATTGGACAATGAGTTGTAATTGTTTTGTTTGTTTGTGCAGCATTGGCAGTAATAAGATTTGTGATTTTTTTGGCTGATTGATATTGGAATACACTGAGATGCTTCTGTTTTGTTGTTTCGCGATTACCCCTAGTGGATTGCGTAGAGAAATCAGTTCAGTTGATATTGAACAAAATTGCATAGTCTGAACAGTGGGCATCATTACAAACATAAGCTTTGAGCCACTCCACTGAACAAAATTGCATAGAATTGCATAATCTTAACTGGAAATTCAAATATGCCAGTCTACAGCAGCAGAATTGATCACATATTACAGCATAAACAGCAGCAGAATTGATCACATATCACATATTTCTTGGCACATTACAGATTCAAAGACACAACGACAGATTGTTGATGGCTCTAGGCTGGTAGTGGCACACCAGTTTCCTGAACCATAATCACAAATCGGTTGCATTCTTTTACAGTACTACAATGAAGTATTGAGGTGTAGTAAACCACAAATCGGTTGCATTCTTTTACAGTACTACAATGAAGTATTGAGGTGTAGTAAACATTTGCATGCCATTAGCGCTAAACAGATACAACATTGACGCATCCATTGCGCAGCATCCCCAGCTTGGTTTAACAAAAGAGTAGGCTAGTAGTGGAAGACTGCTTCATCAATAATAATTCATTCACATACATACAGATGCAAGAACCTCGTAATAGAGTGCGCCATTTACAATGCTGATTACTTGGCAATCAGACTAATAAATTGACCAGCCAGAAAAATAAAATAAACACCGTCATTTTAACCGTCACTCCGTCAGCAATAACAATGTTCCAAGATTATAGCGACGAATATGATCTGGTGTCAAAAGCGCAGAGTAGCACGCCAAGGGATGCTCGCGAGGAGTTGGGAGTCATTATTCCATTTGATCGGTACCGTTTGTCTTTCTATTTAAACCGCTCGTCCTCTTTGGGCTTGGTTTAGATACAAAAACGCTTCTTTCTCTTTTAGTAGGATGCTCACCAACTTCTTCTGGTCCTGCAACAATGCAAAAGTAATGTTAGAACACCAGATCGCGTGAGATTATTTTTTAATCAATAAGTGTGTTTTACTAAACAATTGCTACCTGGTATCGCTGTTTTTCCTCTTCTGTTCTCTGTTAAGTATGTACTCTTCCAGAACTGATACTAGGCACCCCTGTGAAATGCATATGCGAGTCAATATATACTCAAAAAAGGGTCTACACTATTGCTGATCAGATTGTATACATACCCCATCATAGAGGAAGGGCTCATTTCTTGCATTTTCCCAAGCAAAGGTCCGGTTTATCAAGTTGTCCACCATAACTGAGAAAGATATGGGTCTTGCATCAAAATCTGAATAACCTAGCATTCTTCAGTAACTATCCTAGTTCTAGTTATCAAAAGTTCCACAATATACTACTAGCAAGACAAAATACACTTCTTTGCCATGATTTCTAAAACATAAGTGGAACTTTTCTACCGTAATTCCAGAAATTTAATTCTCGATATCATCTAATCTTGACTAGTAAGATACTCTGGATCATTAAAACAAATCACATCTGCAGATTCATCGAAACAAATTACATGTGTTGGTGCAAAACAATCAAAGTAATGTTCATATGCAATATACAGGAGCACTTGCCTCATCCTACTTGAGCACATTTTCCTGAGGCGGTGGCGGTCGTGGATGGAGGCGGTGGGTTGGGGGCGGCGCCGAGAGAGCCGAGAAGGACGGCGCCGAGGGAGCCGGGGCGACAGTGGCGGGCTGTGGAGGGCGGCGCCGGGGGAGGCTGGGAAGAGCCGAGGGGAGTGGCGCCACGGGAATCCGGGGAGGGAGCCGGGGGGCGGCGCCGGGGACGAGGGAGCCGGGGGAGGAGGGCGGCGAGAGGTGAGAGGGAGGCGGCACCGTCGGCCCAAGCCCTAGTTGGGTGCAGGGCGGGGCGGTGCGGGGCGAGGCGCTGAGCGCGCGCCGGCGAGAGGCGGTGCGGGCGAAGGTGGACAGGAGAGGAGGGCGCCGCGGGGAGGGAGGCGGGGAGGGAGGCGAGAAGGAGAGGCAGGCGGAACGGCGCGGGGGTGGGGGTGGGGATCAGAGGCGGGGCCGGAAAAAAACAAACCGAACCGGTAGGGGGTTTTGGCAAAAACGTTTAAGTGGATTGGGTGCTTCCACCTTCAAAGATCCAGGCTGTTTGAGGTACATCCGATGGTCCAAATCCGGAGTTCACATGTTAGCACTGAATATGTTCCCATACACACACACACACACACACACACACACGTGAATATATACTTACACTTCTAATATACTACTTAAACGAACATGTTATACCTTTTATCACTTTCGGTATATGCAAATACTAATTATAAGATATTCCAAAACGATTTTGTTAAAAAATTCATCGGAGCCTTTTTTCTATATACTCTTTTTCATATATAAAAGGAGTGTGTGCATGAATTATAGTATAAAAAGTGAAATTTGATAAAAAAATTTCCCATTTAACTCACTTTAAACTATCTTATAATCATTATTAGAGTATACTCAAACGGATATAGAGGTATAATAATATCATTTAAATAGTATATAATAAATGGGAGTACGTACTCCCAAGAGTATAGAATGATTTTTCTATATGTGTGTGTGAGAGAGAGAGCACGCGCGTGAAAATAATTACATATTATGCAGCGCATACAAGCAAGACAGCTGATGGAAATACAGGAAGCGTTTACCATAGTTTGATTTTATTTTTCCTGAAACAAGGCCAGGAGCTCTCTACACCGAATTTACCACAGTTTTGTAAATCTTTTTTCTTTCCATAACACAATTTCATTTGGTGAGACTTTGAAGCAAACCCACGTCACCCTGCAACTTGGCGTCCTGTTCATTGCAGAGGTAATCTATCACTTTTTGAGGATTGCATGGCGAACTATGGGCAGCACCACCCTTGCACCAACCTTAAGACCCACAACTATTTTCCTGTTCCTCTGTTGCAGTAAAAGGCATTATGTAAGAAAAGTAAGTAAAGCTAAGAGGACGATCGAATAAACGTAAATCACTAGAAACCGGAAAAGCCAAACTTGTATGTTGCTGTCAACTAAAAGTGCAAATCTTTGCAATTTATACACAGAACTAGCCAAATTCCTCATATAATTGTGCGGCTAGAAACTACAACGTAAATATTTATATCGAAACATAGATTGTATATATTTGTTATACAATTCTAATGCTTATGATGAAATACAATTGTTTTCCTTATACAACTATAATAACTCTCATTGTTGTAGGGTGCCCAACCCCTTTGGGCTAAATACCCCAATTCCTTGATTAACTTGAAATTTTTAGCTTTTGAGAGTGAATATGGTGGCATTTTTTCTATCGTTTTAATAATATAATAGATTACAGATATCTACATGAACATACATCATAGAGTGACTTCCTGCATTTCAAAAAGAAAATCATTTCTTCAGCGCTAACAGTTAATGAACAATCAAAGCATCGTTTGCTTGCCTTGGGAGCAATTAGGAACATCAGAGAAGTAGAATCGTGCAGAAAATTATTGTCTTGTAAATAAAGAAGCTACTCAATTAAGATTCATGATGACAAAAATAAATTATTTAACTTAATTTTATAATAACCTTAATTTTGCGTGCTTTTTCCCTTGCAAAAGCGCCTAGGTCGCTAGCCAGTGCTGCTCGGTGTTCCGCAACTGACGTTCCATACTTCAGTTTCAAATCTGTAATCAACAAACCAAACCAATGCTAAGTGGAACAAAAGATACACTATAGGGTGATTAGCATATTTGCCACCGCATATTTTAGATTTTTCCGGTGCGTAAAATAGCGGCCCCAAACGCTAAGCTATAGGCTAAATCTCCGCTATTGTAGCTAAAGCCGCTATAGCAGAAATAGCGACCTGCTGGAAATACCGAGAGTTACTACGCCCTGGCTCCAACCGTGTCCTCCTTTGGTGTCCAGATGATGCTATAGCTGATTCCAATACAACATTCCGACCTTTTTTTGGTTACACGGCAAATTACATTACTTGCCATAACTGCTATATTTCCTTGTGGGTCAATTCAACTTCTAAAGCTGTGAAACCGGAGCTACTAAGCCAAACACCCCTCTAGTTCCAGCTTCTTCACTTTGAAGAAAACTGAACTATTCTAATCTTGTATACTATCAAGTTACCATATCTAATATTACATGAGCAAATCTTACCTCGGCATTTGTCATCAAATATATCCAAAAAAGGCCTAATTACAGTATCCACCCATTGAGCGGGATGATCTGTATCTTTCAGGTCATTGCTAATCTTCTTCATACTCCCAACAAGAATTTCACAACTCAGTTTCTTCAACATGATTTCACATGCTGGTTCCAGTAGCTGCAAGATAAATTGGATATATCCTATGAAAATTTACTAGGACGACATTAACATGCATGACAAACACGAATAATTTTTATTAACTAACACTTTTTGTTAATAATATTTTAAAATTAACCCCACCCTAACTTATTTCAAAAATGACCCCTGCTTGCCACACCATCCTTCATGGCAAGGTAAATGAACTTTGTCATGCCACAGGCAGGTCCAATTTTATTTTTTAAAATAATGCCTTTTGGCAATGCAACTGTCGGTGGCGTGGCAAACGAATAGTGCCACACGTGGCAATTAAAAATAAGTTTGGGTGGGGTTATTTTAAAAATATTGTTAAAGAAAGTTCGACAAGCACATATATAGTGGGTGCTACTTTTTCCAACTGATAATCAACACATAGAATTATCTACACTTCAAAATGTATAATGTTCTCCACACTTGCACATGTATAAAGTTCTTGTTTACAACTTACAAGCTAATCAAGACAAATAACTCAAAGGATGATAACACTAACATAGTACTGGCAGTGGAGAGAATGTTAAAAATCATTAAACATAATTTTCAAACCTTCCACTAACTAAGAAATTATTGTGGTGCTGGCAAGCTAGCCAAAAGTGTGTCTAAACTTTCCCTGAAGCTGAAGGTGATTATTGAACATCTCTGGTGGTAAACATGGTATTTATCGATACCGTACCGAAATAAATTGGTATTGACTGATACCAGACTGTATTTTACATTATACTGTATTTGCCAAATTAGCAATATTATATTTACCGTATACACTGTATTTACCGAACGAACAGGCCTACTGGTGGGCACATTTTGGTATTGAGTGCTAGGTTGGAAATATTGGTACGAGGTAAATCCCACCGGGGACCGGTAACGGCAATTGGACAGTTACCGGAAAAGCCGAAGAAAAACCGGGCAAAATTTGTCAAATGAAATTCGAATTTCGTTCGGTTTGACAGCCAGTAACCGTCCAAAAACCGGTTTTGGGTAATTAAAAATTGGAATAATGCAAATATTAATTAGAAAGTGTACCTAATGATTATAAACTAGTTGGAAATATGCGGGTTTCAACCACTGATAAACAATTCTTACATTGGCTTGATTTCTATAATGGTAAGTAGGATGAGAATAATCACCAGAAGATAATAGGTTGGCATCTCAACGTCCATAAATTGGAATAAACTTTGAGCTATTATGGGATTCATAGGAAGAAGAGTCTTGTGGTTGAGAATGATCTTAAATTAGTATGTATTACCTAGCCTGGATATCCTACAGAATGTGGGGACATTCTAGGACAATAATTTATGCATTTTTAGTTCATACAATAGTTAATCTACCACAAACAATGACTAAACTAACCTAGAAAGTGCATTATGCAATCATAAATTCAAATTTACATTTGAATTTTTTGGAGACATGGTAGGACAATAATTCATGCATTTTTACTTAATAGAATAGTTAATCTACCTCAAAAATACCTAAACCAACCTATAAAGTGTATTATGCCGCCATAAATTCAATAGTAACATGGGCGGCGTTTTTTTTTACCAATTCCCACCGGTAACCAACAACGAGTGTGAACGGTGCACTATAATTTTTTGTTGCATTTGAAGACAATCAAGGTAGGGCAAGAATGTTCTGTAAATGTTTCTTTGGATTGATTACATTTACAATATCCAAAACTTAAAGTGGTAGTAACTAGCATAAATGGATTGTTTAAGTGTGTGTGAAGTGAGAAGAATCACAATAAACGAGATAGAAACCGTAGGGCCTTCCCGTAATAAATAAAAGGGATGGAAGAAATGTCCTACTTGCTGAATTTGCAGCTCTAACTCCTTCCTTGTTTCACCTGCCACTGTTTCATCCAAACCCTCTGTTCCTGCATCAAAGCTGTGGGCCACAGCAAAAAAATAAATTAATACAAGGATGCAACCATTGCAGTTCAATATTTTAAACTATACGAACCAATACCATACACCATATCTTGGATTAATCTAAGCCAATTTTATGCATGTGTAGGCATAGTGTAATACGCTCTTAACCTCTTCATTTAGAGCAGTTCTGGCCTGGTAATTTATCTCAAGGGATACAAGTAGTTTTTTCCTACAAATTGGTGGTAACAGATTCAACCCACTTTGGAGATATACTCCTTGCCTGGTATACAAAATCCGAGTAAAGATGCTTAATTGTACAAAATTAAATAGTACTAGTGCAATTTTGCTGGATCATACGCCCCTTGGATGACAAAGCGGAGAGAGTATTTATTTCAGAGAAAGCGTTTATAACAAGTTAACAACAAGTAAATCATACACTGGGACTTATTTAGTCAGATTCACTACGTTCTCATCTGAAAGAAAGTGAATTGCAACAAAAGCAAAATTGTCTTACTCATTCAAGATTTGTTCTACCAGCTCTTCCATTCTGTTGAGAAAGTCTTTTGGGCAGGCTGATGTATCTCTTGTTAGTGTTAAAAAGTTCTGTGCATATACAAGAAGGGGGGCCAGGTATTAGGATAATAGGAGTTATGCAGGAACATAGGCATTCAGCTCAGAACTGCACGTACAAATAAGCTGTCAAAAGTTACCTCATCTGATTCAAGACAGGCAAGTTTTTTAGACTTTATTGTGCTGCACAGCTTTTCAGCCACCAATATCTGCATATATTGCATAGAAAATTTTAGAAAAAGGATGAAAATGAACGGAAGCCATAAGCTTATGATTGAAACTTTAGTGGATAGCAGCTCACGTTATGAGATGGAAGATTAAGTTGTTCATTCTGCCGAACAGTTTCCCATATGCTCTTTGCGCTAAAAGAAAAACCAAAAGCTGGGACTTTATTTTGCCGAAGACCAGCAAGGCTACCAGTAGCTAACCATTCCCTCAGCTCTGCACACTGCACAAAATGTTCCATAAACAGTATCGGTAAAAAATCCAACCTAGCACACCGTCTTAAAATCTTGATTTAATTGTTTTATGTTGCTGCTTCTTTCGTTTTCTATTAGGATCCTCAATGTTGCTTTCACTTGTGACTGCGTTGTGTAAAATACATGCACCCTAGCTTAGTTAAAGGCCGTGGTGAACTAGAAATCTGGAGGAGGGTGACAACACAAGATCAAAATCTTGTACAATAAGTTCAACCTACACATAAGTCATTTTTTTGCCAGTAATACACATAAGTCAAATATAAATCACATATTGTTACGAAATGAACCGAAAGGAGTGAATGGAGCGATTCGAGGGGCTGCCATCTGCTCATTTCGTGGGTACCAGCAGCTGTGTGCAGCGATTCGAGGGGCTGCCAATCTAAGGCTTTCAAAAGAAAAGGAACAAATCTAGAGCAATCTAGACCTTTATTCAAAAGAAAAGGAACAAACCCCAACTATAACCAAATCTGTGCTCTCAGTTTACAGCTTGCCTGAACCAATCATAACTGTAAAATTTGAACTGTAAAATTTGTAAGTGCGAATTGCAAAGTACCAAGTACCATCTTCAGCACATAACTCTAAACAACTTGCAACATATGATACATTAGAAGGAAGTAACATACTAAACAACTAACTTAAAATAAGCACATGATTTCAGAACTTACTCTTTCCTCAAATTTTAACTCTTCACGTTTCGGAGGGAAAATCATAATAGACAACTGCATACCAAAGGAAGTAATGAAGTTATTGAACAAATGTGCAAATATAACAGCTTAAAAATTTAAATCAAGTTGCATGTATAGTCTTGCCAAGTTCAAATATGGGGTGCACGGTAACAAAATTTATTTTGTTTGTTGTCCAAAACAAAACCAAATATCTTAATAATGCAAGATTTGATTACGGGACCTCAACTATAAACAAGGTTCACTTCTATTACACAATTTTCTCAGTGACCATATTCGAACTGACACATGGGAATGGGCATAAAAGAGTGCGTCAAAATAACTAAGGAAAAGGACTTGCAACTCTTCATCCAAACAAAAATCTGTTTGCTTGCTTTGAAGTGGTCTGAGAAATTTTCAGCCCTTCAGACCCATCTAGAGGCAGAAATATAGCGATCATAATTTTCTTGACATGAATGATCAGTCACCAAAATGCATATGCACGTCTACTCACCGAGATGTAGTCACTTAACTTTCGTATGTTACCACAATCTACAGATCTCCATATCTGCAGCAACTTTTAGCTGTTATCTTCTGATTACTGTCTTGAGACAGTCAAAAGTAAAATCATATATAGCTAGCAAGAATTACCTCCTTCAAAGTAGCCACTACATCTTTTTTCAGGTTTTCTTCTGGAGTCTGCACCAGAAAGTGAAAGCCATTTTATTTGACGTCCTTTTCAAGTGAGACACAAATGTCTTGCGCGTTGCAACATCACAATTTTTTTGGAAGTTGATACCACGAGTGTAAATGCAACATACCTCGTAATCATAGTCACGAATAACAATTACCATTCTTGTTTTGTGGGGTTCAAGTTTTGTTCTTTCCTGCAGTCAGTTACGTGAAAAGGCAATAATCTTAGAAAGAAGCAACGAACAATAAACGATTTTCCTATTTAAAATTAGAATAAATACATGTCACAAACAGCATGACTATGCACTAAAGTTGACACAAAATAGATCCTGCACACGATACTAACATCTCTACAAAGGCCTCTCATATTGATATTTCAATAGTGGTTATTCTCTTTGGAGTTCCCAAGGATCGCTTGCAAGGGTTCAGCAATTGTGCTTTGGATTCATCTATAGTTGATTTTGCGTTCGGTGCTTGAGTATAATTCATTCTCGTGTCGATCTGTGATTCACCAAAATAATGGAAGTTTTAGTTGCCCATTTGTCTTTGCATTCTCCATTAGATTCATGGTGTCCTAACGAGGAAGTTAACAAATTAGTGTTGTTTGAAAATCCTTTGTCGATTCATCGTGTTCGCGGAGCTCACCGCCGCCGTCGTTTTTGAGCTCACTGTCAACATATTCCCTGAGTGAACCCACACCTCCTTTGGCCCCGCCGCCCTCCTCTGGCCCCATGCCATCATTGGAGCACCGCCGGTGACCACCAACCGAATCGCCATGCCCATGGCACTGGCACCTCCTACTGTTAGAAATAAGCCTATACGACTGTGTTAAAAATGAGGTCTATTTCCTTTATTTCCAAAATATATATAGTTTAGTACCAGATTGTTAATATAAAGTGAAGGTGAATAATTTATAAGGGAGAGTTTTTGTCACTCCTTGAATCATGTGACATATGAATAGAGTGACAAGAGAAGGGCTAAACACCATACGCATGACTTGTGACGCACGATCGCGTTGTGACATGGCGTACCACTTGGTATACTAAGTCCACTTTATTTTTTGCATCATCTCTCTTTATGCCGTCGGCTCTGCTCCCTCCAACTGGAGGAAATTGATCATATACCCTCTTCATAATTCAAAATCTAGGATATACCCTCCTACACATCCAAATTGATAATATACCCTCCTCCAATCTATTTGCTTTACAAAACACCCTCTTTATACCTTTCCAGTGTATTTTTTCATATCCTTGTGTATTTCATCACTTGAAATGACCAAAATACCCCTGATTAAAGTTTGTACCCATTTTACCCTTGCATATGCTGTAAAGATGATAGCTACAGATGCAACCCTTGCATACGCTAAGCTGCAGAAGACATGGCAGTGTCAAGTATTTCCTGACTTGTCTGGTCATGGCATTGAAGAAGTGTCATGTTTTATGGAGGAGTGTGTAAGATATTAGGCTCATTGATGCAAATATACATTTCGTATATGATGTCAATTGACTACACAGATTAAATGGGAGGGAGGGAGGGAGGGAGGGAGGGAGAAATTGCAAATTCAGAGGAGGTTTGAAAAAAATGTAATGTGAAGTTTGAGTTGCCGCATAATTTATAATTCAGAATAGCATCTGTTTGTTACTTAGTCGCACATTTCATATTTTCTCCATGCATCGACAAGTTGATTCCTTCCAGAAAGAGATTCTAGAGTTCAACATCGTGGGCTTTGTTTATATTGTGAGCTGTTATGTACAACTTCACCGTGATTAGAAATGCACTCCTACTAACTTAATAGTGGAAAAAGGTGGTTTATGTAATAACTTCAGCCCCTTATATTCTTTAATTTTCAAATTCAACAACATTTATGGTACTATATTCGTATAATGTCTATATGGAAAGAACTCATGTGTATAGTATATGTTCTTGCAGATATTTTTCCTTGGAGGGAGACTTATTTTTGGGCCTGATGTGAGGTCACTCGTAATCACAGTATGTTTAATCGTAATCCCGGTGATTGTCTTTGCTGCTGTTGTTTCTCAACAGCTTGCCCACGAGTACCACAACCAAATCGGAGGTTGGGTTGCATCTGTAGCTATCATCTTTACAGCATATGCAAGGATAAAATGGGTACAAACTTTAATCAGGGGTATTTTGGTCATTTCAAATGATGAAATACACAAGGATATGAAAAAATACACTGAAAAGGTATAAAGAGGGTGTTTTGTAAAGCAAATAGATTGGAGGAGGGTATATTATCAATTTGGATGTGTAGGAGGGTATATCCTAGATTTTGAAGGGTATATAATCAATTTGCCCCTCCAACTGTCCACCGGCTGATCCTCCATGGGATCCACTCCCTCGAACCGCTTCCCTCTGATGCCGGCGAGCTCCGAGGGTTGAGGGATCGCACAAACAGTAAGCTTCCGGGGACACCGCCGAACACGGCGAAGTAGCCGAGGAAAGGCGAGGTCGGAGGCGCGGCAAAACTAGCACCACCGAGATCATGGCTAGGGCTATGGATTCCGTCGGCTACTACGTCCCCTTCACCTCCATTGCAACGCCGATGCGCAGCACGAATCGGAGCTGCTCGGATTCGGTGGGATTTTGGCGAGGAAAGAGGAGGAAGCAAAGAAGAGGACCAGATTTGTGTGACTTTGCTCTCACATGCTGCAGTTTACTCTTCTGTACCTTTTTACCACTCTATTTCAGTTTACTCCTTTTAAAATTTTGTTTTAATTGCTCACTACCTCTTCAAACTTTGAAAATTTGATCACTTGCTCTAATCGGGGGATCGGCATGATTGCTTATCTTTGATCTATTGTCCTTATTTTTAATTCGGCCATTTAGACCCCCTAGGTGCTAAGCCCTATCTCATCGTCCGCCTAGCGTCTTCTTAAACATTGTTTAAACTTGTATAAGTGAGACAGTAGATGTCCAAACCAAACTGCACTTTGCTAATTAGAGATGTCATAACACCTTGCCCCAATCTAATTCACCTTTCGACGTCGAGATTGTCCTGTGAAATTAATGGAAAATCGATGTCTTTGGATTTGAAGGGAGTTATTAGGATGTCCTTGGACAAATTTAACTAATTTATACCAAGATCTTACTTAGTAGGCACGTGGTCAAACTTCAAGTTATACACGGTCAAAATACCATGTAATCACTAGTTACTAATTAAGTTGGGTTTGGACATGCTCTGACTCCTTATACAAGTTTAGGGATGTAACTGTGCAGCTTTCAAATTCAATGACCTAAGTGACACTTGCAAGTTTAGGGGCTTCCATTGTACTCATCCACTAAGTGATACTATGTATCATTTATGAATACTGGAGCTTCACGATGAATTTGAAGAATATGAATAACAAACCTTGAAAATTAGCTTAAGAAGGGGTATATTTCCACCTTGTAGACGACCGATATCATACACCCACCTTTAAGAAAGCAAAATGATGCTAATTACCAAAAAAAATGAGGACTGTGAACAATAATGTGAATGGAACTTCAGCCATTGCTTACATGTTCACCAATATAAGATCTGAAATGACCAAGGCGAAGAGAGCACTTTGCTTTTCAAATGAAGTATCATCCTGTAAATGGAGAAAACAATGTTCAACACTTCAGCCACAGAACATGAAACAATTGCTATGTTTATGTTGAATTGGAAAACATTTGACCTCTAAAACACTTGTAATTCATAAAACAATATAATACAATTAAATTACACAACAGGGAAGGGTTTGTATTTAAAATGCCATAACGGGTTGACACAACACCACAATTACTAAATAAATGGGTTGACTGCTTAGTGCTTACTGGAATGTAGCCATTGCATAACCTTTGTATAATCCAAGGCTAGAGTAAAAACAAGATTCCTGCTAGTTTAGTGGCCTCCATAATTGCTGGATGATCAGTGTCTTTGAACATTTTGGGTCAGGCTCATTAAGTCTAAAATTTCTAAGTGCAACAAGTTACCCCTCAAACTTCGAAATTTCCTCCAAAAGGCAAATGTCACTAAACCTATCAGAAATTAAGAAAGTGAAAGTTCGAGAGGGAAGGCTAACTGCTTGTGGTTAAAGTTTCTGGCTTAAATTAAAATCAATCCAAAACAAAAGAAGCAATCCATGCGTGTTTGGCTCTTATCTTATCATCAACATTACACAAAGGCCATTAAGAAACAAAATCAATGTTTTAGATAGAGCGCTGTAGCAAACAAGAAGCCTTGGCAGTTATGCAGCAGCTCTTATAGGGCCTCTATACAGTTGTGGTGCTGTAGATAAAACTTATCCAGATGACCAGTAAGCAAATGTTAATATCTACATATTTACTACATGTAGTCCTGAATGTGCAAGTTATCAAACTGAAGCTGGGCAAAAAACAAATTGTAACAGGATCGAAAAGGACCTTCTACAACAATCAAATTAACTCTACTGCAGCAGCGAGAAGGAAAACTACCTCCCCTCTTTCCCTCCCATCAGAGCCTTCTACATCCATGACAAGGACGGGTGGGTGGATACATTTTGCCAACCATATACCTTTGGTAGTTTGACTCCTGATGAAAGAACCACACCATAAGTCCGTAACATAAAACGTTAAGCTTTAGTTGTATAGAGCTCCTACCGTAGCAGGAAAACTCCAAATGGCTGGGTAGTTGAAATCCAAATGTAGTTGAAAACAAATAATGGAATTTCATATGGAAGTACTTGGCAACATTGCGACAACTAAGCATCAAACTATCTAATTATGTACAAGGCATCCAAATAACCAGTCCTCTCAGTCTCAACCCAACTCTTAGACAGTATGGTATATTTCCGAGGAGTTACTAAACTCCAGATGTATGGATGACGAGTTTATGCTATGTACAATTTTCCTAAATGTAAGTTTATAATTTTCTATGGCAACCCTACAAAACAGAAGAAAAAGATATTTTTATGGCATTTTCAGTGTTTATATACTTTCGTTTTGATCAATGAACCATAAGTTGCTGGTTTTCTTTGCTGTATGGTTAGCATACAACAACAACAACAAACATTTAAAGAACTTGTGCATCCTAATGAGCTAGTATATGTAATGTGTGGTTGGATGACTTATTGGGCAGGTCTCATGGCTGAGAAGGATTGAGAAGTACTCCAGGTGGTAGAAGCTGTGAAGAGTACTGTGAAGGTGCCAAGCATAATGCAGAAACAGTTGCATCAGCGCCATCAACAACGGATTGAAAAGTGGGGGCCAGCCGCCAGAGAAGATGGAAGACGGAGGGCGAAGGGCGCAGGAGATCTGGTATTTTCCTAATCCCTACCTCCTTTATTCAAACAATCTCTTCTCCTCTATATGGAGGAGTCATAACAAATCAATCTATTAAAAAGGAAAGGGTCTTAAGGATCCATCTAATTTGATCTTAAGGATCTTATCTCTAATAACCATATATTGCAAGCAAGTGGAACTCTAATTACTCATGCTCCCGCCGGATTAGTGGCCTTGTGCCACTGGCTATATAGCTTACCCCACATGATATCTCTCCCTCCCTCGACGAACAGCTCATCCTCGAGCTGAAAGGAGCGATAAGATTCGTTAAATGAAATAACATCTTCGAAGGAAGAATCAGCGTTGGAAAGGAAGAATCAGCGCCATCAACAACGGATTGAAAAGTGAGGGCTTGCAAAATCATCATGCTCTAGGTTGTAAGTCCTATCAGCCCCTAGAATCGCTGACAGAAGACTGACACACCACCTTTGCAAGAGACGTTGTGCAAACTGTGAAAGAATTCTACTCTGTGTATATGTAGATAATATATTTCATAACATATTTTTTTAAAAAATAATTTCAAAGTGTGCTTTTTCACCCAGTAATACAACAAACTAAGCCTGCCCTGCTCTTCCTTAAAAAAAGGAAAACAGTTTAAATATGAGTGCAGCACAAAGAAATTACCTCCCTTTTGCTCCATCCATTACTCCAAAGTCTGTCCCAAACAAACGGTTCAGCAGAAAACTTTTGCCTGACCAAACATATTTGAGTTCAAAAATATAATTTTGTCCGTCTGGACGTAAAGTTAGCAACAACATTCTATGCTAACACAGGATGAAGAGCACAGACAATTTCAGAGCTACCTATATAGCAACTTTTGCATGATATTGCTCCAATTTGAAGTATGTGTATTCTCAGTCATTAGAAGTATTGTTCCACATACCATACAAGTATGTGTATTCTAGTCATCTAATATATACTAAAAGTCGATGACAGGTCTTTTAGAGGTCATCTAATATATACTAAAAGTCGATGACAGGTCTTTTAGAGGTGCTACGGAAAAAGAGTAATATGCTATAATTTCTTATAAAAAAACAAAACATCTAGCTCTTAGTTTGATGAATCCAAATTAGAACGGTTCAGATTAAAAGAAAGGGTCTTTGTTAGGTATAATCCAATTTTAGAGATATTCGGAATAAAAAATAGCAATTTGATTTCCATACGACTTCCAAGGTAATATCCATAAATAACTAAAATTCGCAATAATAATTAAACGAAAATTAGTAAATCAAAAGAAAGAGTTCAAGTACAATCCAAATTAACTAAAATTCGGAATAAAAATAAAATAAAACTAGCAATTTGATTTATATATGAATTTCAAAGCAAACACCTAAAAAACTAAATTTTGATTAATAATTAAAAGAAAACAGGAGTTGGGCTTTTATACAAATCCTAGCCTAAAACTGAAATAAAATCTACGGCACGTACGATCCAAAAATATGCAAATTTGGAATAAAAATTAAAAGATGGTTAGACATTTGATTTGTAAACGAATTCAAAGACTAAATTCTAAAAATATTAAAATTTATAAACCTATACTACTTAGACATTCAAGGAAGCTCTCGTATTAACCAGAAAAATCAAACCAACTATCTCATGGACCTAAGTTAAAATAGCTCAGATTAAAAGAAAGCATCACATGTGAAGTACAATCTAAGTTAAATGAAATTTGGAATAAAAATAAAGAAAATTAGCAATTTGATTTCCATATGACATGTAAAGTAACATCCATAAATAACTAAATTTCGAAATCATAATTAAACAAAAATTAGCAAATTAAAAAAGTGTCCATGTCAAGTATAATCCAAAATAACTAAAATTCAAGAAAAAAAAAATAAAAATTGGCAATTTGATTTCCATACAAATTCCAAAGTAAATTCCCAAAAAAAATCTATGTATTATATAATAAAAGTCAATTGCATGAGTTTTACAGTTGTTAAAAAAGAGAAATAAACCAGAAATTCTCAGAAGAAAAGAAAAAACATATGTCACTCGATTTAGACCCTTATTATGGTTAGTAAGTGATCACCAGTGGATGTCTTAGATAAAATATGAAATTTTATAAGACAAAACTAGTCATTATAGGTTCTAGATGAACCCAATAAATAAAAAGAATCCTGCATGGTCCACACTAAAATCCATGTACAAGAGAAAAATAAGGGTATGGATGTGTAAAATAAATGAGTAAAAGCCATGCACTAAGGAAAAAAATAAAAAGTGACACTCGACAAACAAAACGAGGATATAAGAAAAAAGCTTTATTCTAGTTGCATGCTTCCCAACGATGTGTATTTTATAACTTCATTTTTTTCTAGAATCACCATCGATGTAGTGGATTCTAATTAAAGTTGAACTATATCAACCGTTAGATGTTATCTATCATACAATGACAAACTTAGGATGATTGATTACATCAGCTAAGAGAAAAGAGAAATATTATTGAAATTCTCCAAAAAAAAATCTAACCCATTATGTTTAGTGATCCATAAGTGATTGATGTTACCTGATAAATGAGAATAATTGCTATAGATTCTCAAAAAAAATTATCTAGCTCTTAATTAGGTAAACCCCTTTTATGATTAATACATCATAACCAATGGTTTTTCTTGATCTATGGAAATGCGCATGAAGTTAATTTGTATCGTGATATGCATACATATATAGTTGAGGAACTTTTGTATGAAATTAAGACGTGAGATTTTGCCATATTGGAGATAGAATTGAACTTAAGTGAACCACACACAGACAGAAACTTGCCTACAATACCATTATAATATAAATGCTTTTAATTATATTATTATGGATACAATTATTGTCTCTATTATTGGAGATCTCTATTATTAGAGATGTCGATTACAAATTATAAAGAACAAGTATTTACTCTCAACGATATAATCTATATTATTTATTTTAACATATACTAATATACAGTCATATCACAAATAAAACCAATTATATAAATATGGAAACCAAATCGAACTGATAACGTTGTAAAATTAAATTTTAATATTTGAATTCTTTCATGTGATATACAACCCTTTATTTTTCCACATGTAGTTCCTTTATTATCAACATATATGTATCGCTAAACCAATTAAATATACACTAAGAATAATGCTCGCACATGTGCGTGGACCACTATGCTAGTTAGAAGTATTGTTCCACATACCTTACATACTTTTGTTTACTTGTTTCTGAAAATTCACGTATATATTAATCGCATTAGAGAACTAATGTATATTATATCTCGTATTCTCACGATTTAATTCCATTGCCTTTTCGATGTCATATTAATCGGAATTTGATTTTCCTCCTTTTATGAGGAAAGACCATATCAACATGTGTATAGCAAATCCAAAACATTTTAATTACATATCCAAATCAGAGTAATAATTAATATGTTTGTACAGTAAGGAGTAAGGATAGTGTTTGCACAGTAAGGGCAATTTAGGCTGCATTTCTGCTTTTACGGAAAAGGCTCAGATTAGCATCGAAACAAGTTGATGATCGAGTTTGCAAACCTGGGAGAGCGGTGGAGTGTTTCGACGGTGGAGAAATCGTTATCCCCGTCGGGTGATACGACCCCGCGACCTTCGGGTTCGAGGGCATGTTATTTATTTTCATACCATTCTTGATTGCATAATGTATGCATAATGCTAGAACTTGTCTGTTGTGTACTTGACTTAACCTTTCATAAATATTTTTTGCCATGTGGAAATATGCAGGTCATGTGAGATGGTATGATTGCACAATCGGGAAAGTACGATGAGTTGCTAAATTAGGCTCAGACATTGCAGCTCGTTGTTGAAGATTCAGTGAAACTGGTGGAACAAAGTTGACAAGCAGAGAGAACAGAACATTCTCAGCCAGCTGCAGTAACGAGAATCCTTTTCTGCATTCGTACGGGACCCTGCCGCGCGCCTTGTCGCCTGCCTCGCTGCGGATGGGAAACAAACAGGGGGAGATGGAGTCGATGGACTATGGACTGAGCGATATGGGGATTGGTCGAGCCAGCCAGCTAGGGATCGGTCCAGGCCAAGAGTGTTTGTCATCTCGGGTGGAAAAATTGGAAAAGGTTGAAAAATAAAAGAAACTTATGAAAGTGGAAAATCCTCGAGGATCCCATCTATAGGCAAACAAATCCTCAATTACATTACGAGGGATGGCAAATCCTAGAGAGAAAACTAAGAGAATGGCAAATAATCAATTTTTTCTTTTACAAATTGTACAGTCTCTAAGGTGTACCCTCGAGTGTTATTTCTAATAGTTATTATTTAAAGAAAGGCTAACAAAATTATAATCCCTTCAGCGTATTTTTTCATAGCACACCCATTGGTGCCAATCTAGATAGTTCTATATGTATAGCTGGTCAAACTTTGTTAGACCATGTGGATAGGTCGGGAATATAGTAATGATGAATAATTGACATTTAGGTTACATTGAAATTTATATTTGCGAAAGTTTTAGACGATGCTCTATTGCAAAATTGGAATTGCTGAGATATTCAAATTAAGCGGTATGACTGCCTTGTGTTGGGTGGTATGATTGGTAGACAACTACCACTATAAGATATATTATTTAAGTAACCTTTAATAAAATTAAATTATATTTATCTGTAATAGAAATGGTAGTACTATGTCTATCTAGTAGAATTAACTATGATATAATTCTATTAAATATTACTTAACTAACAGGATATGTGTATCGAATTTATACTGTGCGATAGATAGTAAGGTACCACTGCTTTGAGGACCAATTATGGAGACCACGGTGTAGGGAGTACGTGGGGCACTTAATTCTTTGCAAGATCCGATGAACCCATCGACATCCGCGGCGCGGTAAGTGCCGTCACCGGTGACCATCTGGACGGCGCCTGGCAGAGCCTCCATGCCTCCTTTTCTAACCATCTCTCCTGTCTATCTATTGGCAGCTTTGAGCTCTTTGCTTACGGCCGGTTCCTTAAATAGAGAATAATGGGCGCCTCTGGTTCCCCACTTCCCCGTAAGGAAAATGAAAGTAGCGGCCACCTTGTGTAATTATAAGGAAAACGAGATGACAACTACTTCGGACTATGTCAATACATTTGATCGTTTCTTTGATGGGAATTTAAAATCTTTTTTATGTAGTAGATGAGTTGGTGCTCATGTTCCAGTATCGTGGCCGAGTTGCAGAAGGTCAAACACGAAAGGAGATGAACACAAAGATGTAGTTAGAGCTACAAGCTGAGTCAGTTTGAACGAGCTAGACTAAGTCCAGCTCTGCTCGTTTTAGAAACCAAGTAAGCTCAATTTGAGTCGAGATATAGGTCGGGGCGTCGGGCTAGAGAGTGAACTCATACTCAGTTCATAGCAATCTCGAGTCAATCTTGAGCCAGTCTTGAGCCAATTTTAAACAATGAAAATGGTGTGCAAATCTATAGAATAATTAAGGAATTTGCGTGACTAATGGTGTTATATGCGGATAGATAAAAATCTCAAACATCTTATGTAAAAATACATAGGGTAACTAATGAACCTAATTTAACTTCTGTCTATTAGAAGTAATATAAGAGATGTATTAGAGTACGAGCTATATCAAGCTAATATCTAGCGAGCTAACTTAAGTCAAACTTGGCTCATTTTTTACCTAAGCTGCAAAAATGCTCAATATTAGCTCATAAATTTTTGAGACGATCTTGAGTCGAGCCTTTCTTACAGTACTAGATGTAGCAACCAGCCTCTCTCAACTTTATTGATAGATAGATGAATTAGTGTATGTACAATGAGACTACACTACGCTAATAGGCTTAATTGGGTCTATGGATCTAATGGACCGTTTTAGGCTTAGTGTCCACACAAATGATTAATGTTACAGTAGGTGATAACAATCTCTAATTTTCATTTATATTTAGCTGTTTGGATGGTCTTGAGTTGACTTTGCATTAAATGTTTGCTAATGGGCCCTCGAAAGACGTTGAGCTGTCCAAAGTTGTGTACTGAAAACTAAAGGCGAGTCAAGTCAACTGGTACTAAACTACGAGTCTAGTGTTGCTTATCCACGAACCCAACGCACAAGTTGTAACATTATACATCGAATCATACATCCTCAGTACCCATCCTACACTGTCCTGTAGTTAGAAGACAATGGCAGTTCGTTAAGAAACCAAATTTCTAACATTTGCAAAACAGTGACGTCCTTAACGAATGAAATATTTTTATTTTATCTTTGTATTATTGTCTGACATTCCTCTCTGAGATAAACTATAGTGCCGACTTCAGATATAGGGACGCTCAGTTTGACGATGGCTCATAAGATGGTTAAGATCTATTGAAAAGAGCTAATCGAGCTCTAATACCACTTGTAGAACCAGATAGGCAACAGAGGGGGTGAATGGTGTCTTTAAATTTTTTTCTAAGTGTTTACTTATCCTTTTCTCTGATAGCTACAAAAATATGAAGATTAGGGTAGGAATTCCACTTGAAAGCCAAAGAACCAAAGTCGAGTATGACTTGAAAAGACATAGAACAGAGCTGAACACAACCAGTCAATAGGGAAAACAACGTGGTTGAAAAACTGACAACGTGGTCGAAAATCGATAGCAATCGAAAGTTCAACGTGGTCGGAATTCGACTACTAGTCAGAAATCAACATGGTCGGGAATTGACTATCAGATGAAAATCACCATGGTCGAAGATAGACTACCAGTCGGATACCAATGTAGTCGAAAATTGACCGTCGGACGAAAATTACTGCGGTCGGAGATCGACTGCTAGTCAAATACCAACGTAGTTGGAAATCGACTCTCAGACTAAAATCACCGTGGTCGTAGATCGACTCCCAGTTGGATACCAACATAGTCAGAAATCCACTCTCGCGATCGATGACTAGAGAGCGGTCGAAAACCAATGTAGTTGATAACCAACGAGATCGAAACCGATGTGGTCGAAAATGGACGTAGTCAAAACCAACGTGGTCGAAGACCAACACAAAGATTGATGTATTACTAACTTGAAATGTAAATTTTACAGCCGCTCCACCTTGAATGATAAAGAGCACACTACGTGCTCCACTCTCAAGCCATAACCCTAACCTAGAGAGCACACATGAGAGAGAGGGGTTGAATGTTTAACATTACAAGTCTTCTTCCCAACCCCTTTTATATGTGGACAACCAGCCACCTACACCCTTTAATGGATTCTATCCACTATTACAATGGGGGAAACCCCGTTAATCCCATACACATAGTTTTACTCACTCAAGTTCACTTATGCATACTTTTCAAAGTGCAAAGTGTGCATCCGTTAAATTCTTAGCCTTTTATATGCCTTGATCAATTCAGCTCCATCTCGACCTAAACCACTCTCCAACGCATCGCCCATGCGCCGCAGTTTTGATCCAAGATGGTTTCCAGTATTTTGGTTAAAAATACAAAAATACCCCTTATTGACCTGGTCATCATCATCCTTTGCAAGCAATCACCATGCTTGCCACGTGTAGATGCACCACTAGCTTGTCATGCGTCGTCAAGTCTCTTCCGTTCCAGTTCCATCGAATCACAACTCACTTGACCCGTGCAATCCACTTGGCGCCATCCTGCTGTTCGAACTCGCCTTCAACATTTCCCGCCTTTCTTGTGACATGCTTGAGCTCACCGTCTCATTCGACATTTTTTATCGTTCTGGATCTTAACTCCTCCATAAGCCTAGCCCTGATTCTCGCCGTTGACCACAATTGACTCCAAGCGACCCTGCACATCCAAGACAAAGAAATCGTTTTCAGTCACAAATTCTTCACAACTTGATCTACATTAGCTAAGATATGCATCATACAACCTTAATCTAATAACCCAGCATCCCAATTTAATTCATGACTAAAATCTCAAAATTCTGTTCAAAACTACTCCACACAAAATGTGATCTTTGCAAAACCAATTGACCACTCCACAAACATTGCAATGATTCATCACAACACTATGCTATACCTTCTCACATGATCCTTCAGCCAGAGGTGCTCAAGAGGAAGTACGCCCGAGGCTGACATCTGGAGCATCTGCGTCTTAGCTCTACATCTTCCTCGCCGGGGTCCCTCCCTTCTGGGCAGAGTCTGAGAATGGCATCTTCACCGCCATCCTGCGTGGGCAGATCGACTTCGCGAGTGATCCGTGGGCCAACATTTCGTTTGGGGCAAAGGATCTTGTGAGGAAGATGCTCAACACTAACCCCAAGGAGAGGCTTACGGCGTTTCAAGTCCTCAGTAAGCACAAAATCTCATGATAATTTGTAACCACTGCTTCCTATCATATTGCAAATCAGTATGATGGAATGTATGATAGAAGAAGATGATGACAAGGTCGTGTGGGTTTGAGCTGGCAGATCACCCATGGATCAAAGATGGTGATACTCCTGATACGCCACTTGGCAATGTTGTTCTCAACAGGCTCAAGCAGTTCATCAGGCAATCCTAATGTTGTCCTGGACTTAACTGTAGGTTATAGCTGAATGCCTGTCAGAGGAGGAGATCAAGGTGCTCAAGGAGATGTTCAAGAACATCGACAAGGACAACAGCGGTGCTCAAGAACGGGCTGGCAAAGCAGGGCACCAAGTTAGCAGACAATGAGATTGAGCAATTGATGGAAGCAGTGAGTATTCAGAGTGAAGTTAAGAACATGGTTCTATTCAAGTTGAGCAGTGAAACTGACAAGATTCTTTCAAAACCTTCTTTGTAATTTCAGGCTGATGCTGATGGCAATGGATTGATTGACTACGACGAGTTCGTCACTGCGACGGTGCACATGAACAAAATGGATAGTGTTACAACTTTGATCCCAGGAGAAAACGCGCACATCGCAAATAATCTGAGAGAACACGAAAGAAATTTCTGAATTTCTTTTATTCTCTTATTTGCTCCCCCTCTTTCTTACTTTTCTTCCTTTGGATACAAAACTGGGTACAAGTCCCCCCAATATATAGGGATAAAACTCTCATACTCCTATTCCGATTCGGACTTCAAGTTGGTCTCAACTTCAACTTGAGTTATACTCGGAAACGAACTCTACTACGATATGGACTCTAAGTCAAGATTAATTGTAACAGATAGAGAGGAGCACCTTTACACAGCATTCCAGTACTTCGACAAGGACAATAATGGGTATGTTTAACTTCAAAATGGAGACAGCCGGGAATAGGAATGCCTAAACCTGAATTTCAGAACTTTCCAGAGATTGAATCGGAATGCACATTATTTCGTTCATCTTGCAGGTACATAACAAAAGAAGAGGTTGAGCAAGCCTTGAAGGAGCAAGGGCTGTATGATGCCAAGGAAATCAAGGAGGTCATCTCGGATGCCGAGTGAGGAACAAGTAACATTCTTAATTTGATAAAAGAAAGTAGATATGGTCTCCTTCAGAAATTAAAAAAAAAGTGGATACAGATAGATTAACCGGGTTGGTGTTATCTTTGATTATTTCCCTTTGACGAAGGATGTGTTTTTACAATTTTACTAGCTAACTCGTCAAAAAGTTGTTGAATTCTAGCTTGTTGCATGAAAAGTTTCTCTAAACATTTCTGTCTGTGCATGTAGGATGGGAGGATCGATTACTCAAGAGTTCGTGACGATGATGCGGAAAAGAACAGCCGAGTCGGCGAACCCGAAGAAGAGGCTCTCATCAAGACATTTGTTGGTGATTGATGCGGAGGACCCATCGATGGATGATTCTCATGCAAAGGAGTCCTGTGCCGATGAAGCAACCAAAATGTGCACCCCTCTGCTAAGAGAGGACCGACTCTCTTTGCAAATGCTGCTCACGTTGAGCCCATAAATGTGAGCTCATATTTATGGATGTGGATGGTTCGTGTATGATTTACTTAGGAACCGAATCATTTTGGTTGCACCTACACAAGTGTAGATGACTCATGCAAGGGGAGACACATCTAGTGCCATCCAAAGCGAACTGCTGTTGTCCTTCTCCAAACGAACGGATGCCCGTTCGCTGCTAGCAATTTACTCTCACATGAAAAAGAGCTTCCGATGTCAAGATTATTGCAGGATCCACTCAGCAAAGTCCGCGTACATCACTGCTCACAACTGGTATCAGAGCTAAGATCGGATTAAACTGATTCGTAAGAAAGTCAGTAAAGTGACAAGTGACAGAAAATCAAGATCGATGTCGACGTTGTAGAATCAAGTAGAGAAATTTGACAACAAAGAAAATTTCAATGTGCGGCAATACATGGTGAAGAATGTTCTTATCCAACAGGAGCAAATCAATGCTCTTGTAGGGGATAAACCGAAAACGAAGTCCGATGAAGACTAGAAGGTAATAGAGCGGAAGGCTGTCAGTACAATCCATCTATGTCTCTCTAATAAGATAAAGTACTTGATTATCAAAGAGAATTCGCTAAAAAATTGTAGGTAAAATATTTTGCGATCAAGGAGAACTCGTCGAAAAATTATATAAGAACTTAAAAAAAATTGTATATAGCAAAAGTGCTGACAAACCGGTGAGTGTTGAACACGGTTCATTGATTATCTTAATGTCTTCAATAAGCTTATCGCACAGCTGACTAGTGTGGATGAGAAAATTGAGGAAAACGACAAGATTGTCATATTGGTATCATCTCTACCACCATCACAGGAGCAATTAGTGATGAATATTCTTGTCAGGAAAACCATTATCAACTTCAATAAGAAAGTTACATATCTATTAGAGGCGGAGTCCTTGAAAACGCTATTGGAATCATCCTTATGTGATCAAGCATTAGCTATAGTGAGTATTACATACACAAGCAAAAGTCACGGAAAGAAGAAGGGCAAGAGTAAGCACAAATCACACTGCAAATTCATAAAAATCAAATCTAATTAATAAAATCAAAACATAAACAATATCAAATACGTATTACTATCATAGGTTGCCACCACATGGCCTTACGCCCTCTAACCTGCCCTCGTCGATAAAAGCAGGGGAGGTGGTCGGGAGCGTAGAGGAGGGAGCTCTCCTTTCGGGTTGATATGCAAATCTGCGATTGCAAACTTGCGAGTTGCACAGCGGTTCCAGTTTGAGTCAAACCAACCTCCATAATTCCGTTCGTATATAAGTTGGTGCACTCGCATGTGCTAGATTTCTAGTGTGCGTGTGTGTCCATCGTTGAAAAAAAGGTATACAATTACTTGCAATGCTCGAGGGCTTAATTTCAAATAAACACAGTTAATTGCTCTAAGGTTGTTCGGATGAGGGGAATTTTCTAAAGAATTTTCAAGATGTAGTTCAATTGCAACTAAATTTTAAGGATTTGAAACCAAATCCCTCTATCAAACATGTTATTCTTACCTTCAATTAATCTGCTCAACTGACATTACATACCGTGAATTCTCAACTGTATGATACATTATGTTATATTTTTGGAAGCAAGTTATTCAAGATTATTCTATGTTGCACCATCTAAGTTCTTCGTGTATCTCGCTCATCCGTACGCACACTTTTCAACTATGGATGATCCTCAATCACTTTGCTCATCTCAACAAATTACGGAGGGGATAATTTAAGAATTTTCTTTTAAGTAATCAATTTTTTATTTTAAATTACAATATTATATCTACTCCTCTTTTCTTTTTATAGTTTTGACCATACGTCGCTAGGCGACTAGACTCTGCCGCTTAACTGTTGGGCGACTAGGGGTATACCCCACACGTCGCACGCGGCCGGCCAAGCTCATTCCTCATTTTGGTTCGAACGAGAGAAAAGAGAGAAAGAGAGAAGAGAGAGAGAGGAGAGGAGGAGGAGTGGGAAGAGAAGAGAGGAGAGATCTGCGCATTGACGAAGGTGAGTCTCCTGCATTTCTTTGTAGATATACTTTTGAAATATGGTAAGATACCAACTAAAATTATTAGATGTGTAGTTTTAAAACAAATGTAGGCTAGCAATTAAATTATTAGATGTGTAGTTGTGTTTGATACATCACATATTGTTAATAGTTGTAAATAGTGTAATCGTAGAACTAACGTCAATTTAGTTGCTAATAGTTGTACTTTCGAAACTATGGAAGGTTAGCAACTAAAGTCATTATACGTGTAGTTATGTCGGGTATGTCGCATATTGTTAATAGTTGTAAATAGTGCAGTTGCGTTGGGTACATCGCATATTGTTAATAGTTGTAAATATTGCGTAAATCGTAAACCCTGAAACCCCAAAATTCTAAACCCTGGTACCCTAAAACTTCAAATTGATTTGCAAGTATGACTCGTAATCTTGGTGGTTCCTTTTGGCCTGCTAGACCGGCACGTCGACACACAGCACCACGCGAGCCGTCGTGTCTCGCATCCTGAGGGCGAGGACGAGGCGACCCAATTAGGGGTGGTCCGTACACGGACACCCACGAGGATCTCCCGGTGGGATGTGACTGACTTCCTCGCGGATGATGCGGCGGAGGTCAGGGGAGCACGTGAGCTCGCACCTGTCGAGGTTCTTTCTGGGTCGCAACTCAGTGGTGCCCCAGTACCCACGCAGCCACAAGTGGAATCGACCCCTAAGGCGTTGGGAGCACCGGTTAGCAGGGCTCTTGACCAGCTCACCCTGTCGGGACACCGACACCCCGTGCTGAGGAAGGCCAAGCAGGGCCGTACGGGCGGGCACCGATTGGGGGGTGGGACATGGCGACGACGGAGGAGGTGCTGCGGGTGGTATAGCTGGTGGCGAGTTGTGGTTTTTTTCTTCTCCTCCGTGTATGAATTCTCTATTGCATCGCAATATAACTTACCTCCCAGCTACTTACGAATCGTTGTTGGCTCAATCGTCCTCACAAAAATTGTTCAGAAATTTATCGCACTACAACAACATATAGCGATCACATAAAGTTATTGTGAATCTAACAAAGTTTGTACCCTTTAGAATCTATGAAAATCACAAACGGATCAACCAACAGTATCTGCCCTTTTATTTCAAATAGAAAAACAACATACAAATAAGATTTGTTAAATATAATACCTAGAAAAAATCGCTATTTACTCCCCCATAATTATTTTCATCGAATTAATAAAATAATTGTATTATTATTTTAAATCGCCCAACCGTTGGGCGACTTGAACTAGTCGCTCAAAGGTATTATTATTATTTAATGATATAATTTTTATATAGTAAATCAAGATAGTTTTAAAATAATTGACAGTTAAGCTTTAAAAAATTTGACGGTGTGGATTATAGAACACCAAGTAAAAAGGAACAAAAGAAGTCTTAGTCCAAAATGGATTACTCCATTATTGATGAGAGTACTTACTTGTTTTCACCTTTAATTAATTCACAAAGCACAACTCTTTGTCTGCGTGCTTTGCCCTAGCCTTCACAGGTTTCTAGTGAATTTGTTCTTCGGATAAATTTACTGCGTAATAAAAATCTTCCTCACAAGCTAGAACTAGTAGTTTGCTATAAGTACTTACAACTAGTGCAATTACGGGTTCATCATCTTCGCCAGGCCAAGGAATTCCTAATTTTGCAATTCAAAAAAAAAATCTTGATTTTGCTGAATACCTCACATATATCCTTGGTCAAGTATTTATATGGTCGTCAAGTACCCCTTAGCATAGAGAGACAAAGTCGGATTTAGCCCTATTTCGCACCATATTTATAAAAGTAGCCGTATGCGTATAATATTTGCAAAAATATCACTTCTATCGTCCGGTGTGCAGGCGACAACGCGGGGGAGGAGACATGTGGCGAGGCTGTTGGCGGCAGGCACCTGCCGCCCCCCTCACCAGACGGCAGGTAGCTTGTCGCTCGGTGGGGGACGGCAGGTGATTAATGTTCGTCCCCCCACCGGGCGATAGGTTGCCTGTCGTCTGGTGAAGGGGCGGCAGGCGCCTGCCGCCGGCGGCCTTGCCGTGTGTCGCCTCCCCCGCGCTGCCACTCACCCACTGGACGATATAAATGATATTTTTGTAAATATTGTACGTATATGGCTACTTTTATAAATACGATGCGAAACAGTGCTAAATCCGGGTTTTACTCTTAGCATAGACAAGTATATATACGCAATTATTCGCTCCCCAGACTGCGCAAGAAGGTTAACAAGGCTTCCTCTACTTCTTAGTCTCCATATATAATATAGAATGTACAAATCCTTGTAGCCATGGCATGTCACACAATTCCTCAAGAATCTGAAGCTTAATTGGAGGGCTAATTTGAAGAAAATTGCTCTGGCACGGCTAGAAATGGCTTGAACGTCCAAATGAGTCCGATAAACTCGACAATGACCAAAAGGAGGAACACCATTTGGTCACCTGCATACCCCAAAAAAGTTATCAAAAAACTACAAAGAAAAAAATCAAATGGACTGCAAAAATCTGAAATGAAAGTTTCATCACATTGCCATTTAGGTTATGCTAGCCACCCGCTAAATGCAGTTGCCGGGGAATGGGTGAAGTGTGAACAATAAGGCGTAGGCATGAATTTCAGAACAAGCCAGACAATGGGCACTGGTGTCTAAATTTTAGCCATGTTTAAAAATTAATAATATTATTTATTTTTAGAGGCATTATATTATTTATTTAATATGTAAATTTATTGCATCTTATATTTCGAAATAGCGGTCACCTCAACCTACCCTCCCTCTAAGCAAACAAAGTTTTTTTAGTCACTTCTACATAATAGTATTGCTGCACATTTACCTGGAAAGAAGAAAACATGTTGGCGCTTTTGTGCCCATGAAAACCTGCATTAACAGATGAGTATTACATCAACAAGACTCTTGACATGAATCAATTCAATGGTTGCATTTATGTGGCGGGTTAATCTTTACCAACTGTTCAATTAAAAATTTATCCCACATTTGCTAAGTAATAAAATTCCTATCATTAGTAAGTAAATTTTCATATCTAGATCATCTTTTTGATAAAAAAATGGAAATTATTAAACAGCCCCAAAAGTAATAGATACATTTTAGAAATTTGGTAATTGTCAAAGGGGACATATCTAGTGCACACTCATGTTTGGAAGGAAAACTTCTTGCCATCTTGAAATTCTAAAAATAGAATTGAAACTTTTGTTCCTAGCAATATAAATACTAGCAAAAAAATTGTACTTACACAATGCCAGCTCTTGCTGGAGCAAATGCCTTGAAAATGGACATTAGAGTGGTGGCTAAGCCATTTGCAGTTGCTCTTTGATCTTGAGGCTGGAATTCCATTGGGGGAGGGGTGTTAAAAAGAAGTTTTCATACAAAAAGCTGAAGTAATTGAACTAGAATACAAAGGCACATACCACAGAATTATTCTGAAGAATGTAAGAGCATGTAAAAATGGTGACCTAATAAGCATGTGACAATGAAGAATGTTAGTAAGATATTGACCGATACCCTTATTTTATTTATATGCTTCCTCCAAGATATGAAAAAAATGAATATAACATCCAACTATAGTAATCTTGTGAGAAACTCACTAGGTGGACCCATAAATTAAACATTTCCTCTCCATTTCTACAGTCAGCATTTGCAATTTCTTGTGTTTAGTAGTTAGTACAACATAGTTATTGAAATTTTAGAATCCCTTCAAGAAATATTGAAATATTAAAAAAGAAATTTATTTTGTAGAAAATTCAAACCTTGAAATGTCATTACATAATATTAATATTGTTCAACAAAAGTAGCAAATACAAGAACAATGTAGTTGTTGAAATTGGAAACATTTTTATTCTAATGCAAAGATAAACAAAACAATTATCTATTGGAATATCGATAAATGTTTCAAGCATGTTTAATATGAATTTAGATTCTGAGGGTACTCACGACAAAATTATTTTTAAGAACTGATGCAATATTTATTACTATTGAAAGCCAAGGTCTTGAGAGGTGTGTCATAGGTGGATACGTAAAAAGAAGCACCATAGATAGAATCTGCAAAGTTTAATCACAATATGTAAAGTTTATGAAATAATAATAAATTTAATTGAAAAATATGGAAACTTGAAGTCTTGAGCTCACTGCCACAACACGGGAAGTATTGATTGGTCCGAGAACTTTCACAATTCGAGGATAAATAAATGTTTGATACAAAAGAATGCTAGCACCTATAAAAAGGGGAAAGTAAGACATTAAAACATTAAAGATAATTGGGATTTTGATACATAAAAAGAAAAGTTGACATGAAAGGCACAGTTTCTAATAGAGTTAACTCTCAATAACTTTATATGTGCCATAGCGAGGCATTTTGAAATTTTGTGCCGCATTTGCCTGGTTTTATTCTATCCTAAAGTTTGCATTAGGTAGAAACACTCTCAACTTACCTGTAATTGCAAGTACTTGACCAACATCCTCAGTTGAGAAACTTAGTCCGCCATACTTTTTGTCACTTTCAGACCATAGAGAAAATATCTAAAAAGTGATTTGAAACATTAGAGATAGTTTAGTAGAAGCTAAACATTCTTTGAAAAAGGACAAATGGTTGTAATCAACACAATGCAACCTAAAGGCTACATATTTGATATTCTCGTATCCATACAAAGTGGTAATATGAATGAAGTGACTAAATGCAATCATGATAAGAAAAAGGAATACTAAGATAGATTGAGGAAAATGTGTAGACATAACTGATTTAATGTGAGTTGTCCTTTGGCTTAATCAACTCAATAACGATAATGACTAATAATTCAAGTAAACACAAACTATAAATATCTATTATTATTGATTGCACTTAATGCAACAGAATAGCAAACTTTTTGAAGATTTTACTAATTTAGGCAACCCAAACGTAGTTTTTTAATAGAAAAAGTACTTTTTACAACATTGAACTATGGTATGAATCTCTCTCTCTTCTGTCATGTGGGCCCAACCCAAAATTTACATCTCTCTTTTCACTTTTTTGGCCAAATGGTGAGCTCATGTGTAAGAAATGTTCATGCATATATCAAAATAATTTGTGAATAATAATAAGAATAAGAAATTACTTATAAATTCATAAGGGAAGGTTTATGCAATTAAATTAAAACTTAACATGAGTTAACTATATGACAATTGAGATTAATATATTAATCCTCATATAAAACTAAGATAAGTTTATGCATGATCTATTTCCAGACGACAAATAATGGACTTGAATTCAATGGATATGGATGTTAAAAATCAAATAGTTGAAACTAATTAAAAGTTTCTCTTTTATAAACCAAGAGTACCAGAAGTCTAATCCTAAAAAATTAAAGTCGTGTGGTTGAAGCCTTATAAAGATAATTTTAATGCTTCCAAATTCTACTCTGGAAACTTGAATAGTAACTTTAATCCTATCTTGAGTGGTTTAGATATTATATTTCATCCGTTGATCTAAATCTATTTATGGAAACTAAGTAAATCGATTTAACAAGATTTTGCCACATAAAATATTGGCCATAAATTGCTCATCTCTAAAATCATGTCATCTCTCTTTTATTAGTGTTTAAAATAATTATTGGTGAAGTCCTCAATAATTACCTATAAAATGCTAAAATTTAAATTAATGATGTCCTCATCTATAATTAATCAACCTTAAAAATAAATGAGAAACCATTAGTCCTTGCGTCACATCCCAATCTCCAATCGTTATCTCAGGATTTAAATTTAATGGTCAAGAATAATTAATAATAAAAGAAATAGCTTTATTAACAAGATCCCTATTAATTCATAGCATCTTTTTTCAGCAAATCACTACCGTTGGCCATTTCTAATAATTTTGTTAATCAAGCAGAAAGATTAACTTTGCTCATAATAACGGCTGGACTAACATGGCCAACCCCATCATTTAATTAAGTCGTTAAAAGATTGGTTAATTAAATTGGCAGTTGCAATCTCAGATAAGTATTGCCCCATGAAATATCAAAGTTACATCGAGTAATTAAAATTATACTCATCTCATGTAAAATCCTCGCATTCTAAAATCACAAAGTTTTGTCCCTCTTTGATATCTCTGGTAATCTCTCCCATTTGTCCATAATTCCTTCCTGACTCATGGAACTTCCTTGATAAATATGAATCAATAAAAAGAAAGTCATCAAATAAAAAGTCGAGCCTCGCCTTTCCCCAATCGGCTATGTTTGACCATTTTTCCTTTCCAAAGCTGATAACTCCTGTAGATACTTCTTCATCTCCGATCCCTTCCTATCCAAATTTTCCCCTCACGATAAAGCTACTCAGCCACCTCATTCCTTCGCCCAATTCATCTACCGCCGTGTTCATGGCACACTAACTCGAATTCTCGTTCTATTCTCAAATCGTAATGAAATTATAACTTACATTTAATTGAGAATTTAAAGTGTTTGAATTTATTTGATCTTTCATTTATTTTTCCGCGTATTAGAATCCGAAGACTCAACAAGGTGACAGCTTCGAGCAGAATCAAGACTTGGGTAAAAACGAAGACCAGAAATTTAAGATCACTGATTGAGAAGGCTTTGAATTAGAGCAATCAAGGCCGTGGTACACCAAGCAAGGCAAGTCATCACTTTGATTATATTGATCCTACATTTTATGCAAAATTATGTTCTTTTAAATTATCAACTTGCATGCCTAATTAAGTATGCAAATGTATGTCAAAGCTTAAGGTAGCTACATGCCCACTTGATGTTGTATTAAATTTAATATGCCATTCCTTGACACTTGAATCACTTGATCCTTGTCACCATAGATATTAATGATAACTTTACTAGCAAAAAGTCATATTAAATGCCATGCTACTCTTGTCAAGTCCAGGGCGCTAGTTGCCCTAATCATCAATCTCTAAAAACATGAGAACTTGTTTTGGGACAGTCACAGGATATACATGGTTGAATATTTTGTTACAACTATTTTATGTTTCTCAAAACCCTAAAAACCTACTATACCTATTTGGGCGGGTGGTAAGAGTGGTGGGTGCGGATGTAGCACGAGAATCTGTGGTTTGTGGATTGAATCGATCGGACGCATTAAGGACTTAATCCTGTGATGACCTCTCCGTGTAAAACAGTACTACCACAAGCTGGCAAAGTGTAGGCTGGGCTGAATAATTTACGAGACCCTCTAGTCATCTCACGAAGACTGGTGCAAGCGGATAGTAAAAATCCAGCAGAATGGGACACTGAGTAAAGGTGACATTGCCAAGACTAGTGTCCGAGGAAAGTGGAGTCCGTCGGCGCTACTCTGTGGTGGACATCCCACACAACCTATGGGCCTACTAGGCGTGGGGGCAACCCCATATGGGTGTGATGCTAAAGGGCGAGGTATTGTAAAGGCCTCGAGACGATCTCTCGATCTATGTGACTAAGGAATCGCGCAGACCTGTCAGGTTGATTGTTTCTTGTGGGTAAAGATGTATAAACTTTGCAGAGTATAAAACTATTCGAGCAGCCGTGCCCACGGTCAAGCGCGGACATGAGAACTTCCTCGAGTTAGTTCTATTTAAAAACCTTTGTGGGTGAGACAAAAACCTATCAGAGGGAGGTACTCTGACTTTGAAATTTCCCTAGAAGGACGTACTCCAGCGTGGTTGACAAGATGGAAGTAATCTAATGATCAAAAGCTAGCATAGGTGGATGGAACCATGTAATCGGTGGATAGAACCTGCACCGCTATAAATATTGCACAATTTCAAACTCTTTAAAGCATGCTTGTAAAATGCCAAGTCATAGGAATTTTAATTATTATTATTGCAAAAGTCGCATTAAGCAAATAAAAGAATTTCAAGCCTCAATTGACAGCCTTGCATCCATTATTATTGCATCCTGTGTGGTGGCTTGCTGGGCACTGTCGTACTCACTCTTGCTTAATTACCATCATTCAGTCAGAAAGGAAGTAAAGTCAAGCCCTGTGATGCTAAAAAGGGGTTGATAGAGCTGGAAGACGATGAGGCCATGGACTAGGTCGCGAACCCCAGTTGGCTGCCTGTGGACAAGTCTTGAAATTTTTTGTACAAATAATCTATTTTTTATTCAAAATTATAGAAATATACCCGTGGAAATTTTTTTTACAAAAATAGGCTCTAGTCGCCCTATGGGGGGCAACTGGAGCCAATCGCCTAACCACGAGGCGACACATGGGCAATATGGCAACGGTTGGGTGAATTATTGCTGTCGCCCAGGCGTTGGGCGACTAGAAGTCCAATTGCCGTACGATTGGGCGACTGGAGCTCCAGTCGCCCAACGCTCAGGCAACAGGGGGGTTAAAAAGGCAGTGCGCTCGGCTACCGCCACCCTGCCTCATTTTTTTAATCGCTCGGTGCTGAGAGAAGAAAGGAGAGGAGAAGAAAAGAGGAAGGACAGGGAGAAGAGAAGAGGAGAGAGGAAGGAGGGGAAGAAGAGAAGGAGGGGGAGAAGAGGAGAGGGAGAGGAGGAGGAGAGGAGAGGGAGGAAGGAGTGGGAACCATTCCATCCATTCAGATCCTCAGATCCAGGTATTTTTTTAGTATATTGTATTTACAGTATATTTTTTTATCAAATGTTAATGTTAGTAAAATTTTTAGATGTAGAAAATTTAGTATAGAAATTTTACTACAATTTTTAGTATAGACATTTTAATATAGAAAATTTTTAATATACATTTTTTAGTATGGAACATTTTTAGTATAGAAAATGTTGTACAGTTTTTAGTATAGAAAATTTAGTTAATGTAGTTATAGGCAATTAGTAGGCGTAGAAACAGAGAGGACATGAAGAAGCAACCGTAGGTGTAGATCTAGATAGAAATAGTTAAATATTAGTTATACTAAATTTATTAAACGTGTAGTTTTACAAAATTAATAGCCATAGAAGCGTGTAGTCATTTATAATTTAGGGAACATAGTTTTAGAAAATTAGCATCAATACGAAATCTGCATGCGTACAAAATTGTAGTTGTAGAAAATTCAGTCACCGTAATGTACAAATTAATCATCCGGTGAAATTTATACCTATTAAAAAATTAGTATATATTTATGGTAGAATTTAATTAATTTGTATGTTGGAAGTTCATAGGGCGAGGTTATTGTAGTGGGTTACAACATGCTTCGGTGAAATATGAATTGTAGTATGTTGGTACTTTGGTATTGTGCGATGCTATTTGACATGTCACAAAATTGAAACATATATGCAGTCCGACATCAGCAATGGCAATAGCCACTACATTGAGAGTGCATTACGGTGCTTGAACTGTTCGTGAAGGTCTGAATGGTATGGATTTGAGTGGTTTTCCGCAAGTCACTCTAGTACATCCGGATGACGAGAATGCTCGGATCTCAAATATGCTGCATTGGCTGACCCATAGTTTTTCATTGGACCCCGAGGTGTGTAGCGTCATCATGCAAGGGCTTTGGAGCCAGTCTCCCACGGACATCAAATGGGAGTTGAAGACATTGCTGCGCACTGCTACGTGGAAGGGTTTTGTGCAAGGGTGCCGGCGCCGTGGATACGAGTGTGTCCTGCTTGTGCAACCGTGATCATTAGAAGCTGTGCAAGGTCATGGTCCTTGCTCTGGGAGGTACTAGCAGCTCGGGCAGGCCACATGTTGGCGAAGATGATCGAGTTGCTCGTGATAAAGCCGATGCGATAAATGGAGGAGAATTACAATGGTCAAGCCATAGAGAGGGAAGTAGACAAGCTGATGAAGGGGAGCATATTGAGTACATCGTGTAGCAGATGGACTGTGATGACCAGAGGGCATGGGCTGAAGAGGAAGCTGTATAGGACGACGACGAGGACAGTTTGGATGAGGATGAAGTTCCTATCCCGCATGAATGGAACCAATTTAATGCTGAGGGTGTTTCCGCACATGATGAGCATGAATCAGCATGGGAGTATCATAAGACAGAGGTTCGGTTGCATTCTATATTTGTTGACAAGGAAGCACTACAAGATGCCATCAAGCTGTGGGCCCTTTCAATGCAGCGGACATTTCGTGTCGTGAAATCAAACCAGGAGCAGTACACCGTGAAGTGCGAGCAAGTTGGTTGTTCTTGGAGGTTGCATGCACGTAGACCCAAGTATGAGACTCACTGAATTGTGTCAAAGGTGGAGCCGCACTCTTGCATTCTCAACAGTGTTTTGGCGGGGCATCTTAACCTAACGTCCGCCTTTATAGCCAATTTGATGTACAAAGAGATAGTGGAGAAGAAAGACATAAAGGCCACGCATATTGAGGTACCTATTGAGAAGAAATTCAAGTACAAGATTAGCTATACGAAGGCGTGGCGTGCCAAGCAGAAGGCGTTGGAAAAATGTTTTGGGTCTTTCAAGGTGGCGTACGACAATCTTCCTCGTATGCTTAAGGTGTTGCAAGACAGAAACCCAGGTACGTATATCGCTGTGCAAGACAAGCCGTCCACAAGTCCACCAGGATATGCGGTGTTGCAGAGAGCCTTGTTAGCATTTGGTGCTTGCATTGAGGCATTCAGGCACATGCTGCTGGTGATCTCAGTTGACGGGACCTCTTTGATAGGCAAATACAAGGGGTAGATCCTGATGACTATAGGCGTTGATGGCAACAACCAAATATTTCCGCTGGCCATTGCATTCGTGGAAAGTGAGAATTATGAAAGTTGGTTTGGTTTCTCAGACATGTCAGGGTTAGAGTTGTCAGCACTCGTCCTGGTGTGTGCGTAATCCATGATAGCCACACCGGGAATATAAACGCTATAAGAAAACTTCAGGAAGACCCTGAGAAGCCCTTTTCTTGGCCGAACATGAGGAACAGGTGGTGCATTCGTCACTTAGAGGCTAACTTTTTCAAGCAGTTCCTGAAACAACCTTTGATGAAGCTATTCAAGAGGCTGGCTATGCAGAACCAGCGAAGGAAATTTGATACTTTGTAGGCGTTGTTGGATGAGCACATTAAGAAGCATGTCGATGAGAGGAGCAAGGGGCTGGTCATGCCTGGGGCGGTACAACTGGAATGCTTAGCAGCACTCGATGAGCCTAACCCAGCTGGTCCAAGAAGGCGAAGCTCACAAAATATCAAGTGCTTCTCGTAGTGGATCGAGGGAGAACTATTGGAGAAGTGGTCACTGTTGCACAACATGGACAGTGCAAGGTACGACATAATGATGACAAATCTTGCAGAGGTGTACAATTGGGTTCTCAGGGGCCTCCGTTCATAGCCCCTTGTCGCCATCATGGAAGGTGTTCTTCACAGCACAATCAGATACTTCAGAGAGAGGCACGCGAATGCGACACTTCATGCAGCAAATCCTCGAGCATTGTATTCATCCAAAATTGTGGCATACATGGAGACGAAGGCACAGAAGGGTCAATTACACACAGTGTAGGTCATGAGCAATAGGGAGCATTGTTTCGACGTGGTACTCTATGATAGAGCCAATTTGGGATGACTCGTTCCCTTGTTACCCACGAGGTATGTTTTGGAGATCATGCAAATGAACCTAGCTGCACGTGCAACAAGCTGAAGCTGTTACACAAGCCATGCTCTCATGTCCTCGCTACATACGGGACTGTGGGCATGGATCCTTCGAACTTCATGTCGGAGTACTTCTTTAAGGAGAGGGTACTACATGCTTGGTGTGGGGAGCTTCGAGGGGGTTCAGTGTGGTCGGAAACTTCGTCACCTTGGACATTGCAGTGAGGGCCTGGATTCCAGATGTTAACATGCTGAAGGGTGGGAAGGGTCGGTGACAGAGTTGGTGTATTAGAAATGATATGGATGGATTGTAAGCCAGAGTATTTGGTGCACGTTGCGGGCGATGTCGTCAGGAGGGGCACACAGCTAGACGATGCAATGCATGTGCTGATCAGTAGGCAGAGCGGCATGGCGTGTACTACTAGTTGTTGGAGACTAGAACTAAATTTACATTGTAAACTATGTTTGTTTACTATGCACTTATGACGTGCGAAATATTGTACTAAATGTATCGTATATTTCATGTACCATTTGTACAACTGCAATGTTATATCCCCTTTTCTGTAGTGTAGTTGATGTTGTGCTGGTAGCTTAGTATTGCTTTGTTTACTTACTTACTAGTTCTATTTACTGTTAGTTTACATGCGATATTTTTTGGTTCCTTATAAGTGCTAACTTGAACTCTTTTTGCAGGTATGGCTCATGATGGTCGTGACTCGGACTGGCGGTACCCCCTGTTGGACGAGCACGTGGACCGCCTGCATCGCGCTTCCCGTCGTGTGCAGCCACCGAAGAGCGTGGATGAGCCAGCTGAGCAGGAGTGGTCCGGATATGCACACCTCGCATAGCTTGGAGTCAGGTTTGCACTCCGCCAGCGTTTTATGCTACCGTAAGAACGTTCCGTGCTGACCTTCACTTTGTTTGCAGGCTGCGGGATGCCGGGCTACTCCCTCTTGCCCGGATGGTGCAGGCCACGGACGAGGATGGACCCGCCGTGCCCGCGAGTGGGGATGACGTCGTGGAGCAATCATGACGCTTCCCGTTTGACCGTTCCCTGCTGACGGCTTTGGTGGGCCGTTGGCAGCCTGAGACGCACAGTTTCCACCTCCCATTCAAGGAGATGACGCCGACCCTGCAGGATGTGTCCCTGCTGTTTGGCCTTCTGATCGCGGGAGGCGCTGCCTTCCTACCAGAGGCCTCGGTCGAGTGGCGCGCTGACCTGCTTGGTAGATTCGAGGGGGGTCCTTCCACTGGGTGCCGCGGATGACTACTACATCTTCCCGGCGGTCAGACACATGGGCCATCGCTGAGGTGGCTCGCACAGTTCTGGGTACGTGGTCTTCACAATCGATCATGTCATCGAAGCTCTTATTTGTGCTAGTACGCACTAATAACATCTTGTTTGCATTCAGGTGGATCGAATGGATCTAGAGGCGAACGATCACCAGGTCTCGCGCCACTTGGAGGCATACTTGCTGTGGTTGTTTGGTTGGGTGCTATTCACCACCAACCATGGCAACACCGTGGACGTGTGCCTCATCTCTCATGCTAGGGCGATCGCGGACAGCGAGGCCCCGCAGGTCAGCTGGGGATTGGCCGCACTTGCCGCGACGTACCGTGGCCTGTGCTATGCGTGCTCGAGGACCAAGGCGAACTTGGTCCTCGCGGGCTGTCCCCTGCTGCAGCTGTGGTTGTTCGAGCGCTTTAGCCTCGAACAACCTTTCCTAGACGACATGGGTCCATACGGGCCGGAGATGTATCCAGGGGGAGACATCGACCTGCCGACGATGGGTTCTCTCTGGTGTCATCGACGGGTAAGTAATATGTCAATTAGTTATTTCCTTTGTACTAACGACGGTCGTATGTAACACCTATTCATCCTTGCAGGTGCAGTTCGCACATGTGCAGGTCACACGGGCGTATCTGCCCTTTGTTGAGCAGATCGTGCTCCCTATGGGTTGTTGACACTCTACTGGCGTGATCGGGCTTTCTGGCTGATGTGCCAGAAGCTCATCTATGACATCTTCGTAGAGGACTACTCGCCGCAGCGAGTTATGCAGCAGTTTGTTCTATGTTAGGCTATTTCGGTACCAATCGGACCACCAGTGCCGCAGGCTTTGCACACGTGAGTGCCCGCGTCTCATAAATTTGTACATACTTACTATTCCATTGGCAATTACTAACGAAGTGGTTCTACAAGCAGGCACTCTAGAAAGAGAGTGAAATACGGCACGGACTGGACGACAAAGATGCGGGGGTGGACTACACAGTGGGACAGCGTGCTTGACGATTAGGCTGAGGAGGACCGCCCCTACGATAGCACAGAGTACACAGAGTACCTGCATTGGTACCAGGGACGGACACATACGAGGCTTGTACATGTCGTTGACCCACCCCCTGCACACCTCGCCGCTACGACAGACACGTATCTCGCGCACCTCGCACGGGACGCACACATCATGGTACGTTACACATATTTTTGAACATTCGCTAATGGCAATGCTAGCTTGGATGATTAACCATTTTAAGTCTTTTCCTTCAGGCTGACATCGGTGTTTCGATCTTCATGGAGGGCCATAGTATGCTGAATAGGCTCGCCACAGATGCCGAGGTGAGCCACGAGGACAATTTTAGCACGTGGCATCGTATCATGGACTGGGGTAGACGTGTCGTCACCCTGCTGTCCTACACGAGGCTACCAGCGGCCTCCACGGCCACGCCCAGCACACGGACGGTTCGGCCACCGGTGCCGCCCCAACCAGCTTGGCACTACTCCGGAGGTTCTATGTGGGCATGTCCTACAGCACCTCACCCGGACAAGGCTGGAGGATCTGCCTAGGGACGACCTCGTACACTACCAGGGCAGATGTTCTCGCGTCCTCCGTAGATCTCTAGCTTCCGCACACAGGAGGTGTGCTCCACGTCGTACACCCCTCCTCCAGGCGTGATGGCGCCAACTGAGGGTACATATCATACGATCACGGTTTTATCGCAATGCTTTACATTAGAAACTAACGATATTACTTTTGTAGGTCTTTTCCGGCCCGAGCAGGGGTTGGGCGCCTCCGTGAGCCCGAACGATCCGGACCAGTACTTCTCGGAGTGGGTCGGGCAGGCGTCTGGGTCTGCACCTCGCGGCACACCACCAGAGGTTCTCTCTGGGAGTGCCCTCACCGGTGCACCGGAGGGCACACAGGCAGTGGTGCAGCCGACTCCAGCAGCTCAGGGGTAGGTGCGATGGTCTCCTGATCGTCTTACGTTGTCAGGGCGTCGTCACCCGTTGCAGTGGAGGACGGCCAAGCGAGGCTGTACGGGAGGATGCAGGCGCGGAGACAGGGTAGGCTAGGGTGGCGACTGGGGGTAGTACTGAATGTACACCATTTGTTCATGTATTGTTTACGTTTGTTATTTACGAGTCAACTTTTTAGTACTGTGCCGTGCTTACTTGTACTTCTCCTTACCTACTGGATGCGTGCTCCAAATGAATAGTGAACTTCAATGATGGCAACCACACGGAGATAACAACCAATCCATTACATGCTTAACAACATTGCATATTATTTCGAACAACAGTCCTACTACGATACAACCATACACCTCGTTGCCTATATGTCAACGAGCCTTGTGGCACCCACATGGAGTATTGCTGAGGGGGCCGCCTCGAACGGTGCTGGCCATCGTTGTAGTGGCATGCACATATGTAGCTAGGGTTTGCACAGCAACATGTCGGATCGTAGGAGCTTTCTATGTTGACAACCTCCTCGTTGCCCCTCTCACGTTGCATCTATTGGCAGATGTCATTGTTCTCCTCATTGAGAGTGTCGAGTCACTCCTCCAACTCAAAGATCTGATTCCATAATGTATCCACGTACCTGACAATATACGGTTCATAAGGAGGGTCGATCTAGCGAGCGAAGTCACATTTTGCCATCTGCGGGAAAGGATGGTAAACATAGAGGCTCTATAAGGAGTAATGAAAAATGTACTATTAGCAATTTGTACCCCGGAGTGTGAGCATTGAAGAAACGTTGCCTGCCATCGAAATGGCCTTCGAGGAACTGCACGACCGTGTCCTCATTGTGTCTGCATTTTGGCCACAATGGTTGAGCACAGCTGCTGGGTATCAAGCGGAAGTTAGGACCGAAGTCCTCCCTCCTTTCCATAGGAAAGTCTTCCTTTGGTGACCCCGCTCGACTAGCCCTCGACGTCCGCCATCTTTGCACAGAGACATGACTAAGAGTGTAGCTTTGCGTAGTGATATGACAAAAGGGGGCAGCTTTGCGCACCCTTTGTCAAAAGAGGTTAGCTTTGCGCAGTGACACGACAAAAGAGGTCAGCTTTGCACAAAGACGTGACATAAGAGGGCAGCTTTGCGCAGTAACATGACAAAAGGGGGCAGTTTTGCGCGGTGACATGACAAAAGGGGGCAGCTTTGAGTAGTGACATGACAAAAAGGGGCAACTTTGCGCAGTGACATGACAAAAGGGGGCAGCTTTGCGTAGTGACATGACAAAAGAGGGCAGCTTTGCACAGAGACATGACAAAAAAGGCCAGCTTTACTCAGTGACAGGACCACGCGCACCAGCTTTACACGTACGAGTAGAGGAAAAACGGACTCTATAAATTGGGGTGTGTTCCATTTCGCAGGGAACACTACACGACCAAACCCCACACTACACCGCGCTTCCTTCACCGCATCGGGATGGACAAAAGGTAGAAGAAGCAATGGGACAAGATGGTAAAGCAATGGGAGGAGACCCGCGACCTAGCATGATCAGCTGCCGCTCGCGATGAGAAAATAAGGGCTATTGCGGCCCAGGTAGAACAAGCCCAGCATGCTACGCGGTCAGCTCCCCGCAATGAGGGGCCCCATACCAACAACCCCATCTCGAACATTCCCTCCGAGCGTTCGCCGCAACTCCCACCTGGGGAAAGACACCCCCTTTGTTGGTGCGAGGACACTTGTAAGTTCTTTAAGTCTAAGCACCGCATCAGCCTAGGTATGCGTTACTGGGATTGCGCAAACTACTCCAGTGACTACCCCGACCGCCATCTAGACACCGCAACCTATCAGCAGCCCATAAGGACCAGGTGCACCATTTTCCCCTACCTTTTCTCCTTCACAACACGCACTAACAATCTCTCCCCTGTATTTACAGTCCCCGGAACCCCTATGTGCCTACCGCAAATGGATCGATCTTGAGATCCATCCTAAGGACCAATGGGCCCTCGACTTCGAGAAGTGGAATGTCGCAAGGTCATCGGAGATGCGGGAGGAGGAGCGCCGCAAGAATGAGCAAACCCTGTGTATACAACGCGAGACAAGCTCATCTCGAAGCATGCACGCGTAGGGAGCGGGAGGCTCGCGAGAAGGAGCGCGAGAGAAAGAGAGAAATGGCGATGAAGGCAAAAGAGGCCACCGAGCGGTCAAGGAAGGGAAAAATGGCCCCGGTCCACACAGTAGGTCGTACGAGCAATTGGGTGGGTTAGTCACACATGATGCTACATGTTATGCATGTAATCAAAAAGTACGCGGCATGTTACTCCCAATTGTATTATGAAGTTCATTTAAATCCAACAAGCCTATTATCTCGTCTTTTCGCATTCAATGATTCACACAGCAAATCATCTAACAATATTAACAAACCGGTTTTCTCTGTACACGAATTCTCAATAACATCAAAATATCACTTACCATTGTACGTACCGATCGTTCTACAATCAATCGTTCCTAAAAAAATTTCCCAAAATTTTTTACGCACCTACAACATACAATGAACATAAACTTTTATTACAACTCCAACAGATTTTTTCCCAGTTAAAAACTACAAAATTGATAAAATTTTAAAAATTCACGGGGACTGAATGCAGTCGCCCAATGTGGGGGCAACTGCACTACAAGTCACCCAATGGGGGAAAGCTGGTTGCAGTCGTCCGAGGGCAGGGCGACTGGAACTCTATCGCCCCCCTCCCCGTTGGGTGATTGGCTCCAGTTGTCCCCCATTGGGCGACTGGAGCCTTTTTTTGTAAAAAATTTTCTCGCGAGTATATTTTTGTAATTTTGAATAAAAAATAGATTATTCATACAAAATATTCACAAGTCCTACGGTTCCACCAGTGTGAAGTTTCCACTGCTGCATTTTATCGTTTTTGGCCTGATCGGCCCATGAGTAAGCATTACTGTATTATTTACACTTCTGTATGATATTTTTTTTGATATACAGTAATGTATCTGTGAATACTATCTACTGATCCAGGGAATAGTGCGGTGGAATCACAGAGAATCTAGGTTTGCTAACCCGAGGTCCGACATTCCTTTTCTTCCCTCTCTTCCCCGCTGCAATGGCTGCCTTTGATGCTGCATTTTCATCACTAATGGACACCAAGCTGCGGCCCTGCTGCTCTTGATGCCCGCATCAAGCCAGTGGGCAAGCTAGCCTAGGTTGCCACCTCCTGCTGCAGGAAAAGAGTGTGTAACCAAGGTTTGATTTCCATCATTTGGTATTAGAGCATGGGTGTTCTTCACGTTTGAAGATCATGGCAGGAGGAAGACTTGTGTTAAGCAGGGGGAGGCTTCAGAGGTGAAGAAAGAGAGCCTAGTACTGATGGCTTATCCACAGCTCATGAGCAACAACTACACCATCTGGGCTATGAAGATGTGTGTCGTGTTGCAAGCCCATGAGGTGTGCGAGGCTATAGAACTGACCAGTGATGCATATAATATAGGCAGCGTAGAATTCTGTAAGGATCGCCTCACGTTGTCCGCGATATATCAAGCAATCTTGGAGAGTCTTATGTCATCTCTTGTATATATATTTTCCAAAATACTTTTATTATTTCAAATTTAAATGCATTCCTATGTTACATAAAATGGTAACTTCTGTTTTAAGGATAGTAGTTAAACCGACAATTGTTATGCCCTCATTTGACATCGACAACCATGTACCTTTGTCACCTTAGGTTTTCCTTGTCTCAGTATTGAGAGTATTATGATATTTGTTAATTTTAGAATGGTAGTAATTGTTTAGACAAGCTTATCGGTCACTATAACCCTATGGGTGGGAATAATGTTATCAAATATCTAAACAATTGCTTTTATCAAGTGTTTGGCAATAGGTGTTGTCGTTGTTTATAAAATAAAATAAAATGATGAAAATTGGTTTTAGACTTGAGTGGATGGTAAGATCTGGTTGGTATGGATTTAGCATAAGAACTTGCGTTGTAAATGTGCTACCCTAGTCAATTAAGGACCGACATTTGTGATTCTCCAAACTGAGTACTACCGTACAACCACAAGTCTATATGGGTATGACCTAGCCGAATAACTTGTAAAGGTTTAGTTTAGATATCACCAGTGGTAAGTGGGTGCTAGGGATTTACTGGTTTACTCACGGTGAGGCACAGGGATTTACTGTACTCATATGGCACAAGAGGCGACTTCTGACTGTGGTGGATTTAACCCTTTAGCGGTGAAACCTCAGCGGGTGGTGTCTATCTAGATTGGAGTGAGGTAAAGGCTTTGTGATAAATTATCTAGGTCTCGTGCCTAAGGAAGCATGTTGGCTATTAAGATGACTTATCTCTTGTAGGTAAAGTTGTACAACCTCTGTAGAGTGTAAAATTATTTCAATAGCTGTACCCACGCTAAAGGGCGGGCGATGTGCGCTTTCACGTGGTAGATCTTCGGTTTTGGTTTCAAAGTAAAAGCTTTGGGAACTCAGGAGTGGATGGAACTTTTGGGAGTGTTTCCTGGTGGATGGAGCCAGTGAGGGTGGATGGAACCCGTAGTCTTGAACCTTGGCGGTTAGAGCTTGTTTATTAGTGTTGGTGGTTGGAACCTTCACTAGAAAATTTATTTAGTTTGAGTTATTGCAATTACTTTGTTAAATAATGCTTGAGAATTTAATTATGGTATTTGAAACATAACGCTGCTTTGTGGAAAAGAACCATATTACCCTTCTTTGTTAAACCTTGCATCTACTACATTTTTCTCAAGACTTGTGGAGTACTTTATGTACTCATATGCTATACTCAAAACAACTCTCAGAGGGTTATGAAGATCAAGAAGGAGCCTACTACTACTTTGCATGTGGATTCGGCGAAGGCTTCTCGGAGTACTAGATTGCACTTCCCTAGTCAATTGCCTGTGGCGTATTGATGGGTTATCTTCGAAGTTTATTTTTTGCTTCCACTGTGTTTTATTAGTTTGAGAGGTCCTATAACCTCAGTTATAATAAAGTGGCCATAAAGCCTGTACTCTCTTTTATTATAATAAAGCATTGTTGGTTATGTAATCATTACTGTTTGATTATGTGCATTAGCTTTGATCTGGGACTAGTGCGGTAATACATAGAGGATTTGGATTCAAAAATCTGGTCCCAATACATACATGGCAGATAAGGATGATGATGGGCCTACTCTGCTGATGCTTGAGGCGTGCAAGATGATGTAGACCAAGGACCAGTACACCAAAGTAGTGACGCTCGTGGAAGAAAATGTTTAACTCCATCTCGGAGTGAACGATCGAATGACATCAATGTCTGGTACCTTGACATGGGAGCTAGCAATCATATGACTGGTTGTAGGAAGCAGTTTACCAAGCTTGACACATTGGTTGGCAGAATGCGGCCACAGCATAGTCCTGATCAGGGGACGCACGGGCGAGCACAAGGCGTTGACAAATGTGTACTACATCTTGAGACTGACTAGCAATATAATCAGCTTGGGTCAGCTCAAGGAGTGCGATTGTAAGGTCATGTTGGAAGATGGCCACCTACACGTGTTTGATCATCATGGACAATTTACCGGTTCGGATCAAGAAAAGGAGGAACATGTTGTACATGCTCAAGCTTGACCTCACACAACCGGTATGTTTGATGGCACGCCTCGACGATGATGCATGGAGACGGCATGCACGCTATGGATATTTGAACTTCTAGGCACTACGTAAACTATGTCAGGAGGGCCTAGTCGAAGGACTCTCGCTGGTGAGCCATGTGGAGCAATTGTACGACGACTGTCTAATTGGTAAGTAGCGCCGCGCATTGTTCCCATAAGAGGTGAAATTTAAGGCAAGTAAAGTACTGGATCTCATGCATGGTAACTTGTGCGGGCCTATCTTGCCCTCAACTCTAGCTGGTAACAAATATCTTCTGCTGGTAGTCAATGATTACAGTAGATATATGTGGATTGTGTGATTGAAATCCAAGCATGAAGCCTTCCAAGCCTTCAAGAAGATCAAGGTAGCGACAAGGGTTGAAGCGAAGGAAAAATTGAAAGTGCTTTGAATGGGTTGGGGAGGTGAATTCAAGTCAAAAGAGTTCATCATCTATTGTGAGGAGATGGGTATCAAAAGATACTAGACTACCCCATACTTTCCTCAGTAAAATGGGGTGGTAGAGAGGAGGAACCAAACAGTAGTTGCCATGGCATGTAGTATGATGAAGAGTATAAATAAGCCTGCCATGTTTTGGGGTGAGCCTGTGATGACCGTGTTCTATATCCTAAGTCATGCGCCAACGAAAGAGCGTGGTTAGCATGATGCCGTATGAAGTCTGGTGCAAGTGAAAGTCAACGGTACACCATCTTCACACTTTCGGGTGCATTGCTCATGTGAAGAAGGTGGGCAGCCAAATTGGCAAGCTTGAGGTCCACAGCTCCCCAGTGGTATTCATTAGGTATAAGACCGGGTCGAAGGTGTAACACGCATATGATCCTCCTGCCAAGAGAGTGTGCATAATGTGCAACGTCGTCTGTGGTGAAATAAAGAAGTGGGATGCGGGCTGTGAAGATTGAAGAACACATAATCAACTTAGGGAGGTGAATGCTAAGTTAACCTAGTTGAGGTAAGGAGGTAAGGAGAAGGCACCTCGTTGAGGTTGATGCTGAGGTGCAACAGGCGATCCAAGGGGAATGTAATCAGAGAGAGTGAGGGAGAGGAGGTGGAAGAAGAGGAAGAGGGAAATGGACTTTTTCCATTTTAAATTGGTCTCAGCTTTTGTACTACCATCTACCAAAGAAATCTAGACATGTTAGATAGTGCATGCTCAATTATATAATATTATTTCAATTGAAAACTTATATGTTTTTAAAGCAATGTTATAGCTCTTATTGTTAAAAAAGTAAAAACACGTACCTCTGTATAAGCCATATCATCAAAGGAGACAATACAGAAGAGAATAATAGATGACATCAATGGCCAATTTTTAAACAAGTTCTTGTTTGTAGTTGAACTAGTATGTTGCTCAATAAGCTCTTCAGAATTAGCGAAATGTGCAACCAAAGATTCAATTGCTTGATCTCCCTTTTTGTCAACTTTGTGCTTATGCAGTGTCTCCTGAAATTTTATGTTACGCACTTTTTAAAAAAAAAATCAACCAAGTTACCAGTCATGCTATCAATAGCTGAAGAGAACACAAAAGTATGCGGCAAACCGTACTAATAATTCAAATAGTAGCATCATAAGAAAAATAAAGAGAACACTAGTGCCAAAGTACAAAAGAAGTTTAATAGATATCATGTTATAACAGCCACTTCCATAACTGACGCATTTGATCACTTAAGGATTCTTTGTAACTCCTGTTAATTGCAAATATTGTACTAAAACATTCAATGTGGCATTTATCAATGTTGTTTTATATATTTTGTGATGGATTTTCAGGTAGTAAAAAAATGCTATTCGATAGAAGCACAAAAAAGTAGATCATTGTACATCACATTGAATATTAATAAGAATAACATTGATAATTTGCACATACCGGGAGCCATATGCAGCTTATGAGGATAACAAAGCAGAAGGTCGATATACATAAACAAGGTAAGAAATAAGGGAACCTATGAAAAAAAATTAAAAAAAAGTAAGTTGAAGTGACTTTTCTGGAATAATTGTATTCATATGATAGCACAACATACCTTCCGAATAGTGAGTTCACAGGAAATAATTTTGGATATTTTTCCGCTGGCTATCAAACGAAGTAAAAATATTATAATAATTTTAGTGCATAAATGAATACAAAAACACTTACTTTTCAATTCTTTTTTGATACCTGTGCAAGATATCCACCAATGGCTGGGCCAAAAATAAGCCCCATTGCCCATGATGTGCTAACCTAATCATTAGAGAAATAAATGTCATAATCTGAACTATTGTATTAGATAGTTATAAAAAATATATTTCGACAAAATTTGCAATTTTACAAGTGACAATCCAATTGCTTGATGCTCAGGTCGACAAACTTCAATAGCATAAGCCTGTAATGATCAATTGCCAAGTCACTAAATTTAACATGCTTGAAAACCCAATAGAACTTTAAATCACTCAATCATCATACTCTTATTGTGCCAAGTAAACCGTTTAAAGATCCAAAAAGAAAGCGTGTAGTTATTGCCATCCAGTAGTGTGTACTTAGTCCGAACAAAGTATTGAATACAAGCCTGAGATATTAAGAAAGCAATGAATCAAGTATAGATCATAAAAAGTAGGCAAATTCAATCTGCTTATTTAAATCTCATGTAATTAGAGAAGAAAGTACTAACGTGAAGAAAATTCCAAATACAATGACTGGCTTCCTACCAATACGATCTGCTACCATCCCCCAAACAGTGGAAGTTAAAGCTCTACCAAGCATATATGAAGCACCTACAATGATTAAGAATATGACATTGATTCTAGATGAGGAGTGCAAAACATTGGTTATTATTTCTAAAAAAAAATTGGAACTTAACACATTCTAATAATTTGAAACTAAACACATGCTAATCATTTGGAAGGTTCTTACCTACAAAACCTGCATAAAATCCAATGTCTTCTACTGTTTTGGCAATATGCAAGTCTCTTATCTGTTGTTGAGAAGAGGATTATACAATATTTAGCACATCTTGTCTATGGTGACAGAAACAGAATAGCACTACACTTTGACATAATCAATTTCTAGACAAGTGTACTAAACAACATGCTGCAAATACAATTGTTATTACTAATGTATGGCCATAGTATATGACAGACTTGGATGACTAACTAGCTAACAACATGACACACATATATGTAATGCACACATATGCCGCATACGCAGTCAAGAGAAAAACTAGACTGCGTATATAGTTTAAAGATTCAGGTGATTGATGATGAAAATGTTATTGCTACCTTTGTAGACTTCAACCATTAGCGTATATTGGAGTGTTTTGCTATATGGTTGATTACCATAACTTCATTGCACAATGGGATTATGCAAGGTGCATATTGCAATAGTTAGATATCAAAGCACCTAATTACATTGTGAACTTAATACTATGTGCAGGATATTGTTCATTCTATTAGTCTTTTAAAATGAGATGTACATACCATGAAATATATGAAGGGAAATAGTAATGATATTGGCAAACCTAGAATGACAAAGAAAAAATATTAGAAATCCATCTTCACAATACTCAACAAATATACACATAGATGGAACCTGACAACGTACAAAAGAGATATTAAGAACAGCACATGAAACAATGGAAAATAATACCATATTGATGGACCAATTAGGACTATGACATCATCGTGTTGACTGTTGGCTGTTGGTAAAGAGGAAGAAGAAAAAAAGGAGAATGGGAGGATACGAGGCTGACTGATGCGTCTAGCTACATATTTTATTTGTGTATTTGATGATCAGGTTGACTGGACTGCTACATCACCCTAAAACAAGCTTACATGTCAAAACATCTGCCATGTCAGCGCCACCTCAGAGCAAAACCGCCTTTATTATATCTCAGGGGGTAAAAAAACTATATTGATACTTGAGGGTTGTAAAACATTCGGTTTTGTAGTTCGAGATTGAAAATTAGACCAATTCAAGAGTTCAAAGGTAATATAGACTTATTTCTTTAAATAAAAAAATTTGGACCTGCTGTTGATTCTAGGTTCATTTATTCTACTCATTGTATGGTTATAAATGATGTGCGATTGCAGAGAAAGCAATGGAGAATAAAAAGTGTGCTTTCCATGTCCCTCCTCTAGTTCATTGGAGAAGAAGAGGGAAGAATAGAGTAGAAAGTGTTATGAGTATTGTGTGTGTATTCATGAGGCCCAAAGGGCAATATAAATAGGGAGTACAAGGGAATAAATTGAGGAATATACCATATACAGATAAGGAAATCAAGGCATATAAGGAAACAAATAACAATCCTATTCTATTCTTAACACCCCCCTCAAACTCATGGTGGATTACACATACTGAGTTTGGAGAGAAAATACAAATATTGTGCTCTAGTTTGTGGCTTCGTGAAGAAGTCAGCAAGCTGTAACTCTGATGGCACAAACTGTAGAGCAAGTACTCCCTCCTGTACCTGTGAGCGAGTGTATAAAGCATCCACACCAATGTGCTTGTGAGCTCATGCTTCACTGGATCACGAGCAATACTGATAGCACCTGAACTATCAAACATAAGTGTCGTAGGTCCCCTCATAGGTACTCCAAAATCTGCAAGTAGCCACCTCAACCAAGTAATCTCTGTTGTCACTACTACCATAGCTATCAACTCATCCTCTGCACTTGAACGAAAAACTGCAGTCTGCTTCTTTGTCTTCCAAGCAATCAAGGAGGAGCCTAGAAAAACATAGTAAGCAGAAAGAGAACGATGATCAGAAGGATCACTAGCCCAGGTCGCATCAGAGTACACCTAAAGCTGTAGTGAGGTGGAGCTAGGGAAAAACAAGCGACGAGAGATTGTCCCACGCAAGTAGCGGAGAATACAAAGGAGGTGGCTGTAGTGAAAATGAGTAGTAAGAGCCATGAACTCACTCAAGATATGAACAACATGAGCAATATTAAGGTGAGTGCTCACAAGATATACCAGACTCCCGACAAGATGGCGATAACGAGTAGGATCCTCAAGAAGATCACCATCAATAGCACGAAGCTGAAGGGAGAGCACTATAGGAGTTTCAGCAGTGAGTGTCAGTCAGATCAGACCAATCAAAAAGATCCTAGGCATACTTTTGCTGTGAGAGGTAGTAACCCTCAGGCGTGGAAGAAACCTCAATCCCGGGGAAGTACGCAAGCAAACCAAGATCAGTCGTCAGAAACTGCTCACTAAGATGCTTCTTCACATATGTGATGAATGAGGAATCGTCACCAGTAATGAGCCTATCATCCACATATAGAAGTAGTGTCCTACCTCGAGGTGAGACATAGACAAAAAGAGCAGGATCGTCGGCACTGACAGTAAAACCGACACCTGTAATCACTAAGGTGAAATGCGCAAACCAGGCATGAGGGGCTTGTTTGAGGCCATAAATAGCACGACAAAGATGACAGACATGACCATCTGAAACAGAATACCCATGTGGTGACTGCATATAAACCTCCTCATGCAAAACACCATTAAGAAAAATATTCTTAACATCCAACTGAGAGATAGACCACCGGCGAACAAAAGCAACTGCAACAAGAGTGCAAACAGTGATCATATGGGCAACAGGGTCAAAGTATCATTGTAATCACAAACATACTCCTACTGGAAGCCATGAGCCACAAGATGAGCCTTGTAGCGCTCAATAGTACCATCAGACCTAGTCTTAATCTTGTACACCCACTTGCACATGATAGGACGAGCATGCATAAGCGTCAGTACAATATCCTAAGTCTCCATACGTCTAAGAGCATCAAGCTCCTCTGCCATAGCGAGCTGCCACTCATATTGACTAGGCTGACAGTTTGGTGCGCTCACGAGACTGTAGTAGGACAAATAGGTGCAACCAAAAATACGAAGGTGACTGTACTAGGGGCTCTAGAGTAGAGTCGCTCCATAGGACTGACATCCTTAAGAGCAGTAGAAGGCTACATATTGATGATATATGCAGCCATAAAAACAGCCTCTGCCATGAACTATGGTGGAACGTAAGAAGAAAGAAGAAGAGTGTGAGCAGTCTCAAGCAGATGACGATGCTTGTGTTCAGCAACCCGATTCTGAGCATGGGCACTAGGACAAGAAGACTGGTGAAGAATGCCCTGCTTAGAAAAAATTGTCTGAAAGCACCAGAACAGTACTCTCCAGTAGAATTACAGCGAAAAGTATGGATAAAGGACTCAAACTGAGTACGAACCATCATGGTAAAGCTATGATAGATCGCAAGAAATTGACCACGATTAGATATAGGGAAAAGCCAAGTGAAACAGGAATAATCATCAATGAAAATTACATAGAATTTATACCCGTCTTTTGAGATAATAGGCGCAAGTCCCCATACATCTGAATGAACTAAATCAAAAGGACAAGAAGATATGGACTCGCTAGAATGATAAGGAAGTTGTAGTTGCTTGCCCAGCTTACAACCCTGGTAAATATTAATGTGTCAACAGTAACACATCCAAGAACACCTTGACGAACTAATGAAGAAAGACGGGACCCACACAAATATCCTAAACAGTGATGCCACTGCACAAAAGCTCCAGAGGTGGTGGCAGCAGTGGCGTTAGAGGCAAACATAGTAGGAGCAACTGAAGTGGTTGGAAGGTGGAGGCGGTCGAGAATGTAGAGACCCTGATGATCTCTACAGCGCCAATCAATTCCAAATACCATCTTTGTCTGTCGATCCTGGATGAAATAGGTGTGAGAGTCAAAAACAACACTACAACCAAGATCAGTGAGTTGTCCCATCGAAAGAAGCTACATGGTAAGCTGGGGAACATGAGAAACAGCTGGAACAGAAAAGTCAGTGGACAAAAGAATGCCCTGATAGCTGACAGACAAAGAAGTACCGTCAGCTATCTAAACAGAGATAGAAAAATTAGGAGGTCCTACTGAAGTGAGAGATGTGGAGTCTGGTGTCATGTGAAAAGAGGCACCAGAATCTAGAACCCAAGAGATACCTGAAGGAGACATCTGAGCTAAATTGGCAAAACCCGCTAAGCTGTGAGAGAATTGTTGAAGTAGAGACTGGCAGAGCTGCTGAACAGAGTCACCTTTCTGAGTAGAAACTGATAAGCTGGTCTGTCCGCCTGTAAAGGAAGGGCCTCCCTGATGCCTCTTTGGTCACCCACCCCCACATGCCTTGTTCCGCTTTTTCTACACCGCACAACTCTGGTAGTCGTGCCCGAAGTTCTTGCAGTAGTTGCATTGAACTCCAGTTGGTGCGAAAATAGGAGCGGAGATAGGCACCTGGGGAGAGGCCGTAGTCAAAGCAGATATCATTTTCGTAGTTGAAGAAGGGGCAACAAGCACAGTCAAAATAGACTGTGCTGCTAACCCGAGACAAATCTCTTCAGCCCGAAGCGTCGAAAGGGCCTCTGTAATAGTCAGCAGTGGAGAGCGACTCAGTAGTTGAGCTCTAATAGGCTCAAATTCTGGGCAAAGATGGCAAACGAAGTCATAAAGGAGAAGGCGATCATGATCCGCCTTCTGCACATTGTGACGCTCCTGACAAAGTGGAGAGGCCAGCTCATCTAGCTAGTGCCAGAAGCTTGCTAGGGCCCGAAAGAAGTCGTCAACAGACGAATCTCCCTAGCGAAGCGTCTCCAACTCATGCTGAAGCAAAAAAGAACTGAGCATCACTGCTCTACTGGTATCGCTTATGCAAGTACTCCCAGATCTATCAAATAGATCATAGACCAACAATGTCTAGCTGGATGGAGTCGTCGATGCTGACCACCAACATGGCACCAACACGGGCCTCGTCAGCACACCAGTACTCGAAAGCATCAAGGCATACTAAAAAACCTCATTAGCAGTGTCAGTAGCATCAGCAATAGCCTTTGCCTCTTTCTTGGCATCCTCATCTACTGTAGGAGGTACAGAAGTAGACTGCCCAGGAGGAGACTAAACCAGCGGTGGCGGAGAAGGACGTGCATCGGTGACATGTCCCCAAAGGCGGAGACCATCAAGCGTGATCTCCACGAGAGAAGACCATAACTTGTAGTTCATTCCATGGAGCTTTCTTCCCGAGAATAGGATTGCAGCAGATGGAACAGAAGCCATCAGTAGATAGCGCTAGATGGCGCAGCGACCAAGGCAACGAAGTCTAACAGGCGGCACTGGACGACGCAGCGGTTAGATCAACATTATGTTTTTTCTCTTCCTCTTTTTTCTTTTTTTTTTGCACAAATACATAACTAAAAACATCGCTTGGTCGCTCGGCCGAAATAGACAGTTGACTCGCTCGAGCGTTGCCGCGATGACGAGCGGGCGAACGGCGGAGCGGGTGGCCAGCGGAGCGACGGTCGGCAAAGCCTCAATCGGCGGCTCAGGGGCCATCAGCAAAGTGGCGGCCAGTAGCAATCGAGCGGGTACCACCGGATCGGATGGAGACGCGGCAACGGTGGCGATGATGGATCGGCCGGATCTGGTGAGTGGCGCCAGATCGAGCGAGGTAGCGTCGGATCTTGATAGAGATAATGGCAGTAGCTCAGGCAATCAGGTGGAGACAACGACAGTGGCCCGGGCGGCTGCGACGACAACGATGGATCTGCCGGATCTGGGAGCGGCGCCAGATCGAGCGAAGTAGCGCTGGATCTCGGTGGAGACGACGACAGCAACTCGGGCAGCGGCGGCCCAGGCGGTGGCTCTGGCAGAGGTAGCCCAGGCGACGGCTCAGGTAGAGGCGGCCCAGGCGACAACAGCGTCTCGGGAGAAGGCGGCCCGGGCGGCGGCGACGGCCTAGGTGATGACAGCGGCGGCAGCCTGGGCAGTGTCGGAGGCAGCGGAAGAACAAGGTCAAAGCCTGAGCTCTGATAACATGTTATGAATATTGTATATGTATTCATGAGGCCTAAAGAGCTCTGACAAGGGAATATATAATGAAATATGCCATATACACATAAATAAACCAAGACATATAAAAAAACGAATAACAATCATATTCTATTCTTAAAAGCAAGGTCAAGGAGGAAACGCCCGGTCTCTTGAAATAACCTTGTCACGGAGTAGTAGAACTAACTCGTAAAAAGCACGCGCAAAATATATACTTCCAAGTCTAATGCAATCGAGATCATCCATCAGAATAGATGGTTCGATATATGGCCATTTCTTTCTTGACGCGAGTTGCCTATTCTCTAGCTTGAAGAACGACTAGGAACTAGTATCAAGTAAACAGGATCGGTGTTACTATTCAGGAATTAAGCAGCCAAGGAATTGAAGATCCTCATTCTGCTACTAATGATCAACGGAAACCATCAGTCCAGGAACCTCCTCTAGTAAGCCAATTCCACCTTAATTAAGAAGCTAAACTGAGGGATCAATCCTTTCAAAGACCAAAAGAAAAGAACTCAAATGTGCTGCTTCACATCAACTGACATATATAAGTTTTAGCTCGAGGAGAACACCGAGTAGCAGAACTGCAGAGGCGCAGAAACTAGGCCAAATGCGCCGGCGTACAGAGGCAATTAAGCAGCAGGAAGCAAGAAATTAAGCTGTATGTATAGACGTACCTGAGACGAGGATGATGATCCAGATGTGGAAGAATTGCTTGTAGGGGATGCCGGGGTTGAGCGCCTTCCTCCGGTCGACGGCGCACCCGGGGCAGCCTTCATGGTACACCACCTTTTCCTCCAGCAACGGCGCAGCTGCCTCAGCCTCACCGCCGGCCATCCTTTCTCGATCTTGTGCACTTGTGAGTCGTGCTGTTCAGTGTTTTCCAACAACCTGCCGACAACACATTTATATTGTGGCTCAACTTGTACAGCACAACTCATTTATATTAAAGCTGGACTACCTAAACTTTTGGAAGCACCGTGTTTCCCCCTAAATTATTGGCATGCATCGCATTCTGTCACTAATCCACGTACGTGGCATCTTACTAGTCTCACGTCTCTTTATAATAACTAGCTAAATTTCTATAATATATTATATTTATTATATAACTCTATTGCATTTTAAAAATATAGTTGTACTTATTATACATTTATAATAAATATAATATATGTACATGATTAAGCTGCTCAGTTATAATCTAGCTCCACCAATGATGTAGACTTCTTTTTTCTCCCCATTGATGAGAGAATTTCTAGTAAAATTTGTTTTTTATTTAAGAATTATTGTGTGATTTTCTAGGCTTCTAAAGCGAAGAAGATATATTGAATATCATTAGTTGTTTATAGATATATAGATAAGGAATATGTCTACTTTACACTCTTGAACTCTGTTGGATATCTAGATTTCAATCCTCAAGTGCAAAACTAAATGTTTCTCAACCTTTATGTTGCAATAGCGGATAACTTTCCCCCTGGCCCGGTTCCCGGTTTTGGTAGACCACCAATGAATGACATGCTCGACTGCAGTGCTGGTGTTCAGTCCACTACCGCGCATCTAACAAGCTCTGCCTCCTCTATCTTTCTTCCCGAGCCCCCACACTACCTCCGCCTAGCTGGCGAGGGATCCCACCGCCGTGAGTCGCCACAACAACCTACACTCGCCGACGACCAGATCCCACTGCCGCCAATGCCTCCCATCTTTCTCTCTATGCCATCAATTGATGCCACCGCCAGTTGCCAGGGCGACCCTCTTTCCGTCGTGTGGCCACTTTTTCGAGCTGGGGGCTATGGTGTTGCAGCCAACAAGCTTGTGCGATAGTGCTCATTGGAGCCGACCATGCCACGGTGGATATGCCGGATCGAGTGCTTGATTTGGGGGCACATCGGGGATGGAATGGAGTGTAGATGGTGGGAATGATGTGGCGACTAGCCCGTGAGGTCATCCCGTGCCTCATCAGCAACCAAAGCAGGGGACAGGCTTGATTGGAAAATTGTGATGGTGGATGGGCAAGAGGAAGATGTGGTCGGGGGAGAAAGAGAGAGGAGGAAAAATGAATGAACAATGAAATTGCTCCAGGAAATATTGAATACGGAGATGATTACAAACGAATGCAATTACTCCAGGAACAATTGCAAACACAGAATATATAGCTGCAGAGAAAAGAAAGCTCCCTAATGAAATATTAAGAGAAAAAAAAGAGGACCCTTTGTTCAGCTGGGTGAGAGATTGTAAAGTGGTAAGGTCGTGCATGATGGCCACACACACGGAATAGGAATCCACAGCCCTCACTGTCAGAGAGATCTCACCGCACGTGTCCATGCGTGTGTGTGGGGTCCTACTCCTGGGTGGAGCCCACAGCTTTTGGTTTTTATTTTTGATTTTTCTATAATAACTAGCTTTTAAACGAAGTGTCTTTTAAGATAGGTTCTACTAATTAATTGTAGTATATACTGTACCGATTTTATTTATATCGGTAAAAACCGCACGTGGGTTTCTGTTACTCTATAATCTCCCATACGAATAGCCTAAAAAACCCAAGCCGCAACCAAAAGTAATAAACCTCATTAAAAAAAGAGTATTGCTATACAACATTCGACTGCTTTTGAGAACAAAAACAGTTAGATTGATTTGGGACGTTAGATCTCCATCCAACGGATCCACCCATACAAGCCCCCCTCCAAAAAAAATGACCCCCCTCCAAAAAAATGATCTAGGGCGTTGGATCTCCATCTAACGGCTTAAAATCTGACTATTTTTATCCTCAAAAACAATCAAATGTTGTATAGACACTCCCTTTAAAAAAAGAACAGACCCTTACTTTAGCAAGAAGGGAATTTGCGGTTTGGAATTGGATTAGGAGAGGAGGGGGGTGGGCCGCCATCTCGTTTCTTCCGGACGTTTTCCTTCCGGCTGTATTCAGTTGGTTTTTTTATGACTTTTAGTTTTCTTATTGTAACCGACTAATTTTATATTATAGTAATTACTAACTTTTTGGTATAATTAAATTGAAATTGTTAAAAATAACAAAAACAGATTATTTCATTATGAACAACGCAACAGAATATGGAAAAAAAAATAAGATAAAATCTTAAGAAAATAAAAAGGCAGAGAAAGATAAAATTAAGAAATAGTCATCTAAGAAGCCAGAAGCGCTGAAGGGGTGAAGTGGAGACGACCTTGCCTCGCCGCGCTGAGGGAGAAGAAACGATGGTGGAGGAGGACAACAGCGGGCTGCGGCGGAGGTGGATCGTCAATCCTGTAGTTTATTGCTTACCTGTAATAACAGAGGTGAAATCAATCGTTAGCCAACTTCTGGATGCTGTATCTGTACCATCATAACCAATGACAATGTGTCAATGTATATGTACCAATTTTATAGCAATGAAGTGATAATTGATTAGCTGGTTTGTGTCCACTGATACTTGTGGATGTTTATGATCTACGCAATTCTCTTCCCAGTGAAGCACTCATGTACTACTTGTGACTTTTATCATCCTAAATAAAGGCAACCTCTTGTCTTTCTAAGCTTGTCCTGGGAATGTTTCTAGAAGCACTTTAGCCAGAGACAAATTTCATCGAAAAACAATAACTAGCAATCATAAACTGCCAGCAAGCAACTTACTCCAAGTCACAAAAACATATCATTTTAGAATGCGTGCAATCTGTCAAGCTTTGCTTCTCGATATTTTTTTTCAATATTTAGATTAGATATATGAAAATTATATATGTATATTTGTCTCGAAAACTATTTTCATAATATTAAAATTGATTAGATTTTATAAATATATTAAAGTAAAAATTAATGATCAAAGATGCGCTTTGGAGACCGTGTTGATATCCAAAACAATATATTTTTTTACTGAAGGGAGTATATGACTAGGTTCTTTTCTACTTTCAGCTAGCTTATGCTTTTACGGACTACAGTAACTAGCTTTTAAGCGGTGCGTTTTTTCAAGACAATCAACAAAAAGATTGTAGTAAAAATGTAATGAGTTCAATTGTACCGGCCAAAATCACATACAACTATTTTCATGTGCGTACTACCTCTTGCGAACTGCTAGAATTCAAATATTTAAGCCATAAGTTATAAAGCCAAAATAATCCACCCTATGCTTTCTAAGGCCCCGTTTGGCATAGCTCCACCACCGGCTCCTGGAGCTGTTTGGAGTCGTTTTGTGCCAAACGGGGTAAAACAAAATAGCTCCACCCAAGGAGTCCCTTAAAACGTGCTGAGACAAAAGATATGTACGAGATGGAGCTGAAAAAAGTAGCTTCACCCGGCTCCATCCGCAGGCCCGCATGCCACTGCCCTTGTACTTTCATGAATTTACGCGATCTGCCACCGGCTCTTCTATTCTCCCGCATGCCACTGCCCTTGTTTGCATTATATCATGACTTTGCACATGCATATTTGTTTTAACGGGTCATTCCTATGCAAAAAAAAACGCATTAAATATTGGTTGCTAATACTTTGTGTTATTTTAAATTTTAATTTTTTTTGAATTCAAATTTACTCGGATGAAAAATCATGTAGAAACATACAGCTCTTGATGTTACTACAAGCCAAATAGACAGGGGTATATTGGACAATTGACATCTCTCAACCATGCATGATAAAACAGGTAAAACTGTTTTACCAAACAGTCTACCAAAACAGCTCCAGCTCCACCGGTAGAGCTGTTCGTGGAGCTGAAGCCAAAAAAAACAGCTCCACTTGTAAAGTGGAGCCGTGCCAAACAGGGCCTAAGCTTAGCAACCACACTTCCGTGTGACACACACCCCAACCGAAATAATTGCTGCTCCTCGTTCCCGCCATTCCCTCTTAACTCTTCGAAGTGCAATACCATTTTTTTAGCAAAACTAATGAAAAGCGTCTTCAAACTAAGCAAAAATTTATCTTTATGTAGAATCATCGATGGCAATCAGAGGGGGATGAATGATTGCAGTGCGCAGCAATTTTTTTTCTTAAATTTACTATCTTCTAATTTTTCAACCTGTCACACAACAGAAGCCAAGAAAACAAAAACAAAACGAGACAAGGTAGAAATAGCAATTTCTCTCTCCTGGTACTGTAGCGCCAATGTAGCAATAGCGATCGGGTACTGTAGCTACTGTTCATGCACTGTAGCAACCCTATAAAAAGCGAAGCATGTACTTTCGGACAGCCTAGCTATTGCCCTTTTCTCCATGCATGTCAATCAAAAGTGGAGTCCACAAGAGATAAATCAATGCATCCAAGTAGCAGCCACCCCTACTCAAAGTCTTCATTCAATCATAGAAGAATGATGCCGTGCACGTGCTGGTTCGCGTGAAAAAATGAGCGTTGGTGTGCACACGGACCGAGGCAAAGAAGCTATACGCTGAACGTTTGCTCGTGAGCAATATACATCACTGCTTCTTCTTCCCTAGCATATGTGATCGCCTTTTTTTTCAATCGCTGCACCAGGGCTCACACCATCTGGACGATAGCTCGGTGAAGACGTTCGTGAGATGGTGATGGTTTGACGTCAACCGAGGATGCGACAACGTCGACGATGGAAACGCATCACTGGTTTTTCTTTTTCTCAAAACAGATCTAATCTTTATTTCTCTTCAAAAGCTAGCACCCCTAAACCCTAGCACGAAATTAGTCTCTTCAAAAGCTACAGGGTTAGCCTCTAACCCCATCTCTATTTATAGTCTAGGGCCCAAAACATGGGCTAAGTCTAAGTCCATAAGTTCTAATCCAATTTCAATAGCAAAGGGATCCGAAACCCTTCCTAACATGGGTTTTCCAAAATTCCAACTTTTCTAACTTGTCACATATCGAAGCCTCCAGGACCGCACCTCCCGTAGCTTCTCCACGCATCATCCACCACGTGTTGTAGCCTCTGGACCGCACCTCTGTAGCTCCAACACGTATCATCCATCTTTGATTTCCATGCGCTCCAAGCATAAGCCCGACCATCGCGTGACCTCCTTGACCGTCTGAATCTTGGATCTCCCATCCTAGTCCTGGTCCACCTCGTCATTGACCATGATTGCCTCCATGCTCAACCTGCACATGCAAAGACCAAAGTATATTTTTCCGGCACAAGTTCGCCCAACTTGATCAACATCAGTCCACACACACACCACATACCTCAACTAATAGTAAGCAACATCATCAATCATTCATCACAAATTTACTATTATCAATTATTCATTACTAAAATATCCTAAACCTACCCACATAGTCTAACACTTTCATCGTCCAAGTGCTCTTGATTGATGTCTATGTCTACCTCTCCTCCCTCCGAGCATGCAGTGTGCATTGCTGCTCCAAAGGCATTCGACAGGCCGCCGCCGACGCCAACACAGGGCCGGCACCAGCCCCAAAGGCGGAGACGCCGCGCCATGCCGCGTCATTGGATAATAGCCCACCGGCTGCGCCTACCACCAAGCCCACCTCACCCGCCAAGGTGGCCAAGCCCCCCGCCCCCGTCGGCACGGTGCTCAGCCAGGCCATGGTGGACGTGCGTGCAACCTACTCCATTGGCAAGGAGCTCGGCCGGGAGCAGTTCGGCATCACCCACCTGTGCACTCACCAGGCAACTGGCGAGAAGCTGGCGTGCAAGACGATCGCAAAGTGGAAGCTGGCAAACAAGGAGGACATGGAGGATGTCCAGCGCGAGGTGCAGATCATGTACCACCTCTTTGGTAGCCCAACGTCGTGGACCTCAGGGGCGCCTAGGAGAACAAGCACAACGTCCACCTCGTCATGGAGCTCTGCACCGGGTTCGAGCTCTTTGACCGGATCATCGCCAGGGGCCACTACACGGAGCACGCGGCGGCGTCGCTGCTCCGCACCATCATGGGGATCGTGCACACCTGCCACTCCATGGGGGTGATGCACCGCGACCTCAAGCCGGAGAACTTCCTCCTGCTCAGCAAGGATGAGGATGCGCCGCTCAAGGCCACCGACTTCGGCCTCTCCATCTTCTTCCAGGAAGCCAAGGTGTTCAAGGACATCGTCGGCAGCGCGTACTACATTGCGCCAGAGGTGCTCAAGAGGAAGTACGGCCCGGAGGCGGACATTTGGAGCATCGGCTTCATGCTCTACATCTTTTCGGACTGCAGCAGTACTGTAGCTATTACTGTAGCAGGTGCTGTAGCAAACACTGTAGCAGTTACTGTAGCGTCGAAAACATTCCGATCGATCAACAAAAACATCGTTTTTCTCTTAATCTAGCAATCGATTTTTAATTCAAACAAATTCATGAATGTAAGAAAAATATATAAATAGAAATCAATGCATGAAGAATCCATAGGAATCAAAAAACCAAGAAAAAGGATAATATATGCGAATTAAAAACTCACAAAATTTTTATTCAAAAACTGTAGAAATTGTTCATCCATCCATCAGCACTTGTTTTAGCAGCCACTCACTTTTGATCTTTCTGTGCAATCGTTGCCTGGATCGAGGAACGAAACTAATGCCTTGCTAGTACTGCTCACGTAGACACAAAACGTGAAACAACACACAGCGATCGAGAACTCCCGCGTTGCGTTCCTCGTGAAATCAGGCGACGAGCGATGCACTACCACACGTCGTCGCAAATTTTTTTTCGAAATAGATCTAAACTTTATTTCTGAACCATGGTGGCTACAAAGTGCCATCCTGGCACTTCTAAACCCTAGCACAAAATTAATCTCTTCAAAAGCCACGGGGTTAGCCTCCAACTCCACCTCTATTTATAGTCTAGGGCCTAAAACCTAGGCTTATCCTAAGCCCACGAGTTTTAAACCAATTCCAATAAATAAGGGACCCGAAACCCTTCCTAACACGGGTTTTCCAAAATTCCGACTCATCACATGTCGAAGCCTCCAGGACCGCACCTCCTGTAACTTCTCCATGCATCATCCACCTTTAATCTCCATGTGCTCCAGCGTGAGCCTGACCACCTCATGACATCCTCGACCACCCGGACCTCAGATTTTCCCCTCCTAATCCCGGTCATCCTCGTCACCAACCATGACCGTCTCCACGCCCAGCCTGCATATGCAAAGACCAAAGAACATTTTTTCTGGTACAACTTCTCACCAACTTGACCGACATTAGTCCACGCACACACGCACATGCCTCGAATAACAATACTAAGCAATGTTACCAATTATTCATCATGACAAATAAACCATTGTCAATTATTCATCACCAAAATATCCTAAACCTAGCCACATGGTCTAACAATCTCCCCATGATGAATACATTGACAACACCTCGAGATAGCATAATGAATTAGCTTCAATTAGATATAAGTGAAGAACTGAAGCCAAAAAAGCATTTCAAGCCACAATTCTCAAATCTCTTCCCCTCAACACAAGAGATGTATTTTTAGCAATTTCTCCAATATCTCACAAAGCACACCAAATGTCTCCCCCTTTGGCAATGTAATCATCAAGAAAATTTAGAAAAAAGGTAATTCTAAGAAGAAGCAATGAGAGTAAAAATCAAGAAGCTTTATAAATTATCCAAGTCACTTTTAATTGATTTAATAATTTAACCAAGCCATATTTTTTGTGTAGAGCTATCTAGATCATATAAAGTCATATATCATATAACAATATCAAAACAAAGTTTTCAATATGATTAAGCAATTTACATCAATGACAGGCATCTCAATAATGACCAAACCAATCATAGAGGGCACAATGAGATATCACAACAAAAAGTCAAAGCCTAAAAGTAAAGCAAATCTTTAATCTAGGCGAGCTAGCAGTCTCATATAACAACCTATTGCTCCACATTCAATTCTTACGCATGTGGCATGCTTGTAGCATACTTCTTTTCATGATAGCTTACTTCTTGTAAATGGTGGCATGCTTGAAGCATACTTCTTTTCATCTTGTTCACTTTTTGTGCCCTTTTTTTGTTTACCATGGCATGCTTGGAGCATACATCTTTTCAAATGTCTCTTTCTATATTTTTATATCATGCCAAATTGAATGACCATAAAAAGATTGCAATATGAAACATGTAAGCCTCATAGCCGAGATTTAAAATAAGACTCACAATTAAGCTAATCCTTTTGATGAACATCGTAAAGTACTATCTATAATCAATCTAGTCAAAGTATTCGGCCATGTCATATTTTAGTTCAAGTGCAACAAATTAATTATAAACAGCTATGATCAAAGCTACATAGCATATGAATAAATATGATAAAGAGATCTCCATAACTCATTTAAATTTGATGGCTTGGACTTGTTGATTTAATTGACAAGTATAATAAACAAAACTTCCTAAATTTTTAAACATCAAGCTCCCCCTCAGAATAATCCTATAGCATGCAACACACCCAACTCACTTCGCAAAAGAGCAAAGCGAGAAGTATCAAGCGTTTTCAGGTGAATATCAACAACTTAAGAATCTAACAAGATGTAAGACAACATCACATTTTCCACATGGTCTCTCAGAAAGTGAAATCTCTTGGAAGCCATCAAAGAGAGTGAAGAACCATCAAGTGTTCCAATCAAGCAATAAAGTAAAACACGAAAACCCAATCGAGCTCATGTTCTCCATCCTTGTCAGCTGTTCTTACATCACAGGAAACATCGGTCTCATAGTACTGGGGTTAGTGAAATAAGATTTAGGAATCCAGTACCGTGACACACGACGTGGAGAACCAGCAACAAATCTAGAGCAAAAAGCATGAGAATGTGGGTGATCAAAATGCCAAAAAGAACATGACTTGTTTGAATTATATCCCAAACCAGCATGTGAAGCAGATTTAAAATCATCATAAAAGTTCTCTAAAAACCTAGCTTTCACATTAGTTCTAGGAATAAAAGAGATTGCACGTTTTTGTCTTAAAGCATTTAATCTTTCCTTTGTCTCTTACTTAACACGCCTAAAGCAAAATTTATGTAAGTGCCCATCTCTTCCACAGTAGGTACAATGAAATTTAACATAATTAGAATTCTTTTAAGATGATGAGCTAGCACCTATATTATTATTCAATGAACTTAGCACAAAGCCAGCAGATTTAAACACAATTTGTTTTGGTTCAGATTTTACTTCAATTTTTCTAGATTCAAGAACCTTAACAATCTTAGGAGGATTATTCTTGGCATGCTCGATAAAATTAAATCCTAGACCACGATTTTTCACACTTATTTTTGACTTGTGTAGAATCATATTCAGATTTTTCTTACCAAAAGATAATATCTCTAATGTGTCCTTAAGGTACTCATTATCCTTAGCCAAAGTGGAACAAGTAATGCATTTAACAGATTCATTAACAAAATTCTTGGAAGCACTAGATCGAGCAAATCTTTCTTTTTCAGCAAAATTATTCAATTGCCTAGTTAAAGCATCAATTTCAATATTTAACTTAGGACAATTTAAACAGGACATGTTCTCATGATAAAGCATTTGTTGAATAGATTCTTGAGATGAATTAAGTCTAGCTTCTAGCAATTCACAATTAGCACAAGCTTTAGATTAAGCATTTGAAATATTTGACTCTAAACTTCTAAAAGAACTAGATTTGAGCTTTTCAATTTCATCATTAGCAAATTTTAAATTTTCATGACAAGAATCATGTATCAATTTTAATTCATCAAATTTGTTAGTTACATCTCTAAATTGAACCAGGTTTGATGCACTAATAGACCTAGTGGCCTCCAATTCAGAATGTAAAACTTGACAAGACTCACATGATCTTCATCAGCAGGAATAACAATAACACCGCGCAGATCACTCAAGATTTTCTCAAAACGAGCACAGAGATCATCAATGGATTCACCAGGTTTCATAGCAAAATCAGAATATTCTTTTTGATAAAGATTTTTACGCACCTTCTTGATTTTAGTGGTTCCTTCATGATAATCGCAAAGAGTTTTCCAAATTAAATGGGCAGAATTAATATGAGCTACACGATCAAATTCTTTGCGAGAAATCCCTTGAAATAGCAAGTTACGAGCTTGAGCATTTAAATCAACATCTACTTTATTTAAATTAGTAACAGTAGCAGGAACCTCATATGGTGTAGAAACTTTTTTCAAACATCACTACCTTGAGCCTCAATATAAGCGTGCATCCGACACTTCCAAAAAGCAAAATCCGTACCATCTAGCATGGGGGGATGATTCACATACCTCTCTGACGTCATAGCAACCCGCTCTGATACCACTTGTAAGATTGTTGATGGCAATCAGAGGTGGGTGAATGATTGCAACGCCTAGTGGAAGTTTTTTCTCAAATTTTCTGTCTTCTAATCGATTAATCTGCAAAATAAAAAACAGAAAACAAAATAGGGCAATTTTTCTCGGTATTGTAGCAGTTACTATAGCTATTACTGTAGCAGGTGCTAATTTAAATAAAGCAGTTACTGGCACCGAAAAAAATCTGATCGATCAGCAGAAACAATGTTTTTCTCTTAATCTAGCAATCGATTTTTAATTCAAACTAATTCATGAATGTAAGAAAAAAAATATATAGATAGAGATCAATGCATGAAGAATCCATAGGAATAAAAAAACCAGGAAAAAGGATAATATATGCGAATTAAAAACTCACAAAATTTTTATTCAAAAACTGTAGAAACTGTTCATCCATCCATCAGCACTCGTTTTAGCAGCTGCTCACTTTTGATCTTTCTGTGCGATCGTTGCCTAGATCGAGGAACAAAACTAACGCCTTGTTAGTACTGCTCACGTAGACGCGAAACGCGAAACAACACACAGTGATCGAGAACTCACGCATTGCGCGCCTCGCGAAATCAGGCAACGAGCGATGCACTGCAACACGTCGTCGCAAATTTTTTTTTGAAATAGATCTAAACTTTATTTCTAAACTATGGTGGCTACAAAGTGCCCTCCTAGCACCCCTAAACCCTAGCACGAAATTAATCTCTTCAAAAGCCACAGGGTTAGCCTCCAACCCCACCTCTATTTATAGTTTAGGGCCTGAAACCTAGGCTTATCTTAAGCCCACGAGTTTTAAACCAATTCCAACAAATAAGGGACCCGAAACCCTTCCTGACATGGGTTTTTCAAAATTCCTACTCATCACATGTCGAAGCCTTCTGGACCGCACCTCCTGTAACTTCTCCATATATCATCTACCTTTGATCTCCATGTGCTCCAGCGTGAGCCCGACCACCTTGTGACATCCTCGACCACGTGGACCTCAGATTTCTCCCTCCTAGTCCCGGTCATCCTCTTCACCGACCATGACTGTCTCTATGCCCAACCTGCACATGCAAAGACCAAAGAACGTTTTTTCCGGTACAAGTTCTCACCAACTTAACCGACATTAGTCCACACATATATGCACATGCCTCGAATAACAATACTAAGTAATGTTACCAATTATTCATCATGACAAATTAACCATTGTCAATTATTCATCACCAAAAATCCTAGACCTAGCCACATGGTCTAACAGGAGGAGATCAAGGGGCTTAAGGAGATGATCAAGAACATCGACAAGGACAACAGCGGGACCATAACGCTTGAAGAGCTCAAGAACGGGTTGGCAAAGCAGGGCACCAAGTTGTCAGGTAATGAGATTGAGCAACTGATGGAAGCAGTGAGTATTCAGAGTGAAGTTAAGAACATGGGTCTGTTTTTTTAGACTACGGCTTATAGCTTATGGTTTATGGCTGCGGCTTATAACTTTTGACCTTAGTGTGAACATTTATGTAAATAACGACGATGAAGAAACCGTTCCGTTTGTTTGTTCAATAGAAATCAGAAACCACAGATCATAAGCTAAAAGAAAGTTAAGCAATGAAACTGACAAGATTTCTTTCAAAACCTTCTTTGTAATTTCAGGCTGATGCTGATGGCAATGGATTGATCGACTACGACGAGTTCGTCACTGCGACGGTGCACCTGAACAAAATGGATAGAGAGGAGCACCTTTACACAGCATTCCAGTACTTCGACAAGGACAATAGTGGGTATGTTTAACGTCAAAATGGAGACAGCCGGGAATAGGGATGCCTAAACCTGAATTTCAGAACTTTCCAGAGATTGAATCGGAACACACATTATTTCGTTCATCTTGCAGGTACATAACAAAAGAAGAGCTTGAGAAAGCCTTGAAGGAGCAAGGGCTGTATGATGCCAAAGAAATCTAGGAGGTCATCTCGGATGTCGATTCGAACAACGTGAGGAACAAGTAACATTCTTAATTTGATAAAAGTAAGTAGATATGGACTCCTTCAAAAATAAAAAAACTAGATATAGATAGATTAGCCTGGTTGGGGTGTGTGTGTGTGTGTGTGTGTGTGTGTGTGTGTGTGTGTGTGTGTGAGGAAGAGAGAGTGAGAGCGCATGAAAAGCCCCAAAAATTCAAACCAGAAAATTTTTGTGATTTTTCCTGGATTTTTGAGTGATTTTTGAGCCCTTTCCCTTTTTGGCAAAACCCGGCGGAATGCGCCTTTCCTTTTTCGGCCGTCCGCCTCCTTCTTCCCGCTAGCGCCCCGCCCTTTCCCGATTTCTCCCTCGCGCACGCGCTCACGCTGCGCCCGCGGTTTCGCCGTCCTCGCCGCGCTGCCGTCACCGGTCACCAACATCCGTGCCACGTCGCCCGCGATTGCGTTGCCCAGTCAGCCGCGGCCCCACCTGCCAATCTCCCGCCCCTCCTTCCTCCGCGCGCGACGCGCTCCGGCCGTGCCGTTCGGCCACCTGCTCCCACTCCCCATTCCCCGCCATTACTCGCTGCAGCGCCCCGTCCCACCTCCCAGTCGCTCGGACTCAACAGCCCCCCACTCCCGCAGCTTCCCCATGCGCCTGCAGCTCCGTAACCCCGCCCACGCCGCGCCATTAACCCTCCCCGAACAGCTCTCTCGGTGCTAGCTCGTTCCACTCCTTTATAAGCCCCACCAAGCCCGGCATTGTGTTCCTCAAGCTTCCAAGATACTCCATAAGCAGCCGATCGGGTTTGGAGCCCCTGCATCGCCGGCGATTAGCTCCTCCGCCGCCGGTGAACTCCCGAGCCTCTCCTTCTCTATTCGATTAAAATCCGATTCCATTCGCTAACTTACTCCCCTTTGCCTCCTGAACGCGATGGTGGACTCCGCCGGCCGAGAGCGCCACTCCCCTGCCCTGGCGGCGAAGCTCGCCGTCGGCCAAAAGGGGGTCATCGTGGCAGCTCGCCAGAGAGTTCCCCGACCTGCCCCAACACCACCATTGAGTTCCTCTTGTTCCAGAGGTGCTCCCACCATTGCTGATTTGCCCGGATCGCCGCCGTTGGCCTCTGGTGACCAATAATCTTCGCCACCTTCTCTCCAACCATGCGCCACTGTCGATCATTCCCATAGCTCACAAAGTCCAGAAATGGATTCATCTCGCTGAATCCTACCCCCTAGTGCCTTCCCTGGCCGGCGGGGACCTCGCCGTCGCAAGAGAGCAGAGAAGCTCCTGTCTCCGCCCCTCTGTTGCGCGCGTCCGGCGAGAGGAAGATGAAGATCGACGTGGCCCCATCTCCGCCATTCACTCTTTTCCCTCACCGTCTAACCTCAGCCGTCGGATGGCATCTCCCCTCAGCCGTCCGATGCCACTTAACTCCACCCTCCGCATCCACCCGATCGAGCCCCTCTGCCACCGTCCGATCCTCTCCACCCCATCTCATCCCGTCCGACCATTTCCGCAGCATCTCTGCCGTATGCCCGAGCCGCGCGTCGGCCATCCAGGCCGCGTGGCGCGCGCGTGCGTGGGTCGAGCTTCTCGCTCGCTCGCCGCGCAGCACGCAGCACAGCGCATGGGCCGCGTGGGCCGTTTCCCTTGCCCGGGCTGCGCTGTAGCTCCGGGCCGGCCCATCACTGTGCTAAATGATTTTCCAGGGATTTAATAATTTCTAGAAATCCAGAAAAAACCAAATAAATCCTAGAAAATCATAGAAATTCCCAAAAATTCCCAAAGTTCACCACTTTGCTTAGTTTAATGTCCTGAATCCATTTTTGACCTCCATTTCCCCAAATTCATCCCAAAAAAATTCTAAATATTTCCATTTGATTATTTTTGCAATTTACTCCTTTTTCATAGATTATTTTTCCTCGCTTGATTAGGCTCAAGCCGGACTTATGTTATTTTTGTGTGTTGACACTAGTTTTGGAGATTCCGTAAGCATTGGTTCAGGACCAGAATCCAGGAGTTGCTACGTTCCAGATCGCTAAGATCATCCATATTCACAGCAAGTCGCAAAACCTTGATCATATTGTATCCCATGTTGTTTAATTATGTTATTATGCTACTTGCATTATTGTTAGTTGTGAAATGCTAGTTTGCGTAAAATAAAATGTTTAGAATGACATGCTATATAGATAAAACCTGCCATCGATAAAAGCCATGTTAAACTTGTAGCCCCGCCCTTGTAGCCCTAGAATTACCCTAAAAATAATATAATCACCTGTAGGTTATTTATATCACATGCAAAATCTTTGAACTACTAAGGTTGCAGCCGTGGGCCGGTAGATTTGGAAAACTCGGAGTTAGGGTAAGGTGGTATGGGACACCGTACCCTAGGGTGGCAGTGCAAGCATGCACAAGTTTAGGGTAAGAGTGTTGTGGGGAACCGCGAGACGGTCTTCGCCCACTGTTTTACCCTAGGGTGGAGGTTGCGGACTTAGTGAAAATGTAAGGACTAGACCCTTACGCCGAGCAAATGACATAGTGACCGCTCAACCACAGGTGTTGACTTGTCAACCCTGGTTTAGTACCTGCTCAACTTAAGTGAAGCCCTGCATTGGGAGTCGGTGCGGATTGCAGATCCAGGCTAAGACAACGATAGGTCCCCACAGCTTGGACCCAGCTATCCGTGGTGGCCAACGGATACCCGAGGGTGTGCGGATTCCGATCCTATCGGGTAGAGTGTATACCAAGAGTTGAGCAACGAAAAGACCCGGTTTCTTAACTCAGTCATGAGGGTTAAGGTTGCGTGTGGGTAAAGTTGGGCAACTCTGCAGAGTCAAGCAAATGGTATTCGAATACACTGTGCTCCCGGTTAATGGAGCAGTGTCACTTGGGTGATTCCAGCTGCGAAGCTTAAGTAGTTTTCACAAGTGTTTTAACTGGACTAGTTGGTTAATTATCTTTTCATGAAAACCCCTTATCTTAAGGAGTGGTTGGCAGCTCTTGAATTTCTCAAAATGTTTACAAATAAAACTGCATCCACTCAAATTAATAAACCAAGTGTACTCCCTTCCTTTGTTGATCTGTGCAAAGTAGCTAAGTTAGGGTTTTTCCCGTTGTGACTTGCTGAGCTGGTTAGCTCACGGCTTGCTAAACCCTTCAGAAGATCAAAATGAAGGTGAAGGTGTCCCGCGGAGGAGGCCCCTGAGGAGCCCTTCTTCGACGAGGACCCTTGGTTCTAGGTCTCCGCCGCGCTCGAACTTTCCTTGGAAGTTTTTGTGATGTAATATTTTTTGGTCTTGCACACCCCGCTGCAGTAAAACTGAGTTGCTAAACCATATCTTGTATTATAAGTTGGGCTTTTGTTGTAAGCATGTGATGGTACACTCTTGCGCGACGTTCCATAACTGTTCATGCGTGAATAGTTGCGGAATGCCGTGTCCGCAAGCGCCCCTGGAAGCGGGGGCGTTACAGCGCACGCGTAAAAATAATTACATATTACACTGTAACAGTTATTACAGCGCATACAAAGCAAGACAGCTGATGGAAATACAGGAAGCGTTTACCACAGTTTGATTTTTTTTTCCTGAAACAAGGCCAGGAGCTCTCTACACCGAATTTACCACAGTTTTGTAAATCTTTTTTCTTTCTACAACACAATTTCATTTGGTGAGACTTCGAAGCAAACCCACGTCATACTGCAACTTGGCGCCCTGTTCATTGACTTCCAAGAGCAGCAGTTCCAATACCCAAAAGCACCTCTGCACCAACCTTAAGACCCTCAACTATTTTCCTGTTCCTCTGTTGCAGTAAAAGGCATTATGTAAGAAAAGTAAGTAAAGCTAAGTTAAGAGGACGATCGAATAAATGTAAATCACTAGAAACCGGAAAAGCCAAACTTCTATGTTGCTGTCAACTAAATGCAAATCTTTGCATTTTATACACAAAACTAGCCAAATTTCTCATACAATTGTGCGGCTAGATACTACAACGTAAATATTTATATCGATACATAGAGTTGTATATATTTGTTATACAAGTCTGATGCTTATGATGAAAAACAATTGTATTTCTTATACAATTATAACAGCTCTTATTGTTGTAGGGTACCCAACCCCTTTGGGCTAAATACCCCAATTCCTTGATTAACGTTGAAAATTTTAGCTTTTGAGAGTGAATATAGTGGCTTTTTTCTATCGTTCTAATAATATAATAGATTACTGATATCTACATGAACATACATCATAGAGTGACTTCCTGCATTTCAAAAAGAAAATCATTTCTTCAGCGCTAACAGTTAATGAACAATCAAAGCATCGTTTGCTTGCCTTGGGAGCAATTAGGAACATCAGAGAAGTAGAATCGTGCAGCAAATTATTGTCTTGTAAATAAAGAAGCTACTCAATTAAGATTCATGATGACGAAAATAAATTATTTAACTTAATTTTATAATAACCTTAATTTTGCGGGCTTTTGCCCGTGCGAAAGTGTCTAGGCGGCTAGCCAGTGTTGCTCGGTGCTCCGCAACTGACGTTCCATACTTCAGTTTCAAATCTGTAATCAACAAACCAAACCAATGCTAAGTGGAACAAAATATGTGTAAATAGGCAAATGATTCATGTAATTATTAACTATCCCTTTTTATGAAGAAAACTGAACTATTCTAATCTTGTATACTATCAAGTTACCATATCTAATATTACATGAGCAAATCTTACCTCGGCATTTATCATCAAATATATCCAAAAACGGCCTAATTACAGCATCCACCCATTGAGCGGGATGATCTGTATCTTTCAGGTCATTGCTAATCTTCTTCATACTCCCAACAAGAATTGCACAACTCAGTTTCTTCAACATGATTTCACATGCTGGTTCCAGTAGCTGCAAGATAAATTGGATATATCCTATGAAAATTTACTAGGAAGACATTAACATGCATGACAAACACAAATAATTTTTATTAACTAACACTTTTTGTTAATAGTATTTTAAAATTAACCCCACCCTAACTTATTCCAAAAATGACCCCTGCTTGCCACTCCATCCTTCATGGTAAGGTAAATGAACTTTGTCACGCCGCAGGCAGGTCCAATTTTATTTTTAAAATAATGTCTTTTGGAAATGCAACCGTCGGTGGCGTGGCAAACGAACACTGCCACACGTGGCAAAAGTTGCCATGCTAACACAATGGCAAACACATATAATAAAAATATTTTTAAATTAAGTTTGGGTGGCGTTATTTTAACAATATTGTTAAAGAAAGGGTCATTTAATAAAAAAATGTTCGACAAGCACATATATAGTGGGTGCTACTTTCCAACTGATAATCCACACATAGAATTATCTACAGTTCCAAATGTATAATGTTCTCCACACTTGCACTTGTACAAAGTTCTTGTTTACAACTTACGAGCTAATCAAGACAAATAACTCAAAGGATGATAACACTAACATAGTACTGGGCTACTGGCAGTGGAGAGTACAAAGTTCCACTATGATTTTTTTTGGTTGCATTTGAATACAATCAAGGTAGGACAAGAATGTTCTGTAAATGTTTCTTTGGATTGATTACATGTACAGCATCCAAAGCTTAAAGTGGTAGCAACTTGCATAAATGGATGGTTTAAGTGTGTGGGAAGTGCGAACAATCACAATAAACGAGATAGAAACCGTAGGGCTTTCCCTACTGCTCTCCCGTAAAACTAAAAGGGATGGAAGAAATGTCCTACTTGCAGAATTTGCAGCACTAACTCCTTCCTTGTTTCACCTGCCACTGTTTCATCCAAACCCTCTGTTCCTGCATCAAAGCTGTGGGCCATAGAAAAAAATAAATTAATACAAGGATGTAACCATTGCAGTACAATATTGTAAAGTATACGAACCAATACCATAAACCATATCTTGGGTTAATCTAAGCCAATTTTATGCATGTGTAGGCTTAGTGTAATACACTCTTAACTTCTTAAATTTAGAGCAATTCAGACCTGGTAATTTATCTCAAGGGATACAAGTAGTTTTTTCTACAAATTGGTGGTAACAGATCCAACCCACTTTGGAGAGAGTATTCATTTCAGAGAAAGTGTTTATAACAAGTTAACAAGTAAATCATACACTGGGGCTCATTTAGTCAGAATCACTACGTTCTCATGTAACCTCAAGGAAAAAGAAAGTGAATTGCAACAAAAGCAAATTTGTCTTACTCATTTAAGATTGGTTCTATCAGCTTTTCCAATATGTTCAGAAAGTCTTTTGGGCAGGCTGATGTATCTCCTTTTAGTGCTAAAAAGTTCTGTGCATATACAAGAAGGGGGGCCAGGTATTAGGATAATAGGAGTTATGGAGGAACATAGGCATTCAACTCAGAACTGCACGTACAAATGAGCTGTCGAAAGTTACCTCATCTGATTCAAGAGAGGCAAGTTTTTTAGACTTCATTCTGCTGCACAGCATATAAGCCACCGCTTTCTGCATATATTGCATAGAAAATTTAAAAAAAATGATGAAAATGAACGGAAGCCATAAGCTTATGATTGAAACTTAGTGGAGACTAGCTCACGTTATGAGCTGGTAGATTAAGTTGTTCATTCTGCCGAACAGTTTCCCATATGCTCTCTGCGCTAGAAGAAAACCCAGAAGCTCGGACTTTATTTTGCCCAAGTCCAGCAAGGCTACCAGTAGCTAACCATTCCCTCAGTTCTGCACACTGCAGAAAATGTTCCGTAAACAGTATCGGTAAAAAAATCCAACCAAGCACACAGTCTTAAAATCTTGATTTAATTGTTTTATGTAGCTGTTTCTTTCGTTTTCTATTCGGATTCTCAATGTTGCTTTTGTTAGAGATATATGTATAGTTTGTTATTCCCCATTGTTATGAGGGGTTCTTTGCATATTTACCACCTGTACCTTGTGTATATATACTGGCCCATTGGCCTCATATGAATACATGTGCTATTCATAACATGGTATCAGAGTCAAAACTAGGGTTTTGGCTTACCTAGGGTTCTGCACCCGCGTGCCGCCTCCGGCCTCCCATCCTTGGCCGCCGGCGCGACTTCCCGCCTCGCCTCCCTGGTCGCCGACGCGGCCTCCGCAGCCCGACGCCGTCGGCTGCTCCTCCGCCTCCGCTCTCCATCGACCGTCCCCGCTCGGACGCCGTCTCCCAGCCGCGCGCGCGCTTCCGCCCCAGCCGCGCGCCGCTTCAGCTGCGCCATCGCCTTCCGCCCCGAGCGCGCGCCGCTTTCACTGACGCCGCTCCTCTGCACCGGACGCTCGCGCGCGCCCGCCGCCGCCGCTCCGCCCGCGCCGCGCCGCCCGCGCGCGCCGCGCGCGCCGGCCACACCGCCGCCTCTGCGTGTGTGTATTGTCTAACGGGCCAAGGCCCGTTAAGTTTAGGGTTTAGAAAAAGCAAAAACGTCGATCTAACCGCCGCGCCGTCCAGCGCCGCCTGTTAGACTTCGTTACCTTGGTCGCCGCGCCGTCCAGCGCCGCCTACCAATGGGCACCGTTTCCCTCCCTCGCTGCCCGGTGATTTTTGATGGTGCTAATTACACCGACTTTGTGTCTCACATGCGCATTCACATGCGTGGTCTTCGTCTCTGGGGCGTCCTCTCTGGCGATGTCACCTGCCCGCCTTGCCCTATTCCTCCGACGGAGCCTGTTGCATTGCCCCGATACCGAGATAGGCCGCTGCTGAGGCCGCTGATGATAAAGCTGCCTCTGCCTACCAGGAGGCTCTGGATTCCTACAAGGATCGTCTGACCGTCTACACTCAGTGGTACGATGACGACGCTCGGGCTGCTGCTGTCCTCATCGCCAGTGTCCAGCCTCAGTTCTCTTCTGAGGTTGTGGGACTCTCTTCGGCTTTCCAGATGTGGACTCATCTTCGTCAGCGCTACGAGCCCTCTGGTGATGCCCTGTACCTGTCCGTGGTCCGCCAGGAGCACTCTCTTAAGCAGGGTGATGCTACTGTTGACGCTTTCTACGCTCAGAGTTCTGCTGTCTGGCGTCAGTTGGACTCACTTCGCACTGCCGGCTGTCGTACCTGTCCGTGCTGCCTGGATATCCGTGCTGACCTAGAGTTTCAGCGGGTTTACGAGTTTCTTACTCGCCTTCGTCCCGAGTTCGAGCAAAGGCGTGCTCAGCTCCTTGCACGCCACCCTCGTGTCACTCTCCTGGAGGCTCTTACCGAGATACGCGCGGAGGAGACTCGTCTGAGTGGTGTTGGTCTGATGCCACTCCCCTCTGTGCTCGCCGCTCGTCCGCCTGCTACACTGCCTCCTCCAGCGGCTACCACAGGTGGTGGTGGCTGTCCTCCGTCTGGAGGTGGCCGTCCTCACTGTTCCTACTGCGACAAGGATGGCCACATCGAGTCCTGCTACAAGAAGAAGCGGCATCTTTCACGCCGTTCTTCATCGGCACTAGTGCTTCTACGACGACATCCGCCTCGACTTCTTCAGCTTCTCTCACCGAGCAGAGATAGCGGACTTCGACGCCTACTTGCCGCCGGGTTCTCCTCGACGGATCTGCAGGTTCTGCATCGACTCTTCGGCACCGAGAGACCACCTCCTACACGATCAGTACCTCCCGTGGATTCTTGATTCGGAGCATCCTTTCACATGACTCCCGATCCTTCCACTGTCTTCTATTACACCTCTTGATTCTCCCGCCGGTGTTCTTCTGCGATGGTACATCTCTTTGTCTCTCAGTCGAGGATCTCTTAGCAACTCCTCTTTTCATGTTCCTTCATTGCTCATGTTCCTCGCCTTACCATGCGCCTTCTTTCTGCGGGGCGACATCGACCTTGGTTATCGGGTTATTCTCGACTCGACTCTTGTTGTGTTCGGGATCGCCACACGGAGCTCGTTGGTTCTGCCCTCGCGCCGTGACTCACAGCGTCTCTGGGAGCTTGACTGCTTCACCTTCCTTCCGCCGCCACCATCGGCGCGGTCTCTCTCGCTACGCCACTTCGTCTACCGGCTCTTTCCAGCAGTGGCATCACCGTCTTGGCCATCTGTGTGGATCCGTCTCGCCGTCCTTAGTTCGCCGTGGTCTTCGGGTCCGCCTCGGAGACGTGTCTTTAGATTGTCGTATGTAAGTTAGGTAAACAGATTCAGCTTCCTTATCCTCATAGTGAGACTGTGTCTCAGCGTCCTTTTGATCTTGTTCATTCAGATGTTTGGGGTCCGGCTCCCTTCGTTTCGAAAGGGGGTCATCGTTATTATATTATTTTTATAGATGATTTCTCTCGCCACACTTGGATATATTTCATGTCTTCTCGTAGTGAGGTCTTACCTATCTATAAACAATTTGCCACTATGATACACACTCAGTTCTCCACTCCTATTCATGTCTTTAGAGCTGATTCTGTGGCGAGTACCTCTCGTCACTGCAGCTTTCTTCTTGCCGAGCAGGCACTCTCGCCGCTTTTCTTGTCACGGTGCTCATGCTCGAATGATGTCGCTGAGCGCAAGCATCGTCACCTCCTTGAGACGGCTCGTGCTCTGATGATCGCCGCCTCTATTCCACCTCACTTTTGGGCCGAGGCTGTTTTCACTGCCACCTATCTCGTCAACATACAGCCCTCTTCTGCTCTTAAGGGTGCGATCCCTGTTGAGCGTCTCTGTGGTCTTCTTCCTGACTACTCTGCCCTTCATCTGTTTGGCTGCGTTTGCTACGTTCTCCTTGCCCTCGAGAACGCACCAAACCGACCGCTCATCGTTGAGTGTGTTTTTCGGGATATAGTGCCGAGCACAAGGGCTATCGGTCTTTGGGATCCTGTTGGTCGACGGATGCGGGTTTCTCGGGATGTGACTTTCGACGAGTCTCGCCCATTCTACCCACGCCCCGACTCTCCTTCGCTTCCTCTGTGGAGCCTCTGTCTTTCTTGACTTTTCCAGATACACCTATATCTGTTTTGCCCTCGTCCACCTGTTCCACTGAGTCTCCACATATTCCCCCTGTGGCCTCTTCACCGTTGTCGCCGCCTGTGTCGTCTCCTACGACTCCGCAGGTTCCTTCCACTACAGTTCCTTCTCCCCTTATCGTCTACACTCGTCGACCTCGTTTTGAGGACCTTCCAGATGAGCCTTCTTCTTCTGATGTTCCATCTTCTTCTGATGCTCCATCGTCCCCTGATGGGTCATCTTCTCCTCGCTACGCTCTTCGCGATCGCCAGTCGATTCGGCCTCCTGCCCGTTTTTCCTTTGCTGGCGCAGCTACTCGTGAGCTTTGTCTCCTCACGGGATGTCATTACTCACTCTGAGTGGCAGCTTGCCATGGCCGAGGAGATTGCTGCCCTCGAACGTACTGGTACTTGGGATCTTGTTCCTTTGCCATCTCATTCTCATCCCATCACATGTAAGTGGGTCTATAAGATTAAGACTCGCTCTGATGGCTCTCTTGAGCGCTATAAGGCGCGTCTTGTTGCTCGTGGCTTCCAGCAGGAGCATGGTGTTGACTACGACGAGACTTTTGCTCTGTGGCCCACATGACCACCGCTCGCACTCTTCTTTCGGTGGCGCTCGCCGCCATCGGTGCTTCTCAGCTTGATGTCAAGAATGCCTTTCTTAATGGCGAGTTGCGTGAGGAGGTCTACATGCATCCGCCACCTGGGTATTCTGTTCCTGAGGGCATGGTTTGTCGCCTTCGCCGCTCTCTTTATGGCCTTAAACAAGCCCCTCGTGCTTTGTTTGAGCGCTTCTCCTCTGTGGTCACTGCTGTTGGTTTTTCAGCTAGTGATCATGATCCTGCGCTCTTTGTCCACACTTCGTCTCGTGGTCGGACTCTTCTTCTCCTGTATGTTGATGATATGATCATTACGGGAGATGATTCTGAGTACATTGCTTTTGTCAAGGCTCGTCTTAGTGAGCAGTTCCTTATGTCGAATCTTGGTCCTATTCATTACTTCCTTGGGATTGAAATTACTTCCACTCCAGATGGTTTCTTTATGTCCCAAGAGAAATATATTCAGATCTTCTTGATCGCGCTCTCTCATCGATCGTCAGATCGTTGAGACTCCCATGGAGCTCAATGCTCACCTCCGACCCTCGATGGCGAGCCTTTTCGATCCGACTCGCTATCGTCATCTTGTTGGGAGTCTTGTCTACCTTGTCGTTACTCGTCCGGATATCACTTATCCAGTTCATATTCGAGTCGGTTTGTTTCAGCTCCCACTCAGGTTCACTACAGCCACCTTCTTCGAGTTCTGCGATACCTTCGTGGGACTATCTCTCGCCGTCTCTTCTTTCCACGTTACAGCTCGTTACAGCTTCAGGCCTATTCGGATGCTACTTGGGCCAGCGATCCCTCTGATCGCCGGTCTATCTCTGCTTACTGTGTTTTTCTTGGTGGTTCTCTTATTGCCTGGAAGACGAAGAAACAGACTGCAGTGTCCCGTTCGAGTGCAGAGGCTGAGTTGCGAGCTATGGCTCTCTTGACAGCAGAGATTACTTGGCTACGGTGGTTACTTGAGGATTTTGGTGTTTCTGTCACTACACCGACCCCTCTTTTGTCAGACAGTACAGGTGCTATCAGTATTGCTCGTGATCCTGTGAAGCATGAGCTCACTGGTGACTGCATTGTGTAAAATATATACATGCACCCTAGCCTAGTTAAAGGCCGTGGTGGATCTAGAAATCTGAAGGAGGGTGACAACACAAGATCAAAGTCTAGTACAATAAGTTCAACCTACACATAAGTCATTGTTTTGCGATGAATACACATAAGTCAAATATAAATGGCTTAAATCACATATTGTTACGAAATGAACCGAAAGGAGTGAATGGAGAGGTCTGGCCATCTGCTCATTTCGTGGGTACCAGCAGCTGTGCGCTTGTTCCTGTGCACAGGTGTGCAGCGATTCGAGTGGCTGCCAATCTAAGGCTTTCAAAAGAAAAAGAACAAATCTAGAGCAATCTAGACCTTTATTCAAAAGAAAAGGAACAAACCCCAACTATAACCAAATTTATGCTCTCAGTTTACAGCTTGCCTGAAACAATAATAACTGTAAAATTTGTAAGTGCGAATTGCAAAGTACCATCTACAGCACATAACTCTAAACAACTTACAACATATGATACATTAGAAAGAAGTAACGTACTAAACAACTAACTTAAAATAAGCACATGATTTCAGAACTTACTTTTTCCTCAAATCTTAACTCTTCGCATTTGGGAGGGAAAATCATAACAGACAACTGCATACCAAAGGAAGTAATGAAGTTATTGAACAAATGTGCAAATACAACAGCTTCAAAATTGAGTTGCATGTATAGTCTTTCAAGTTCAAATATAGGGTGCACGGTAACAAAATTTATTTTGTTTGTTGTCCAAAACGAAAACCAACTATGTTAATAATGCAAGATTTGATTACGGGGCCTCAACTATAAACAAGGTTCACTGCTATTACACAATTCTCCCAGTGGCCATATTCGAACTGACACATGCGAATGGGGGCATAAAAGAGTGCGTCAAGAAAACTAAGCAAAAGGAGTACGGGCAACTCTTCATCCAAACAAAAATCTGTTTGTTTGCTTTGAAGTGGTTTGAGAAATTTTCAGCCCTGCAAACCCATCTAGAGGCAGAAGTAAAGATCATAATTTTCTTGACATATGAATGATCAGTCACCAAAATGCATATGCGCGTCTACTCACCGAGAGGTAGTCACTTAACTTTAACTTTGGTATGTTACCACAATCTACAGATCTCCATATCTGCAGCAACTTTTAGCTGTTATGTTCTGATTACTGTCTTGAGACAGTCGAAAGTAAAAACATATATAGCAAGAATTACCTCGTTCAAAGTAGCCACTACATCCTTTTTCAGGTTTTCTTCTGGAGTCTGCACCAGAAAGTGAAAGCCATTTTATTTGATGTCCTTTTCAAGTCAGACACAAATGTCTTGCGCGTTGCAACATCACAATTTTTTTGGAAGTTGAGACCACGAGTGTAAATGCAACATACCTCGTAATCATAGTCACGAATAACAATCACCATTCTTGTTTTGTGGGGTTCAAGTTTTGTTCTTTCCTGCAATCAGTTACGTGAAAAGGCAATCTTAGAAAGAAGCAATGAACAATAAACGATTTTCCTATTTAAAATTAGAATAAATACATGTTACAAAGTACAAACAGCATGACTATGCACTAAAGTTGACACAAAATAGATCCTGCACACGATACTAACATCCCTACAAAGGCCTCTCATATTGATCTCTTGATATTTCAATAGTGGTTATTCTCTTTGGAGTTCCCAAGGATCGCTTGCAAGGGTTCGACTCTATTGTCATCCTCGTATCTTGGTGGGTGTGAAAGGAAAGGAATGCGTGAGTTTTCGACAGCAAACTCAACCAAGTTCCAATGGCAGGCAGCGGGGGCATCGTGGTTGAGGTTACTCTGGCCATCGTGGTTGTTTCAGGACGGTGGTTGCAAGTTGTTGTATCGATCTTTAATCGGCTTTAAGTTTGGCTTCTGTTAGGGAACGCCTGCGAGGCGAGTGCCCGTTATAAACTTTTCTTGTATTTTGTTTGCCCCTTCTAATGAAATCGATATGCAAAGCTTTTGCGTGTTGAGAGAAGATGTTTATCAATACCCAAAAGGTTATTCTCTTTGTTGATCCTTTAACACCCAAGGAAATTTCTCGTGAGCAATAGGTGTTAAGGGACTGAGGCAAGGAGCTAAATTAATTCTAGATGGTCCTATAAAGGATGGTCGCAGGTAGTATTCTAAGAAAATTTTTGTATGACATTAAGAGTTACCGATTTTCTTATATGCCACTAAAATTTGGTGTTTCCTTTTATACCACCGAGGTTCAACTTTCAGCCCTTCCATACCATTTACATCACCTCCGTTAGTACATTTCACCGTTAAAGCCCTCAGACCTGTCAGTTTTTTTTTTTTTTTGCAAAAATGCCCATCTGGCCCCTATCATCAATCAGTTTATCAGACCCACATGTCAGCCCTCATTTTTGGGCCTGTTCTTTTTCAGGTTTTGGCTTCACTTTTTAGCTTTTCTATAGTAACTAACTTTTAAACGAAGTGTCTTTTCAAGATAGGATTTACTAGTTAATTGTAGTACATACTGTACTGACTTTATTTATATCAGTAAAAGTCGCACGTGAGTTTCAGTTACTTTGTAATCTTTCACACAAACAGCCAAAAGTCACAAACCACAGTCTAAAGCCATAAGCCGTAGGCAAAAAAGAACAGCCCCTCCACCCTCCTCCCACACTACTCCCTCTCTGTCACTAGCCGCCGCCTCCCCTGCCAGCTCAGGTCGCTAGGTAGCCTCGAATTTTGGACACATGTGGCCCCCAAAACACCCAAAATTCCAAAAGTAGCCCCTAAAGCAAAAAAAAATTCCAAATTTGGCCCCCTGCCTGACCGCGCGACCACCCGGCGGCGACACGTGTCCGGTCATGCGATGCGTACCGCACGACCGCATCAGAGCCGGGTCGTCGCGGTACTGCATCGCACGCACCGCGACCGCATTGCTCCGACCGCACGTTTTGTCTTCCCACCGCACGACTCGCCATTCGGACCGCGCGTTTTGTTCTCCCGACCGCACGACTCGCCGTTCGGACCATCTGGAGCAATGCACAGTAGAGTCGTGCGGTCTGGTACCACACGACCCAGCTACAGTGAGGTCGTGCGATACCAGACCGCACGACCAGACACGTGTCGCCGCCGGGTGGTCGCACGGTCGGGCAGAGGGCCAAATTTGGAATGTTTTTGCTATAGGGGCTACTTTTGGAATTTTAGGTGTTTGGGGGGCCACATGTGTCCAAAATTCGGCAGCCTCAGCCCCCGCGCAGCTTCGGTTGCCGTGCTGCCTCCCCCTCGTAGCTCTGGTCGTTGAGCCACCTCACCCCATGCTTCAGATCTGACCGCCCTCCCTCTCAGGAGATATCCGTCGCCAACGAAGGCGGATCTCGTCGTCGGCCACAGCCCATCGGACCCGTGCCCATCGGATCACGAGGTTCTCGGCACCAAACAGTTCCTCGGCGCCCTCCTTTCTTCGTCAACTTGGGTTCCTCAGCGCCCTCTTGCAATTGATTTTGTGTTTGGTGCTTTGGTTGATTTTGTGTTCGGCGTCCTTCACAGCTTTGGTTGTAATAGACACAAGGTTTTGTGTTCAGCAATTGTGCTTTGGATTCATCTACAGTTGACTTTGCGTTCAGTGCTTGAGTATAATTCATTCTCCATTAGATTTCATGGTGTCCTAACGAGGAAGTTAACAAATTAGTGTTGTTTGAAAATCCTTTGTCAATTCATCGTGTTCGTGGAGCTCACCATCGCCATCGTTTTTGAGCTCACTGTTGACATATTCCCTAAGTGAACCCACACCTCCTATGGCCCCACCGTCCTCCTCTGGTCCCATGCCATCATCGGAGCACCGCCGATGACCACCAACCGAATGGCCATGGCACCTCCTACTGTTAGAAATAAGCCTCTATGAGTGTGTTAGAAATGAGGTCTATTTCCTTATTTTCAAAATATACATAGTTTAGTACCATATTGTTAATGTAAAGTAAAGATGAACAATTTATAAGAGAGAGTTCTTGCCACTCCTTGAATCATGTGACATATGGATGGGGTGCCAAGAGGAGGGCTAAACACACACACGCACGCGTGCGTATTCGCATATTTTCATGTGGAAATATGCGTGACTTGTGACGTACGATCTCGTTGTGACGTGGCGTACCACTTAGAAGACCAAGTCCACTTTATTTTTTGCTGAACCATGCACATCTCTATCCTTTTAACTGGTCATGAGACTACTTATCATTTTCTTGGTTTGAATGTTATCAGTTACCAGTAAATAATTGAGCTATTAGAAGTGAATTATTGCAGTTCAATAGGGGCAGTTACTAGAGAGTAATTTGCACATCTATAAAAGACCTAGAAATGTCCAGACTTGAAGGACTAAACTATTTTGTTTCCTTCTCACATTGTCTTCTTTCTCTCTAGTGATATTGTGCTGTTGCCGAATCTTGTCGGCCTTTCTCCTCGATGTGCACCCGAAAGAAGGGATAGCGGCTATCTCTAAACCATTGCCACATAGAGTACCTGTACGGGGCGTCAATAAGGTTTCTAAGCAGCGCATTTGTGCGAATGCTCCTGCATTGCGTCATCTACATTTTGCACTGCATCAAGCTTGCACTGCTTATTGTTCTTCATCAAGCTCAACCATAAGTAGTTTGCGTATTTGATCGACTTTGATATTGTATTTTCCTTATGTATTTTCTAAAGTACAATGAGCAACCTGCTGTTAGTTATGAGTTTTGCATCACTAGTCTTTTATTATGTTTGTCTTTTAGTAAAACTTGGAATTAAAATATTACTCACATATCCAACACCTACTCCTTCCTCTTTCACCGACAAATGGGACCCGATTGTCAACCTTTTCTTCTCCTTTTATTTCCACTATTCAAGAAGGGGGCCTAGGCAGGCACCTAGGTGCTAGGCGGCACCCCACTGTTGCACCCTATGCCAAATCATCAAGGTGGATGGCTTGCTGCCCACGCGGGTCCAAGGCGCCGCTGGCGGTGAGGCGAGCTCGGCGGCACAGAGCTCGCCTAGGCGGGTAGGCGGAGCTTCGAGTGGCCAGGCAGGAGCACAAGGGGGAAAAGAGGTCATGGGCAAGGGGAGAAGCATGAGCGCAAAAGCAAAGGAGGTCACCTAGGTTTTCTCCCATGCCTCTCTAGTCTCTTCACCACCGACTCCGCTCCCTCCAGCCCTCTGCTACTGATCCTCCATGGGATCCACTCCCTCGAGCTGCTTCCTTCTGGTGCTAGTGAGCTCTGGGGGCTGAGGGATCGGCACGAACAGCAAGCTTCTAGGGGCACTGCTGAACACGGCGAAGAAGCCGAGGAAAGGTGAGGTCAGAGGCGCTACGAAACTAGCATTTGTACACAACCTCGGTGTGGACGAGGCAGGTAGGATAATCGAGGCGGAGGAAGATCTCGCAAAGGAGGTCATCATTGCAGGGCCAACCCTGGGCCTGGGCAGCAGGGGCGATCGCTAGGGCCCACAAAAGCTAAGGGCCCCTAGCCCATGTATGTTAGTATGTATACATGTAGCCTATGTCATTAGTACTAAACATAGTTGATTAATTATTAGTTGGACCAGTTACCAAAATCAAGTAATGGCCCATTTCATCCATGTTGTGCATCCAACACTGAGTGCTCACTAAATATCCAAGCACGAACAGTCACATAGAGAGCGCATCAAGTGAGTCATCCACCAGATCCAATCTGCCACACACACCGCCTGCACCCTTTGACCTCTCCACTCCATTTTCGGTCTTCTCTTTCCCAAAACAAATGTCGTCGTTGTCACCACTAATGGAGGAGGAGAGCCCGATTTCATTGATTCCCAACCAATTCGCCTTCGATTTCTTCACTTTGCAATAGTTCTACTCGAAATCCCCTCATATAGCCATTGCAATATGGTATATTTTTCTGAATTTTTGTTCCTTGATTATCTGTTAAATACGACTCCAAGTCTCCAACACAACATCTAACTATCTAGAATAAAATCTTAGACTTTCTTGTAACATCAATTTCTTTTTTATATAAAGATATCCATTACATCTGAGAGACGGGTTGAAAAACTATTTGAGGTCATCAATGTCATATGAAAAGTTGAATGGTCTAGCCACCTTATGAATTGAGAACGATATGTTGGATCAGATTTATGTTGGTAGTATTATCAATGACTTTTCATCTAGAAATGTTAGAAGAGGAAATTGCTTTCCGTGGTCATTCTATTCATAATCTGTTTGTTTGTTCGGCATGTGATAGATGATGGCTTATAGCTCTCTCTTAGTGTGTAATACCACTGAATCGCAAAAGAGAGAATTAGGGAAGGAGAGGGCGGTTTTTGCCGTCAGACCCGTCGGCTTTTAGAACGCCGAATAAGTAATGCTCGCAGAGGTTCCCATACCACCCCGGAATGGTCGGCACCGTCTAGAAGGCCGTATAAAAAGTAGCGCTCTCAGAGGTTCCCATACCGTTTAGGGCCGGTCGGCACCATCTCGCGTTGTGGGTTTTTGTCATTTGGCACAAAATTCATTTTACTGCACCGATTTACCTGCCGCAGTAGAAGAGCGCCAAATAGTATAAGGCCGCCATTGGACCAAAAAGCCCATAGTGCCATAACCAGCCAAAGCAAAAAGGGGAAGGGCGAAAGCGCCATTTCACAATGAGAGTGATAGCCATGCCTCTTAATTAGACCAACTACCTCACCTACTTTACTATTCCAGCCACCCCCCACTTCATCACCTCTGCCACAGCCAGAGCCAAGTCAAGCCCCAGCTCATTTCACTCCCCCCAGCCGAGAGAAAGAGCGGGAAGGCAAGAAGGAGGGCAAGAAGAGAGGAGACCCGAAGGAAAACCAGAAGGGCAAGTGAGAGAGGACAGCATCGACGATAGCAGAGGACGCCGGCGACCGCCGAACCCACGCCAAACCGACTCTTGAGTACGTCTACCACCCCTCCACAACACCATAGAGCAGCACCGAGCACCCCCCCACACACAAGTAGAAGCTAAAACAAAGTGGGAGTAGGAGGGAGAGGGGGATCACTGCCCTGTTAAGGAGCGGACGACCGGTGAAGAGCCGTGGCCGACGAGCTCGAATCTGCGAGAGGGGGGCAATCGATGCCGGAGTAGTGGTTGGCATTCAGGCCAGGGGCGGCGCTGGCCAATCCGGCGCTAGGCGGCGGCACTGACCGAGCGACGGCGCCACATGCCTCGCCGCGCACGTGCAAGGGGCCCGGCGGAATCCGGTCGGGACTAGCCAGATCTGGAGCAGAGCGTGAAGGGGGCAAGCGGGGGGCCGCCGGTGAGCCAAGCTCGCCCGCGCGCCGTCGCGCCGCCCCGAGAAGCGCAAGGAGGCGAGAGAGAGAGAGTGAGGGTAGGAGAGGAGAGGAAGGGGGCGGTGGGAGAGCCGCCGGCGACGCCGCGCGCCGCCCCGGGCAGAGTACATGAGGGGGAGGAGGCCGTTCGGCAGGATAAGGCCCTTCGGCCGAAAAAAAAGAAGGGGGGAGAGAGAAGCCGGGTAAGAAAAGAAAAGAGAAAAAAAGAAAGGGGAAGAGAAAAGAAGAGAAAAGGAAAGAAAAAGAGGAGAAAAAGAAAGAAAAAGAGAGGGTTTTTGTACCTGCATGTCGAATCCTTAACCCCGGGCATTTTACGCCAAAATCGAGTTATGCGGGTAGAATCGTCGTTGCCACTTAATCTCTGGTTTTGTTATATTATGTTAAGACGGATTTATTGCTTGTTCAGGTGGAGGACTTGAGTCGACGTCATGGCCACATTGCTTCGCCCCGCTTGGCTAACAGGCAAGTGCATGGTAGAACGGTAGATCGCAGAGATTATGATTATGCGATATTTACAAGATGTGATAATGTTTATGTGGAATTGCAATGATTACATGACATGATGCTTATTTATGGATGACAATGATAATGACAATGGCATATGCATTTGCATTATGTGCACTCAAGAGTGAGGGCGGTGAGAAAGTTCCTAGCCGAGGAAAGCTAGTGGACTAATCCGGAGTGCTCTTGAGTAAGATCTACTTCGGTAGGCCTCCACGGGAGTGGAGAGACCCCCGTGCCGATATGGGCAGGCCCAGATGATGGGTGAACATCGACGGGTGTTCACTCGGCAATACCGGTATTTGCATTGAGATGAGCAAATGTGCATGTAGAGCAGTGTTGCATTGCATTGATGATGATACGTGCATGGCTTGCATGCATAGTATGTTATGGTTGGATTAAAGTGCTTTCATGTTTGATAGTACTTATCATCCTATTATGTACTTGCTGAGTTTTTGGACTCATCCTTGCTTTGTTGTTTTATTTATAGGTGATCGTTGAGGACGTCTCGCTTGGGGTGGGAGTAGCACATGAATAATCTTCACAAACTAACAGCACTCCCTGTACCACCTTTTGTCAGTTTATGTTAGTCTCTTCTAGCCTGTTAGAGTAAGGGCTAAAAGAAAGACTATGATGTATCTATTCGCTGCTACCTAAATATATTAGAGTTGAAATTCTAGCAATTGAAGGAAAGGTAAAAGTTCGCAATGGTGGTAGCATCCCAGGCCCAGAGGATGGGCGGGGTGTTACATAGTGTAACAACCCATTTTCAAAACTTTGTGCCAATGTAAACTTCAAATTTATGTGAATGAAATTAAAGGACTTTATTCTCAGTTGGTTATTTCATTTTTGCTCTTCAAAAAGAAATTTTCATGAAATGCACAAGCTGTTTTAAATAAGAACCTTGTTCCCTCCCAATGAGAAAATTCAAAGTCACTTTTAAAAGTCTGGAATTTAAAAATGTGCTTCAAAAATTAAAGGATTCAGGGAATTAAAATTTGCGTTTAATATTTTAAAAGAGGAATATATATATATGCATATGTTAGTAAAAGAAATTCTTCCCAAGCCTTCCTAGCCATCCATCCTCCTCTCCTTTCCATCCCAGCTGCCCATTCCCTTTCTTCTCTCTGGCGCGGCATGCTTCTTTCTCCTAGCGGCAGCACCCCTCCTCCTCTGTCCTTGCCGCTGCTCGACATTCTCCCCTCAACCACCCACAACGGCGATTGATTGCGGCAGCAGCCTCGTCTTTAGCGCCCGACAGCGGCAGCGCCCTAGGCACGCCTCTTCGCCCTCGCCATCAGAGCCGCCTTGCCGTGCACGTTGCTTGCTGTCCTCCTCCTGTGCGTTGCGCCGCCGTGGTATGCCCCGGTCACGCCAATCCCGTCGGCGTCGCTCGCCCAACTGCCCCTGCGCCACGCCTCCCTCTGCGACCACCGGACAAAGCGGAGCTTCCCGCATTTATTCGCGGCGCGACATGCTCTGAAGGCCGCGCCCGCACTGTGGCCGTGCGGCGATGACACCATCGCGCATGGTGCCACGCCGCATTGCTCCCCGGTGTCTCGTCCCCGGCCTCTATGAAAGGGACCGACTGCCTCGCCGCACCCCCACCGAAGCACCTCCACCCCACCGCCTCCTCTGCCGAAGGGGTTTCTCCGGCAATCTCCGCCGCCAAGCGCCACCGGTGTACCGCCGCGCCCCAATCCAAATTGAGCACCCCGAGTGCCACCTCCTCATCGCCGGACCCCCCCCCCCCCCGCCCTCCCTAGCGAGCCGCCGCCGTCTCCTTCTTGCACGCCGAGCACACCTCCGCCACCGGCTCGCTCTGCTCCATCCCGACCTCGGCTGACGCCCCAGGTAAGCATAGGGACACCCATAGATGCTCCCTCAGTGAGCAATTGTGCCCTAGCGACCCGAGCGGCCAGCGCCCCTTTTTCCCCTGTCTCCATCATCGTCCTGTCCGCCGTTGGGCGCCGTTCCGCCAAATGAGGCCGATTCCCTCCTCCACGGGGTGCGCGTCTGGTCGGCCGACCCATTTTGGCCAAAGCTGCCGCGCCTCCGTGCCCTCTCCGCCGCCGGCCGGCTCCGCCCCCCTCGCGGTCGAGCCGAACCAGAACTGAAGGGAGCTAAGCTCTAACTGAGTTCATTAAATGCTGCCCTAATCAACCATTTAATATGTCCTAAGCTAACCAATTAAAAAGGTAATGATGCCACTAATGAGGGCCCAGCTGCCGGCTGCAGTAAATACCAGGCACCATGCCCACGGTCGAGGGCAGAGTCTCTTGTGGGTAAAGATGCACAGTCTCTGCAGAGTATATACAACTATTCCAATAGCCATGCCCACGGTCAAGGGCAGACATGGAAATCTTCCTCGAGTTAGTTCTATTTCAAAACTTTTGAGGTTGGGAATAAGGATTGATTAGGTGGATGTAACTTAAGTTTGGTAATTTGTCTTGGAGGGATGTACTCCAGTGCTAGTAATGAGGTGGAAGTAACCTGCTATTCAAAAAGTTAAGCATTGGTGGAAGTAACCTACTATTCAAAAAGTTACGCATTGGTGGATGTAACCTACCCCATTGTAAATTATTGCACACTTTCAGTTATCAAATCATAAGTTCTTGAAAAATGCTAGGTCGTAGGGACTTTTAAGTTATGGTTATTCCAAAAGCTGCTTTATGCAAATAAAAGAACCCGAGCCACCCTTGTTTAGCCTTGCATCACTATATATACATGCATTCTGTGTATTGGCTCGCGGAGCACAGTGGATAGTGTGCTCACCCTCGCTCTTAACCCCCATTCAGAAACTGAGAATCAAGAGCACTACGCCTACCATGAGGATAAGGTTGCCGAAGGAAATGAAGATGGTGGTTATTAGATTAGGCCTCGGTAGTCTTGTTGCTCGCCTCAGTCCGGTTGACCAGGCTAGTTTTGGTGGGTGCCTTCGTTATTAGCCAGGTCCTTGGTTAATAGCGATTGTACTCAGGTTGACCCAGTCATTTGCCTGTGGCGAGTTGTGCCCCTACGCTATGTACGCTTCCGCTCTTTATGTATTGTAAGACATTTGGCCTGACAGCCCTATTGCAACCCTGGCCCGACGTGGTCTATTTGAACTCTGGTATTGTAATGTATGGTTTTGTCGTGTATGAAATGATGCAGCGTTGTATCTGTGAGCATTATCTACTGATCCAGGGAATAATGCAGTGATTCACAGAGAGTTCCAAGTTAATAAACTTGGGGTCCGACACATAGTGTACTTTGGCTAATGTAGTCTTCTCCTAAATTTTTTTGTCCTTAATAGCATATTATAGTTTTCTAAGACTTACTCATAATATTGGCATGTCATTGAATTATCACCAATGTGTACTTTTTATTTTGTGGTGTATTTTGTATGTCACCAATAAGTATTTTATATTTTGCGACATATTAAGTTTAATGATTACTGTATTGAACTTTAGCTTTTGTAACTAATATGAAAAGTATTATTACATATTTATGTTAGATCGAAAGACCTCCATTCTTTTCACGTCTTAGGGCCTCCAAAATGACAGGAACAACCCTGCATCGTTACCCAGCACCACCGAGATCATGGCTAGGGTTGCGGATTCCGTCGGCTACTGCATCCCCTTCACCTCCATTGCAACGTCGACGTGCAGCGTGGATTGGAGCTGCTCGAATTTGGTGGGATTTTGGGGGAGGAAAGAGGAGGAAGCAGAGAAGAGGAGCAGATTTGTGCGACTTCGCTCTCACATGCTGCAGTTTACTCTTCTGTACTTTTTTACCACTCTATTTCAGTTTACTCCTTTTAAAATTTTGTTGTAATTGCACGCTACCTCTTCAAACATTGAAAATTTGATCACTTGTTCTAGTCGGGGGGGATCAGCATGATTGCTTATCTTTGATCTGTTGTCCTCATTTTTAATATGGCTGTCTAGACCCCTAGGTGCTAAGCCCCATCTCGCTGCCGGCCTAGCGCCTTCTTAAACATTGTTTAAACTTGTATAAGTGAGTCAGTAGATGTCCAAACCAAACTGCACTTTGCTAATTAGAGATGTCATAACACCTTGGCCCAATCTAATTCACCTTTCGGTGTCGAGATTGTCCTGTCAAATTAATGGAAAATCGATGTCTTTGGATTTGAAGGGAGTTATTGGGATGTCCTTGGACAAATTTAACTAATTTATACCAAGATCTTACTTAGTAGGCTCGTGGTTAAACTTCAAGTTATACACGGCCAAAATACCATGTAATCACTAGTTACTAATTAAGCTGGGTTTGGACATGCTCTGACTCCTTATACAAGTTTAGGGATGTAAATGTGCAGCTCTCAAATTCAAGGACCTAAGTGACACTTGCAAGTTTAGGGGCTTCCATTGTACTCATCCACTAAGTGATACTATGTATCATTTATGAATACTGGAGCTTCACGATGAATTTGAAGAATATGAATAACAAACCTTGAAAATTAGCTTAAGAAGGGGTATATTTCCACCTTGTAGACGACCGATATCATGCAACCACCTTTAAGAAAGCAAAATGATGCTAATTACCAAAAAAAATAAAATGAGGACTGCGAACAATAATGACTAACATAAGGCACTTACATGTTCACCAATATAAGATCTGAAACGACCAAGGCGAAGAGAGCACTTTGCTTTTCAAATGAAGTGTCATCCTGTAAATGGAGAAAACAATGTTAAACACTTCAGCCACAGAACATGAAACAATTGTTATGTCTATGTTGAATTGGAAAACATTTGACAGCCACAGAACATGAAACAATTGTTATGTTTATGTTGAATTGGAAAACATTTGACCTCTAAAACACTTGTAATTAATAAAACAATATAATACAATTAAATTACACAACAAGAAAGGGTTTGCATTTAAAAGGGTTTGTATTTAAAATGCCATAACGGGTTGACACAACACCACAATTAATAAATAAATGGGTTGACTGCTAAGTGCTTACTGGAATTTAGCCAATGCATAACCTTTGTATAATCCAAGGCTAGAGTAAAAACAAGATTCCTGCTAGTTTAGTGGCCTCTATAATTGCTGGATGATCAGTGTCTTTGAACATTTTGGGTCAGGCTCATTAAGTCTAAAATTTCTAAGTGCAACAAGTTACCCTTCAAACTTCGAAATTTCCTCCAAAAGGCAAATGTCACTAAACCGATCAGAAATTAAGAAAGTGAAAGTTTGAGAGGGAAGGCTAACTGCATGTGGTTAAAGTTTCTGGCTTAAAATAAAATCAATCCAAAACAAAAGAAGCAATCTCGTGCTTCCCTAGCCTATATGTATCCATGCGTGTTTGGCTCTTATCTTATCATCATCAACATTACACAAAGGCCATTAAGAAACAAAATCAATGTTTTAAATAGAGCGCTGTAGCAAACGAGGAGCCTTGGCAGTTATGCAGCAGCTCTTATAGGGCCTCTATACAGTTGTGGTGCTGTAGATATAATTTATCCAGATACCAGTAAGCAAATGTTAATATCTACATATTTACTAAATATAGTCCTGAATATGCAAGTGTGCAAGTTATCAAACTGAAGCTGGGCAAAAAACAAATTGTAACAGAATCGAAAAGGACCTTCTACAACAATCAAATTAACTCTACTGCAGCAGCGAGAAGGAAAACTACCTCCCCTCTTTCCCTTCCATCAGATCCTTCTACATCCATGACAAGGAAGGATGGGTGGATACATTTTGCCAACCATATACCTTTGGTAGTTTGCCTCCTGATGAAAGAACCACACCATAAGTCCGTAACATAAAACGTTAAAGCTTTAGTTGTATGGAGTTCTTACCGTAGCAGGAAAACTCCAAAGGGCTGGGTAGTTGAAATCCAAATGTAGTTGGAAACAAAAGGAGTATTCCAAAAGAGAAAAGACATATGCGACAAATAATGGGATTTCATATGAAAGTATTTGGGAACATTGCGACAACTAAGCATCAAACTATCTAACTAGGTACAAGGCATCCAAATAACCAGTCCTCTCACTCTCAACCCAACTCTTAGACAGTATGGAATATTTCCGAGGAGCTACTAAACTCCAGATGTATGGATGACAAGTTTATGCTATGCACAATTTTCCTAAATGTAAGTTTATAATTTTCTATGGCAACCCTACAAAACAGAAGAAAAAGATATTTTTATGGCATTTTCAGTGTTTATATACTCTCATTTTGATCAATGAACCATAAGTTGCTGGTTTTCTTTGCTGTATGATTAGCATACAACAACAACAAACATTAGAACCTGTGCATCCTAATGAGCTAGTATATGCAATGTGTGGTTGGATGACTTATTGGGCAGGTCTCATGGCTGAGAAGGATTGAGAAGTACTCCAGGTGGTAGAAGCTGTGAAGAATACTGTGAAGGTGCCAAGCATAATGCAGAAATAGTTGCATCAGCTACTGGTTGAGGAGTGAGGGCTTGCAATATCATCATGCTTTAGTGTCAGGCGATGGACGTTCTGAACAGAGGTGGAATGGAAGAACTTGGCTGGCAGGAAGAGAATTGTGCCCCAGAGCCGTGAGGAACAGCTGCAGCCAGGGAAATCCCCCAGCCATCAGAGAAGATGGAAGAAGGAGGGCGAAGGGCGCAGGAGATCAGGTATGTTTCCTAATCCCTACCTCCTTTATTCAAACAATCTCTTCTCCTCTATATGGAGGAGTCCTAACAAATCAATCTATTAAAAAGGAAAGGATCTTAAGGATCCATCTAATTTGATCTTAAGAATATTATCTCTAATAACCATATATTGCAAGCAAGTGGAGCTCTAATTACTCATGCTCCCGCCAGATTAGTGGCCTTGTGCTGCTGGCTATATACCTTACCATGACTTCTCTCCCTCCCTCGACGAATAGCTCATCCTCGAGCTGAAAGAAGGGATAAGATTCTTTAAATGAAATAACATCTTCCTAGGCATCAGCGTCGGAAAGGCCCTCCCATTGAACCAGGATTTGCCATCGGTCCCTGGCCCTACGCACACGGATGACCTTTGTTGGAGCTGGAATGACGCGGCTGTGAAGAAGGGGTGGCAGTGGTGGTGTCACGGCTGGAGGAAGGCCTTCATACTTCTTAAGGAGATTGACATGAAAAACGTCGTGGATGCGTGCCGACTTGGGCAAGTCTAGCCGGTAAGCGACATCATTGATCTTGGCAAGAATGTGGTAGGACCCAAAATATTTAGGTCCGAGCTTCTCGCGTTTGGCACCCGGTAGACTAGCCGCTGCCCTATGGTGAAGGCGAAGCCATACCAAGTCGCCCTTGACCAATTGGACGGGACGATGCTTCCAGTCATAAAACTTCTTGTAGGATCCTTGGGCTTGCTGTAGAAGACCATGGACATCAGCCAGAAACAAGTCTCGGTCTTGTAATTCATGATCCACTGCCGTAGTATGCGTCGTAGCTGGCTCATAGTCGCGGAAAGCAGGCGGATAGCGCCCATACACCATACGGAATGGAGTAGTACCTAGCGCCGAGTGGTAGGATGTATTGTAGATGAATTCGGCCCACGGCAACTAGCGGATCCATTGCCAAGGCCGATCCCTTCTCATGCAACGGAGATACATCATAATGACCTTATTGACCACCTCGGACTACCCGTAGGAATGAGGATGAAAAGCCGTACTCATATTGATCTTGGTGTCGCACTGGGAAAATAGGTCTTGCTAGAAGTGTGAAGTGAACACTGGATCCTAGTCAAATACAATTGATACTAGGACCTCATGCAGTCGCACAATCTCGGCAAAGAAGGCGTGAGCGACCGAAGCAGCGGAGTACGGATGGACCAATGGGATGAAACTAGCATACTTCGAGAAGCGGTTCACCACAGTCAGGATGACGAACTTCCCTCCAACCTTAGGCAAACCCTCAATAAAGTCCATTGAGATGTGAGAACAAATACTGGATGGTACCTCTAAAAGGAACAACAACCCAGCTAGTTGTAGCTGCTCTGTCTTGTTACACTGACACACGGCACATGCGCGCACATAGACCTGCATCACGACCCTATCCTGGAGTATATGAAAATTCAGGAATAGTTGGTGTAAGGTCTTCTGGATGCCCTCATGAGAAGTCTTCTGGATGCCCTCATGAGAACCATCATGCACAGTTGCCAGAACTATTGATAGGAGTGGCGAGGCGGTCGGGATGTGGGCGTGTTGGTCGAAGCAGATGACGCCATCCACCAATGTCCTAGGGGCATCAAGCTCACCGGCCTCAATGCGGCCTTGTAAGCTTGAGAGGTCGGGCTCCATGTGCGCTGCTTAGCGGAGTTCATCAAATAACTCAAACCAGGGAGCCGTAATGGCGAAGGCGACCCCCCGATTCAGCCTCTTTCTTTGAAAGTGCATCGGCCACAATATTGAGACGCCCTGGTTTAAACTCAACAGCAAAGTCAAAGCTAAAAAGTTTGCTCACCCATTAGTGCTGCGGGATAGTGGACAATCGTTGGTTAAGGAGGAACTTGAGGGCATAATGATCGGTGCGAACTGTGAAGGAGCGCCCCTAGAGACACGGCCGCCAATGCTAGACAGCTTGTACGAGGCCAATTAACTCACGCTCATATGCCGCCAACTTGGTATGCCGGGCCGCAATTGGCTTGCTGAAAAAAGCGATGGCATCGGCGCCTTGATGAAGTAGGCGTCAAACCTTGTTCCTGAGGTGTCGCACTCGACTATGAAGCCCGCATCAAAGTCAGGCAATTGGAGCACTGGTACAGATGTGAGCGCCTCCTTGAGGGCAGAGAACGCAGAGTCGGCCTCCTCGGACCATGCAAAACCCTCCTTGCGGAAATGGCAGGTAAGCGGGGCTGCGGTTGTGCCATACTCCTTGATAAAACATCGGTAGTGGCCAGCCAACCCCAAAAAAGCCACGAGATGCACACACCGAACGGTGGCACGGCCAATCCACCACGCAGGCTACTTTAGTGTTAGGCGATGAAAGTTCCGAACGGTGATGGTATGGAAGAACTTGGCTGGTGGGAAGAGAATTGCGGCCCGAAGCTGTGAGGAACAGCTGCGGCTAGGGAGAACCCCTAGCTGCCAGAGAAGATGGAAGGAGGGCGAAGGACGCAAGATCAGGTATGTTTCCTAATTCCTGCCTTCTTTATTCAAACAATCTCTTCTCCTCTATATAGAGGAGTCCTAACAAATCAATCTATTAAAAAAAAGGAAAGGATCTTAAGGATCCATCTAATTTAATCTTAAGGATCTTATCTCTAATAGCCATATATTGCACGTAAGTGGAGCTCTAATTATTCATGCTCCCGACCGGATTAGTGGCCTTGTACCGCCAGCTATATACCTTACCCCATGTTACATTTAGGTTGCAAGTCCTATCACCCCCAAGAATCGCTGACAGAAGACTGGCGAACAGTATGCCTCTGTTACAGGAGAAATTCTATTGTGCAACGGGGGCATAAGCCGGTTTGTGTCACAGACCAACCAGGTGCTGACACGTGGCAGGCAAGGAATAAAAATTATTTTTTACTGGTTTGTACTGTAGCAAAGTAATAAAAAATAGTTTTTACTGTTGCTACAGTAGAAAACAGTAAAGAATATTTTTTATTGATTTCTTTTACTGTTTTCTACCCCCGTTGCAAAATCAATAAGAATTATTCTTTACTGTTTTCTACTGTAGCAAACAGTAAAAAAAATAATTTTTTATTACTTTGCTACAGTACAGAACAGTAAAAAATATTAATTTTTATTCTTTGCCTGCCACGTGTCAGCACCTGGTTGGTCTGTGACACAAACCGGCTTGAGCCCCCGTTGCACAATAGAATTTCTCCTGTTACAGGTAGGGGTGAAAACGGATCGGATATTTCCCGACCAACCGACCGCCGAATCCGAGTCGGATCGAATTCGGATAGTCATATCGGATAATTATCGGATTCGGAGTCGGATTCGGATAGTTGCTTTCGGATACGGATTCGGATTCGGGAGCGGACTATCCGACGGATACGGATACTATCCGGAATTTTATCGGATAATACCGGATATATTTTTGGATATCCGCCCATCATCCAAATCATCATTTTCAGCCCATCAGCCCATTAGAAAATCCAAATAAATTCCCACAAATCCAATAAATGCAAATAACTCCAAAAAATTCCAGAAAATGCACAAAAAATATTATAAATCTAGGAGAACTTAGGGAAATAACATAAACTATTTTTAGCTTTTAGAAAATAGTTAAAATAAGTTTTTTTGCTCTTGGCTTTCAAATAAAATCTAGAAAAATCCAAATAAATTTCAACAAATCCAATAAAATATGGGATATTCCATCAAGAAAAAAAGAAGATAAGCTAAAAAAAAGGTTCAGCCATATGAAACTCCGAGCCTATGTTATCCGCCTATATTATCTGTTTCCGAGCCGAATCCGTTATATATCCGTCCCGACGGTACCGTATTCGAAACTCCGAATATTCCGAATTCGTATCCGGTCTTACCGTATTCGACTCCGAATCCGAAAAAAAATATAGGTTAGGATACGGTTTAAGCAATATCCGACCGAATCCGATCTGTTTACACCCCTAGTTACAGGCCACCGAGCCTAAAATACAGCTGCATGGACACACAACCTTTGCAAGAGACGCTGTGCAAACTGTGAAAGAATTCTACTCTGTGTATATGAAGGTAATATTTTTCATAACATATTTTTTTAAAAAAAATCAAAGTGTGGCTTTTCACCCGGTAATACAACAAACTAAGCCTGCCCTGCTCTTCCTTAAAAAAAAAGGAAAACAGTTTAAATATGAGTACAGCACAAGGATATTACCTCCCATTTGCGCCATCCGTTACTCCAAAGTTTGTCCCAAACAAACAGTTCAGCAGATAACTTTTGCCTGATCAAACATATTTGAGTTGAAAAATATAATTTTGTCCGTCTGGACTTAAAGTTAGCAACAACATTCTATGCTAACACAGGATGCAGAGCACAGAAAATTTTAGAGCTACCTATATAGCAACTTTTGCGTGACATTGATTCAATTTGAAGTATGTGTATTCTCAGTCATTAGAAGTATTGTTCCATATACCTTATATACTTTTGTTTACTTGTTTCTGAAAATTCACATAGTTATATATTTATCGCATTAGAGAATTAATATATATTATATCTCGTATTCTCACGCCTCGTTCTGAAGGGATTATGGATGCGACGACTCCATTCCATTGCCTTTTCGACGTCGTATTAATCGGAATTTGATATTACTCCTTTTATTAGAGCCAGCCAGCTAGGGATCGATCCAATGGTTTTTTTTTTACAGCAAATCCATTGGTGCCAATCTAGATAGTTCTATATGCATAACTTTCCTCCATTGCTCATCCCACGAGTATAAGCGAAGGTATTGGGAAAAACGCGTTGGAAGAAAAAAGTAGAGAGTTTTTGTGGCTAACGAGAAACATCGCACCGCTCGACTGACTGAGTCGAAATCATAATCCATGGATTTTTGTAAGGTGTAGTTTGATTTGGTGTGATCTTTAAAATTAAACTTTAACTGATAATTTCTTTTATAATACCTTGTTCGTTACGAAATCATAATTATAAGACAATTGCTTTTAAATACGAATCTAACGGTATCATTGTTATGTCACATGGTCTGTATATTTTTGGACCAATTGTTGATAAAAGTTTACAAACTTTAAAACTCGAAATACGTACGCGACTTATAAAAGAAATCAAAGGAGAGTGTAAAAGAACTGGAAGTAGTACAAGACGGAAACACCTGTGATCTTTGCGTGCGCAAGATATGACGTACCACTGCTTTGAGGACCAATTATGGAGACCACGGTGTAGGGAGTGCGTGGCGCGCTTAATTCTTTGCAAGATCCGATGAACCTCTCGACATCCGCGGCGCGGTAAGTGCCGTCGCCGGTGATCATCTGGACGGCGCCTGGCAGAGCCTCCATGCCTCCTTTTCTAACCATCTCCCCTATGTATCCAACCAATTCTATCTATTTGCAGACCAAGAGGCGTCTATCTATTGGCAGCTTTGAGCTCTTAGCTTACGGCCCGTTCCTTAAATAGAGAATGGCCTCTGGTTCCTCTCACTTTGCTGGGTTGGTATGCTCTTTTGGGTTGAGAGTGATAATTTTTATCTTTATTTTTTGAAATAACAGTAGGTGATAGAGATATCGATATAGACAACACATATAGTTTTAAACTAAAAAGGCTATTTGAAAAATCTACTTTAAAAAAGCATTCCACTTATTTTGATTTTAAAAGAAGCCAAAAGACAAACACCAGATACCCAAATTGTCAGCGCGGACGACAGAGAAGACTGAGCTACTTCCAATGCTAACACAACTCGACCAGGGTATAATTATACATTGTAACATTTCCTTTGTTTACTTCCTATCACTACTACAAAAGAGGTTAAACTGGACTCTTATATTACAGACGGTTCCTATCATAGACGGTTCATAAGAATAACCGTCTGTGGTATTTGCACAAACGGTTTTTAATACGAACCGTCTATGATAACTTCATTATCACATATGGTTCTAGATAAGAACTGTCTGTGATGATGGTAGACATCACAGACGGTTCTTATCTAGAACCGTCTGTGATACTTCACAGACGGTTTTTAGTTAACAACCATCTGTGATATATCACAGACGGTTCGTATTAAAAACCATTTGTGATATGTTTCCCGCCATATAATCCCCCAAAATTTCATAATTTTCCGCTTGAGTTCGAGTAGGATTTAGTTTTGAGACACTTTTAGTAAAACAGGCATAACTTTTGCATACGGTGTCTGTTTTGGATGTTCTTGTACTCGTTGGAAAGCTAACGATAAGCCCGATCCAAAAAAATGACTTACTAGTGGCAGTCACCCTCCAAGACCCCGAAAATCGGCCATCTTTGGACCTAAACCTGCGTCGCAAGTTTTTGGTTTCTGTTTTTGCCTTTTTTCTTGGTCTTCCTTTCGGAATTTGGATTTTGCTTCAACTGAAAAGTTGTATATCTCATCGAAACCTTTCAAATGAATATATATAAGCCATACAAAACTTTTCTATTTTATCTTTTCAGACTAGTTGTTTATATTGCATCGGTATATAAAATTTTGTGCTTTAATTCACAGACAGTTGGCATATAGAACCGTCTGTGATATTTATTCATCACGGACGGTTCTAGCTACCAACCGTCTGTGATAATCTGACCGCTGAGCCTGTCGATCCTCCTCAACCCAATCCTAGCCAATAGAAATCCACCAACCCTCACCCCACGAATCGTAGCTCCACCTCTCCATTCCCGCGTCAAAAATTTTCGCACTCTCGCTTCTCCCTCTCCTATAAATATAACCAAAACCCAGCCTCCTTGCTGTTCTCCTCCTCCTTACTGTTCTCCTCCTCCTTGCAGACGACACACAAGTCTACGGGAGGCAAGACACCGCAGAAGCAACTAGCTCGTGCCAACCGTGCAGATGCTTAATCAACGCCAACGATGGTGGACGACAAAGACATCCAGCTCATGCGTTGCATCAGGGGCGAGAAGGCATAGAGGATCTTTGCTTTTTCTCTGTTCTTGTTGTGTAACCTGCTTGATATTTTGGGATATTGTAATGGTAGGCTCTAATCTTAATAAAAATAGATGTTTTATGTTTGTGAAAAGAATTGAGATGTGAATTGGATGTATACATGTACATGTTGATCTGCTTATTTCAGAGGGCATGGCTAACATTTTCTTGAGGCTAGCCAATAAACAGAAATAGGTTTAGGAGTAGAAGGGAATATTACAGACGGTTTTTAACTAAAAACAATTTGTGATTATAACTATCACAGACGGTTTTTAGTTAAAAACCGTCTGTGATATTTACACCACAGACGGTTCGAAAACCGTCTGTGATAACCTTCGATTATCACTGACCCATAAATTCAGACGGTTCAGAAAACTGTCTGTGATGACGTTTTTGAACCGTCTGTGATGACCTTTTTCTGTAGTAGTGTATGCCAAATGATTTTGCTTTTGTGTAGGACTAAAGATAACGATTAAAGGGATAAATAGGAGCCAACAAAAATAAAGACTTTTTCAAATCTTTTCTCAAAACAAAAGCATGACTCCAAGTTGTTCACTATAATAATTATGAGAAGTTATGAAGTTCAGAGACCAATCACCCGTACAAAAGGACCAAAACAAAACTGTGCAAAATCGATTGTACCACTATAGTAAATTCGGTAGTGCCACTGCAGTAAATCGGTGGCACTACTACAACAACTGCGGTAGTACCTCTACAGTGCTACATCAGAATCATTAGTACTGCTATAGTACCCGGTGGTACCGCTGCTACAGTAAAATTGGTGCATGAATAGTAAGATTAGAACGGTTTCAAAATCGAAAACTGATGGAACTTTTGATCCGTTGGTCCAAATGATTTAAAACTTGGCATGCACCTTTATTAAGATGTCAAGACCTATTCTAATCAACAATCGAGAAAATTATTGGCAGGTTCTGATATTTTTCTATTTGAGTGAAGGGAGCACCAAAACCAGACGAAAGAGAGAAATCTTAACCTGCTATTGCTTGTGAGTCCTAAATGATCTAGGTGACCTTGGATGTGTTCTTACATATCATAGCAAGCGAAATCACAACACGAATTCAAACCAAAACCCCCAGATCATCACTTTCTTGAGCAAAATCAGGCAAACTCAACTATCTATAGAAAGTGACTAGATGGATGGGATTTGATCTCCAAAAGATATTTCCACTTCTTACGTGTCCTTAGCACCAAGAAAAATCAAGAAGAGAGAAATACAAACGAGAAAGCAAAACAAATAAAAAAACACAAGAGGGGATCTATGGCAAAATTCACTTGGGCAAACTTTGGATGTTCATTTCACTTAGAGATGAATATTTTACAACCAATCTATACCACTTACATATAGAAAAACCCTGTAACCCACACACAAATAGGTTTTACTCTTCACACATGGAGACTTAGAAGCACAGGACCGACGCATGTGTTTGGCACACCTAAGATAAAACCACACAAAATGCCCATCTTTGTTATAAAATGAGCAATGGTACCAAAATCTAGAGGTAGACACTGTCAAGCACGGGACCGACACATGTGTTTGGCATACCTAAGGTAAAACTACACAAGATGCCCATCCTTGTTATAAAATAAACAATGGTACCAAAATCCAGAGGTAGACACTGTCTCGGAGGATAAAATACCACTCTCGCTCAAAGGAGAAGTCCTTTATGACAAACAAGAGGAGCTACCACCATTTCTAGTGTTTGTGTCAGCACTAGGTGCACACATGCTATGAGATGAGCGATATATGCTTCTAGAAGCTTGATGACACACTGGATGGTCATGTTTGACACAGCAAAAGCAAAACTTTAAAGTGTGTCTATCTTTCTTACAAAAAGTATAATGCTATATCTTAGTACCATAAAAGAAAGAAGCACTCTTATCATTTGAAATCCTTTGGAAAATATGTGAAGAACCAAAATAGCTACAAGACTTTCTTTGCAAGATTCGATGAACCCCTCGACATCTGTGGCGCGGTAAGTGCCGCCTCCATTGATCATCTGGACGGCACCTGGCAGAGCTGGCATGCCTTTGGATCCTCCTTTCCCAACCAATTCTCCTAGTCCTATCAATGTATTCCTAGCTTTGAGCTCTTTGTTTACGGCTTGTTCCTAAATAGAGAATGGCCTCTGGCTCCTCTCACTACCCAGGATTGTCGTACTTTTTTGAGCTGCGATTAATAACTTTTATCTATAGTTTTTAAGACAGCAGCAAACGATTGAGACGCAGACATGGACAACACACATAATTTTTGGCGAAGAAGTCGTTTGAAGAATCAACTTTAAGAAAATCGTTTCATTTATTTTAATTTTTGAATGAGCCAATTGACAAAAAAAAACAAAAGAACAGTCTGTACACGCGTTGACGACAGAGAAGACTGAGCAACTTCTAATGCTAACACAACTCAAGACCAGGTTTACATTGTACTATACCCTTTCCTTTGTTTACTTTCTGTGCCATATGATTTTTCATTAAACAAGCATATATGTCATATGATTATCCGATTGTGGTTCCGTCTTATGCCTGAGCAATTGCACATCAGAGTACTGCACAAAAACACCAAAATTAATGACTACCTAAATTTTTTTTAAATGCAGTATATCCTACTCCCCATTTCATTTTTTAAAACGGACCCATTTCTTCATATGCCTTTTTGGAGTATTTGATATGCCATATTTTGATTAGGCACAAAGGTTAACAAAGTTCTAAGATCGAAGAAACCACAAGAAAGTGACAGTAATACGTACCTTGAAAGAGAAATGAGAAGCGCGTGTGCCTGTGTGGTGTGCATAAATGATTAGCAAAGGTGATAAATAATAAGTCAAAGAGAGAAACTAAAGTAAAATGGATATGCACATCTTATATTTCTAGACAAGTTCGAAAGTAATCTTAAATAAGTAAAAATGAAACAACAAATTAGACTAAACTTTGGTTACTTTCGGGTGGAAACTACTATTCCGCGAGCACCCACTGAATTAGGGCATGTTTGGTTGGTGTCTAAGCTTGCAATGCCTAAGCTTAGGCAATATATGGCTGCCACAGAAAGTGTGGCTAACAAAATCGAAGCCACACTTGTGGCAAAGTTTGGCAAGAAACTGAGTCTATGACATGTGGGGCCGGGTGCTAAGAAAGTGTAGCATACCACAGTTGCGTCAGTGAACCAAACAGCTACCTAAAAACTGTGACACGCCTAACTTGTGACTAGGCAACTTCTGGTCATGAACCAAACAGGCCCTTACTCTCGAAAACGTGTAGCTACTGTGCTTTACTTGGCCCAAGGCAATTAGGTGGTACTACTTTGTTCTGGATGTGATGCCTCAAAAGTACCACTGATGGCTTGATGTTAGATCTTGAACAATTCTTGAGGCATCTAACATCAAGAGAGGCTGGTCTCTTGAATTGTTCGTGCGGGGAATAGTAGACGACGCTTTCTTTCCTCGGCCAGCGTACCGAAGTCGTCCACGTCAAGAGACGCAAGATCTGTGGACAGCAACACTGCAGCGAGCGTCTTCTGCCTCGGACCTAGGGGTGCAAACGGATCAGATTAATCCCAACCAATTCGGCATCGAATCCGATTGGTATCGAATCCGGAGAAAAAATATATGTTAGGATATGGTAACAGCAATATCCGTCCGAATCCGATACGTCTTCAAGTTTGATTTCAGGTTAGTGCTACTATTTGACGTTTCGTTTTCTTTTGCAATGGTAAAATAAAATCTTCCACATCAGCTATTAAGTAGTAGCATCAAGTTCTTGACAGTACGTCCTCCTACTCCATTTGCTTATACTGCATGCATTCCTTACAAACAAGTAGGAGTCCAAACGGGTTAATCCCGACCGATCCGGCACCGAATCCGATTTGTACCGAATCCGATTGGTCCGAATTCAGAGAAAAAAATATGGGTTAGGATATGATAACAATAATATCCATCCGAATCCGACCTGTTTGTACCCTACTCGGACCGAGTGTTGTGTCGTTCGTCATCTGCTCTTCACGATTGGTGCACCAAAAGTCATCACGTGATGGTTCCAAGTTAGTACATCAACATCAAGCCATCAGGTGGTCCTTTTGAGGCATCACATCCAGAACAAAGTAGTACCACCTAATTGCCTTGGCCAAGTAAAGCACAGTAGCACGCTGCTCAGGAGAAGCCAAGTCACAAGCTGGGTTTAGTGTCTTCGGTCCAGCGAGCTTTCATGCGAGGTAAAAACTAATATTTTTTTTCTTATTTACTTGCTATTTTTTATGTGCGCTCAGTGATTAGCATATAAGAAAAAGATAGTAGATTTTGCAAAAAGTTTTTACTGCGCACTGCAATCATTCACCCCCTCTGATTGCCATCGACGATACTACAACTTAATACTCAGTTCATAACAATCTCGAATCAATCTTGAGCCAATTATACACAATAAAAATAGTGTGTAAATCTATAGAATAATAAAGGAAGTGGCGTGACTAAAGGTGTCAGTCAAAAGTGACATACACGGATTGATAAAAATATCAAATATCTTTTGTAAAATACATAGGGTAACTAATGAACCTAATTTAACTTCTGTCTATTACAAATAAGATAAGAGATATATTAGAATACAAGCTAAATCGTGCTAATATTGAGTGAGCTAATCTAAGCTCAAACTCACCTCTTTTTCACCTAAGCTCCAAAAAACGAGTCGAACGTGAGCAACTTATAAGCCTCGAATTTTTCTTACCCTAGATGTAGTATCCATCCTCTCTTAACTTTATTAATAGATAGATGGATTAGCTCGTATACAATGAGAGTTTGGTCTATGGGTCTAATAGACCGGTTTAGGCTTAGTGTCGACACAAACGACTAATGTTACTACAGGTGATAACAATCTCTTATTTTCATTTATATTTAGCTGTTTGGAGGGTTTTGAGTTGCCTTTGTATTACCTGTTTGCCTGTCGGCCCTCGAAACAAGTTAAGCTGTCCAAAGTTTGTACTGAAACCTAAGGGCGAGCCAAGTCAACTGGAACTAAACTAATGAAAAGTAAGGGCGAGTCACGTCAAGCACTAAACTACGAGTATAGTGATGCTTATGCACGAACTCAACGCACAAGCTGTAACATCTACATCGAATCATACATCCTCAGTACCCATTCTACACTGTAGTTAGAACAAAATGACAGTTCGTTAAGAAACCAAAATTTCTAACATTTGCAACAGTGACATCCTTGACAAATGAAATATTTTTGGGTAACGATACGACGCATTAGTCCAGAGCAAAAAGGAAGAATCAAACGTCTCGTTCCGATGACTCATTCTATGAAGACTTATTGGTAGTTCAGACCTATGAAGACTTATTCGTAGTCCAGCACCACATCTACACGCATCAAAACAAGAGCCTCCTAGTCCACTCATTTAATTTCCTATTCAGTCTCCTATCCATGAGGTCACAAGTATTAATGGGCACTTTGAGAATTTCCCTAATTTTTCGCTTAAAGAAAATGGGGGAAAAATCAGTGGGGCCCAATTGTAATAGAGAGGGAAGTGGATATGGGCGACGTGAGCCAAGCGCCTCATTGGATCCTGATCCATTCGCCCCACATCTCCACTCATGAGGAAAGAGCGGCGGCCGTCCGGCTGCACCGTTTGCCTCATGTCCGATTGCGTTTCTTCCCCTTAAATCAAGAGAATGGAGAGGCCAGCAGAGATCAGATCAGAGAGCGCATCGCGAGATCTGAAATCTCGTGGCCATGATTTGTTTTCCGTCGCTGATTTTAGCATCTGTGGTGGCTTGGCTTCGGCTACCTCGTCGGTCTTTGGGATTCCGATCTCTACTTCGGAGAGCCCAGCTTTGATATGTGTTCTTGCGCGTTCTTGCTGGCTGTGCGACTTGGTTCTCTGATTTCAGGGAAGTGTGGCATCTGGTTGTTCGAACAGTAGCGCTGACTGTATGGAATTAAGTGAGTTTCCAATTCCTTGCCACTATTACTAAAAATAGAAAACATGCCTAATTGTGTACAACCAAACAGCAGCTTGACTCACGTACGTGAACATGCACATACTAAGCAGGCCACCAATCAAGTATTTCCTTGCATGCAGCGACACCAACATTAACCTTCCTTTTAACTGTTCGTTAAATCAGCTATATGCATGTAATCTCCTCTATTCCACCCAAGACTGCCGTGCGAGAAATTATCTTTCCATACAGACTTGAATAACAATTTTGGTCGCCTATGTTCTAGTGGCGCCCCTATTATTTTAAGTGCAAGTTCCCTTGTACCTAGCAGCAATTTCTCCCTCGATCATTGAATCTTCAATCCTGAGCACAATCAAAACACTATTTTTAAGTAGTATGAAATTCTCGTTAAAATTAGTGACATATTCATTAAGGAGTAAGTTCACCTGATCTTGAAGTTTCTTGACACGTGCTCGTGTAATTGGTCCAATCTGCAACTCGATGCATATATTTGGAGCATTAGGTGGAGGTGTCATAGGGATGGCCTCATCACAAGATGATATATCCTTTTTCTAGTTTTTAAATTTAACTATGCTAAAAAAATTTACTATAGTTACAGTACAAAATAAGCCTGAAACAGTGCCAAAAAAGTCATAAACTATAAGCTTTTAAGCCCAAATGAGCAGGGACGCCATTCTCATTCTCTAGTCTTTCTCGTCCATCCGGTCCTTGTGTTTTTCACTTCCTAGTTAGATCTAAGTCGTCTTCCAGGTTGAAGTTGTTGGACCAAGCCTTTGCCGGTGGCTCAAGTGGATGTTTCAGCAACTTGCAAACTATATAATGTTCTTGCAGTGCTGATGCAATGAAGTAGTATTCCATTAGGGAGAAAGAATAAAGATGAATAAATAATTTAAGACAGCCATTAAATTAAATCTGATTTATAGTAATGTAGCACCCAAGCTAAGGATTAGCATACATACTGTTTTGCAAGAGAGAATGCTAGCAAGCAAACAAAAGTTATTTTCATGCTCACAATGGTCATTGGAATAGTTCAGAGTTCTCTTAAGAAAATAGAAAAGAAAAAAGAGGAAAAGATTCTCTCTTTTCTTTCCCGAGAAAATGGAGTTCTGTCGAAAGGGTAATCTACAGATAAATGTGTAGTTTTATCTTACGCTTGAGTAGTTTACTGCGCCTGCGGATGCTCCTAGCAAACGCCTCCTTCCGACAGTACAAACAGACCAAAGAAAGCGGTTCGGATGATGATGAAAAGTGTTACCAATTTCAATCGATCTGATCAGTAAACAATGATAGTGCCTTACAAATTAGAGGACTGTTTAATCATAAAGGCCTTTTCTATTAACTCGATGATTCAGATCAATTTCTGATTGTTCTGCCACCGAAAGATCCTACCAATACGACCACTGATCCTATGATCCTAGCAGGATTATCCTAACAAAAAAGGAAGCAACAGAATCACAGATCCTAAACAATACTGTCAGTAGCACCATGTTTTTGCACAGTTGAGTACTTGAGAGTTCAGAGTCCCAGCAGTACGTAGTAGACCAGGGTGATGGGGAGGGCAATCAGCATCCCGAAGATCACGCTGCAGCAACAGTGTTTTATGATCATGTCAGGATCCATCTCAATGAATCAATGTAGTATGAATTTCAACATGTCCAAGGAGACATGGTAATGTTATGAACTGAATACCTTTATGACTAGAAACTAGAGATAGCATGAGTACAATAGATGGCTTTAGCCTAAAACATTATGATTAGGAATCATAAAAAGTTGCGAGATGCTTCCCTTTCAGAAAACTTCGGTGCATGATGTTTTCTGATAATATAAAATGACAAGGGAACCAGGAAACAGGGCAAGAGATTGCTGATTATAAGATGACAGAAAAAGAACCACTGAAATGGGAGGAGAGATGATAAATATCGGCAACCAAAGTTGATACTAAAAATTCAGGTATGTCGAGTGATCATACGCTGTGCTGAGAATGTCAGGATGAACGTTGTACTCCTTGGCAAACACAAAGGGCACAATTCCTTGAGGAAGAGCGGCCTGAAAATTGATCACAATTTTTAAGTCTTGATTTGTTTTTTTCAGTTCAGTATACTCGTCTTTCGTATGCTGCACTAGTCACCAAAATTGCAGCACTGCATACCTGAACAATGGCGACGTGCAGAAGAACCCCGCGCAGCCCTACAGCAACGGAGGCGGCAGCCATGACAGCCGGACCCATGAGGAACCTGACAGCCATCGCAAATGCAGCAAGGGAGTTCCCACAGGCAATGATCCGAGGCTGCAATGCCATGAACAAGCCTGAAAACCGAACCACATTAGGTTCCTGCAGTTATACCATACACGGAACTACGGAAGGATACAGCAATACAAGATCAGAGATGTACAAACCTAGGCTGAACATGGCCATTCCAAGCCCTGCATCAGACAAGATCGAAATCGATCGGGCGATGATCGCGGGCATTTCAATCCCCCACCTACATTACAGGCAATTTCACAAGATCAACAAGAGTGCAGGGATGACCAATGAACATGACAGTGTGATAAGAAGATCTTGGCTGACCTGTAGGACACGAGGGACCAAATGACACCGAGGAGGCTGGAGTAAGTGTTGGGGTTCCTGATCAGCTTCCTCCAGACCATGATCAGGATGAGCCTGGTCATCACGCTCGCCGGCGGCATCGCAGCCGGCCTCTCCTCGCCGTCATCCTTCGGGTGGAGCTGCGCGGTCGAGTTGGACCCGAGCTTGGACAGGGCCGGCCCTTCCTTCTCCGCGCCGTTCTTGTTCCTGAAGCTGAAATCGTCGCGCCCGTACTCATCGTAGGCCTGGGCTCCTGGCCAAGCAATGCATCCAAAATGAAATCTTTTTCAAGTCATTGCAAGTAGCGGATCAGTAACGAGCACTGCAGCTTTGTTAATGCATCAATGCGAGCGTCTCATTGTTAAGCGCAAAATGAATAATCATGATTTGCCAAAGTGAAGAGTCACTGATATGCGGATCCTACCCAGGGGCCTGTTCTTTAACTCACAAGCTGACAGCTTTTAGTTTTACTATAGTACCTAGCTTTCAATTGGAGTATTTTCTCAAAACGGAGTCTACAAGTTAAACGATCTACACGCTAAAAACCCAATATCTGTACCAGCCAAAATCGCAAATAGGTATCTATCTCTCCGTAATCTATACCATAAACAGTCAAAATTTAAAAATTTCAGCCAAAAGCCGAAGCCGAAAAGAACAGGCCAGGTCTCATATCAGTTAGACAAAAATGATAAATTCTCGAATGCACATATTTTGCTGTGGCAAATCCTCAAATCCAAATCCAAAAAAAACAGCAATGAAGACAGAATTGTAAACGAATTAACGCTTTTAAGTCGACAGTAGATAGTTCGATTTTTCACAAGACCAATAGGTCAACATGATCTGGACCGTTGATTCTTTGATCGGATGGTCAAAAGCACACTACAAGAATCGCCAGGGACCAAACAGACTGCGTTGTCGTCGCCCTGGTCGCGACGTAAAACACATGCGACCAAACTGCTTAGAAGGAAGAGGTCGGGCACCTTTGGCGATGACGTCAGCATGCTCGCCGCCACCTCCGAAGACATGCACGGCGCCGCCGGCGCCGGCGCGCTCCGACACCGGCGAGGCGCTGGAGCTCCACAGGAACATGTGCAGGTCCTTCCTCTTCCCCACGACCGCCTGCGGCTGCGGCTGCGGCGAGTGGCCCCCGCCCCCCGCGGCGCCCTTCTCCTCGTCTCCCTTGCCGCCGCCAACGATGTTGAAGAACTCAGCGTGGTTGAAGCTGGAGCCCCGCGGCGTCGGGTTCCGCGACGACTGCAGCGAGTATATCTCCACGCCGGAGAGGCTGGACACGCGCGGCTGCATGGACTGCGAGTGGGAGTGGGAGTGCGAGCACGCCGCCTCCGACCGCGAGCTCGTCGACTTGCGCACCATCACCCGCATCCGCCCGTCCTCCCCGACCTCCGCTTCCGCCTGCAGCTCCGCGCCGCCCCCGGCGAGCGAGACGACGTCCGAGTCGACGCGGAACGAGACGATGGAGGCGGCGGTGTCCGGGAACTGCTCCATGACGAGCAGCTTGGCGCCGCGGTACTCGAAGAGGAAGAGCATGAGCGTGTACCAGATGATGCACTGGAGCACGACGATCTGCACCATGAGGCTGCCGGAGTCGGCGCCGTACATGCCCTTGAGCAGCGGGATGCCCATGACGAGGGTGTTGGGGAGCGTGGAGAGGGAGAAGAGGGTGATGAGCCAGTCGAGGGAGCCGCGGCGGGAGAGGCGGCACCAGAGCGCGAGGAGCACGAGGACGATGAGCTTCTGGAGGGAGTCGGCGGCGAGGAAGGGGAGGTTCATGGCGAAGGGGTTGTTAGTGGAGATGAAGTGGAAGGAGAGGAGCGGGACGGCGAAGAGCGCGACGAAGCGGTTGATGCCGGAGCACTGGTCCGGGGAGAAGATGCGCCACCACTTGACGGAGGCGTACGCCAGCGTCATCGCCACGTACAGCGGCACCACCGCGGCGAGCACGTGGTACAGGTCAAGCGCCGTGATCATGGCTGCCCCGATCAACAATGCCCTGCCTCTGCTCTGCCTCGTATGCGCGAGGAAGTTGGACGTACGCGGCAAGCGGGGCAACAAGGCAAGAAGCGAGAGGTGATCAGCGATGCGAGGTCACTAGGAAGGACATGGCGATGGAAAGCAAGAAATGTGGGGTTGTGTGAGCGAAGCAAGACATGGCAAGCAAGAAGACGAGACAGGAAGAGAGCAAAGCTGCTTGCTGAAGGCCAAGCTAGCAGAGCAAGAAAAGAAATGAGGAGACACACACACACAGACGAGGCTCAGCCGCTCAGGGGAGAGCCAATGCAGGGGGAGGGGGGCGCAGCGCAGCTCTGGCCAAAAGCAGCAGGAGCAGAAGCTAGCAGCAATATCGAGCACAGGGCAGCGCTCGCAGCAGCACCGGTGACATCATGGCATCATGCATGAATATCGAAAAGCGAAAAAAAGAGAGAAAGAATTCCCCTCGAAACCCGTCAGTCTATAGCCCTCATCAATATGGCTTCAGCTTCTGGCTTCAGTTTTTTTTTGCACTATTCATAAATTTTGTCTTTTTCTGAACTTTTGATTTTTTTGAGTTTTTTTACCGGTTCTTTTTTTCCTCGTATTTGTTTACATTATACGTGATGGGCTAATATGTTTTTTCTATTTTTAAATTTTTTAAAATTTAATTATGGTAAATAAGCCTCTGTCAGCTACAGTGCTTTTTTCAGCCAGCTACAGTGTTTTCAGCCATAAGCCATGAGGCTTTCAGCCGAACCGATCACCACCTATGTCATCTCATGGAGAAAGATATTAGGACTGCCTCTCACTAATTAGATATCTAGATATCATTATTCAGAGTAAAAATAAACATGAATTAGTTCAGAGCACATTTTCACCATCAGCCAATCCTAATGAAAACAGTTTGCCAGAGGACACAGCAATCCACATTATTCCACTGACAGCTATGAGTTCACAGCCCAACCCATACGGCATATGAGCAGAAGAGATAAGGATCAACGAGAAACCAAGAGGAAGAGAGAGAAAGCATAAGCCAGCCATCTACCTCGCCATCAGAGAGCGAGAAAGACCAAAGCATGTTCCCATCACCACCACCTCCCCCAAATACCGATCACCACCAACACCCAAACACAAGCAGCAATGGCAACTAGAGCTCGCTGCCACCGACCAGAAGAAGAAGGTCCAAAAGAAGGGGTCAACCGTAGAGAACGTGAGTTGAGACAAGGAGCACATGGGGAACCACCACCACCACAACCCAAATCAAGCCCGACCAAATCGGCCAAGGTACCCTACAAGTTGCCATTCCAGTGTTCTATCCAAATCCACATCAACGTAGCACCATAATCAAGCTTCACCACTATAGAGGGCAAAGGAGACTAGGGAATAGAAGCTTACCGAGCCGGCTAGATCCACGACATGCATGAGATGAGGTGTCGTTGGCTCATGGTAGTGAGGCCATGCCATGACGGGGTGACCATGCACACTCGACGGCACTCCACCGTGCTCCCCAACGCACGACGAGGCCCGAGCCCCATCATGGTGTGTCAAGTTCAGAGCAACACCACCCCTCCATCATCATCACCGAATCAATAAAACATACCACAAATCGAATTCAAAAACCTAGAAAACAAGATCACCAAGGGCCATATCAAAGGGGAAGGGGGGAATTGCATCCGAAGTGCACAGGGACCCGGGCAACGTTGAGCCGCAATCACAAACAGTGGATCCGGTAAACGGGGGCGACAGTGAGCCAAAATAAATGGGCTTGTCGGGAGAGGGGAGGAAAATATATATTGCATACATATAAACATGTGTTCACCCATGTATGAAATTATACACACATACACATGTGTGTGTGTGTAGAGAGAGAGACAATATCTTGCCATCAACAACTAATTAACAACTACCCTAAATTTATCAAACAAGGGATTCTTACTACATCAAAAAACAACAAGTGCACGGAACTAAAAATATAAGTAACACAACAATGGATTTTAAATAGACAGAAGGTTTATCCTCAATCCGCAATGATGTAGAGTTTTTATATTTTGTAAATTAAATCATAGCCTACATATTAACTGTAGGCGACTATCTGAGGCTAGGGGAAGGAGTCCACTTGAGAGAGTCCAAACCTGAGAACTACTACTAGATCCCAAGCAAACATGTCTTTGATCATTTTGATTAGAGTAATTTCACATAAAAATTATTTTATGCTATATTAATATCATTCTCTGCATAAAATGAATTTGGGAAGAAATCATGTGCTTGATGTTAATGATGATGAATATGGTAGGGTAGGCAGTTAGATGACCCACTGTGCTACAAATAAATAATAGGTGGATGGAAGATGTCCGAGAAAGGAAAGATAGAGGCAGAGGTAAGGCTCTCTACATATGGTTATAATAAAAGGACTAACTAATTCTTACTCGTGTAACGAGCTGTATTGTCGTATCGGTCGTGGTCTTGTTTAGGACGTGCAAGATATGTTACTCTATCATGTTATTATACACTTCACATAGATACATAGTTACTAGGGACTAGGTAAGGCCAGGAGTGGCAAGACCCCATGTGGCTATATGGACCATGTGGGTGCTAGGTTATGCACATGCCTCCCTAGCACGTGTTGGGTGATGGAGAAGCCACTCTGACATAGCGGTTAGCATCGTGCTAACCAAGTGGATTTATAATATACCAAAGTAGATAAAACATTCTAAACTCTGACTTGAGCATTATAGGATGAATGACACTCTTGTTGCTAACTATGGCATGTAGTCTATCATAGAAGTTTGCTTTAGAGAAGCGTTTGTATTGTTCTTTGTGTGCTGGATGGCCTGGATCTGTTCACGAGACACGTGTAATGCAGGAAACATTGATGAAATACAGAGACCGGTTCTACATCCACCTATAGGTACGGTTGTTGAATGTACACTCTGTCATGTATTGCTATACGTACGTAACACAACAATAACATTTCTCATATGGTTCTTGCACGCAAGTACTATCTCGTGGATTCCGGGTATCCAAACAGGCTAGGGTATCTAGCTTCGTATCGAAACCATAAGTATCATAATTTAGAGTTCCAAAATAGCAGTCACCCAACGAGATGCAGGAGGTCTTTAACTTCCATCACTTGTCCCTACTTAATGTTGTCGAGCATGCATTTGACATGTGTAAAATGAAGTGGCGTATTCGAGATAACATTCCTATCTACGACGCACGAAAGCAGAAGGCGATAATTGTCACAACGATGACGTTGCGTAACTTTATTTTGGACTGAGAATTACCTAACTTAGATTTTACTAACCTAGTAGGGTAAGATAGATGGAATATAGATATAGAACAAGGCGTTGTACCCCAAGTTACATATAATGTTGATTCTGTCTATATGGGCATGGTACGTGATGCGATTGCAACATCGTTGATGGCTTGCCGTAGGTACTCCCCCTGCCTACTAAAATTATTCTTCTATGTATATCCCAAATGTCCACGTACCACATGCAATATTTGTAATCCACTCTGCATGTGAAATGGACCTAGTGTTATTCAATGGTTTTGTTACTAACCCCATAGTGAAGTGTCCGATACAACCCTTCGAAAATAAGCTTAACAAAAAGTTAAAAACAAAATTAAACATCCCCAAATTCAGTCATGACGGCCCCGCTCAAGTGGGCTGCGGGCTTATAGCTTTTTTCACTGTTCCACACTGTTTAAGTCTTATTTTTTGCACTATAGCTACTATGAGTATTCTCAGCGTAATTAAATTTAAAAAAGGAAAAAATGTTGCATCATCATGGACAATGCACAAGAATAAGGGGAAAATAAAAAAATCCCAAAAAGACGGAATTAAGGTGCTACTTATTTCAGCTTATTTTTCACTATTTGGTACTATAGTCAGCTTATGTTGCATTGTAGCTGCTGATGGCTTTTTTTGACATAATTAAATTAAAAAGTTTAAAATAAAAATACAGGTTAGTCTATCACGGACAATATAAATGAATATGAGAAAAAAGATAAAAAAATCCAAAAAACCTAAAATTCTATAAAAGATAAAATTGAAAAACTAGAAATCAAAATCCAAAAGTTAAAACCTAGACGAGCAGAGCTTAGGAAGCTCGCAGTAAAAGCTTGAAGCCCTGTACAGCGAGAGCGAGGCATATATGGTGTGTTTGGTTCGTGGAACCAAGGTTGTATCGTATATCCTGACTGAGTGGATACAGGCTGAGTGGAATCGTATTTCAGAAAAAGAAGATGTTTGGTTGCTTGTATGAGCGGATGCAAAAAAGCGGAGATCTTGTTTGGTTGCTGTATGAGCGGATGCGATCTACCAAACACGAGAGGCGACATGTGGGACCGCATAAGATACATCGCATCAACCCATCCAGGATGGCCAGTGAAGCTCATTTTGAGCGTATCCACCCATCCAGGATGAGGGTGTATTTTTGCATCCGCTCATGCAGGCTGCATCCACTCATACAGGGCAACTAAACAGGCTTTTTCTTAGATTATTACTTCAACCAAAAGCAAAAAAGATAAAAAATATAACAGCTGTAAACGTTCAGAACGACGCCATGAAAGCTGAGAAATGAATTGAAGAGAGGAAAGGAAAGGAGACGGTGCGGTTGGCGGTAATGGCGGACAGCAAAGACGGAGCGGCCGGGAGCATTGGAAGATGTGACGACATGAGGCAGAGAGCTAGAGAAGGTGGTGGTAGAAATTGTCCCTAGCAGTAGCCCTGTAGTTGTAGGACTGCCCATGGCTACCACCATTGAAAACTTTAGCTTTATGCAGCCTTGAACTCTCTCTCTCTCTCTCTCTCTCTCCGGTTTCGAGGCTCGCTAGCACCGCTCCGTCTACGTACCGTGCCGTGTTGTGCCGCGCATGTAAGCTCTGCAGGGGTTGTCTGTTACTCCAATTCTTTGCTTGTTGACTTGAGAAGAGCTAGCTCCCTCGTTCGGCTACGTCAGTGAGTCTCACCGGCCTCCTTGGAAATTCTGCCCCCTCTGCCTCCTCGACCGCTACAAACTTGGGCTTTTGCCGTATGTATGAACCAGCTGTATTCGCCGCTTCGCTTCACTTCACGTCCTGGTACAAGTGTTGAATTACAACATTGGAGTGGGAGTAGTAACTTGCAGGTGCGGCCTGTGGAGATGCAGACGAGTACAGTTTTAAATTTAAAAGGATATTTAGAGATTTAGTTTTAAAAAACCGTACCATTTCGATGTTTAGTTTTATTTACTTCCAAAGAACGGTACACGAGAGAATAAAAGGCCATCATCCGTTGGCATCGGTGGAAACAACAATACATCGAACGAACAACTCTTCAAACTGTCAAAATCAAAACAATAAAGAGAAAAAAATTAAAATTAAAAACCGATATGTTCTAAATGGATACTGATTTAAATAAATTAAAAGCTAAAAAAATCAAAAGGTAAAGCCATTTAGGGCTTTTGGACGGTAGCGAGGAAATGCCCTGCCCCTAACGCGAATCCTGTAGCTCATCTGCATTCTATTGCTCAACGCAGAGGATCCATTTCCATAATTTTGACGTTACGTGCGAAGTCGATCTTCTGCTCATTTTTCTTTCCGTTTTTGGGGCCTAATTAAATAACTTTGGTGAGATGCGTGCGCTCTTTAGAAAAGAGTTTAAAAATCCGTAAAGAAAGGGTACAGAGTGCATAACGAGAAAATATTTGTTTTACTGTAGTATTGGCTTCGCTTTTCCTTGTGAAGTGAGGGCAGGTCCGTCAGGTCACGTCAGGTCTTGGACCTGACGCAGCTGTCTGCCTGTCGTGCCTTTGGGAGTCCAGATCCTCTGTGATCAAACGTCTTGGAGCACGTACAGCGCTGCCGCGCTGACGTCCTGCTCGTGTATTTTGGCCTATGGTAGGCTCTGATTCAGACAGCCCCGGCTCCAAACGATAGAAGCCAGAAATCATTTCTTGTCGCCTTCTTAATTTTGTTTTTTTGGTTTTTTTAACAGACTTTCTTATTTTTTTAATCCATTATATTATCCTAAAAGATATAAGCAGTATTTTTCAATTTTCTCATTTATTATTTTTTCTTTTTTGACTCTAATAAGCTAATAGCTGTATTTTAATGCTTGTGGTCAGGTTTTTAGCTTGAGGACCAACCTTAAGCCTTTTTTGCTTATAGCCTGTTAAGGTCACCCCTGTAATGTATAAGGTTGATCTTAAGGTGACTTAAGACCCTCTATTTTTATACACTACAGATGCCCTTATGCGAACAAACTAAATATCAATAAGCCGATAAACCTCTTCAAAAAATATGTTTCAATAAACTGCTTTAAAATAATAGCTATAAAATCGTTTCGTTTGAAGAAATCATAAATTAAAAACTATAAACCGAAATGAACTGAGCATTACCCATTGGAGGGCCTCTTCTCAGGACGGATTCTAAAAACGCAAAAACAGACAGATTCTAAAAGCACGGCAATAGACGAGTTCCTAAAATTGAGCTGTCATGGATCCTTGAATCTTACAATACCAAAGGAATTTGCAACCAGTGGTGTTCGATTGCACCATAGAACATTAAAAATTTCCGAAGAATTAAAATACTCCGAAAACCTATGAAAATCATACGATCAAAGAGACCCTTTGAACTTGCATTGACTTGCCAGTCGCCACCATCATCATCAGGTGGAATGGATCCCCGCTGTCTACACATGATCAAACGGCACGCGCTTCCCCCAATCAATAATGTGTTCAATCTTTCTGCATCTTGGCTGGCTTCTCCTGATGTGATCCTGTATGGCAAAACAAGCAAAAGCAAAAAGCTCCAATCTGTTCTCAAGTACAGGATTTTGTGATGGAAAATCTTGTTAACTCATTTCAGCCAACGTGAGATTGCACATTATTATTTTTTCAATATTTCACTGAACTGTTAACTGTTCTGAGTGAGGAAGTAAAGAGCATTATTCACTGTTCCTCTAGAGGATTTTACAAAAAGCAGCAGGGTGCCGGGTGCGTGAAAGCTGAAAAGCATCTCTTTAGGACCTAAGAAAAATTACCGGCATATCTCCTTTTCTTGTTAGCTCTTCTTCTTTTGCGCTCAGCTTGTGTAAGTTCTACCTCTTCTTTAACATCACCTTTTCCTTCAAAAATTTCTTCAGGAGCAAGCATTGCAGCATCTGATACAGCCACAGGTGCAATCTGCAATACAGAGAAATCGTTATAATGAAATGCTTAAATGGAGTAACATCAAGGGTAAATGAAGGATCTTAGTACCTCTTCCATTGCTAGAGCAGGTACATTTGCTTGTATAGACATATCCTCAATGACCTGAAAAGACAATACTTTAACTTCATGAAAAAAATGCAAACAATTAAATATACAATGTTGTCAAATAAAGAATTATTGCATACCGGCTTTGGAGCAAAGTGGAAATGAGATAGTGCATCCAACTTCAAGCATATCCTCTTAAATAAAGTATTTGCCTAAGTGGAAACAGGGAGTTAATTCATTACCAGCATCACTTATATAACATGAAAAAAATCACCGAGGCAAAGCCGACATCATCACAAGAAGAAAAAACCTATGTACATAGCATCAATGGAATGATGGCAACAAACACAAACACAAAAGCAAGTTGACCAATGTGACAATGGCACCAATTGACAATTGTAAAGCACCAAGTTTGCCCTGTATGCATGCTTAATGAGGAACAACCACAGTGACATCCATTTCTTCTGATTTATCAAAAAATGAAGTCTGCTTCTACCACCAAAAATTCCAATAGCCAAACTTCAAATCAATTGCATGTCCAGGGGCAAAAAAACCATGATTGATCATCAGTGTCGAATTATAACAGAATCTTGAGTACCAACCAGAAGGTGAAACAATGAATTTAAGTAGTGACACTATGGTGATCAAGACAAGCAAAGGACATAAGAACTTGCTCATGTAGATGAACATAGTAACATCTGACATGCATTCACTGACAAGACATCGCGAGATTTGCTAATTGACATTTTTTTTCAACTCAACACAAATGACGTATTAGATGTTGCACAACAATTAAAATCAAAAGCAGAACAAAAATATACTCCTAATAGATAAAGCCATCTTCCCTCAGATTCTAGTAAAAAGCAATTGATTACTCACCTCTTTCTTCAGTTCATCTGAGATAGAAAGTGGGGCAGGTGCAAGGCCAGCTTTTTGCCCATAATCTTCCTGGAAGAACGAAAACATCAATACTAAATGAATTATACTTAAACTCATATTTACTAGGAACTTGTTTAATGCAAACCTCATAGAGTTCAGCAAGACCCTTCTTGCTCTTACTTTCATCCTGTTGAAATAATATTGATAATGGTAAGATTTAAATCACACAATTATCTTATTTTCATCACGAAAGAATTCCGGTTGTTGCACAAGAGTAAAACCATACCAGCTCCTTTTGCTCCTTTGGAGCTTTAGATGGCAAGGGAGGAGGCTTTTCAACATCATCAAAATGGCCCTGTTAGGAACCAACAAGCAAAGCTATCTCAACATTAGTAGCACAAATACAGAAAGAGATACCCAAACTATTCCTCAGAATTTGCTCTGCTGTACTACTGTTGACCAAGTTGCGAACCATAGTATATGTGTGTGTGTATAAAGTACCTCTGCAATTCTTTTCTTTATCATCTCTTCAAGAGAAGCTGTGACTTCCTCGGTGATTACTGGGGCAGGCTTTACATTGTGCTCAAAATCAAGGTCCACTTCAAGAGCACTGTTTTTGGGCCTACTTGAAGCAGTAACCTACAAAAAGAATTCATTTAGTTTGTTTGCAATGAAATGGTAATGATTGTTACCAGTATGATGTTATAAGTCAGAAATCTGTATTTATTTTTAAAAAATGAACAAACAAACATATTATCTATTACCTCTCCCTGCATAGTCCATGTACTGGGTTCAAGATTAGTTTTCTCCATTTGCTCTATTTTAGCACGCATCTTCAGGCGTTCCTTCTCATGAGTTGAGAGACCTTGTTGATCCTGCATAAGGGGGGAAAATGTTGATAAACTAGTATACGTGCATCACTTATTCTACTTTAATGAGTAACTCTAATGCTGGACCAACATTTACATCATCGCTCTCACTGTCGTCCACTTCAATCTCATGTGATTCATCCTTGAATTGAACTTTCTTTGTGGAACCGTCTCTCTTCTTGATTCTTTGGTCATGACCTTTTTCAAAAAATTCTTTGTACCTGAAGAGACCCTCTTAGCCAGTAAAAGCATAATGCCAAATGTCACGATACTGAAAATGCATAAATATAACCAAAGGCTGGCCATAGTGACTAAGCTTTGCTCAGTCTGTACAACCTAAGGAAGCATATAGAGGCTTTACTGGACAAATATAGATGAGGTAGAAAAAGAACAATATAATGCATGCATAACGCATGATATCTTAGCCTTTTATGGATATTTGCATATGCAAATAAGTTGACAGAACTTACAGCTCAATTTTCTTTCCAGTAACATCAACTTGCTACCCTATGCAAAAATGACACATATTTCCAAGCAAACTTGTTTTGCAGCATCCACATGGCGGTGGTTGGATATAGTTATTTTCCTGTCTAAATGAAGATGTTGACAAGCTTTTCTGTGCATGAAATTTAACTTTTTCATAGGTCAATTACTTTTCTATATGTTTGCAAAAATTATGCATTTTCCTTACAAACTTGTTTTGCTGCATCCACACACAGGTGGTTGTATATAGCTATTTAACTTTTTTCATGTCTCAGTAGAGGTGGCGACAAGCTTCTTCTGTGCATTAAATTTAATTTTCTTCATAGGCCAATTTCTTTTGATCTCATCAATTTTTCAACAGTTTATGTAAAAATGGAATGTTTTCTATGTTTTAATTTCTAAATTAATTGAGTCCACCCCATTCAAGTATTTGGATTCAATTGCTTTCCGATATCAGTGAAAGCAACTAGCTGCTTCTGCTTATGCCCCCTTTTTAAGATATTCACCTCAAGAAAAGCCATCATGATATAGTGATATCTAGTATATTCTCATGGTATGAAATCTAAAAAAGTCTAATTATGCATAAAGAACACGAAAACGATAATAAAAGAGTTGTGAAGCATTATTCAAGTGATTCTATAATTCTAAATGTCTACCATTTCCATCTCTATGAATTTTGCACCAACAAGATTCACAAAAAGTGATGCCACTGTAGTGTAACTAAAATAAATGGATAGGCGCTCAGAGCTTCAAAAAAAAATGACTAATGCAAAATGATTTGCATTTTGTCAATAACCATAATAGCATACTTGAAAACTAGCATAGAAGGCTTACATTACATCTCCGCCAGTTTTTCCTGCATCCTCTTCATCATCATCATCCTCAAAATCTTCCAACTACAGTTAATAACATCAATATTCAAGTTTAAGAAAAAAGAAATTTGGATTTAACACGCTTCTTACATAAAAATCTGTGTCTAACACTCAAACTTTTCAAAACGAGCCCATTATTTCAGTCAGCAAACTATTTTAAAAACTGCCTTGCTGAGTTATTTCTCTTTTGCATCTAACAGAAATTCTCACTTCAATTCCTGAGTTACTTGTGGTTCTATATCTTCGTTTTCTATACGGGAGCTAAGAATTATTTCCATGTATGTAAAAAGAGTGTGTGCTCACAAAATCCTTACATCCAAGTGGTCATCATCTTCATCGTCATCCTCATCCTCATCCCCGTCCTCCTCATCCTCATCATCACTCTCCTCCTCCATCCAGTTCTTTGTCGCCTTCTTCTTCCCTCCTCGCTTGGCTCCCCCACCATACTCCTCTTCCTCCCCCTTCTCCAGAAACTCCTCCAGCTCCTTCAACTTCAGGAACTTGTCCTCCACCCCATTCCCTGCTCGCCCCTCCAATCCCTCTGTTTCTTCTTCCTCATCATCCTCCTCCTCGCTGTCCAACTCCTCTTTGTCATCAAGTTCCTCCAACTCCTCCAATTCGCCACCTTCTCCATTCTCCTCATCGTCTGACTGCTCCTCTTGCGCGTCAGCAGGCTTCGATGGTGGAGGAGTCGGCGGCTGTGATGGGGGTTGGTGCTCGAGGCGGCGGAGCTGGCGGCGCATGTAGGGGAGGATGGGGCGGGAGAGCAGCTCGATCTGGGACCAAATCTGCTCGGCGTCGAAGGCGGGGCCCGCGAGGAGGTTGGGGAGCGGAGGCGGCTGCGTGGGGGAGAAGAGGGCGAGCGAGGAGTGGAGGTGCTTCGAGGCCGCCCGGGCGGCGGCGGCGAGGTCAGAAGACGGGGAGAGGTAAAGAGACGGGTCGGCGTCGCGCAGCCGCTGCAGCGCCGCCTCCCCCTTCTCCGCGTCGAGCGGTTCGTCCAAATCCATCGCCATTGCCGTGGAGCGTGGTAATTGGCGGCCAATTGGTTAGAGGAGTGGGGAGGCGAAGAGGCGGAAGCCGAGGTTTTAGGGTTTACCAAGCGAAGCGGCTGGTCCTCAAACTTCACCAAAACTATCAATTCGGTCCTCAAACTTTCACTTTTATCAGTCAGACCCCCAAACATTGGCAGTTTACTCGATTAGGCCCGTACTGCGCACCCTGAGTGAGGGGGCTCTGCTGTATTTATTTTCATATTTTTCACTGGATATATATATATATATATATATATATGAATACAGATGCCTTAGATATGAATACGAATAATATCAAATATAATATGGAGTGAATATGAATCGAATCATATACAGTTATGAATATTTCTCGGAACATGAAAACCCTTTAGATTGTACATCCAAAATAAATAGAAAAATATAAATAATTTATTTCATCCAAACATTCGTGAAGAATATTCATGAATTCTTCAGATAAGCTATGATTCTTTCCCTAACTCCATGTATTGATGTATATGTTAATGTATAATAGGTTACTAAAGTATCATGTAAATGAGTTGGGCCGAAACAAATGATATATATTGCGGATATCCGGTCCCTAAATATCCAGATAATCTGGATTCGTATTCGACAGATAGTGAGCTACCGAATATGTATTCGTATTTGATAGAAAAAAATTCATATTCGTTTCCAATTCGATACTATCTGATAAATATTCAAACTGACAAAATCCATATTAAAAAATTGTCCAGATCGGTGGGAAACTATCCGATTCATTTTCACCCCCATCGTTAGTCATCAGTCCAGTTCTTTTATCCTTGTAGGGTGGCTTTTGGTTTCGATTTCTCCGGAAGCTGAAATAAATAGGAAGATTTCTGCAAGCGACTTCAAAACGTGGCTTCTCCAAATGGCTTTTTCGAGCTTACCGTCATGTGCATCGCCTACGTCAATGTCTCTATCATTCACTACCGTCATAAATAACACATGTAAAACCCATCAAACACAGGCCCATCAGGATCTAGACCTCTAGGGAGTCTTCGAGGTTGGAGGCTTGATGAATCCCTTTTAGCTACACAAGTGATCTGTGCTACTAGCTAGGTTGATCTAGAATATCATACTTAACTTTAATTTGTAGTATTCGATTCAACTAAAGAAAACGTCCAGAAAATCCATTCAAAGTTCAAACCACAGGCACAACCAATGAGAGTCCATTTTTCTGGAGCAGAGTTGACCACATTTGCATTGCATTTCAGAGATCAATTGAGTACATATTTGCAAGTCGGATCTCGTTACCAGCATGAGAGTAATTACCAAATTTTGTCAAGAGCCAGAGTTTTTTTTTGCAGATTTTTTCGAAGACAGTTAGACAGAGACAATCACAAACCCATAATTACCATCAGTAAACTCAACAGGATTCACAGTTCCGCACCAACGGTTAACTACTTAATCCATTTTCCATTGCAAATCTAAAGTAGTTTTTAACGGGTATCATTTTACAAAACCCGAACCCGGTAAAACTCGCGGGGTTGGGTGGTCTTTCAACCAACTGAAAAGAACGCCTACCAGCGCCGCTGCTTCCACGACTCCCACCAGCCCGCCAAACCCCTAATTCTCTAGACCATGTCCTGTAAGCCAACACCCACTGACCGCTTCGGCCCCACAACGCTATCCCATGGTTCCCTCCGAAGACCAAGTCCACGCGGTAGAGCGCCGACCGGCTCCTTTCCCTTGGCGGAGACGCGGAGGCGCAGCTCGACCTCCATTTTCGATGCACCTCTTGGATCTTCGCGTCGGATTCAAGTAAGGCGTGCGTTCGGTGTCCTACATCCCGTCAGATATTCGGGGTGATTCGATCGGATTGGCTTTCGAATTTGTCGGTCGATCGAGGTACGTCTCGCTGCTGGTTTATTGGTTCTTGATTCTTTGCCTTCCCCATTTCCGCCTCTTATTTTTTCTAGTAAGTATCGTCGTGCCGATTGGCTTGCATGATTCGGTTTCTTGGAGAGCTTCCAGTGAAGTTCTTGTTTGTTAGTCTGGACTGCAGCAAGTGCTTGAAAAAGCTGGATAAACTGACGAACTGATACTAGCAAAATGAAATGCTTTGATGCTAAGTTTTCCGTTTTTGTTACTAGTCGGAGGACACCATTAGCATGGCATTGCATGATCGAACGGCTAAACCAACCTTCTTCCTGGATAATTTGAAGCACTACGGGTAGGCTAGGCAACTACAATTTTAAAAATTCTACTACGTAAACAAGGAACATCGCTAGTAGTAATAGATCACGGAATTATCACTAGGCGCGGAGACTTATAGCGGAAGTAGAGTCGATGTAGCGTGTTGATGCTGTCGTAGTCGTACTAGCCATATGTCTCCTTCAGATCCTTGTGATCGTTACTCGCATCAACACTTCTAAGGTATCCACATGTACGGAGCAGAAACACCACGTGCCGAAGTGCTAGCGCCGGTAGCATGGTATTAGACGAGGAAGATGTGGCGTCTAGGGTTTCGGAAATTTCGAATTTTCTATCAACCGAACCCTATGCCACCTCGCCCCTCTATTTATAGGCATCCATAATAATATTCGAACTTGAGGCCTATTAGAAACTTGTGGCCCACATGAACTTAGATCACCATCTGAATTATATCCCAGCCCTTTAAGTATGCGATCCTTTAGGTTCACGTACACCTAGACATGGCCCGAGTACTCCTACTCGTCCATTAACCGGTAGTGACCCCTATCAGGACATATCGACTTCCAAGTATACGTAAATATCATATCTGACGAACCTTATCAAAGCTCATATGCATTTCCCTTTGCCTCACGATATTGGTTAAGCTCAAGGCGAGTACGTGCCATCCTTATTGGTTAGCTCGACTACTCTTTCTTGATCACGTGTTTCAAATTCCCCGACTACGGTTAACTCTTTAACCGCAAGTAGTATGGAGGGGCAAATCCTATCTTGGTCGATCATGCCTCGAAGCATACATCATGATAAACTCGAAAGCTACTTTTATAACTATCCATTTACAGAGTAGTGTTTGGTAACCCCTAAGTTAGCTATTATGCATCATGAGTACGTACAACGACATCAAGTCTAAGGACATAGCATACGCATTGCAAATGAGACCAACTGATGACATGTAAGAATGCAACGTTCTCACAGTGTCTTATGGTGGGTCTATCCAACCCCATGTTTCCTAACATGTGTCTATATTATTGGTTTGTTATCTTCATATCTATAACCTATGAAACATGGTCGCCAGCCAATACATATGCTAGTCTATTCTTATATGTCCTCATGTTTTCTACTAGGGATCGTTTAAGAATAATCATCGCGGAAATATAGAGTTTCACAATCGAGTCACATACTCGATAATAAATATTAACGATATTATTTAAGGAACAAGATAACATATTGTCCAATAGATCATAAACATAGCAAAATAACTTGATCGACACAACGTGGTCGAAACGACTTAACTATCTCTATGATTGCCTCTAGGGCATATTTCCAATATAATTAGCATTAGTGCTTAATTTGTGATGCAATTCAATACAGTAATAAGAAGTTAGTCCAAGATTGAGGTTCGGTGTGCAAGCATTGCATATTGACCGAGCCAGAGGAATGCTTCCCACTTTTGAGTCCCATTTTGGATTTTGAACGTTTCTTTCCATGCGGACCAGCGAACCTATTCTGTCTATAATAGTAGTAGCGCATTGCAACGAATAGATACTTACAGATATACAGCAGTGAGAGGTACCGTACGAGTCTTAGCTTCTGTTCTGTATCCATTACTTGAATTCTAGATTTTAGGCGTCCTCCAGTTCTTTATATGCTTTGAGGTTTCAAATACATTCAGCAATTCAAATAAAGAAATATATGCCAACATTGTTATTCACATTGTAATGTCTGCTTCCAGAATGTCGAGCCTCGAGGAGCCACTTGGTCTTGGGGACCTGCCAAAGTTGAGTATTAACAGACTTGAAAGGTTCTCTCCAAGTGCTTGCAGAGCAAGTGCTGATCACCGCAGCACTGGCAAGTAAGTTTTACCATAGTGAACCATTCAGGGCCTTTCTCTGGTGTTTTCTTTTGACAGAAATTTTTTTCCAGCATTTCCAGAGGTGTGAAAAATCATCTACACTGACACCTATCACTATACAATCATTTTTTCTTCTAAACAAAAATTGTTATTTACTTCATGTGTCGAAAGAGTTCCTTTGCTTTAGTAAAGGATGCCCTTGAAACATGTAATATGTGCATGTGGACTTACTTTCAGTTGCAAGCACAGCAACGGTGGCAACAACCAGAATCTCTTGCATAGCAATTCTCATTTATGGCATCTGCAAGGGCATTATACCAATTCATCCTGCAATGGAGCCGATATGGAGTTCAGAGCTCTTCCACAGAAGGTAATTTAACTTGTAGAAATTTCATTATTGGATGCCTTCATTCAATTCTGTTTCCTCATTATAGGTCTCATCACACCTCAAATAGAAGTGAACTAATATGTAGCATTTTGCCTGTGGCAATTCAGCAAGCCATAATTTTTCTATTTACCTTCACAAGCAAATAAGTGAAAGTCGTGGCTGAAAAAGGGTAATGATGACAGAGCATGACCATCCACATTTTTGTTCCTTTGCTCAGTTGATGAATAACTGGTTTTCAGGTTTTGTGGGATCTCCCAAGGTTTGTGAAGGTAGTTGAAGTTGGACCACGAGATGGTCTGCAAAATGAGAAGAACACTGTACCAACATCTGTAAAGATTGAGCTGATACAAAAGTTGGTGGCTTCTGGTCTGTCAGTAGTTGAGGCCACAAGTTTTGTTTCCCCAAAATGGGTGCCGCAGGTAATGCACCTAAACTAGATGAAGCTATGTATTGAGTTTTATGCACCAACCAGTTCACCCAAAAGCTTAAGCTGATGAGAAAAGATGGGAAATTTACTTATACTTCAACGCTCCCCCTCACGTGTAAACTCTCTTAGGCCTAATGCGTGGAATAGAAGTGGATTGCAATTAATTTTTTTAATTGCGTCAGCCAAGTCTTGAACTCGGAACCTTTTGGCTCAGATACCATATTGAGTTTTATGCACCAACCAGTTCAACCAAAAGCTTAAGCTGATGAGGAAAGATGAACAATTTACTTATATTTCAACACTATGTAGCCTGTGCAGTAGTAAGCTTTTCAACCATCAAACAGCAGCTAGTTGAAGATAATTGTACATGGCATCTCTTATTCAAAGTATTAAAGTAATGCCCATGCATGTATGAGTTTAACTGCTTGGCAACATATTCTAATATTTGCTCACACTTACATCCTCATTGGAAGTTGTTCCTGATGGCCATTTGAGTTCTCTCAAGATTATGTCAATCTTAATGTCATTTTTTCATGTGAAATTGCACTACAAAGCAAAATAGATAAATAGTTACAGATCAAACACATGACAAACATAGTAATAAATTAACAATCATCAAGGTATTAAGCTCAAAGATCTAACCGTTCTCACTCGATATGGAGCTGCAGCTAGCTGATGCAAAGGATGTCCTTGAAGGGGTCCGGTATGTGCCAGATGTGTGGTTTCCTGTGTTAACTCCTAACCTCAGAGTATGTTCATTTCTTTTCATTTTTGGATAGACTCTTCTGCATAGTAGCAATATACTTTACATATTTTCTGTTGAAGGTTATGATCTGTAGTAATGAAGTGACTTTGTTTCCAGGGATTTGAGGATGCTGTTGCAGCTGGTGCAAAAGAAGTTGCAGTCTTTGTATCTGCCTCTGAATCCTTCTCTAAGTCGAACATTAACTGTACCATTGAGGAAAGCCTTGTTCGGTACCGTGATGTTACATCTGCTGCCAAGAAACACGGAATACGTGTCCGTGGGTAAGTTACCAAAGCTTTTTAACCTCTCAATTCTGAAACAAGTGTAAATGAAGATCTGAATTACTGAAGCTGTTCTGAAGCACTCTGATCTGTAATCTTCCATTCTCTGATCGTGACAGGTATGTTTCTTGTGTGGTTGGTTGCCCTGTCGAAGGCGCAGTGCATCCATCAAAGGTAGCATATGTAGCCAAGGAACTTTATGACATGGGCTGCTCAGAGATTTCACTTGGCGACACGATTGGTGTTGGTACACCAGGTACTGACCGTTTTATGCGTTTGCTTTCAGGGATTCGTTTGCTGTTTCCAGTACCTTTTCTGCCCGTATTGGTTACATTTCCTACATTTCATAGTTCCACTTTTAAACATATCTTACAGTGTTAAACTGTTAATTCTTGGGGCTTTGCTCACAATGTTAACCAGAACGAGTAGAGCTCAACATATGATCACTTGCTAATGATTGACTATCACTCTACAATTTCAGTATGGCTTGCAGGCCTCCTTTCTGGGCTCCTTGTTATGTTGTTTTTTCTCTCTTTCAGGTAGTGTACTTCCTATGCTTGGGGCTGTCATGTCTGTTGTTCCGGTAGACATGCTGGCCGTTCACTTCCACGATACATACGGCCAGGCCCTTGCCAACATCCTAGTTTCCCTTCAGGTAAGCAAATCCTGCCGCTTGTCGATTCACTTACCGGAGGCATCAGAACATTCAGAAAGCTTCAATCTTGGCCTAACACCTGTTCTCATTTTCAGATGGGGATCAGCATAGTGGACTCATCAGTGTCAGGCCTCGGCGGGTGCCCGTATGCCAAGGGCGCCACCGGCAATGTCGCCACGGAGGACGTGGTGTACATGCTCCATGGCCTTGGGATAGATACCAATGTCGACCTCAACAAGCTCATGGACGCAGGCGATTACATCTCCAAGCATCTGGGCAGGACATCGGGCTCCAAGACCACTACTGCTTTGCGCAAGCTGACGGCCTGAGTCCTTGACAATCATATCAGGGATTCAGAAAAGGAAGAGACATCAGTTGGTGTCGTCATACATGTTTACGCACATCATTTGGTTGTATACCTTCTCAATTTACTCTAAATTCGGTTGAAAGTAAACAGAAACCATCGATGTATACCAATTTGTGTTTCACTTGTTGGATGAACCTGAATAATCAGCGCCCTTCGTAACATAAATCATGACCGCAAAGAATAGTGTTAAGAAATTGAAAACACTCCATCCGTTTATACTTAACGTCCTAGAATTTATGTCGTCAAACTTTCTAAATTTTAATTGCCACTAGGCTTAAAACTATCTAGCTATATAAAAATTATATTATTAGATCTATCATTAAAGTACTTCCATAATATTATAATTTTATTAATACATCTTAAATTAAAGTTATAAAAAGTAATTGCCAAAAATTGTATCTCAGAGATCATAAAATGTTAAAAATAACAAGTCAAAAAGAACTGGGAGAGTATCGGCCAACAAATAAATAAGTCACATAGGTTTCAGGCACATAGGTTTAATGATGTTAAGAGTCCAGAGTTCCTCTCCTGTATAACTCCTCTAGTCTAGTTCTCCTTTCTTCCCAAGACTTGCTCCTTGTGTAGCTCCTTCTTCTTTGTTGTGTTTTCTTTGTTTTGTGTTGTCTCTTTTTCTGTTTTTGTTTTAATAAAATTCACAGTGGGGGCTTCCCCTGCTGTATTTATTGTTCAAAAAAAATAAATAAGTCACGAATCCGGTCTTCATAGCATACTGCATTTCCATTTATCGGTCTTAGAAGGATAGAAGGCCGGATTATATGTTAAATGCCGTACTATTAAGAGATATCATGGCTAGTAGCTTGATAGCATATTTTTGTACCACTTAGATCAATTTAGGATCATGTATGCACTTAAAACTAAAATTAAAAGCCAACTATACATTATCAGGAAAATCGGTAGTATCAGAGTTTACTCAGCGGTACTACCGTAGTGCGGTATGACCGCAGTGGTAGTGCGGTACTATCGGACCCTGAAACTACCGACGTTTAGTTTGTGGTACATTTTTTCCAAAGAGTTTCATTGAAGCTCATCTATTTTTCTGAAAAATGGTAGTACGGGAGATTGAACGACAGAACTACTGCAGAGTGGTATGACCGCACCTTCTGAGCAGTACTACCGGAATCCGGAAGCTTCGAAAATCTGGGCAGTACATTTTTTCTAGAGAGCACCAAGTTTTGGTCCTCAAGACAACCAGAAGTATGCGCCAGGAAACGGAACTACCGAAGATTGGAACTACTGCGCTTATAACAACAGTAGTATTGTGTAGACTTTCAACGCCTAGTTCAGAGGTTCTAATATAGCTATTACTGTAGTGTGAGAACATGTGCGATAGTACTGAAATTTGTATTGCGGTACTACCACTTGCCTTAAAAATTTCGGGGATCTTCTTGCAACGGCTATATTTGATTGGTGAGGGTATATATACCTCTCCACCTGCTCAAGGACATATGTTAAAGACTCCATTGAATACCATCTCTATAACTCATTTACTCACTTTGCATTCATTTGAGGTAGTTGAGAAAAATCAAGTGCATTCATCTTAGATTGATCCTTTGGCACTTGATTGTCATCAAGCGAAGCCCTGGTTTATTACTCTTGGAGCTTGCCATCACCTAGACGGCCTTGGTGGGAGATTGCGAGGTGACCTCTTCAAGAAGATTGTGAAGAGGCCCGACGCTAACTTGTGAGTAGTTCGATGCTCACCATTTCCAGAGCAGAGGAAGAGCAATCACTAGTGAATTGAGGAGTGAGGCTTAATTTGTGGAGTTTGTCGAAGTCACTAGGGTTTTTCTCAACGTGGACTAGTGAAGACCGGCAAGTCTTTGACACCACGGGAAAAACCTCTCGAGTTATATTGTGGTTATTTCTTTGCCTCTACTTTCTGCACTTATATTTCTATCTTTGTGGTTATTAAGATTGTCATATTTACTTGTGCTAGAAATATATTTGTAGACACTTGTGCTTGTGTGCCTTAGCTATACAAGAATTGTGTAGATTTGAATTGCTTTAAAATCTTGCTTAGCTATATATTGTGGTAATTATTTTTAGAAGGCAAAAATTTTTAGAACATCCTATTCACCTCCTCTAGTCAGCTATCCTTGATCCTACATTGGTAGGCCCTGGGCCCACCTATCAGGCCCCTTCGTCCACCTCTCGCTGCCTGACACAGGTGCCGTGATGGAGAACTCGACACTGTGCTCTCGTGTGCACCTACAAAAAGCCTCTACTTCTAGCCTATTGAGCCTGTGGTATCAAGCAATTATACACCATGCTGCACATAAAGCCAGAACCGTGTGGAAATTTAAGGGTTGCTTGCATCAGAATATTAACAGGTAGGACTAGGGTGCGCATTTTTAAGTGTTATCATAGACGGTTCATACCAAATCATATATGATATTGCATTATCACAAATAGTTTGTATAACAAACCGTCTCTGATATATGCATTATCATAGACGGTTCTTATACCAAATCGTCTCTGATATGTGTATTATCATAAACAGTTCATGTAACAAACCGTCTGTGATAATACCATGTCACCTATCTGTGGCATCTCCCCCAGGATTTCGATCTCACCCGTCCATTCTCTCCACATCGAATGGCAGGCACGGGTTCCTCCCACATCTCGCCCCTTATTACTCCCCCTCTCCCTTTTCACCAGCAGGCACGCGTGAGTTCCATCGGCTCCTAGCTCATCCACTCCTAACTTATTCCTGCATCCTCCCCTCAATGACACCGGCTACCGCCGTGAGCTAGCTCCTCCGCCTCTGGTTGTGACACCAAGGTTCACTACACAAGACACTCCTATCATAAGTGTCATAAGAGCATCTTAGGCAGTGTCACCGTCATGACACAAAGATGACGCTACCGCCGTCTCTCCTTCATTGTCGGTGATATCCGGCCACCGTCCAATCCCCTCCCCACTCTTCCTTGATGCTTGGATATGAAATTATGAAATTAATGGATGGCTAGCTAGGGTTTCGGGTTCATGTACATCTTATGATTCCCTCCCCTCTCTTACAGTTCATTATGTTGTTTAATCTTGCTCACTGTGATTCACTTGTCAATTGTCTAATTATAAGAGGCTAAGGTTAATTGTACATGTGTGTATTTATTCATGGATGGTTAATTTATTTCATTTTAGTTAATTGATTTGTAAAATGGATGTTCTTATTTTTCAAATGATTGTGAGATGGATGCTTTGTTTCTGCTTGTTTCAAAGGTCATGGCTAGCATTTTCTGAGACTAGCCAACAAACATAAATAGATTTAGAAAACAAAAGAATATCATACAGACGGTTTGTAGTTGAAAACTGTCTGTGATAAACTATATATCATAGACGGTATCTACTAAAAACCATCTGCGATAGTCAACAATCATAGACGATTTTAGTAAAAACCGTCTGTGATAGTGGGCATTACAGACGGTTCTAAAGTTGTCTATGATGATCTTATGTTATTACTGATCTATAAACTTAGACGGCTGATAAAATCGTTTGTGATAACGTTTTTGAACCATCTGTGATGATCTTTTCTGTAGTAGTGCAAACTGTATTTTTATTGTTATTTTAAGAGAAATCTTGATAGGCTTTTGATCACATGCCTCAAGCTACAATCTAGGTAGTTTGAGGTCTGATTTCACCCCTGAGCAAAGATATATTGCGCCCTTATGCATTTTTTATTTCAAGCATGTGGAGAAGAACTGACATCTCCTGCAAGGGACTCAACACTCTTTAAGGTAGTCAAACTGCTAAGGAGCTTTTCTGCCTTCAGTAGTGAATATCGGCTTGTATTCTTTTCTTGTATATAATAGTAGTAATTCTAAGATATTTCTGCAAGTTTATGAATGAATGATGGCACGAGGTATATCATGATGACTTGCTGGCTTGTTTTAGCACAATAAGATTTCCTTTACAAACAAAATGGTTTATTGATGTAATCTGGGACATGGCAAACTTGAGTTTCGATAATACATGGCACTTGATATCGCGTTTAGTTACGGTCGCCTTGTTGAGGCCTCGCGTGACTGTGATTGTTCGCAATATGTGTTTGATTTCTAGGCTTCAGGCTCAATTAATATCCTGATCAGAAGGTGAATATGTTTGAACATTAATCCAGAAGGCAGAGGAACAACTAATCAAGGGCGAATAATGACTTCAAACTTTGTTTTATGCATGCATTCATGCAGTAATTAGGTTGCTACAGCCAACATGCTTCAATTAGTGCTCTTGTTTTATGCTTCAATCCATAGTGTAAGCAATACTCGTGAGCATGCTTCTCCCATTTCCTCGGGCTGTGCATCAACACCACCGCACTCCGTCCTGCGGAATCTTCGCCGGCAGGACCCCGGCCAGCCGCCCGCCGGACCCGAGGTCCAGTCTGAGCAACTCGAGGTGCAGCCAACTGTTGGACCACACGTCCGGCGACAGCACGTTGTCTTCGTCCACGCTGGCCGGCTCCAGCTCCTCGTCGCCGTGCAGCACCCCGAATTCGATGAACGACTGGAAGTACCGCCGGTTGACGACGTAGATCCCCGCACGGACCAGCGCCGCCGCGTCGGCGAGGCTGCCGCTGGTCAGCTCCCTGGCGCAAGCCAAGGATCTCGCCGTGAGGACGACGTTCCCGAAGAACCCCGTGGGACGGCATCCGTCCCGAGCCGCCCGCGGCCGTTAACCGCAACGTCGATCGACGTGCGCGCAGCCCCGTCGACCCCGTGCGCGGCGGTGATCTTTCTCCAGACGCGGGCTGACACGGTCTCGAAGGTGGTGTCATTAACTAGATGCTGACAGCAAACTAAATTACTCAACTAATATCTAGCTGCTGCTACATGTTACCGACTCCGACCAAGAAGCAGGCCTTCTGTTTTCGGTTTCTAAAAACTGCTTAACGACTTTTCTACAGTAACTAGCTTTTAAATAAGGTATCTTTTTAAAATAAGGTCTACTAGTTAATTGTAGTACATGTTAGAGATATGGAAAGAGATAAGAATAGAATGTAATTAGAATATATGGTTAGTTTGTTTCCTTGTTTCAAGGATTGTAATCTCCTGATTGTACGCCACGTTGAGGGCTATTCTTGGCCTATATCAACATGCAACAGCGGCTCCTAACGGGGTAGAACGCTTTCACCAAATTACATGGTATCAGAGCCTCTCCTCCACAAACATCCAGATCGCATCTAGTGGAGCCATGGCGAGTTCCTCCAACGGAGTCACCGCCAATCCATTCTTCGGCCAAGTCGTCATCGAGAAGCTGATGAAGGCCAATTTTCTCCTGTGGAAGGCGCAGATCCTTTCGGCTGTACGAGGTGCCCGCATGGAGGGGTATCTCACCGGTGCGACTGCTGCTCCAGCAAAGCTGATCGACGCCAAGGATGGGGACGAGATCGTGAAGAAAGCCAACCCAGCGTATGACGAATGGGTTGTTGCCGATCAGCAACTTCTCGGCTTCCTGCTCTCGACAGTCTCCAAGGAAGTTCTCACGCAGGTGGTGAACATGCACACCGCCGCACAAGTTTGGAGAGCAATCAACGAGATGTTCTCCACGCAAACGCGTGCACGATCTGTGAACACGCGTATTGCACTCGCAACCACCTCCAAAGGGAATATGAGTGTTGCGGAATACATCACCAAGATGAAGTCACTCGGTGATGAGATGGCGGCCGCCGGAAAACCAATGGATGATGAAGACATGGTGGGCTACATCCTTGCTGGTCTTGATGAAAATTACGAGCCGGTAGTATCATCTGTTGTCAGCAGGCCCGAACCGGTGACGGTAGCAGAGATGTACTCACAGCTCCTCAGTTTCGAGAATCGCCACAACCTGCGCTAGGCCGGCTACCAAGCCAACTTGGCACGTCGCGGCGGGCGTGGAGCGCCAGCCCGCGGCGGAGGAGGCAGTCGCGGACGTGGCCGCGGTCGTGGTAGCGGCGGCAATTCTGGAGCAGGCCGCGGCATCGCCAACAATTGAGGCAAGCGACCTACATGCCAACTTTGCGGTAAGACAGGACATGTTGTTGTTGATTGTTGGCATAGGTTCGATGAAGATTTTGCTCCTGAAAAGAGTGCTGCTGCTACGACTCACTCATATGGCGTTGACACGAACTGGTACATGGACACTGGAGCAACCGATCACATCACGGGCGAGTTGGACAAGCTGACCACCCGTGAAAAATACACTGGAAAAGATCAGATCCACACAGCAAGCGGATCAGGTATGGACATTAGTCACATTGGTCATAGCACTATTCACACCCCTAGTCGTGATTTACATCTAAACAATGTCTTATATGCTCCAAAGGCTATGAAAAATCTTATTTCTGTTCGCCGTTTCATATATGATAACTATGCCTATCTAGAAGTTTACCCCAATCTTTTCTTTATCAAGGATCGGCGAACGAAGAATATCCTGCTTAGAGGACGGTGTCACAACGGCCTTTATCCCTTGGAATCTACACCAAAACAAGCCTATGGAGTCATCAGACCATCTCTTGCGAGATGGCACAGTCGGCTAGGCCACCCTTCTTTAGCTATTGTCCAAAAAGTTGTTAGCAACAATAAATTGCCATGCTTGGCAGAGTCTACGAGTCATGAAGTTTGTGATGCTTGTCAAATGGCCAAGAGCCATCAGTTACCCTATTCTACATCCTCTAGTGTGTCAAAGTTTCCTCTAGAACTTGTTTACTCTGATGTTTGGGGTCCAGCATCTGACTCTGTTGGGGGCAAAAAGTACTATGTCAGCTTTATTGATGATTTTAGCAAGTTTACTTGGATCTATCTCCTCAAATTTAAATCTGATGTGTTTCAGATATTTCGTGAATTCCAGAATCTTGTTGAAAGATTATTCAATAGGAAAATTGTTGCTTTGCAATCTGACTGGGTGGTGAATATGAAAAATTACACTCCTTTTCACAGATAGGCATCACTCACCGTGTTTCATGTCCCCATGCCCATCAACAAAATGGGGTCGCTGAACGAAAACACAGACACATTGTAGAAGTGGGCTTATCTCTCCTTGCTCATGCTTCCATGCCTCTCAAATTTTGGGATGAGGCATTCCTTGCCGCTACTTATCTCATCAACCGCACCCCAAGCAAAGTCATTGAGTATTCCACACCCCTAGAGCGCCTGTTTCATCAAAAACCGGCCTATGCTTCTTTGCGAACCTTTGGTTGTGCTTGTTGGCCTAATCTTCGACCATACAACACTAGAAAACTCCATTTTCTCTCAAAACAATGTGTTTTTTATTGGCTATAGCAATATTCACAAAGGATTCAAATGCCTTGACATTTCTACTGGCCATGTTTATATATCTCGTGACGTTGTTTTTGATGAAACTATTTTTCCTTTTGAAAAATTACATTCCAATGCCAGTGCGCACCTGCGGTCAGAGATTGTCTTGTTGCCTCCACATCTTCTCAATTCTGATGTTTCTGTTTCTAGGGGTGCAAACGTGCTTAATCCAGTGGCTAATGATCCTAATCTTGATGATACTAATGACGTTGGTGAGCAATTAGCAGGACATTCACAGGTTCCGATAGCAAATATCGATGCGGTGGAGAATGAGGATGACGCGCCTCCCGAGCCTGTGTCTTCCACTGAATCTGCCCCGGGATCGGCACATGATGCAGACAGCGACGGCGTCGACTCACTGTCTCCCGGGCCTCACCAACCGATGTCTGCCACGTCCTCTTCGATGCATGCAGCCCCTGGCAGTGATGCAGCGGGGGAACCAGGAACTTCTTCTGCGCCAGCCGAAGCAGGGCCCTCGATGACATCCGGATCATCGGCTGTGCCCACGACAGTAACAGCACCTCGGCCACACACACGACTTCAGAGTGGAATCCGCAAAGACAAAATATACACTGATGGCACTATACGGTATGATAAGCAGCCTCATTTTACACTCACCGGTGAACCTCAAAATCTAGAAGAAGCTTTCACGCACAAAGATTGGAAAAATGCTATGGATCTAGAATATATGGCCTTAATGAAAAATAATACCTGGCGTCTTGTTCCACCTAAGAAGGGAAGAAATATCATAGATTGCAAATGGGTATATAAGGTCAAAAGAAAATCTGATGGGAGTTTAGACCGGTACAAAGCTCACCTAGTTGCCAAAGGGTTCAAGCAAAGGTATGGCATGGACTATGAGGACACATTTAGTCCCGTAGTAAAATCTGCTACCATTATAATTATTTTGTCTCTTGCTATCTCTAGGGGATGGAGCCTTAGATAGCTGGATGTACAGAATGCGTTTCTTCATAGTGTTCTAGAGGAAGAGGTGTACATGAGACAACCTCCTGGGTATGAGGACAAAGATAAACCTGGCTTTGTTTGCAAACTGGACAAGTCACTCTACGGTCTTAAACAAGCACCAAGAGCGTGGTATGCTCGCCTGAGTACAAAGCTGTGTAATCTTGGCTTTATGGCTTCAAAGGCAGATACATCATTATTCTTTTACAATAAAGGTAACACTATTATCTTTATTCTTATTTATGTGGATGATATCATTGTTGCTAGCTCCACACAAGAGGCTACTACAGCTTTGCTCAAGGATCTCAATCAGGAGTTTGCTCTCAAGGATCTTGGAGAGTTGCATTACTTCCTTGGCATAGAGTTAAATAAAGTAAAGGATGGTATCCTTCTTACTCAAGAGAAATATGCAACAAACTTGCTCAAGAGAATTGGAATGACAAATTGTAAGCCTGTTAGCACTCCTTTATCTACTTCAGAGAAGTTGTCAGCTCATGAAGGCAGTCCACTTGGGCCTGAGGATTCAACACAATACAGAAGTATAGTGGGAGCCTTGCAGTATCTCACACTTACCAGACCTGACATTGCTTTCTCTGTCAACAAGGTATGCCAGTTTTTGCATTCACCAACAACTGAACATTGGACTGCAGTTAAGAGAATTTTGAGGTATATACGCTCAACAACCAATCTTGGGTTAAGGATAGGAAAATCTCAGTCAACTAGAGTGAGTGCATTCTCTAATGCTGATTGGGCAGGGAGTCCTGACGATAGGAGATCCACTGGTGGATTTGCTGTATTCTTGGGAACAAATTTAGTGTCATGGAGTGCAAGGAAACAGGCAACGGTTTCACGTTCCAGCACTGAGTAAGAATATAAAGCATTAGCCAATGCAACTGCTGAGATGATATGGGTTCAGTCCTTGCTCAATGAGCTACATATACCAGCACCGCAAACAGCTCAATTATGGTGTGACAACTTGGGTGCTACATATTTGTCGGCTAATCCAATCTTTCATGCTAGGACAAAACACATAGAGATTGACTACCATTTTGTGAGAGAAAGGGTAGCAAGAAAACAATTAGATATTCAGTTTGTACCTACAGGTGATCAAGTCGCCGACGGATTTACAAAACCACCATCACTCACGATTCTGAAGTTCAAGTTCAATCTCAATCTTGATAAGTTGTGATTGAGGGGGAGTGTTAGAGATATGGAAAGAGATAAGAATAGAATATAACTAGAATATATGGTTAGTTTGTTTCCTTGTTTCAAGGATTGTAATCTCTCGATTATGCATACGCCGAGGGCTATTCTTGGCCTATATCAACATGCAACAGCGGCTCCTAACGGGGTAGAACGCTTTCACCAAATTACAGTACATACTTTATCGACTTCATTTATATCACTAAAAACCGCACGTGAGTTTCTGTTACTCTATAATCTCTCGCATAGACAGACCAAAAACCACAAAGCCACAGCCAAAAAGAACATGTCCATCTACTTCATTAATCTCATTGCTTCTTCGAGCCTGTTCTTTTCCTCCGAAGCTGACGGCTTTTGGTTTTTGCTACAGTACTTAACTTTCAAACGGAGTATATTCTCAAGACGAGATCTATAAGTTAAACGATGTACACGTTAAAAGCCCAATATCTGTACCAGCCAAAATCGCAAGTGAGTATCTCTCTCCATAATATGTACCGTAAACAGCCAAAATTCAAAAATTTCAGCCAAAAGCCATAAACCGCAGCCGTAGCCAATCATATCTTGCAGCTCATTTTTCTTATGTATCTCTAAAAGCTTTGCACGTCCGAGAGGCTAATCGATCATTTAGCATCTTGCTACGTTATTCTGATTCTTGATATAGACTATGGTATGTTTCTCTGCTGGGTATTCCGTAGCAAGTCACGCAGCTCTTGTTCGAACTCAAAGATGACAGGAACCTGGAATCCAATCAAAGCCACAGCATTTCAGAATCTAAACAAATTTTGAATTGAAATGAGAACATGAAGCAAATTGGAGCACAACGCCTACCTTTGGGAGAGGGGAATTGGGGATTTTAGTGTGGGAATCGGTGGTTGGGAGCGATGAGTGCTAGGAGACGTAGGGGGCGAAGGGTTATTATTCTCTACTACAAAGCATAATATATCCCTTTTGCTTTTATCGTTGTTGTGTTTTGGCTGAAATTATAGAGATAAACTCTTATTCGTAGTTTTACGTACGAATACATTTAGATTTGTATTTTAAAAAAGTTATTGATCAGAATTAATCCAACTGCTTATCAAGAGCTTTCTTCATATGTTCCCATATTGCCTCCCTCATTTTAATATTCATTATATGATTTAGATCATGTTTAATAATACATGTCACCTTATTAAACCTATTGCAACACCCAGCCATCTTACTAGTAACACATCATAAATTTGAGATATTAGGCTCCTAGCCTCCTACTAGTCGATTGTAATGATACAACATTCAAACAGTTCCGTCATTCATTATTACCTGCTCAGTAGTGTTAGCTGTTAACCTGTGCTATCTTCTCCCTATGTCAGATACCAGTCTTGTGTAATATAGTTAACATGTACAGAGCTAGTCCTTTCTTTGTTACGGCCATCAGTACCGCTTTTAGGAAAGAAGCCTACAATTCTTACACTTGCATTTTCTTCGAAAATTATGAAACCTTACGTTATTTTAATTTGATGAGGAGGATGGGATTACTGAGCGGGTACGGGAGCTGATCAATTACCTGGATGTCCTCCTAGATTTCCAGTTACCACTGGAGTCAAATTCAGAAGCTTTCCTTTAACCCCCCAAGGCACCAAATCAGAAACACAACTGGCACCTTAGTCTTCTTTTTTTCCCCAGAATATTGCTTTCATCAACCATCTTTTGTTCAGAGGTAGAAATCTGAATTCCATCTCGAAGCTCAGTAGGTTGATTAGAAATATCTTCATCCTGTAATTCAAAACCCACCAAACAGCACCAAACACATCCGCAATAACATTTTCAGATCAATCAGCATTCTAATATGGTCGCTCTTACTGCTATCAAGTGTCTGTATATTAAAATCCACCAAAACTCCCAACAGCCAAACCAAATTTCATAAAGCTCCTTCCAATATCGATAGATATCAGGAACATCAAACTCTGAACCAAACCCTGAGCAAAGGCTCTACCGCTTGACGCGTGGTCCACCGACCAAACAGCAAGGAAACATGTTGAGAATCCACCTTAGCAGAACAATCCAGTCACTTAAGATGACCCTTCAAAGTCTTTTTCCTGACAGAAAGCAATCATATAGTGATTTTTATATAGAGATCAAATTCCACCCCCTTTTGGACTCCAATCTGAAGTCATCATCCCCTTGAGCTGATGAGAAGGCAAAATGCCCTCCAAAACCTTGACCTGAAGGCATTGCTGTAAAAGTTCAACTTCTCCCTACCCTCTTTAGATGGTATAACGTGAAAGAAAGGAAGCTTTGCCTAACATATAAACCACAGAACTAATACACTCAAAGTATGCAAAAACATTTCTAACCAAATTTACAAAAAGTTCTGATAAAGGAATTTTGGCAGTTTCGCATGTCCAATATTAAAATTTTAAACTGGTTATCAGGGATATTCAGCAATTCAGAAAGAATTTGTCACATATATGAATATCAAGAATATTACCTTCAGGATAGATCATCTCTGCTGGAGATTTTGTTGTGCTAATAGCACTACCCAAATTTGAGTGCTGGAGGAAATTTGCTGTTAGTATGGTATTATGAACCATCATGTTCTTTCTATTTCAACTTGCTGAAGTTGAAAACCAAACAAATGATATCCCTCATTTGCAAATGCCAGGCACACCATGAGTCACGATCTTGAAAATTGCCCCATTTGTTTTAAGGATATACACTCTTCGAGATATAGCTGTAAAATGCTACAGACTTCACAACTAACTGACTTTGCTACATATTTGTCAAATAACATTTTGTACCTAAAGGCTATCTTGAGCTCATCTCGCTGAAATTCATTAGGAAGGGTGCTCCCCCAATCCCTTGATTTTCCAGCAGAACAAAAGCCATAAAGAAGTGAAAGGAAAGTGATAGAGTCTGGAGAGTAGCCTTTGTTAGCCATCTTATTTTTTAAGTCCAATGCCTTCCCAAGCATATTATGTCTGCACAAGCTGAAGATAATAGCATTGTATGCTGAATTCCTTGGATCCCATCTGTCGCAAACCAAACCCTTGAATACATCCAAAAGGGCACCCTTGTCATGCATTTTAGTGCTACTGCAGTTTGAGTTGATGATACAGGCCATACTGTTAGTGAGCCCATTAACTAAATAATGCATTGTAACATCATTAGGATAACACTGGTTGAGCAACATGCATTCGAAGTACACAGCAGCTCTGATTACTTTATCCTTTTTAAACAAACTACCAATTAGAATGGTATAAGGTATCACATTGGGAATCAGACCTTCACATTTCATATTTGCAAATAAATCTTCTGCAGTGTCTGTATCACCTATCTTGCAGTATCCATTTATTAACGATGAGTATGTAACAACATTTAGTTTGCATCTCCGCTTCATCATATCGCATAATAACCTTAGTGCTCCACTTGTGTTACCTTGTTTAGCATAGCCACTGATAAGTGTAGTATATGTAAACTCATCAGGGATACACCCAACCTTTCTCATGCTGCTCATGCATAGAATTGCCTCATTCATCATTCCAAACTGACAATATCCTTTTATCATAGCATTATAGCCGACGATGTCAGGGTGGACAGCCTTTTGTTCCATGAATTCGAATATTTTCCTCGCCTCACCAAGATTCTCACTCCTAATGAACCCATCGATTAATGTGGTGTAAACAAATTCATCAGGGTAGACATTTTGCTCAAGCATCTCTGCAAGAAGGCCCCTAGCTGCAGGAAGCATCTGTTTCTTGCATAGACCACTAATCAATACATTATATATGTTAACATCAGGGAGCACCTGTCTTTCTGTCATCTTCTCCCTGACAATCAAGGCCTCACTGACCTGCCCAGCAACAACAAGACCATGAATCAATGCTCCAAATGTGACCACATCAGGAGTGTGCCCTCTTTCCATCATCTCCACAAGCAAATCTGATGCAACTGTCACTTCTCCTCTGATGCAGAAGCCATGAATCAATGGAGTATAGCTAAATTGATTTGGGTTCAACTCCCTCCTAATGGTCTCCCTCAAAAGACGCTCAGCCTCTTGAACATGCCCTTCCCGGCAAAGCCCAGATATCAAAGTATTAAATGTGACAACATCCGGGTCGCAACCGCTTGCAAACATCTGCTTCAAGACCACTATTGCCCGTGATGCAGACCAGTGTTTGCACAACGAGTCAATCACAGTGTTATATATATGCACATTGGGGGACAATCCCCTTCCCCTCATCTCCAAAAGTAAGCTCCCGATCTTCTCTGTATCACCCTTCCTCCCCAGCCAGTTTATAATAGCTCCATATGTCACCACGGTCGGCAAGAACCCCTTCATCTCCATCTCGCCCAAAAGCAGCAGCCCCCTTCCCATGTCGCCACGCCGGCAAAACCCATCGATCAAGACATTATAGAACACGGCATGTGGAACACACCCCACTCCCCACCTCGCCTCCATCAACCTCCTTCCCTCCTCCACCCGCCCTTCCAAGCACAACCCCCGGACCAGCACATAAGTACTGTAATTATCCGCACCACCTTCCTCGGCAAGCATTTCATCATACAGCTTGCGGGCTTCGTCCCAGCGCCGCCGCTCCACAAGGAGCCTGAGCAGGCGGTTGCAGTGAGTCACCTCCGGGAGCGAGCCGTACTGCTCTCTGATGCGCTCGCACATCTCCGTGGCCTTCCCGTCCATACCAGCGTCGGCGTAGGCGGCGACGAGCGCGCCGAGGCAGCCGCGCGAGGGCGCAGCGCCCGCGAGGGACATGGATTGGAGCGTAGCGTCCACGGCGTCGAAGCGGCGGGAGCGGGCGAGGAGGCGGAGGAGGGCGGAGTGGGCGAGAGGGGTGGGAGAGGGGTCGACGTGGAGGGCATCATGGTGGTGGCGGGTTTGGGACCAGGAGAGGAGCGCGAGGGCGAGGTCGGGGTCGGGGAGGGAGGAGACAGCGGCGGCGAGGTGGGCATCGGAGAGCGGGGAGGGGAGGAGGGCAGCGAGGTTGCGGGCCCACGTGGGGTTGGAGGAGCGGGTGGTGAGGACGAGAGCGAGTGACGACGCGAGGGAGGGGGAAATCGGTGGGTTTGGGTGGCTCCGGCTGCGGCGGTGGCAGTGGCGCGGGAGTGGGGTGATGCGAGGCAGGAATCTGGCACTGGACATCAAACGCTGCGGCGGCGGCGGCGGCGGCGGGAGGAAGAAGAAGGTTGGAGGCAATGCTGCGGCGGCGGCAACAACTGATGGGCCGCCCCTTAAACAACAGAGACCAGGGGCAACTCTACTGCATCGTGGCCGTTGAACGGCGAGGTCATGTCCCCTGGAATCGCGTCCAGCCGTCCATGGAGTTCCTCAAGCTGCTAGTTCGGTTGCTACTTGCTAGCAGATCTGGCCAAACGGGTTGTCTGGCCAGCTCGATACGGATCTAGATAGAGCATGGTACAATTAGATTCAGTATGGTTACTTTGAATAAACTATCGTGTCAAGTCAGCCTACATATCTATCATCCGATCCAGTACGACACGAAAAGGAGTCGAGTCGTATCGGACCGTCCGAACATGTTTAATCAAATGGACCACCGATAATTCATTGATTTTATTGCTATTTATAAGTAATTTTACTATTAATCATAAGTAATTTTACTATTAGTCACACGTAATTTTACTGCTAGTCGCTTAGTCGTAAGTATTTTTACTGATAGTCACAATTAAATTTACTGTTAGTCGTAAGTAATTTTACTACCAAGTCACATGTCCGTACTTAGAAGAATGAAATAATCATAACATAAGTAATTTTACTAGCAACCGCAAATAATTTTCTTGCCGCCACATGAGAGTTCTTGTTAGTGTCGAGTCGAATCGGTCATGTGTGTCAAGTCTTGGCCTAAGCGACACCCGGTCGGGCGGACCAAAGACGAGGCCGTTTCTTGTTTGTCTTTGTGTCGTATCTAGATCAGACCAATAATATTATACCTCGAGCCGACACGTTTTGATGAGATCTAGTTGCTAGAATCCTAGGAAGGGTAGAACAGCAGCCTGGTTTGACAACCTTGTTCGTATTGGTTTCTAAAGTTGTTTGTCTACGTTTAATATATTTTATATAGTAACTAATTTTCAAATGGAATGTCTTTTGAAGTTAGAATTTATTAAGTCAATTGTAGTACATAATATAGTGTTTCATTTATATCGGCAAAAATCACACGTAAGTGTCTCTATAAGTTTCTGTATAAATTGGTACTATTTATAAGCTAAAGATAAACCAAAAATCAAATTGATTGAGATAGTTCAGTTGCTAGTTGCAACTTGCATTCCAATAATTGCAGACTAATAAATGTGACTCTGTGAACATAAAAGTTCACGATTATTACGCTGACAAGTGACAAGATAACAGCAATGGAAGAACGAAACAGCCTGAATCACTGAATATATTGACGAAATGAGCTAGTAAGGAACTAAGAACAGCTTGTTCCTTGGCTGTTTTCCAGGCATTACGCAGAGGCGCCATCGCCGCCGAATGCATTCTGCAGAAAGACATCTTCGTTGAGATGGCTAATGTCTCCTGACTTCTCGAGGATCCACTGGCCGTTGGCGCCGGAAATATGGAGAACACTGATTGAAGTGTTGGGAATGATCCTGCGAATTGAGCTGGTTGGATCGGCATGCCTACAGAGTTCCTCTATGCTTGCGCCATGGGAGACCACAATCACCCGCTCCCCTGTCAGTGCAGCATAAGTACGTAAAAAACTTTAATTTCTGGAGTATTTGTTCATGAGCCACCGCTCAAATGACTGACAGAAATCGGCAACCATAAGTATACACGTCAGATATTCAGATGCACGTTGACAGCGTTAGTTTAGTACGTAGTACTGTGCAGATGTCTTCTGAACATTGTATTCTGAAGGGGTGCAAATGAGTTGGGTTAATTCCGATCGATCTGATATCGAATCCGGTCGGTACCGGATTTGGGAAGAGAATTTGGTATCCGGTCGGATTCGGATTCGGGAGAGTTGTTATCCGACCGAATAGTATCGGTATTCGGATACCGGATAATTATCCGATCGGATATCCGGTCGTATATTCGGTCGGATATCTGGTAAGGTCTAAGAATTCACCTTTTATTTTGCTAGTATTTATTTTTTTGTCATGTTAGTTGGTTGAGGTGTGCAGTGTATAGAAAGTTTTTCTGGATTGTGCAAGCTTAAGTTCTCTAAAAGGAATATGACATTCAGTTGTGGCAACTATAAATATACAAATACTAAAATAGTATTTTATTTCTAATTCTGCTGCTTGTGCAATTGGAATCCTAAATTTTCTCATTAAGATCACTCTTTTTAGGTAATGGAATGAAAAACATGTAATCAGAGTATTATTAAATGATGAACTTTGGCATGTTTCAGTAAATGAACAGGTAAATTTGTCAAAAGTCTATTATCCCCAAGTGTCTACTATTTCTACCTTAATTTAGTAAAATTTCTTTAGCCTAGAAAAAGAAAATATTGTCCGTCACGAATCAATATTCATCTTGAAACGCCACACCTCAATGAGCAAATTTTGGGGGAAACGCCACACCATTTTCGGCTGATGAATTATAGTCACTATTATGTACTTATGTCTAACAGTTTAAGGCTTGAAGTGATGGTGGTATGGTTTAGCATATGTTCCTTTTCGTATGCACGTACTATCCGTCTATATTATCCGTTTTCGATCCGAAACCGTCAAGTATCCGTTCCGACGGCACCGTATTCGAAATTCCGAATACTCCAAATTCGTATTCGTATCCGATTTTACCATATCCGACCCCGAATCCGAGAAAAAAATATAGATTAAGATACGGTATAAGCAATATCCGTCCGAATCCTATCGATTGCACCCCTGGTATTCTGTATTGTCCTGAATACTATTGATAACACAATAGAGCTGAACTCGATAACTCACTCGGCAAATTTTACTGCGGTGTCATGTCAGCCATGCAGAAATTATACAGAGATATAAAAACCTCGGTGTGAGGATGGATTGGTGCTTACCCCTGTGCTTCCTAGCTATTGTGTTCAAGTAGGAAACACACCGCTCAGATAGTTGATCGCGACTCTCCCCACCACCCTATCAGAAGGGAATGTGTTATGAGAAGTTGTAGAGACTAGAGACAAGCTGTACTGAAAGAAGTTCTTGAAAGGAGGATGGGAGTTACAGGGATTTCTTGGTTCCTCTCATCAGATGAGAAAGCCTTGAAAGCCTCAGGCTTGCTTCTGACGGCATCATCGAACTTCAAACCGTGGAGATCTCCCATGTGCCTTTCTCTCAGTGCCGGATCCAACACCAGCTGAAACAAATAATTCATGAAATGGGTTCGAAACATAACAAACTAGTCGAGATGGCAATCTGGAATGTCCGTACGCTGGATACGTCGCAAGCTGTTGCTATAGTTCGTGCAGTCTCGGCAGCACGCTTCAAATCAGAGGAGTATACAGCAGCTGGCTTGGCTTCTTTAGACAGCCGATGGGCAACCTTCCAAGTTTGAGTCAATCAAAATTCAGATAAAACCCCAAATTATAATCTTGTCTCATAATTTGGGAAAGTATAGCGTACCATAACAGCTTGACGTCTACCAGTTTCATTTAGCTCTGGATCCATCTGTCCCTATAAAAAAAATTTGGATGCTCTGTCAACTGGAAAAAAATTAATGGAAGAATGTTCAGAAGGGCTTAGGCTTCTAGCAACAAGTACCCGACCTCTGGAATCTAAAGTTTAGCACAGTAGATATGATTAGTACCTTACTGTTCTATGCATCTTCAACCAAGTATAACTGAATCGTTAGCATAAATAATTTTGTTATAGAATCCTCAATTATGGACCATGCCTGGCTGACAAGCAATTCACAGGAGGAGGAGAAGAAGATTTAAGTCATATTAATTTCTGATGCCCCAAAACTGTTAAACGATTCATCTTACAAAAGGACAACTTTTTTGCTTAGCACTACTACTAATTGCAGACGGACAAGCTATTGACCTTGACAAGTACAGTCTTTATAGAGGGAAAGGCAAGATCACAAGACAAGAGAACCGACCTGAATGATACGGGAGGCGTTCCACGACGTCTCTCCATGCCGCACCACCACCACCTCCGCGAAGTGCTCGTCCTGCGGCGAGGCAGACGGAGACATTGCTCGATCGGTCATGGTGGCATCTGTCTAGTGCTGCAGAGAGGGGAATAGTAGTTGCAGGGCTGCAGCTTCCAGGAAGCCACTCGTGTGCTGCTTTCTGACGCCACTGGCCTTGGGGGGAATCCATTGCCTTGCATTGTTCTATTCTTTATTGTTCTCATACTCGACTGTAAATCTCATGAGTCTCGTTATTTTTTTAACGGAAGGATGAAGGCCCGGTACCCCTCTAAAAAAACTAAACGAAACTCTGAATAGCAAGAGCACGTTTCGCTTCTACGCCAATTCATCCAGGATTGTTGTAAGTTGTCACATGACCCTGATATGGATAAAATTCTAGCAGAATATGGATTATTGGGTTTGGCCTAGATAAAATTCTCTAGAAATTCCAAGAAATCTCAAAGGCCTACTCAAGCCCTATTTGATCAGGCTTAGACTTTCTGGTTTATAGTTTAAAGCTAGCTTTTTGGCTTAAAAAGTTTAAAAGTAGTCCGCTTTTGAGCCAAGTCAGCATATTTGACATTCTAGCTTTTTGTCTTTTGAGCGATCGCTTATTATTGAAATGTCTAAAATACCCTTATTCTAATATCATAGAAGAATTCTATTACGACCTAATAACTCTGAAGTACGTCATGCCCTCATGAGACTTGATCAACAAAAGCAGGAATCATTCAAAAAATAAGTCAAATCACAATAATAATTGATAGAATACATAACAATCAGGAGTAATTCAATTCATGACTATAAATTTGATAATCATAGTTTAATTTAGAAAAAGGAAGAAAAAATGTAAAAAGAAAATCCACATATTCACCAATCACTACCGTGGTGTCTCCACTATAGCCGAGCCACCATCGGCCTCACTAATGGGTTGTCGCTGCCGTCTGGACGCCATCACTCTCATCGTCAAGATCTAGAGAAGATCTGCCGCCACTGCCACCTAGCCTCCCCTCCTCCAGATTTGAACGGAGGAAGCATATCCACCGTCCTGGGGTCGACGGAGGGAGGTCAGAGGAGGCTGGCAGTGGTGGAGTGCAATGTTGGTCACGTGCAAAGAAGCGGGAGTGGTTGGCTAGATGGAGGCGGAGGTCATGGAGGGGATCCAGTGGTGATGGTGGAGATCCGAACGGGAGTCGTGTGGACATCTGGACGAGATGGACGAGGCTGTGAAGAAGTGCTGGAGGAGTAGGGAGGATAGGCCACTGGTGTCGGACTTGAGAGTACATACTCCCACCCTTATGAACCATACATCCTGGGAGTCTTGATTGGGCTCTATTAGCTATTGGGTATCCACCAAAGGCCACCACAACCAGCCACCGAATGCATGCATAGCAAAAACGACAACACGTCCTCCATTCAAATTTGAACTGGAACCACATGTGCATCTAGATTGTGTATAAGAAGGTTAGCATCGCATGGGAAGTAATTAAGTAGTATATGCTATGTGAGAAAGCAGTATACTTATAGGGATCCCATATTTCTAATATACTAGAGAAAGTAGTATATGTGTGATGTAGTATATAGATATAGGGCTGTAAACGAGCCGAGCTCGAGCGAACTTGGCCTTCCTAGCTCGAGCTGGGTAGAAGCTCGAGCCGAGCTCGAGTTGGGGTTCGAGCCTGTACTTGGGCTCGAGTTCGGCTCGGTCTAAGCTCGAATAGGCTCGAGTTCAGCTCATTGAAGCTCGACAACAATTAAAATAATTTATTATGCACTATTTTTCAATAATAAATTTTTTTTGAGTTCGAGCTCGGCTCTAATAAGCTCGATAATGTCAAAATAATTCAAATATACACTAATTTTCAACAATAATAAAAGTTTGAGCTCGAGTTTGGCTCGAGTAAGCTCGATAAGAGTTAATATGTATCACTATTTAAGCTCGAATCGAAACTTGCGAACTATTCGAGCTCGGCTTGGTAAAGCTCGCGAGCTCGAGATCAAGCTCAAGTTCGGCTCGTTTAAAGCTCGAGCCGAGCTCAAATCAAACTTAAAACGAACCGAACTTGAATAGTTTGCAAGCTTCGAGCTTTTTTATAGCCTTATATAGATATGTGTAGTACATACTACATGAGAAGAGTATAGGACTAAAACATGTACCTACATGTGAATCCAATGCTAGAAATTACTTTGTACAAAACAAAAAAAGAGTATAACTAATTCAGATAAGTATATATATAGTTTTTAGAATATTGTTGCTCGTCCTTCAAGAGAGTTCAAAAATTAGCATTCAAGTTAAAAAACATGCTCTTATGACTGTTGTACAGCAGATACAAATATAGATTGTGTGTGGAGCTATCAAGCAGTATAAAAAACGATAGTATATTCACAAGATTATAGTAGAAATGAGAACCAAGACTTCTTTTTATTGAAGAAAAAAGATAACCTCCCGATACAAATATAGTAGTACAATGGTACTACTCTAGGAGCTCTACTTATACAAAGCTAATTAATCTAGGTAGAAATTAAATGAGTGCTCCTTATTAGGTGCTTGCAAATTGCCCATGCTGTAGCTGATGTGTTTGCGTTGAGGAAGTGTGCTCCTTAAATCATTAAGCCCTAGTTTCAACAATATCCACCGAGCTGCCTGGTGAGCAACACCGCTAATGCAGGTGTCGTGTGCCTCTTCTAGCTGCAGATCATTACAAACTGCTTGCATTTTTCTGGGCAACAGAGGCATCATAACCATTAGTAAGTATTGCTTGGTTCAGGTGACAATTGTTAGTATAAAACTGAATTTAATCTAAAAGAGTATAATCTATTTATGAAATTGCTTGCATTTTTTATATAGATAGCTATATAAACTGAAAAATGAAGTAGCCATTAAATTCCAAAGACAAAAAGTATAGCTGAACAAGCTTGGTTTTACACTACTTCTATGTGATAAGTATACCCTTTTCTCTCACTGAATAAGATTCAGAGAACACATTTGATTCTACTTTATACGTATCCTCTATTCTCTTACAACATATACTCTTTACCTAAAGAGAAATGTCCAAAAGAAAATTGAAGCAATACTTCCAAGAATTATAATACTCCCACAACCGCCGGCGTGATCCACCTCCCTCCACCGGCGACGTGATATGCCTCCGTCAACCGACGTGATCTCCCTTCGTGCTCTGATTACACCTGCAAGCTGCGCGATTCAGGCCCCCGTCTTCCAGTGATCACACCGGAGTCAACCGCCGCCTCCCTCAACCACCGGCGTGAACCACTTCAACTCCTGTCCAGTTTCATCCACATCCCTCCACCGCCGGTGCCTGAACTCCCATTAGGCTTTTGCGTATGTCAACCATAAGGTATTTGCATCTTCATTTATGCAATTCCTGTAGTAATCATCAACATGGAGATCTCCTATAATATGTCACCAAGGAGTACATATATATTCATCAACATGGAGATATCATATAATAAGTCACCAAGGAGTACATATTTATGGCGTGTGTCAGAATTCTTGTAATATTATGTGGCTTTTCTTTTCTTTTTCTTGTGTGCATATCTTCCACAATCTATGTGATCAATTATTTCAGGTGATTGCTGAGAAGGCTGATAAGACTGAAGTCCCAAAAATCGACAAGAAGAAGTAAGCTGTCTTGATATTAGGTTTCTTGTTGTTCCCTTTGATACTTTGTTATGTTTGGGCGCCATGTCCAATGGATTCCATAAGCCTTGAATTTTGATCTGATCTCTTATTCCCAAAAGTGTTCTTCTTATGAATATTGTCTCATTTTGTCATTTTGTCACCTATAGAATTTGTAGGTGGCATGGAATCTGTGGCCGATGAGAGTGTGGCATTGGGATTGCCAAGTGAAGAAAATCTTGATACATAATATATTGCTCAAATTAGTTCATCTCCCCACCAGTTAATTCATTGTGGTACCCCGAAAAAGAGCGGTAGCACCCTATTCATAGTAAGTATCATGTTGTGTGCATGTGTTTTACTCCATATGTCAATCCATCATGCTTCACACTTAATCTTTGCATTGCAGGGTTCTTCTTATACACTTTGTGTTGACGCATTTTGCATGTAGCACATTTTGCAAAAGCTTCTAATGAAGGTACCACCACATTTGAGAGAAAACCCTTTATTGTGCCAACGTGTTAACTCATGTGTATGGGCCTCAGAAACTCCAGAGGAATTTGAAGAACAGTTTTCTTCTATTCTTTTTTATTTTGGTTTGGAATCCAATGAGTTATTGGCTACTCGATATCGAATCCGTGCATCATGGGTACCCGCTTACTTCAAAGATATATTCTTGGCAGGAATCCTTAGAATCACGAAGTTTTGGATCAGATTTGTTAATGCAGTGGAAGAACAATGTCAGAATGAGTTGGAAGCTGATAATGCCACGTTGCACACAATGCTTGTGTTGCAGATTACTTGCGTAATAAAGAAGCATGAAAGTGAGGTCTTCACGTTCGCTGTGTTCACTGAGTTTCAGAAAGAAGCGTGTGCTGTTTGGGAGCATTGTAGTGTGGAGAACATGAAAACCGTAGGACAGTACAAAATCTCAATAGTTAGTGATGGCTCAAACAAGGTAAGAGAGGTACACTGTAACCTTACAACAAAAGATGCCAAATGCTCCTGCATGTTCTTCAAGTCATTTGGAATCCCTTGCCGCCATATTGTTCGTGTGTTGCAGAGTCCATCACTTAATGAGCTACCTAGCCCATTTGTGTTGAAGTGGTGGACCAAAATGGTTACTAAGGATGATGTCTTTGATGGAGAAGGTAATTTGTTACAAGAAAAACCGAGGAATGCAATAGATATAACTAAAGATAAGTTGGCATCAGAAATACGTATGAACATGGAGGAATTAATTCACCATGCTACAGGAATAGATGAGGGCTTGAAATTTCTTAGGGATCAGTTTATCAAATTTAGGGAAGAAGTGACTCCTCTGATTCTTGAGAATGTGGTAAGGCTGAAGAGATTGAAGCATTTACAGGTTGTCCTATCCCTAAGGAAGTTAACATAAAGTGACCAAACAATGTTAACTCCAAGGGTAGATGGAAGAGAATAAAGTCGGGGCAGAAGAAAAATGACAATGTTGAAAACAAAACAAAGGTGCCACGCTTGTGTAGGTCATGCAAGGAGATTGTGTACCATGATAGTCGTAATTGCCCTTTGAGGATGACAGCACATTGACCACGGTTTGTCACATTTTTAAGGTTGTACATGATCTTCTCAAAAACATATTTGTCACATTGCCTTGACTCATATACTTTTTTCATTTACATTTTCTAACCATGCAGTTTCCACTTCTATCTAAGTGTGTTCGCATTCAGAAATCGTTCCCAAGTACTAGTGATAAGGTGTTAAGGGGGAGGCGCAGAATTATTGCTTGTGCTAGAATGCAAAGTAGCAGTGGAGAAGTCACCATTCTCAGCTGGAACTTTTGTTCATCATGAGTTTTGAAATTTTGTTTCCATCAGTCATCTGATTTATGACAGACAACTGCAACTTTCTCTCTTATAAGCCTAAATGTCTCTCTTCTTTCTTTTGTCATAATTGCAATGAAGCTATCTGTAAGACAGTCTGATATTATAATTTGGTATCACCATGTTGATTTCTTTAGTTTGATTGCTGTAACATCTATGCAATTTGTTCATTGTGCATAAAGTTTTCAGAAATGCAAGCAACAGTAGCAGGTTTTCTGATACTGTTCATTGTGCATACATTTTTTAGAAATGCAAGCAGTGGCAACAGGTTTGTCTCAAAACAACCTGACAAAAATATATTGAATGGAGTTTCTTCCTTTGTAGTTTGTTCACAATCACTAATCAGATGAATGATGGTTAGGAATAGCCTTAACTCCAATATATTGATACCCAGTCTAAGTGGAATGAGATTTTCCACCAATGCAATGCATGGATAGATCACAGTGCTATTTATTTGCTTTTGCCTTTTAGTTTCCAAAAGCAACAAGATGATGTACAGTATCGGGTTCTATCAACAGGCTCCTGGTATTTGCAGTGTAGAGAATGTTCCTCTGTTTTCAGGGTGTCAAGTTGTTTTGAAACAAATTTGCAGATAGCATGGACAGAAAAGCTTGGTACTATTTGAGACAAAAAAAAACTGATACAAGTTGCATAGTCTCAGGCTTTCACACACACAAAAAACATCACTGATCAATCTTGAATTTCAAGCTCGGAAAACTGATCAATCCAAATTCATTCAACAGATTCATTTATGTACAACCCAAAAAATCTTATAAGCCATTTCCATACAGTCCACAGGCCTGATACATTTAGAAGAGCATACACAAACATTTAGAATCTCAGTACACATCCCTTTCACATACATGCAACTTCCACCACAAAATTTGGAGTAATAAACACAATTGAAATCGACAATTCATGGAACACCACAGAACTTTGATTCGGGGGCGGTGGCGCTCGGGAGGAGGCTGGCTTGGATAGCATCGGCGCTCGGGGAGCAGACCAGGTCGGAGGATGGCGGCGGCGCTCGGGGAGGAGGCCAGCTTGGAGGTCGTCGACTCTCGGGGAGCACACCGGGTCGGAGGGCGGCGGCGACACTCAGGGAGGAGGCCAGCTCGGAGGTTGTCGACGCTCGGGGAGCACACCGGGTCGGAGGGCGGCAACGCTTCGAGAAGAAGCTCCGGGAGGAGGCCGGGTCGAAGGGCGGCAACGCTTCGAGAAGAAGCTCCAGGAGGAGGCCGGGTCGAAGGGTGTCAGAGTTCGGGGAGGAGGCCAGCTCGGAGGGAGGTGGTGGTGCTGCGGACGGAGGGAGGCCGCCCCTTTCGCCTAACCCTAACCCTAGCGGACGGGAGTTGAGGTGTCTGGGTGCGAATGGAGCGAGAGGAAAAAACGATTCACCGGTGGATGTTTTTCGCAAAATTGCATTAGTAATTCAGTATATCCCACCCTCAAGGATCCAGGCCATAGAGGGTAGATCTAACGATGCTGAGCGGCATTAGCATGTTAGCACCCAAATGGGTATTATTGTGTGTGTGATGATGATGATGATGATGATGAGGGAGATGAGTTCTAAACAGAGAAGAAAACCGAATCAGACTTAGATATGCAGACAAGTGTCACGTCTGACATAACTTGGCGTATGCACGGTACCGCTCATGCACCACTTAAAGTCACATCTAGTGCAGTATCCGACACAACCCGGTAATAAATTTGGATCACGCTTTGACACGTGTTCAACTTCAAATCTCACATATGCCTATGAGCAGCTTTGTGACCTATCCGTTCTGTTGGTCCGCACGCCAAGATTTTAGAATGCAACCGTTTTTCTTTTGGGCGGAGTATGCAAGCATTTGTTAAAGGGTATTAGATGAAAAATTCCTCCATGATGAGTCGCTGCTCGTTGTGTGTCACATGATGAATTGACGATTCAACAATTAAGAGAGGACAAAGTGCAGGGAGCTGATTGAGGCTACACAATAATTTGAGGAATAAAATACAATACAAGTACAACAACTTGTAAAGTATACGCAAGTAGGTCATATAATTATAAATTTCCTCATTTATTATTTAAGTGACACAATGAGGTACACAAGAGACCTGGTGGCACATCTGGCGCTGACATGGTACTCAGATCGTGTGTTCATGCATGTGGTTGCCCCCTTCGATAGAGCTCCTAGTTATTTTGTAACAATTGCTAATAAAATAAGATCACTTTTTTTTAAAAAAAATAATTGCTCATAGAACAAGATTACTTCTAGTCAATGTTTTTAGCGAAGGCTGGTTGTGTTGTTAAAAATTATATATCTTGGCTAGGTATAGCTCCTGAGTTTACTGTCTCAGTGCTTCTGAACAATTGTAATATGAGTTTGTCTGATTATTAAAATAGCTAGCTTTTTTCTCAAAAAGTTATAGTGAGAAAAATTTCCAGTGGAGTTACCAATCCCTCGATCAGTTCTAGTGGAGTTTGGACGGTGTTTTACTGTCCCTTAATTGATTCCCCGAGCCACCGTCGCCCACATGGCCTATGTCTACAACATCGCCACCACCATGCCCTCTCCACTAACAACCGCCGCCCCCGCGCCCTCTCCCTCACCACCATCACCCCTAGCGCCATCTCCCCTTACCACCATCGTCCTCCGTGCCTCTCCACTTTGCATGTCTCCCCTCCAAACCCCATAACTCACCATATGTAGGCGACGCTTCTCTTGGTGGTCAAAGTACCAGTGCTGCCATCTGTGCACGCCGGCCAGATCGTCGGACCCTCCTCTAGGCAGCACGCTTGAATAGGGGTTGGTTTTGGCCTAACTACCGGAGAGAATAAAAATCAAGTGGCTCTTTGCAATTTTTTCCCGCGACAAGCCTAATACACACAACCTTAAGCTACACTGAAAGTACAACTAGCACCATATCTGCGTCAAATGTGTAACCACGTCTCATTTTATACCTTATTGTATCATTTAAATAAAATTAGTGACGTAAATGATCAAATTTACAGTTAGCAGACAGGGGTTTACCTGAAAAAGTCTCAGATAGTAGCGGACGCCTCGTGAAATCCAAACTGCGGTGCACAGTGTCAGCCACTTTCTCCCGCGTCTCTGTCGTCACCCTTCCCCTCGCTTGGCTATCTCCCCCTTGTCTCCGTCGACTCCTTGCCTTAGGGCACAACCACCTTGTCGCTCTCCAACCGTCAAACACTCATTGCCTCGGCCTTGAAGAACCCAAGTTTCCAACGCTGCGTCCTCTTTGAATTGAGTCGTGCCGCCCCTCCCCTATTACCCTCACCAGGGGTGGAATTGCGCCCCTGGCAAGGTAGATTTTAGTCTAGAGTGTGAAAAATATGTAGTGTATAACTCAGATATTTTTAGCTCAACGCAAAATAGTATAGTTAGGATTTAGCCCAGATAACCCAATAGCCCATAACGTATTTTACCGCCCGCACTGTCTCCCCGCGCTCGGCCCATGACTTTAGTCTTCAACACAGCCGCTGCGCTTCGATTCGGCCCATTTCGCGCGCTCGGCGACTCGGCAAACCCTAGCTCCGATTGCTCGTCGCCTCGTCCGGTCGTCCCCACTCCGCCTCTCGGATCTCAGCCGCACGCCCCGGGCAGCGCCGCCGGCTCCCGGCCCGGCCCGCCCCCCCGGCGTAGCCCCGCCTCCCGGCCAGCGCCACCCGGCTCCCGACCCGCCCCCCTCCCGGTGCCGCCCCGCCTCCCGGCCAGCGCCGCTCGGCTCCTGCCTTGTGGCCAGCGCCACCCCGTCGGCCGGCGCCCCTCCTTCTGGCCTGCGCGTCCCACCTCCCGGCCAGCGCCAGTGTCGCCCCCCTCCCGCTCCTGCCTGCTGGTCTACGGCGCGGCAGCGCCCGCCTCCCGGCTCCACAGTCCCAGTCTGGTAGTCTCCCAGAGGCCAGAGTCCCAGGTTTGAGGCTTCTCTCTTCAGTGGTAGCCTGGTAGGTAAACTGGTAATCGGTAAAGGATGTAAAATACTGAAATGTGTTGATTGATTGATTCTCTTTTGTTAGTTGTTGGTGCCAAACATATGAATTGCTCATATTAGATGTAATCAACATTGTAATCCATTCCTAGCTGTTCTGATTCATATAGTCCTGTCATAAATATAACATCAATGAACAAGAAGCATAACACTGTCTAAGGGTCAGTATGCACCTTTTCCTTAAATTTTGGAACTTCTTGAAAGCAGTTTATTTCTAGTTTTATGGCACACTTCAATATATGGATGAACTTTAGTAGTTTCACCTTTTACCTCTTCTTTGTCAACACTCTCTAATGTTGCCGAGTATAAGAAAACAAAATTAACTATGTAATCATGATCCTAGTACTACTATTAATCATATTGCTCTTCCTTAATTCTACTATATATTAACTAACTGCAATGTCATTCTCACTTTCAGTGGGAAAAAGTTATTTTTTGTAAAATTTTTAATATGATATGATTTGTACATATAGAAGAAAATAGGATCAAATTTACTAATTATTTTGAAAAGTGCCTATTGAATCTGGTATATACAAGCATGATTATCTTAATTTAAGAGGCTTAATAAAAAAAATGAAATGTGCATTGTTATAGAGATGCTAGAAGTGCAAAATCATATTGGAGTTTGTTGAACAGAAGCTAGCCTAACTACTTGAAATTTTGCACATTGACATATGTAAATAACAAGTGCCTGTTCTTGTATTCTAGCTCTTGAAAAAATATTAGTGTTTTATGCCTTGAAAAAACATCTGAATTTTCGTTGTAGGAAACTAAGAGTTATTAGTCAATACAAAATGAAGCGGAGGAAGACATTATCATCGTATTTTTCAACACAAGTACAATCCCACGAAACACCAGAAACAGAAGCTAGTAACACGCATCAAAATAATCCTCGTGTTGTGGCTTTCAAAAACCAAAGACAGGGTGTGGATTACGTGATGGCTGTTGCCACCAAGAAGGATGAGGAAGAATATAAATCACGTCTTATTATTATGTTAGGCGTTGCAAGATTTCTTTTATTGCAAGCTCTTGCTTTTCGTGGACATGATGAGTCCCCTAACTCAAACAATAGGGGGAACTTTCTAGAAATGGTGAAATGGTATAAAGAGAAGGATAAGAATGTTACAAAATTGGTTGACAACGCTCCTGCTAACCATTTATTGACTTCACCACAAATACAAAAACAATTGTGCAAAGCTTGTGCAGAGGAGACCATTAAAGTCATTATTGATGATATTGGGGATAGAAAGTTTGCCATACTTGTTGACGAGGCCCACGATGCATCTATCAAAGAGCAAATGGCTGTGGTTTTGAGGTTAGTTTGTTAGTATTTTTTATATCTTAGTAGTCTAATCTATTTATATCTTAGTAAGTCTAATCTATATTAACTATGCTTTCTTACCCTATGCAGGTACGTCAATAACAAAGGCCAGGTGATAGAGAGGTTTCTCGGGGTTGAGCATGTTTCTGATATGACATCGTCTTCGTTAAAGCTAGTATTGGATGGTATGTTACAGCTTCATGGTTTATCAATCTCTAGATTGCGAGGGCAAGGATATGACGGAGCATCAAACATGAGAGGACAATTTCATGGATTGCAAAGATGTATATTGGATGAAAATCCGTATGCGTTTTACGTCCATTGCTTTGCTCACCAGTTGCAGTTAGTGGTTGTTTCTGTTGCCAAGTGTTGTTCTTCAGTCTTAGATTTCTTTAATTACACCACCATGATTGTCAACACTGTTAATGCTTCTTGCATCAGAAGAGATCAATTGGCTCAAGATCACCATGATAAAATTGTGAATGAATTAGAGTCCGGTGAAATTTTTCAGAGAAAAGAAAAAAACCAACAAACTAATCTTGCAAGGCCTGGTGATACCCGTTGGGGCTCACATCATAAAACCTTGTGTCGTTTTCTTCTCATGTGGGATTCGGTACTAGAGGTATTAGAGAATTTGAGTAATGATGCTACTAGTGCAACACAGAAAACCACAGCTTCCGGTTTGTTGGAAAAAATGGAGAGCTTTGAATTTGTACTTATATTGCATCTTATGATCAGAATCTTGGGCAAGACTAATGATCTATCACAATATTTGCAAAAGAAAGATCAAAACATTGTTCGTGTAATAGGGCTGATTAGGACCACATTGAAGACAATTGAGGTAATAAGAAATGATGGTTGGGATGAGCTTTTTGCAAAGGCAAATGCCTTTTGTCTCCAACATAAGATCATTGTGCCAAATATGAATGATATAATGCCAGTTAGGGGTCGTTCAAGGGGTCGTGGTGAGGAAATGGTAACTTACTATGACCATTTTCATCGTGATATATTTATTGTGGTGCATGATCAAATTATTGTTGAGATGAATAATCGCTTTACTGAAAGATCGATTCAGTTGTTGATGTGCATTGCTTGTCTTGATCCAAAGAATTCTTTTGCCAACTTCGATGAAGACAAATTAATTGAACTTGCTAGGATGTATGGTGATGACTTCTCCGAATATGATTGTGTAGCCCTTAAGGACCAACTTGGTGCATTTATTGCGATGTGAGAGGCGATGTAGATTTTGCAAATTGTACTGACCTAGGAAATCTTGCTGTGAAGATGGTTCAGACCGATAGACACACAGTTTTTCCACTGGTATATCGTCTCATTGAATTGATCTTGATTTTGCCGGTGGCAACAGCAACCGTAGAAAGAGCCTTTTCGGCTATGAAGATTATTAAGACTGATTTACGGAATAAGATGAATGATGAGTGGATGAATCATACCATGGTATGCTATATCGAACGAGACATATTTGCAAACATTAATGATGATAAGATTTTAGAGCGTTTTCAAGGGATGAGGTCACGTCAAAAACAATTATCCCATGCTAGTGGTAAGTTAGTTTTTTATGAATGTAAACTTCGTGTTGTTCGTATTTATTCATACACCTGTTTGATTTACTTTCATCTGTTGTCTTTACAGGTTCTAGTTCATGTTCAACTATCAATAAAGAAATGACAGGATAGGATAGAGAGCAAATCTTCGTATTTAGGTACTCAAATTATATCTCTATTATGTTACATTTTTTATATATTGATATCATGTCATGTTTTTCTTATTATGCTTTATATTTACTTGTTTAGTATTGAACTCAAATTTCATATCAATAATGTGATTAGCCAATTATGATATACTTTTGTTATATCGTGGTATGAGTACAAATTGGCGTTAGTTTTAGGTTATTAGAGTTCAGCCCGGGGCGTAGCCAAATCCTGGTTTCGCCACTGACCCTCATGGCCATAAGCTCTAGCTGCTGGCGAGCGTCGTTAGGTACTGTCCGTCCTCTTGCATTGGCCGATCTGGTCTTGTGGATATATTTCATTTAAATTTGTTCTCTGTCTGATCACGTGGTGCGCGTGTTGGAATGCAAATACGATTGTACGATGAGAATTTGTTGTAGGCTTGCCCCGGTGAATCGTCACAGTTGGTTCGAAATGCAGTGGCAAGCTAGTGATTATGCACGATTGAGGAATTTTGGTTAAGTTTTGTGAAAGTGTAACTTGAGTATTCGTGTTGTTTTGTGAGTGTATGATGGTGTTTACCAGAAATTTGTGTAGGTGGGAGTATTATTAATCAGCAGGGAAGCACATGACGCAGACTGCATTTTTGCCGTTGCATAGGTAAAGTAGTGAATCGATGATCACATTATTATTGTCGCTGGAGACATTTCTGCTAGAATTTAGTCTGTTAATGACTACAGAGTATTTCTGTCATGGGTGGCAAAAGTAGCACTCTGCATATTTTGCATGTTCGACAAGGGAGAAAGTTTTCCACGTTTACCTTGACTACATTCATTGCCTCACTTTTACCGGCTAATGGGTTTTATGAGCACTATATATATGTGCTGGAGGGGGCAGAAGACTGAGGGCTTAGGATGTTGGAGAAGACATAAAGATAAGAGAGAAATGGTATTTTTGGTAGTGAAAAAATAGTGCATGGATTGGGATACATCGGCCTCTGTTGTTTCAAAGAGGGGGTTGAAAAATTCAGAAACCTAGTAAATTCATTTTAAATTGAACCCTTCAATATCGCAAAGATAAATTCTCATCATGCTATTTAGCTGCCAAACTATAAGTACTACCCTTGTTGGCTATCACAACCTAGTAGCTTCCTTTGTTAAATCAAATCATTTTATTGTTTGCTAATATCTGTTATCAACTAATGATTTTCTGTTACAATCTGCGTACAACACTGTAGCAAAGGGAATATGGGGACAAAAGTTTGTCCACCTTCCACTGATTCAGAAAAGATAGAGATTGGAGAGAGAGACACTAGGGCTCCATTTGAATCTGTCAAAGCTGCGGTAAGCTTATTTGGTGAGGTCCGATTTTCATCTGACAAATCTGCTGCCAGAAAGGCCAAGGCTCCTCAAGCGGAGGTACAATTTTTTAAACAAATATTTTGTGTTATAATATTTAAGTATCTAAATAGGCACGGATTTATTAGTGGGCAAATATATATCATACATGCGAATGTGCAACTGCAGACAGTCAAGTATAATGTTGCAGATCTCATAGTTTAAAAGCTATGTTTGTGCTAGAATTGCAAGTTAGAAACATACATCTGGAATTCTGTGATCACATTTGCACCTTTAAACTTTGCATCAACAGTGAAGTTAGCAGATTGTAGCGTACCATAATTTTTCTACACACAGCTGGAATACACGAAGTTTCCTTGTTAGCCCCTTTCCATTGTCCATTAGGCACTTGTCTAAACTCTTAACGTCAAAATTGTTGTGTTCAACTCAGTTTTTAGCAATCACTGAGCTGTTGTGGAAGTTGCAACCTCCACTATGGACTTTTGACGCTAGGAACTGAGGAAAACTGATTTTACATATCTATCAGAAATTCATAATATTATATATATACAAACTATCTTTGTCTTTAATTGCTAAACCCAGTGGTAGGTCTGAACATTCTTTGCAGCTGTTGCATTTTCACTTAACAGATATTTTCTATTAAAAATGATGTCCCTGAGGATCTTCAATTGTACCTGAATATTTATCTAGCCCTTCTGACTCACCCTTCATCTTAGTAAAGCACAACAATTATAGTCATGGAAAGAAAGCTTGGTGTTTTATACAGTTAGGGCTTGTTTGGCAACAGCAATCCCGGACGGGATCTTTGCTGAATACCTGGGCCGGAGTCCCACGGGGCATTTTTACCCGGGCCAGCCAGAAAGCACATTTGGAAGCCCACGTGACAGGGATTACCCGGCCCAATCAGCGCCATTTCCACGGGGAAAAAAATCCCTCGACTCCCCACATCTGGAGAAGTTTCCCGTCGCGTCGCCTGCTCTCGCAACGGCGCCCCCATCGCCGCCTCGCGAGAGCCTCTGCCTTGGCCTCGGCCTCCCTCGCTTGCGACCGCCTTCGCCTCCTCCTTGGCCTCCCTCCGTTGCAACCGCCTCTACCTCCGCCTCGGCCTCCCTCGCTCGTGACCGCCTCCACCTCCTCATTGGTAAAGTCTACCGCCGTCTCGCGAACTCCTTCTCTTCCTCCTCCCACTAGGGTGCTGTATCAAACCCATTTTTTCTCGTCGGCTTCCTGATATAGTGCTCTAGGTACCTAGGAAGTGGCCACCACGACCTAAAGGGAGAGGATCTTGTGAAGGTGAGTCTCTCTCTCTCTCTTGTTGCTCTTATGTAGTTATATCGTTTTTTAACCAAGGTCATACGGCACAAATTCTTACATTGTATTTCTTCATTTCTTGTTGTGTTTGCAACTTTGCATCCTTTGGCAATATAGGAGTAGCATAAGTCTTCCGCTCATGGTCTATGTATTTCGTTATTTGATGTACCCAAATGTGCCCATCAATTGAGAATTTGAGATGGCCTGTACCATAGTTATTAAGGCGTCGTTTAAGCGTCGCCTAAGCGATAAGGTGGTCGGAGGGGGCAAGGCATCGCCCTGCCTTGCCGTGCATCTCCATGGCGGTTGGAGGAGCCAACGCCAAGCGACTAAACCAGAACAGACCCAAGCGGGCGGTGGCTAAAGCAGAGAGAGTAGGGTGAACACACCTGGAACCCTAGGCGACAACGCCGCCATCTTGCCACTGGCTGCTCCTGTCGTAGCATCATCCCCATCGTCCGTCTCGACGGCGCCTCCATCTCGCCGCTGCCCGCTCCAGTCTCGGCGTCATCCCCGTCACCCGTCAGCATCTCGGCTTGGCGTCCTCTTCAGCCCATCTCCGTCGCCCAGCAGCAAGGTACCACCCCCTCTCCCTCCCCCCTCTTCTCCCCTATCGCCGTGGTGGTGCAATAGGGGAAGGCGGCGCAGAGGGAGTAGCATGGGAGAGATGGTAGCTAGTTGGTGGAGCAGCAGGGGAGAGGTGAAGCGGTAGAGTGGCTGCCGGCGAGGTATCGCCTGGCCCTCGCCGTCGCCTGTGGGGGAGAAGAAAGGGAACGAGAGAAGCCGGACTCGATTCGATCTGCAGCGGCGGCTAGGGTTAACAGGATCGCCGTGTTTTAACAGTAATTTTGCAAGTTAGCCCTTAGACTTATATGAAATTGCAATTAAGTCCTCCATCTTTGAAGAGAAGCCAGCATTTTTGCAATTTAGCCTTCAGACTTAATAACCTTGGCCTGTACCCCTCCATGCCCCCATCAAGAGATGCCCTGTTAAGAGCCTGTACTCCCTCTGTCCCATCATTGTCCGGAGCAGCATAAAATGTTCCATATGAATTACCTCATCAGTTGGAGTAAAAAATTAGACAGATCACATGCACACAAATAGCTTAAAGCCTGACATTTGAATGGTCTTGCTAACGGTGGAAATGCTTTTCTGGCTGCATAATTGTACCTACATAATAAGGATGACTTTCACTTTTTTTTTTATTGAATTACTGTCTGCACATTGAAAGGAAGGTATGAATCAGGGATTATTGTAGGAATTCTTATTGTTAAGACTAATAGGTCTTTCTTTCTCAATTTTTTTCTCTATAGGTAAGTTGTCTTCACATTTCCATTTTTCTTGCTATGCAATTGCTTATGTTATATTTGTCATGCACCTGCTTGTTTTTTTGTCAATGAGCAGCGGACCTGCTTATTCATCAAGCATTTTATTATTGTGTTTATCAGTTTATCTAATAGAGATACATAAACATCACTTTTACTTGGCAGCCTAGAGTGGAACCTTTGTACACTGTAAATTTGAAAATGGTCCCTGTCTAGTGTCCATTTGGCCGCATAAATTCAAAGGGGTGAGATGTTTTGGATATAACCAATTGATGGAATGATTCTGTCGATGTTCCACTGCATGTTTGGGTTTATTTTCAACGGATAGCTTGGTTCTTCCAAATTGTTTGAATCGTCCAAACAACAGACTCCAAGGGAGGAGGATGCTTGTTCTCTGAACTGCACCTTCGCCATATTAGTTTGGATAGGAGTGGTGCTCAACCAAAAGGGCATATATGTAACCACACAGCCATGTTTCTCTATTGGCTTGAGGCTAAACTGGGATCTACTATTTTTTTTCTTTGTTTGCAATGAGGGATCTACTTTCTCTCTGCCCGCTTCATCCGCTGTACTCTCCATGCTGACTCCCTTCAGCCTCTCTATTCAATTTGGCCACAAGTGTAGCTGAGGTTTCAATCCAAGTGAGGAGGGTTTTATTTGTAGGCACTATTTTTAGTGCAGTCAATGGCATTAGCCATGTGCCCATGTCTTTGAAGAAATGTTAGAGGTTGATAGAGAAAAACTGAATTTGTAGGCTCTATTTTTAGTGTTCTAATGTGCTGAAGTAAATGAATAGGAAATATATACAGGAACAAACAGGTAGAACAAGTAAACAAATGTTCAGTGAGTGGGTTATCTATAGATCGAATGCAAGTTTCTGAAGGAACCTCTTGGTGTTATTGTCTGATATTGTTCATTTGTTTGTGCAAAAACGATGAATTGCATCAGTCACATCTGAAGGGATTAGCATATTTTGCATTGTATACTAATCTGTTTATTGGAATAATGCATTGTATACTAATCTGTTTATTGGAATTATTATTTCCATTGCCTTTGACATATATGTGGTATGATCTTCAGGTCATCTATAAGGCGCGTCTTGAACATTGCTTGGCGCGAGATCGAGAGCATTCAAGAATTGATTACAAGATGACTGTTATACTAGTTCAATTCAAGAAGCCTATATCTGAACTTGATGGTCCTGTTTCAGTTCAAGCATGTGTATTAGATTATCTATGCAGAGTTTTGAATTCGGATCAAGAGCAAATTTAAATCTCTAGATTTGAAAGGTTACGATGTTTGACATAGTACTTGGTAGTACTTGGAATGAAGGAGATTTGGCTTGAGAACCATTTGAACTTTACAAACTTTTCTCGTTCTCTAAGATGCTTCTGAAGTATTATATGTGTTCGTAGCCTTCGGAACTTGTATGTGTTGCCTAGTACATATGATTTCCCCCCCTTGAATTGTTATGATGAATTGCTTAACATTACTCCGAATATCTCTTATTTCCCTTGAATAGTATTGAAATTTTCGAATTTATTTTATTTTTATGGAACATTTACAATTTTTCTATTTTTCCCAGCATTTTTGTGAATATTTTTCAAGTTTGCTGATTTTCCTTGAAGAGTTCTTTGAATATTTTTGAATTTTTTGTCCGTTTCTTGACTTCCTGGGATTTTCCCCCCCTGTCTTGCCAAACAGTGGCCGGGACAATTTCCTGTGAGGGAGTGTTTTCCCATTTGGGGGGGGGGGGGGGGGGCTTCCTGTGCCCCATGAAATCCCCCTAGGGATTTATTTCCCTGGATTTTCTCCCCCTAGCATCCAAACATGCCCTTAGTGTAATTAGATGTTCTTAAATTGATCTGTTTTCTTCAATTGGTTTATTTGATTTCCGAAGGGATAACAAAGAGAAAAGGGAATAATAGCGAGAAAGGAAACTTTAAATTGGACCTTATTTGTCCATCATATTGACTTTGTTGGAGTGACATTTGCAGATGTATCCATATTATTTCCATAAACAGAGTAGGAATTGACTTCACGATCCTGTAACATTATTGTTCTTGTAGTGTCTTGTATATGCACAATAAGGCCGTAGCCTAACCGGTTCTCATTTATTTTTGTTTGTGCATTAGGAATGATGCATTATATGCCGCTTATATTACTTGATCGTTCTTTTCTGTTGCTTCCGTACTAGTTCATGAATATTCATGTACTACCATGTTGCAACTGTGAGATGGTCTCTACATAGTGCTTATCCATCCCTGATCAAAGAAGTAGTGTTTATCCATCAATTGCACTTTACTTGGATCTGTCATGCATTTCAATATCATGTTATTATGCTGATTGCCTGATCCATTGTACATTTGAAATTTTGTCTGCGGTAGAGGGTGTTGGCTAAGGAGACAGAACTGCACTTAGCCCAGGAGGAGTTGAATAAATACAAGGAACAATTGAGTAACGCTGAGACAACCAGGGTTCAGGCACTCTCTGATCTGGAGAGGGCTAAAAAAGCCATTGAGGAGCTAAACAATAAGCTTGTTGCAATCAACGAGTCCAAAGAACTGGCTGTTCGGGCAACAGAAGATGCAAAGGTTCGAACAAAGGAGCTTGAAGATGGCAGCTCTGGTGAGGCTGTTGGAAAGGATGGTCCTTTGAAGCAGGAGCTAGAAAATGCCAGGGAACCGTATGCTGTTGCTCTGGCAGATCTTGATGCAGCAAAACATGAGAGCTTACAAAACTGAAAAATGATTTTGATACCTCATTGTATGGTAAGTTATCTGCTGCTCAGCAGGAAGCAGAGTCAATGCAGTCTTCTGAAGCAAACAAAGAGAAGGCTTCTCAGCTCTGTACTGAGATTGCACTGATTCAAGAGTCACTTATGCATGCTAAGGCAGCCACAGAGCAAGCACATGAAGAAGAGTTACAAATCCTTGCTGAGAAGGATATTGCCAAGAAAACCTACAAAGAAGCTCTGGAAGAAACTCAGAAGAAATTGTCATCTTTGAGAAATGATTTTGATCCTGTGGCTTGCAAGAACCTCCAAGAAACTAGATGAGACTAATTCTGAGATTGCATCTATGCAGAAAACGATTGAATATGCCAGAGCTCGAGATTTGGAGTCAGTTTCTGCTGTCAGCACAGAACTGGATGATGCTAAAGAAATGTTGAGAAAGTTGCAGAAGAGGAAAGTTCTCTTAGCAGTTTAGTTGAATCGCTGAAGCTGGAGTTAGAGGCTGTAAAGGAGGAACACAATCAACTCAAACAGAAGGATGCAGAAACTGCATCCCTTGTGGGAGACCTTCATGTTAAGCTTCAGAAGTGCAAATCTGAGCTTGGGACATCAGTAGCTTCAGAATTGAAAGCAACATCAGCTTCTGATGACCTGATGTTGGCTCTGCAGCAACTGTCGCCTGAGTCAAAAAAATGCTCTTCAGGAAGCTAACCTGATGCACAAGAGTGCAGCAGAGTTAAGAGGTGAAGCTGAAGCAGCACGTGCTGCATTAGTGGAAGCCGAGCAGAAGTTGCAGTCTGCCTTGAAGGAAGCAGAGGTCGCAAAAGCAGCTGAATCAAGGGCCCTTGATCAGATCAAGCAACTATCGGACAGAGCAAATGCTGCCCACGCCTCGACTTCCGAATCAGGTGGAAATATAACCCATCTCGAAAGAGGAGTTTGAATCACTAAGCCGAAAGGTTGAGCAATCGGAGAAGTTGAGCGAGATGAAAGTTGCTGCCGCTATGGCTCAGGTGGAAGCTGTTAGAGCCAGTGAGAATGAGGCAATCAAGAAACTGGAAGCTTCTCGGAAGGAGATGGAGGACATGGGATTGGCGACAGAGGAGGTGCTAAAGAGGGCAGAGATGGCGGAAGCAGCAAAGAAAGCAGTAGAAAGTGAACTTAAGAGGTGGCGAGAGAAGGAACAGAAGAAAAATGCAGAGGCTCCACCTCCGGTGGAAGCGCAATCACCTGCAACTGCATCTCCATCCAAGCAGAAGGCTTCCGTAGCAAAAGCCACTGAAGAGAGTGATGGGCATCGAAGGAATGGCAAAGAGCTATTGAGAAAGAGCTTTATGCTGCCTAGCATCGCAGGAATGTTTCATAAGAACACGAGCCATCCTGACGGGAGTTCTCTATCATAACTTACCTAGGGTAAAAACCTGTATAATCAGTTCGAAACACTTATTTGCAAAGTGATTCCAAACTCAAAACACACGGTTGGATTATACCATTTGTATAGTATATTTGTCTGCTGACCTTTCTGATTTGCCAGTTTTTTTGTGTGTATGTGTGTGTGTGGGGTTAGATGACTGTTCTGTACCCGTAAATTCATTGGCATCTGGAACTATCGTTATGCCTGTAGCCGAAGGCCAACAACAGAAATAAGCACATTTGATTGATGTCCTGAGTTGCTTTCCAATGATACAATATGTAGATGTTGCACTTAACGCAACATTCTGATTTGTTGCATTTACGAATTTTACAGGTCACAATTGTGACATGAAATGGCGTGAAGATATGGATATCACCCTTTGCTGGACTGTCATCTGTAGAAATGTTGCCTTATCATTGGCTTAAACATGTCAGAGCGTGTGCACCATCAAATAAGGAGTGTACACTGTGTTGTGCGTTTGTTCCTCGTTTTAGTAGCAGTTTGTTCTGTAAATGAGGTTGGGCTAGACCCGAAGAGTACAAGGTTTTAGCAATCACAATAAGAGCATTTGCGTGTGTTCCACGGAAACAATTATCATGAACTCCTGCAGATTTAACTAGATTTCGGCAGGAGTGATCAAATACTAACATCCCGTGATTGATTCAGGGACAGATAAGAGAACTTTGAATTCACTTTCACAAAATTTACAGCATAGAGTTTACAGTTACTGAGATCCTAGCAAGTAGAAGAGCTGATCGTCATAGTCTTTCAGGGGCACCGTGAGGCAAGCATCGTCGATCTGATCATCACCCAAGTCATTGAGCACATCAAACGCGTTTTGCAGCTCGTTAGCGGCTGTCGCTTCGCTCTCCATCTCCGCGTACCTCGCCAGGAAATCCCGTAGCGTCGTGGCAGACTGATCACTTGGGAGCTGCTCCTCTGGTTGCGGCGATGGGGCTGATCCCTCGGCACCTCCTGCCATTTGCTCATCTGCTGCTGCTTCTGTCTGAGCAAGCATCAAGCCTTCTTCCGGTGAGCTTGCATTCTGCTCCATGTCGTTGTCAGCTTCGGCTGCAGGGTTCTGCTGGCCAGTTGGAGACGTTCCCTCCTCTGTCCCATCGAGCATGTCCTCCAACGAGATCGTGAACTGGTCCATGTCGTCGCCAGCTTCAGCTGCTAGACTAGCGACGCCCTCCACGATCGGCATTTCGTCCTCTGCTTCGATGATGCCTTCCAGGAAGTTTGCGAAGCCGTCGTCTTCAGCCGTGGCAGGGGTCTCCGTGAGTAGGCGGCGAGATGCAACCGGCATGCAAGCTGGTGCCACGAACCCTTGCACCACCGGAGGGGTCAGGACGTATGGCCGAGCCGGAAAAGAACGTGCCGGTTCTGGCTCTGACGTGTGGCATCCACGTGTCACCGAGGGAGTCGGCAACGGCGCCTGCCGCTGAGGCGCACAGCACGGCCGTGGTGGCGCGAACGCCGTCACGCAAGCCGGCTGCACCACCGGACGGGTCGGGGCAGCACCTCGCATCCGCTTGGGGCACGGCGGTTCGGCAAACGGCGCTGGCCTCTTGGGCGCGTGCGTGATCACGGACTCCGGACGCCGCGCGGGCGATGGCACCGGCGGTTCTGGTTCTTGACGTAGAACAGCGGCAGATTCTTGCCGCGCCGCGGATCCTATAGCCGCCCTCGGGGACACGTACATCTTGCAAAGCACCTGCTCTGCATCGCCGACGACGGCTTGTTCCAGGCAGCTGCGGTACTCCTCCATGAGCCAGTCGGTGTTCAGGCCGTCCTTCTTGAAGCGGAAGCTCTTGGTCTCGCCGATCTTGATGCCCACGTCGTTCGTGATCTCCTTGGTTTTCTGCGAGACCCAGGTGCCGGCGCCGGCGGCGCGTGCGTTCCTGGTGGTGCTCCCTTTCTGCCGCTTGCAGAGGGTGAAGAAGAACCGGTCGCCGCTCTCGCTCTTGGGAACGGGAGCGAACTTGCCGGCGAGGTCCTTGGGCTCGCAGCCGTAGACGTCGGCGTGGTGGATGAGGCGGGCGGTGTCGTGCAGTGGTTCGCCGGAGATCAGGCGAGGCAGGTAGTACGTGACGGCCTCCACTGGGGAAGGGTTGAAGCGGAACCCTAGCTCGAAAAGCTCTTTGAGATCTTCCATGTCCATCGGCTTCTTCTCGAAGAGAAGAGACGAGGAGAGACGGATCGAATGGCTTGGGAGGCGCTGCTCACTATAAAAAGGCACAAGCGTAGCTTCGTATGTGCAGTCTGTGGTTTTTTTATTTCTTTTTGGAAAGAACTCTGCTTCTTTTTTTTTTTCTGAGAGTCTAGGAAGCAGGGGCTCGGCCAGTTGGCACTTGGCAACTAAGACTTTCCATTTTCTTTTGAGAGCAAGAGCGCCACCATATCAAATTAGTGATTTCGAGTGTATTTAATTAGGTGTCAACTGTATTGCTTCACTTGGCTACCTAGCAAAAACGACCAAAAAAATCCCTTGGTTTACTGCTTTCGCTAGAACTAGACCTGGCTAAATAGGTGCACTGACCGGGCTAGCCAGAAGCACGATATTGTTGGTCTGGCCCAAGCACAACATAGTTCACAACCTAAACAGGCCGTTTCAGCCTAGTCCGACCGGCCGTGCTGTGCTTGGGTTGTCACCGTGGCCCAACGAGCAAACTCGACACGGCACATACAGTGTCGTGCTATGTTCGTGCATGGCATGGGCATGGTTTCGTTTAGGCATGTTTAGCCTATTTAGCCTGCTTAGGCACGATGTAGTACAACCCATGTAGCCTATTTAGGCATGGTTATGGTCCATTTTTTTAATTTTTCTAGTCGTTTATAACTGTTGCGAAGCTTAAAAATTTTCAAAAAAATCTAAAAACTTAAAAAACTTGATTTTTCCCCTATAAATAGGCAGCAAACCCCCACATTCATCCACCATCCAACCCTCATTCTCTTCTCTTGATTCTGTTCTTAAATTTTAGATCCACTTTGTGATTATTTAGCAAAATTTAAAATAATTTTGCCAAATATTTGAAATTTTGAAATCCGGCTACAGTCAGAAAAAGAGGTAACAATACTAATCTTCGCAGATTTTTATTGTTCTTATTTTTTTACTATGGTGAAATAAATAATAGTGTAGTTTTTTATTTGTAGTTTCCTCGATGGAAAATAAATTTTTTTGATAATTTTGCTATTACTAATTTCAGAATTTCACCGGAGGATCTTGCATCTCCAACTCAAACGGGGGAGTAAGCAATACCATCATCAGACTCTACGAGTGCCTCTATGTCTGCAAGCACCAGAGAAAAGAGATCCTAGTCTAGTACATCAGAAATTTGGATAGATTTCGATAAGAAATTTAAACTAGACAAAAATGGAGTCCAAGTAAGATTTGCTATTTGTAAAATATATGGTCATGAATTGTCTGCAAAGTCTTTAGATATGCTGCAAGATGTAAAGAAAAACAAGGAGCGGCCATGAGGCAGACGTAGCTGCAGTCAGGGGCGGATCCACCATTATGGCAAGCTATGGCAGCTGCCATAGCAAACCTTTGGCGTTAATACTCCTTACCCCCTGTTGAAATGGGCCAAATTGCATAATAGCCAGCCCATGAGTAAAGAGCTTAGGGTTCACCCTGGCGCCTGGCAGCGTGGCCTCCTGCCTCCTGCCTGGATCGATCCGCGCGCGCGACCAGGGGAGAGGGGACTCGACGGCGCGGCGACCGGCGGCCGGCGGCAAGGGCTCCTCTGGCGCTCGGCGCCTCCACCGGCAGCTTCGGCCTCGGCGGCGGCTCGACCTCGGCGCCTCCACCTCCACCGGCGACTCGGCCTCGGCGCCTCCACCTCCACCCGTCTACCGGCGGCTCAGCCTTGGGCCTCGGCGCCTCCACTCGACGGCTCCACCGGCGCTCGGCGCCTCGGCGGGCGGCGCCGCCGGCAACTCGGCGGCCGAGCGAGCCGCGGCGAGGGCTGGGCTGGCGGCGGGCGCGAGCGCGATGACAGGCGGCGCCGGCCGAACTCGAAACGCGAGGGCGACCGAACTGCTGGCCGGTGGCGGCGAGAATACAGAGGGAGAGGGGGGAGCGGCGCAGCCGGCGTTGGCGTCGCCGGCACAAGAGGTTGCCTCCGGCGCTGGTCTACATTCATGAGGTATTCTTCTATCTACTACCTTCTTGTTACAATTTAGTGATTGCGGTTTGATTTATTGTCGGTTTTGCTTGGGTTTAATAGTACAACCGTTAGTTCATTAGTTTGTCTTCAAAGACTCCGCCATAGCAAGATTTTTAGGCTGGATCCGCCACTGGCTGCAGTACAACCCTGACGATTCGGTACATAGCTAGGAATACAATCATGAGGTAGCTCGAGAATTTGTTTGTCATTTTAATTGCTTAACAAGAGCTATCTTTAACTTCAGTGAGTCCGCCTGGTTTGAAAAGTACATTAGGACTATGCATAATCCTATATTTTCTACAGTTTCTAGATAGACAACAACCTGAGATCTAGTTAAATACTATAATAACTATCGTGCTAAATTAAAAGAACTCTTCAATACCTGCATATTTTTTATGGCTTTAACTTCAGACATATAGAGTGGTTGGGCTAGAGAGCATTATCTTAGTGTAGTTGCTCATTATGTTAATGACAGCTGGGAATTGAAAAAAATAATTATAGGGTTCAAAATAGTCGATGTAGTGTATACAAACAAGAATATCGTAGATTGTATTATTAAAGTTGTAGAAGATTTTAGCTTTAGTAATAAAATTGTTGCAATAACATCAGACAATGCCTCCACAAACTCTAGGGTAATGGATATTCTCACTCCGTTATTTAGTACATATTATAAATCCTTCTTGCTACATCAGCGATGTGCATGACATATTATTAATCTTATAGTTAAATGTGGTTTAAAGAGGTTGGATTCGTATATTGGAGCTTTCCGTGATGCAATATCTTACCTAAATAATTCTAACCAATGAATAACAACATATAATAAACTTTGCATTGCAATGAACGTACGTCCAAGAAAGTTTGGTTTGGACATGTCGATATGATGGAACTCTATTTACATGATGCTTAAATACCTTTTACCCTATATGAGCATATTTTCTATCTTTATTCACACGCACTACCACAGTAATTATGACAATACACTATTGACTGAGCAACATTGGTTTGTTGCTGAAAAGTTAGTGCCATTTCTAGAACTTTTCTATAGTTCCACTATTACGTTATCCAGTGTGTATTATCCATCATCTTTAATTGCGCATCATATTTTTAAAATTACAACTCACTTGCAGGCTAATGAAAATAAAATAGTATTACGAGAGGCCATTAGTGCTATGAAAACTAAATATTTGAAATATTGGAAAGATATTCCATATTTTTATGCTTTAGCATTTATGTTAGATCCTGGAGCTAAACTTAGCAGATTCGGTAATGTTCACCAACTTCTGAGTGATGCTACAGGAATATATTATTCTACCTATTTTTCAGATGTTTGTACCAAATTGATAGATGTTTATTAAAAGTATGAGCTAAAGTTCAAGCAGTTCGCTTGCAACGACCTCCACCACCATCCACCATAGGTAAGAAGAAAACCGTGTGGGGTAGGATCTAGGGTGTAGGTTCTTCCTCCAGAGGTTCAGGTTCTTCTACGGTGTCGACCACTAAAGTAAGACAAAGCTACCATAGTATTGTGGAGCTATTCGTTTATCTGGACAGTGATACGGTGTCATGCCAGAAGGACTTCAACATTTTCAAATGGTGGCACGAGCACAATATAACATTCCGATGCTATCCATATTAGTACAGGATGTGTTAACTATTTCTATCTCAACGGTCATTATGGCAACCATATTGCACCAGGGCCAACAACTTCCAAAACATCCACTCTAGGTGAGCGATCCAATATAATTTTGCACGCTTCACCACCATGGGAGCCACTCGGAAACAGGCCCCGACCAATCAGCTTATGATGGTGGGTAAGGCAAGAGTAATTATTATATTTTTTATTCCATTCAATACTAAACCAGTCGAAAGATAGATATTCTAATCTTAATGGTTGCAAATGATGTTAGGATGGAGTAATTGTCAATAATAGCAATATAAACACATATTAAATTGAGGAGCATCATTAAGAAGATTAATTGAAAGTAATTGATAACAAATAACATTTGTAAGTAAGGATATACCCAACTACTAGGACTCAACATGATCAAGGGTTCGTGACTTGCCTTGCAACTCAAAATCTTCACAGGTCACTATAGAGTACTCCTCAGTAATTGATAATAAATAATATTTGCAAATAATGATATATCCAACCACTAGGACTCAACATGATCAAGGGTTTGTGACCTTCCTTGCAACTCAAAATCTTCACTGGTCACTACAGAGTACTCCTCAGGACCTCCTCCTTTGGCCCCTGAGGCTCTGGTGGTCTGGTTGTAATCTAGCGCAACACAAAAAACACCAGATAAGCCTATTGCAACGACTACAAAACTTGTAGACAAAACTCAGCAAGAAAACACAAAGTGACATAGTCGGAAAGGGTCTGGAAGACTAGAATCGAGGTTGAAGAAGGAGAACTGAAAGTGCAAGGGAGCATAAGGATAAAAGGGTAACTTCAGTGCATGACCAAAGGTCAAGTAAACAGTGGGGCTCCAGCAACTCTTGGTGACAAGAGCACGAGTTGACCATGGGTGAGTAAGGGAGGCAATGACGAAGAGCTCAAGCTTCAGCGAAAATGAGAAGGGAAGTGAAGGGAGGCGCGGGAGGACGGGTTCTTGAACTCGGCTTCTCCCATGCTCGCGGTGACATGCAGGTCCCACGTGTCAACGGCAACCTAACTTAGCAATGTGGCGTTCGTGCACAAAGACAGCAAGGATCAGTGGAAAATGAGGCTATCGTAGGCTAGACAAAGCAGCACACGATAGGGAGGGCGGAGTGATCGAAGTACAGCCAGGGCTTCAAGCAAATATTGGTGGCTAGCACTCGGGCGAGGCGACTATTGCTAGCCAAGGGCTTTGGTTAAAAGACCTGGTCGGAGTTGAGTGCTCTGAAGACAAAGAAGAAGATTTTTGGGCTTTGACTGCTTGGGAATCTTTAGAGAAGACTAGAGAAGGACAAAGAAGAAACCCGACCAAGAAAACACAAGAAAAACCAAAGCAAAAAACACTTAAAGAATGAAAGAGACCATCATAAGTTTTGGAAATTTTGGGGCTGCCACAAGATTTCAAGGACTTTTTTTACATGTAAGAAAAGCTCTTAAACTTGAGAAACTATCACAATATATAATGGGTACGAAGGAATACATGGTGGCGTTGGTATTTAATTGGTTACCTGAAATATCTTTAAAGGAATACATGGATATTTTCAACAGAATCTATACATGAGCAGAAGCCACATCATCATACATGGATATTCAAGAAAAAAAAGCTGAAGTTGTGTTACAATTTGTCTGTAAAAAAAAGATAAGAAATTTTGCGGTGGTTTGATCGAGCATGCTAAATGCACATAAGATCTATTGCAGTGAAAAGCAGCATTGATTTTGTTTTTTGGATTGCTTGTTTAATTATCATTATTGGCATAATTAAGGGCAGACGTAAAATCAGCATAGAAAGGCTAATGAGAACCACACGATCAAACAGACAGATGGCTGAGATGAAATGTGTCGAATTTAGATGTCAACGAGTTTGAACACAGGCTTTTTAAAACTCGTGCTTTTTATATTAGTATAGATAAACTACCTAGTGAAAGATTGCACACTGAAATTATGTCAACCTGGTAATCAATATTATGTAAATAGTTTGGATAACTAGTTGTTCTTACTTAAATTATGTATACATTAATTGGAACCTCACATGATCTCCTGTGCTTGGTAAATAGTTTGGATAACCAATTTCTACTCAATAAAAACACTTAATTTAACTGTAACCGGCAGCGAATTCCGCGAAATTGCACTGGTAGATACTCCTATTTCTTTTTAAATGCACATTTTGACTATGCACGTGGATTAAGAAAGTTATAAAACTAACAGGATGGTATAGGAAAATAACCATAATATCCATAGAATTATTGTCTTTTGAATAAGAGAGAATTTTTAGTTTGAATGTTTTATCATAAAAACTTTAGATTAAGGGAAGATAAATAAGGGCAAAAGAGATACAAATTAAGTTAATAAATTTGCATGCCTACTTTATATTTTGAACAAGATTGGAAAAATTATATGTCACAAATTTTGACGTAGAAGGAGCAAATTGTATACTTGTTTACGTGCATACAATATATTTTGTATTTATCATGAAATTCTAATGCTAATATTTGCTTCTATCTTTATCAGATTAGTATGCACCATTGTAATACAGGTACACCAAAATTAGTGCATATCTTTTTCTCTTTTCCTCTTATCAGTGTGGGAATTTCTAACCTCTCAAAGCAAGCAACCTCCTTTTAACATTTTTTAATAATATAATAAATAGATTTACCCCACATAAGATTTCAAACAAAATAGTGGTTATGGGGGTGTTCCTTCTCACCCACTCGAGTTTGATTACTAGGATCGACATGGTATGTCTTTTCTATTTAGATTACACAAGCATGTACGGCGAAGAGAAAAGCGTGTGCTCGTGCTCCATAAGACCTTAGAGACTATGCAAAATTTCTAACATATGCAATGGACATGCTCGCATACGTATGCATGTGACGTAAATTGAGTATAAGTACTCGTACTTAGAAAGAAACAGAAGTATAAGTACTTGTACTTAGAAAGAAATAGAAGTATAAGAAACAGATAGTTACCGTGTAAGCGGTAAACTAAATGCTTTTGTTGTTTTTTTTACAGATTTTGTCATTTTTTTTTTGCTACGGTAGCCGAGTGAAGAAATAGGAGGTAACACCTAAATAATCCATAATTGCTAATTTGATCTGATGGCGCTCCTGCTTTCAAAGCAAAAAAAAGGAAAGGAAAGGCTCATCTCCCAAGTACCCGCCCCTAGTCCGACCCACAGAAAAGGAAATAGAGTTCTTTCCAAAAAGAAGAAAGAGATAGAAATCCCCCAGCGACGTCCGACTCCGAATCGAACTCCTAATCCAACTCTATTCGTGTCTTTAAACAGGAGCAGCGCCTCCCCAATACCATCTGTTCTATCAAACCACGCACACTCTCCTCAATCCGGTCCAAAGCTCTTCCCCTTGTGCTCCATCATGGAGATTGAAGAGCTGAAAAGGCTTTTCAAACTAAGTGTTATGATTACAGATTAAACAGTAAATCAGGGAGCCCCGAGTAGACTGTCGAAAGGCTATTCGGCGCCTCTTGGATTATAGGGACAAAGCTCTAAGCCTTTTACTAGCTCTCTCGAAAAACGATGTTTTACACGGTGCCCTCTAGGTGCATATTTATAGCCCCCAAGAGCCTTATTATATGACTAACCCTATCTAGGTCTATACTTCTAGGGATAGTCTTGTCCTTCTCCCTAGTGTGATTTTCTTGGGCCAACCGCATATTCGTGTAGTGGTTGGGCCTGTCCACGCCGAGGGCCAACCGGGTCAAGGTGGGGCCACTCCCTCAATAGTAGCTTCTCATGATCGATATACCTCGCCTTCTATGGGCCGAGGCCATGGCCTTCATCATTTGGCCCCCCTATGTCCCCCCAGCCCACTGAGTGGCGGATTGTGGGGCCTTTCCCGTGCCCGACTTGGTGGAATCGATTGTGCGTGTGGGTACACATGCGGGTGGCGCATGGGGGGCAGTGTGGGAGATGATGCGCCACACTTTCGCCCATCCTGCGGCCTGTCTCCACAACTCACGTGCCCGTGACAGGGGTAGTAAATGCTCCTACTGCACCCATGCCTTTTTAAGCGATGGGACAGCTTCCTTTCACGTTTCCTTGCTCTTCGATTACTCGCATGTGAAGTTCGCTCACATCCGCCGTCGTCTGCGCCCACCATCTCTTCTTTCTTGTGCTCTAGTCATCGACAAGCTCTCGTCCGCCATGGTGTGTGGAAGCGGCCACAGCAGCACCCCTGCTCCGTTGAGCAGCCCAGCGCGCCGGAGGAACATGGCGAGTCCACGGCCGGGAAGCGCTGGTTAACTAGCAAGTTCAATGGCGTTTTTGTGAACACCCTCAGCCCATCCATGGCGACCGAGGAGTTGCTGCAATCACTCGTCCGTGACAGCAAGATTTTGTAGCGCACAGTCACCCGGCTGCCTGCCGCTATGAGATCACGCCTCGGTCGAGGGATGGCAAGATGCTGGTCTTTGCCGTGTACTTCGATGCTGATCTTTGCATCCCTGCCGCTCGGTTCGTGGGCGACCTCCTCCGATCATATGGCTTGGAGCTTCAGCAACTAACGCCGAATGCCATTGCCTGGCTCGCCATCTTCTCCTGGGTGGCGTGGTCGGAGACGACCATGCCTAGCGTGGGCAGCTTCGTGTCCCTGCATGACATGCGATGCCAACTCAAGCATCTCAGGGAAGGTCAGTTCTCTAACCTAGGTAGCGTGAGCCTCCAGCTTCACGCTAGCGCGGCGAAGGGGTTCCTCGCCAATTCGACAAGGACAAAGTGGGAGTCGCACTGAATGCAACATTGGTTCTACCAACAAGTCAAGCATGACAACAACCTTCGCTTCACTGGACGACTGATGGACTTTTGCCTGTCGCTTGCGGTGAAGCTGACGATGCGGTAGCCTACCGGTTCAAGTAAAAAAATTCGGAGGCCCCGCATGCTATTCTTTGCTCAGACTTCGCTCTTCACAATTGTGTCACTAACGGAGGCCGAGTGCGACGCCAGCATGTTCCTTGGGCCATACATAGCTAAGGAGCACAACCTTCACACCACCGCCACATCAAACGACCCACGAATCGACCGTGTTTGCGTGGCCCTCAGCCTCCTCGTGCCCGAGCGTGACATCCTTGCCTCGGTGTAGCCCGTCCATGCGCTGTCGGTGGCCCAGATGATGAGGACGACGTAGGCCACGACGATGTGGGTGACCATGGGGCTCTGTCATCAGCCATCATGGTCGTGCCCCTCTCGTCGGGCCCCTCACCTCCGCGGGTGGCGAGTCCAGCACGGAGGAGCGAAGTGCGGCCAGTGAGTCCGGAGCGGAGGGGGCGGACGACACAATGGAGGGCACCAACGGTAGCGAGGGTGACGCTAGCGGCCTTGAGGATGGCGATGGCGTTAGTGAGGATGTTGGCCCCCACCCGGGCGATGTTATCAGGGTGGAATCCGACATGGATGCCATCGGGGGTGCGCATGCGGAGTGTGTTCCTCGCCATGATCAGGGTCGGGAGGCGGACAAGTTGATAAGCTTGGAGGGGGTTGTGACAAACCCGTCATTGTTGGAGCTAATGGACTCCCTTCCCCACGTAGTCTTCATCGCCCACATTGTCGAACTGCCCTGCGAAGCATGTGCTGGGAGTCTCCAGTCCCCGCCCCTACACTAGGGTTCTGGGTTGTGATGAGCTTTGTGGATGATGACTCGAGCTCTGAGAGTGGGTCGCCAACCTGCACTCGTGCCGTTGAAGTGGCAACTCATGATGAAGATCTTAGGCGAGGTGTTGAGGGCAAGTTGGTCTGCGAGGGCAACCGAGATGTGGCAGGTATAAGTTATTCCTTCTGCTCGCGGAGGAGATCCCCCGCAGGCTGGAGGCTGACTTTGGTGTCGAGGATGGCTCGCGCACCAGGACCGTAGAGGGACCCATCACGGAGGAGGGTCAACGGTGCAGTTCGATGGAGGCGGCAGGCACGAAGCCCCAGCGATTGTCCTTGGAGGACTTCATCCCTTGGCCAGAGGCTCTTCATATTCTAAGCTGCGCTGTGGAATGCGTGGACCTCGCCCTTGACCAGAAGGCGCTTCAATCATGCGGGAAATGCCTTCTATTCAGCGCGCTGGAGGCTAGCAAGGCAAGGGTACGTCTGTTTCTTATTTCCATGCCCCCACTCCAATGCCCTACTTGTAGCTGACTGTACGTCCGCCTACGTAGATAATGGTCGTCACGTTGCGCACCATGCACGTGATGGGGAAGGGGGCTAGTTCCACAGCCCATGTCTTGATTCTTCCTGTAAACTATCTGTTTTGCAGCATCTCCCCTATGGGGAAGGACGAGGGTATGGTGATAGAGTGCATCATAAAGTAGTGGTGTAGCTTGCACGAGGCAATGAGTAGGGCATCGGCGAGCTTCTCTAATTCGGTGTACCACATCTTGGCTCCCTAGAGGGCTTCGAATACATAGTACAAAGGTTGCTGCATAGGGCCCTCCTCGAGTACTAGGACCACGCTGACCGCATGAGGCGTTGTGGTAAGGTACATTACAAGCGGAGCCTCTAGTGGTGGGCACGCGAGCCAGGGGAGCTTTGCGAGGTAGTCTTTGAGCTTCTGGAATGCCCATGAGCACTCATCCGTCCATCAAAAGTCGTTCGAGCCACGCAACATTTTGAAGAAATGTAGTGCCCGCTCCGCTGCCCTGGAGAGGAACCGACCTAGGGTGGCTAGGCGACCCACAAGCCTTGGCGTCTCCTGAGTGTTCTTTGGGGCCTCTATAGAGAGTATAGCATCAACCTTGTCAGTGTTGGCTTTGATTCCCCAGCCAGAAACCAAGAAACCAAGGAGCTTACCCAGCCGACACTGAAGACGCATTTTCTGGATTGAGCCTGAGGCTAGCCCTCCAGAGATTATTGAACGTCTCTTGAAGATCTTCACCATGAGATAGGGCCCGTAGGCTCTTGACTATGATGTTGTCAACGTAGGCTTCGATGATGTAACCTAGATACGAGACTAGGATGAGCACAACGAGGTGGGTCAAGGTGGCATCGATGTTTTTTTGCCCAAAGGGCATTTAGACGAAGCAATATGTTCCACTAGGGACAATGAAGCTTGTCTTTATTTCGTCATCCTTCACCATCTGAACCTAATGATACCCAGAGTACGCATCGAGAAAACTCATCTTGCACCTTGCTGTAGCGTCGACCAGTTGGTCAATACACGGCAGCGGGTAATTATCCTTGGGGCATGCCTTGTTGAGATTAGTAAAGTCGACACACATGCACCACATCCTGTTGGCCTTTTTTACCAACACGGGGTTAGCGAGCCAGTCGGGATGGACGACCTCTCTAATTACACTAGAGGCCTTTGGCTTGGCCACCTCCGCTTTGGCAGTCTCTTGCCTATCTAGCGACATCCGTCTCATTTGTTGCTTCATGGGTTTCACGCCAGGGTGTATTGCCAATTTATGCTCAATGATGGTACGACCTACTCCTGTGATGTCCGCAGGTGATCATGCGAAGACATTGACGTTTTTGCGAAACACGGAAAGAAGCTTTTACCCAGCTTCGGGGGTAAGGCCCGCCCCAATCAAGACCAGCTTTGTGGGTCATCTGAGCTGAGCGGCACCGTCTTGACGCCCCCCTGTGGCTTTGGTTTGGGAGTCCATCCTGGGGCTGAGGGCAGGGCGGTTACTTCACCCACGGTGTGTTTACCCATGGCGTGTACCTTTTGTCGGGGACTTCATGAACCTAGCTTGATTTTCCACATGAGGTCTTGGTCATCCAACACCGTGATGACTCCCATGTGGCTCGAGAGCTTCATGCATAGGCAGTTGTGGTGTATGACCGCACCAAATGCGTTGAGGGTGGCCCTACCCAGGATGGCATTGTAGGGGTACTGGAGGTCAACCACATCGAAGGTGATGACTTCGTGTCTGGTCCGCTCCCCTGCGCGAAGACCACCTCTAGCACGATTTGTGCTAGCGCGTTGACGTGCCACCCCCTGAAGACTTGCAGGGGTATGTTCGATGGCCCCAACCTGCTCTGCGGGAGTCCCATCTGGTTGAAGGTGTTAGCGAACAGGAGATCCGCAAAGCTGCCTCTGCCAGCGCCGTGTCTGCCTCGTCCGTCCATCCCGACCCATCCGGTGGTGCAAGGGTTCGTGGCACGGTCTTCACCAGCCTGCTCGCAGGTTGCACCTCATCGCCCACTCTCGGAGGTCCCTGCGGCAGCTGAAGATGACGACGGCTTGGCGAACTTTCACTAGTCAGAAGACTTGAAGGTACAGAAGGCGTTTGATGCGCTCAATGACTTGGGTGATGATCAGATCGACGATGCTTGCCTGACGGTGCCGCTGAAAGACTTAACGATCAGCTCTTCTGCTAGCTAGGATCTCAACAATTGTAAAATCTATGTTAATTTTTTTAAAGTGAATACAGAATTCTTCATTTGCCCTTGTATTCATCACGTGGTGTAACTATTTACGTATGTTCAATTTACTTAGGGAGCTTGATCACTCTCGCCGAAATATAGCCAAACCACCAGTTCATGACTATAGTTACCATGGAACTCAACTGTTCCTGTCAGTCAGGAGCTGGTTCGATTTTCACTTCTTTTCATAAAATGAATATCTGATTAAGAAGATAAAAAATTATCCCGACCTTCGTGAATGCATTCTCGAACACCGGAGACTACAAAGCCAACACAACAGACATGCTAATTTTAATTGTCAATACAGGATTATTTTGACTGATACCTGCCATAACTGCAGAATTGCAGTCAGTCACTTCCTAATATCTTAACTAGCCTGGGTCACATATACTGAAATCTCTCTCTCTCTCTCTCTCTCTCTCTCTCTCTCTCTCTCTCTCTCTCTCTCCCTCCCTCCCTCCCTCCCTCTCTCTCTCTCTCTCTCTCTCAACAACGGACGGCTCCTCTATAGATCAGGCATACCAATTCCATCTTTGGCATCATAGGTCTTCTCCAGCACAAGCTCAATTGGTGTATCCTTTGGGCCAGCTATACGAGTGAAAGAAAATAGTCCCATTACAAAACAGACATGTGATATACGCAGAGTAATACTCAAACAGTAATAAAATGTATTTGCTTGCATGTCAACTACAGAGTAGATACTAGAAGTATATGGCCAAATGTTTGCTTCACTTTTTTAATATTTTTTCTTTTTTGCAGTGTTTTGCTATTCATTTGATCTACTTATTCATTTTCTTATGCATGCTATATCATCAGTGGAGCTTGCCCATAGCTCTCAATCCAACCACTGTCAAAGACATAGCAGCATTAGAGTTCATTTTTCACTCCTTACTGTTGTTGAACTACCATTCTCATGTCTGTGAAGAACAAGTTCTTTTATAATATAGCATGCGGCAAACATCAGCAGCAGAAGCACCTACAGTAGTGTGACTGCGGTGGAATCAGCTATCTAAGATACATAGAACATAGTGTGCCAGTGCAAAAAATTTCCAGCAACGGTAGGGGGAATTAAGAAAATGTGATGTATAAGCAGTTGATGTTTGCTTTTATTAGTATTTATTATCGTGATTTCATATCAAGATCAAATCAGTGTTAGCTCAATTTCCAATCCTTTATTGGAACAGCATGGACACCATGAGCCATTTCGCACGTACACAAACAATTGCAGCATAATAAGTCCCAATTTAGTTTAACTCTTTTTCAAATGGAATAATTTATGCACTTGAAAGGCAACATATAATGAGCACAAAAGAGTGTTTATGCGACATACGTAATGTGGGTCTCGGCATTCTTCTCTCCTTCAAAATTTCTGGCCGAGGTATCACGGCACCAGATGCATTCATTCCTCTAGAGACCCTAACTTTAGTCCCATCTTCCAAATACTTGTATCCAATCTTACATGGTTTCCTGTAGTCGCGTTGACAAATATTTTTTTCGGTAAAATGGAAGAAAATAAAAGCTCTATCTCTAGAGACTACAGGTACTAAAAGATGGTCAAGTGTCATACCCAGTGGCTGGGTCAAGTACTTGGACATTTGAAACATGAAGTGGAGCTTCAATTGAGAAAATCCCACCAGTATGTCCTTCCCCTTGCTTAATATGCTTCTTAACCTGAAATGATGTTAACTCATAATTATTTAAGTAATTTCTTATGTACAAGAGAACATGTACATATTACAATGGAAAAAAGATGTCCCCGTTTGCTGGTTGCAGTTACCCTGTTACCCAGTATCCGCCATAAACATACGAGTATGCAACATGTTACAGTAAATATACAAAGATTTTAGAAAGACAAGGATTGTACAGTTCATCATTCATGTTCGATATCCACTATAATCAATTCATCAACACATACAAATCAATCTGGTATCAGCTAAGTGAGTTATTGAGCATTTATTTGCTATGGGCTTATTGCATATACAAATCCAGCAAAAAAAATGCATGGTTTTATTGTCAGTTTGTAACTGCTCACATGATAGCCAAGTGTGCCCAAAAAGTAAAGAATGTACCAGGGTCAGGGTCTCAGGGACATTGCAGTACGTACAGCACAATGACGATTTGGTACACATCAACATATCAAAATATTTATAAGCTAATCGCTCAAACAAATATACAAACAACGCTGCGACAGATAGTGGTGGGGCTGTTCCCCATTAAGTGCCACTGCTATTGCTAGACTTCTAACCAAGTTTTGAGCATAGGCTGCAGTGGAGGAGGGTCTAAGGGGCCAACAAGGGTTGTGGCCTCCCCTTCACTTGCAAAAATCAATTAGTATTTGATACTTTTCCTTGAAGAAACTAGTACCTAACACCAAACTGGCCATTTCTTCTCACAAGTAAAACTTGTCTCTTCATAGTTCCTTCCAGATGGCACTCTACCCCCCTCTAGTTTTTTGGTCTAACTCCGCCACTGAGGCCGACCTCCATTTATAGGTATCATGCATGGACACGACTATCCAGTTCCTACTAACATGTGCACCCTCCGTACATATGCAGATATGCTATCCTTGCGCCATGATGGAATGATAGATGCACATTGCACAGTATGTGGTGGCAAGAGTTAGATTCTGTTATTTACTATTTACAGGTTCAAATTCATACAAACAGTATTAAAACACTCCAGTGGGAAAACTAGTTGGGCTTCATCTCATTAGTCACAAAAAATAAGGACATAACATCTGTTGCAGTAGTGACAAACCATGTGTGCAGCACAGCAGCTCCAACACTATCTGAACTCTGAAGAATTATCACAAAAGGTAAACAAAGCCAAGGAGCCCTTTCACTTCCAAGGACTAAGGAATTTCGACAAACACCTAGAGCGCAACACTCAGAGCATAGGATTAGATTGTAGAATGCGAGTCTGTGACAAACTAAACAGTTATCTATGCAAATCTGTGAGTCTGATGAAACCACCGGACGCAGGATACCACACGCATCTTCTACACTCACTTGTCTCATTAAATAATTATCATTCAGCAGTGCGCAGTCACATTGACACATAACCATGAATTCTGGCAGTAAATCAACTTAAATCTGAAGCAATATCTGAGAAGCGAAACTGGGGAAGATTGTACAGCTATAGAATACCAAGTTCTTGCCCTCGACGATGACGCGATTCTGCGACCGGATGACCCGCTTGATGAGCCCGCTCTCCCCCTTGTCCTTGCCTCTTATGATCATCACCTGGCCGTAAAAGGCGAAGGAGAGAGAGAGAGTCAGAGATGTTGCAGAAACCAGGAGAGGACGAAGAGGAATGGCGGCGATGGGGAAACGGATTACGTTGTCACCGCGGAGGATCTTCCAGTGCCTGATGAGCCTCTCCGCAGCTTTCCAGCCCATTCTTGCTTCGAGAGTCGAGCTCCCTCTTCTCCCCCGCGCTCTTGGGTTCCCCTCTCTCAGGGCCTGGCTGGGGAGGAGGAGATAGCCAGAGAGGCGCGAGTGGAAACGGCGAAGGAGGCGGCGGCGCTCGCCCGAGAGGTGGCCGGGAAGAAGAAAGAAAACCTCTCAGCCTCCTCCAAAATGGGCCGGGAAAATTGGCACGGCGCGTAAATTCCGGCCCACCAACGAGCCCTCAGGGAGGAGGAAGCCTCGGTTGCTACCACTTGCAACGGGGGCGAGCAAGCTGCTTGGATTGTCCGGGACTCCGGGATCCAATGGTACCACAGAGGGAGGACCTGTTTAATATAGCTGTGATTTATAATTTTTGCTAAAATTTTTAAATTTTAGCTATTTACGATAAAGATTATGGAGAGAGAGATACTCACTTGCGATTTTGGTTGATACAGATGTTAGGCTTTTAACGTGTACTACAATTAATTTGTAGACTCCGTCTTGAGAAAATACTCCGTTTGAAAGTTAGGTACTGTAGTAAAAGCCAAATGCCGTTTTTAAAAGCCGTAACGAACAGGGCTGCTTTTTTTTTAGGTTTTTGGATCTGTTTTTTTTTGTTTTTCAGCGGTTTTTGATTTATGACTTCTCTCGTCAATCACTATCATTAGACTAATAAGTCGTAGCTATAAGCCACAGTCCAGAAAAAGAATATGCTCTTTATCTTTTGGTTTTGACTTCTCCAAAAGTCGAAACAAATGGAGACAATTTTTTAAGCAGATTCTTTGATTGGCTTTGCTTTTTACGTCAGTGTCTTCGCTATCCGCTGCTATATAAAAAATATAGTCAAAGATATCAGCCCTAGCTTAAATGAACAGAGAGGCAGGTACGCTTGCTTCGGTGTCGGTCATGTTGCCTGCCGGTGCGAGCTGCTGCTGCTTCTTCTCAAGGACTTAAGCGACTGTATGGAAGCAATGTTATCAGGCCCGGACCGACCATCGTCCCGGCCGATGTCTCGGGTCACTGACCCGGTGGTCAGACCATTGGATCACCGGTCGGATCACATGTTTTAAAATTACATTTTCAAAACTATATACATATACATATACATATACATATGTGTGTATGTATGTATGTATGTATAGAAAAAATTAACAATACAATAACAACAATAGTAATTAAAGAAAGTGAATGAAAAATAATAAATAACCATCGATGCTCATAGAAACAACCATGAGGTCCATGACCATAAGCAATAAAGTCATGTATAAGTCGATAAGATAAAATCAAGCAAGAACCTAATGAAATCACAACAGCCTAAAATCTCGTATACATTGCTCTAGCTAACAAATTTATAGACAAATAATCACTAAAATCTAGTAGCTCTCAAAAGACAAGTATCATCATCATCTTTCTTTTGAAAAGTTCTTTAATTTAAGAGTAATTTTGTTTGTTTTTACCTCGGGATAAAACTCGGCCGGGTTGATGCAAACCAACCAGGTCGCTTAAAACCCAGCCGGGTCAACCAGGTTTTTCCAGATAAATTGTGTGGGCAGTCTTATGAGCATGATCGGTCCGACGTAGCTTCTTGGTCTAGGTTTTTTTAGTCTAACTGCCAGGCTGATCTGGTTCTGATGTAGCAACGTACCAGAGTAGCAACCAATGTATCAATTTCACCAGAGAAGCTTCTCTTAGCAGCAGTAGGATCGTTTTTTTTTATGAAGGAATTCCCCGTTCATCGCCGGACTGCGTGGGGCTTAATTACTTCTTTTCGTGGTAGATAACTCGTTGACCATGCAAGATATCCCAGTCTGAAGTGACGTCTCCCAGAATTGAAGCTCGTGCATCAATCACGAGAATGGCAGCCAATATCAAGCAGCTTCAGCAAGTGCCACTAGGAGCCAAGGGTTCGCCATTACTACCACTAGGAGCTCCACGCCTCCCCTCTACACCGGCATCGCTCCTCGCAAGGCAGATCTAAGCACCCACTCCTTGGTCGTCCTAATGGGTGCCGGCGACGACGGCACCACGCCCCATGCCGCCGCCGGCAACGCCAAGGTGGCCATGGGCGTCCTGTCGTCATCGTCCTCTCCGGCGCCGGCGCGGCAACCGTCGGTGCTCAGGTCCGTGCTGCTGTCGTACGCGTACGTGAGCGTGTGGATCAGCCTGAGCTTTTCTGTGATCGTGTACAACAAGTACATCCTAGACCCCAAGATGTACAACTGGCCCTTCCCCGTCTCACTCACCATGGTGCACATGGCGTTCTGCGCCTCCCTCGCTGCCGCCCTCGTCCGCATCCTCCGCGTCGTCGACGTCCCCTCCTCCCCCGCCATGACGCCGCGCCTCTACGCAGCCTCCGTCGTGCCCATCGGCGCGCTCTACGCGCTCTCCCTCTGGTTCTCCAACTCCGCCTACATCTACCTCTCCGTGTCCTTCATCCAGATGCTCAAGGCGCTCATGCCCGTCGCCGTCTACTCGCTCGCCGTCGCCTTCCGCACCGACTCCTTCCGCCGCGCCTCCATGCTCAACATGCTCGGCATCTCCGCCGGCGTCGCCGTCGCCGCCTACGGCGAGGCCCGCTTCGACGCGTTCGGCGTCCTTCTCCAGCTCGCCGCCGTCGCCGCCGAGGCCACGCGGCTCGTGCTCATCCAGATACTGCTCACCTCCAAGGGCATGTCCCTCAACCCCATCACCTCTCTCTACTACATCGCGCCGTGCTGCCTGCTCTTCCTGACCGTGCCCTGGTACTTCGCCGAGCTGCCGAGGCTGCGCGCCGCGGCGGCGACGGGGCTCGGCCGGCCCGACGTGTTCGTGTTCGGGACCAACTCGCTGTGCGCGTTCGCGCTGAACCTGGCGGTGTTCCTGCTGGTGGGGAAGACGTCGGCGCTGACCATGAACGTCGCCGGGGTGGTCAAGGACTGGCTGCTCATCGCCTTCTCCTGGACGGTGATCAAGGACACCGTCACGCCCGTCAACCTTGCCAGCTATGGCATTGCGTTCCTCGGTGTTGCGTACTACAACCATGCCAAGCTGCAGGGGCTCAAGGCCAAGGAGGCCGAGAGGAAGGCGGTGTCGACCATGGCAGCTGCGAAGGAGGAGGATGCAGAGGCCGGTGCACGGCTGTTGCCGGAGAAGGATGGCAGTGAGCAGAAGAACTGAAGACGCGATGCATGAGTAATATATGGAAGAGTTAATTGTTCTACCACATTTATTCACCTGTAAGATGCTTAAAACTGTGAGTTAGTTCTCAATTTATAATTTATTTCAAGTTTCTTTATGTTTGTAACGATTCTTCATCACAAGGACGTAATCAGTGATTTGGAAGGATATTTCTGGAGAATGCATGCTAAATTACAGGCTCAGTGTTGTAATTTTTGAGATGCTGCTCACAACTCTTTAGCTAGTTATGGTTATGCGACAAGTCACAACTCTTTAGTTCTACTCAAAGTGCCACAAGAGAAGGATGCAAAGTGTTAACAGTGAAGGGATGCATTGAGTAGGTTGCTAGACAATATGTAACATCCTAGTTCCTACTTTGTTTCTAATCCAGTGGTCACCAAACTTTCTTTGGGTTCACTCAAAGCTCACCCAAGAAGAATCCAAGAACGGCCAGCAAACCGTACAGTCAACTTCCAACAATTATATGTATATTCTGTTCCATGCCCAATTCAAACCAGTTGCAGTACACAGCTTTAGAAGAGACACTAGATTATAACCTAAGAATACCAATTCTAATCAACAGGATAGAATTAGATGGTAAGCTACAAATCTATATGAAATTCAAACATCATGACGAACTTTAACTTTGGAATTGAAAGATGCTAAGTAAACAACAACGGTTCAGTATGTTGGGGGATTGGATCACTCAAAAAGCAAGAGACAGAAGAAGAAAATGGACAGAGGAGCTTCAACTCAAAAGTTCATACTATGCTCTATTGATCTCTCATCAGGTCTGATTGCATTACATTGATCACTTATGTTACAACTCTGAAGTACTCTAGTCCATATATAGCATTACAAACTGACTATGCTCTTAACGGACTTTGACTCAAAAGTCATTCAAAAGTACAGCTCATGTACAGATATGCTCAGGTTTAATTAATCACTAAGCTATGTGCAGCATATGGAAAATCCTCACATGGATGCATGTCAGCTGCCTCTTGTGTTCATACACGGTAACAAAGTTTGACCTGTTTCTTGAATTCTTGTGGTGAAAGCTCCAGATTGAGGGCATGTTCTTTTCAGCTGCGGTTTATGGCTTTTGACTGAAATTTTTAAATTTTAGTTGTTTACGGTACAGATTATGGAAAGATAGATACTTACTTGCGATTTTGGCTGGTACAGATATTGGGCTTTTAACGTGTAGATCGTTTAACTTGTAGACTCCGTCTTGAGAAAATATTCCGTTTGAAAGTTAGGTACTGTAGCAAAAGACAAAAGCCGCCAGCTTTTGACTTAAAAGACAGGCCCCCTGATTGTCTTTTTACCACAGCACATCTAGTCCCTTCGCTCTTCTATTATGACAGATTGACAGAAAATGGGCACACCTATCTAGTTAAGCAAGATCATGAATTACCTCCAATAAACTCCACCTTAATTCATTTTCTTATAGACTCCAATTAAATTAAGTGTTTGTTGATAAACTTTTCTCCAGACAAAGCCTTCGTAAAAATGCCTGTCGATTGTTGATATGTATGACAACATTGTAGTTTAACCTCTCGACGCTCAACTGCTTCTCGAATATAGTGATATTTAATTATAATATACTTGATTTTATCATGACTAACTAGATTCTCACTTATCACAATAGTTGATTTGCTATCATAATAAACTATAGTTGGCTTATTGTTTCTCGCCGATATCTTCAATTATTCTTCTCAACCATACTACTTGTGAGATAGTTTGGGTTGCTGCCACATACTCCGCTTCGGCTAAATACAAAGCTACTATATTCTACTTCTTTGTTGACCAAAAGCATATACCTAAACCAAGCGAGGCATATCCTGATGTACTTTTCATGTCGTTAAAACACCCTGCCCAATCACTATCTGTGTATCCGATTAGTTCTGAATCTTCTGCTGGCTTGTACCAAATGTCATAATCTGATGTTCTTTTGGCATATCGCAAAACTCTTTTTGCAGTGAAAAATTTTATTGACTTGGGTTACTCATGTACCCTGATAACAAACTGGCGGCGAACATAATATCTGGTCATCTTGTAGTCAAGTAACACAAATTTCAGAATAAACTTATGTGGGCATTGTTGGACGAGCACAGCGGGAAGCATATCGACGAGAGGAGCAAGGGGATGGTCATGCCTGGGGCGGCACAACCGGAATGCCTGGCAGCACTCAATGAGCCTAACCCAGCTGGTCTGAGGAGGAGGAGCTCACGAAACATCAAATGCTTCTCGCAGTGGATCGAGGGAGAACCATTGGAGAAGTGGTCGCTGTTGCAAGACATGGACGGCGTAAGGTACGACATAATGATGACTAACCTTTCAGAGGTGTACAATTGGGTTCTCAGGGACCTTCATTCTCAACCCCTCATGAAGGTGTTTTACACAGCACAATCGGCTACTTCAGGGAGAAGCACGCGAATATCACACTTCATGTGGCTAACCCCCAAGCATTGTACTCGTCGAAAGTTACGGCATACATGGAGACGAAGGCACAAAAGGGGTAATTGCACACAGTGCATGTCATGGGTAATAGGGAGCATCATTTTGATGTGGTACTTCGTAATAGAGCCAGATTTGGGATGGCTCGTTCCGTTGTTACCCACGATGTATGCCTTGGAGATCATGCAAGTGAACCTAGCTGCACGTGCGACAAGTTAAAGCTGTTACACAAGCTATGCTCTCATGTTCTCGCTTGTAAGATCGAGGAGGCCGACTAGAGGGGGGCTGAATAGGCGGTCTAAAAATTCTCTACAAATTAATACTAGCAATTCAAGACTTTTTCTATTTGCCTAAACCAAGTATATAATGCGGAAGCTAAATTCAAATTTGTTTAGCTCAAATAGTGTCTAGAACAAGTAAATTCGCCTAAGTGCACCAACAATTCTATCCTAGGTCAAGGTTTGCAATCCTAGGTTGATAAGCAATCAATTTAATTCTATGAATGTAAATTGCCTGAAAATAAATAGAGCATAAGAAAGCAAACCAAAATGACACGCTCTCTTTTTACTGTGGTGTTCGGAGACTTGCCGGTCTCCCCTAGTCCACGTTGAGGTAAGCCCGAACTAATCGGACCGGCTCCACGAATTAAGCCTTCCACCTCAAATCCACTAGTGGTAGCTCTTTCCCGCTCCGGGTAGGTGAGCTCCAACCTTCACAATTTCGCCGGGTCTTCTCACAACCTTCTTTGAGAAGATCACCGCGCACGACGCCTCCCACGCCGTCTAGAAGTCGGTAAACTCCAAGAGTAATAAGTCAAGTCTCTCGACTCTCACCACATGCAACGAATGCACAAGCTCAATCTCGGACACGAAGTCCTCCTCTAGATGCAACACATGCACTCTAGATCACCTCTCCTCTCTCACAAAGTGCAACACATGCACAATTGAGTGGAGAGCCTCACTCTAGCTCAAGAACACAGAAATGAATGAAACAACAATTTCTCCAACTGGCCACAAGGGGTATTTATACCCTACACAAGAAAACTAGCTGTTGGAGCCAAACCCCTGAAAAAATCAGGAAAATCGGAACTACCGCAGTACAAATTGTGGTACTTCCGATTTCCTCGCCAACAGTCAGAAAACTAGCCGTTTCTCAGCGCAATCGGAACTACCGCAGTTCAAATTGCGGTAATTCCAATTTTCCTGAGGCTAAGTCATTCAAAAAGTCGCTCTCTGAAAAAAACGTTCCGCTCAGAAATCGGAACAACCAGAAAATCGAAACTTCCAGAAAAATCAGAACTACCGCAGTACAAATTGCGGTACTTCCGCAAAAATCAGAACTACCGCAGTACAAATTGCGGTACTTCCGTTTTCGGTTTTTCAGCACAGACGACACTCAGAAAAACGGTCATAACTTTTGACTCCGATGTCGGAATTCAGTGATCTTGGACTCTATGGAAAGATTATTCAGAGGGCTACACAACCCATCTATTTGCATGACCTCAAACACATTAGATCAAAGCAGAAATCAAAGAACATCCAAGGAGTCACTATCATGGTCCAAGTCGAAGGAAACAGCAATAAACAATCTTAGACCATGTCAAGGGATAATGCAAGATCTCCAACTTTTGCAAAACACATTTGCAAACTTAGATCATGCCACAAGGAGTAGGTGCATGGACTTCAAGCACTTGCAAAACACATTTGCAATGCATAGTCCCATGTTGCTAGAATTCAACATATGAGCTTTGACTATTTGCAAAACACATTCGCAAATATAAGCCTCATGTCGAGATGAGCTAGAGCAAGTGAGGTTTGAGCTATCAACACATGATGAGACTCAAACTACTAGACATGACCCCTCTTAATAGTACGGCAACCTACACTAGCAATCCGGTCTTCCAACCAAACACCAAGACCGGTAAAAGACTAGGAACACATCCTTAGCCCTAACTAGTCATACATTTGCCTTGAGTCATCATCTTGATAGGCATCAACTCATGATGCATCCTTTTCATCAACTCCATTAACACATGATGGTTTTTACTTGTCTTGATGATCAACACATGATCATCTCCATTTGAACATGCATCAACTCATGACGCATCTTCTTCTTGATGGTCTTCAACACATGAATCCATCTTCTTCTTTGATAGCCTTCAACTCATGAAACTATCTTCTTCTCAATCTTAACTTGATGATCTTCAACACATGAAGTCATTCCAAGTCGTTCTTATTTGTGGAACCTAAACTCTGCATCCAACTCATGGAAACCGTTAGTCCACAGAACAATTGTCATCGATTACCAAACTTCACCATTTTGATAATTCATGATAATCTCAACAAATAATGAGATATAAAAATGATTTGCGAGTATACACCTTGTACACAACAAATGTATACTCTAAAATAAGCTTTAGACAAAGCTTACTTATCCGGTTATCATTTAGGCATTCAACCATTAACACATAATGGAGAAGTTAGATGACAACCCGATTGCACATGAGTATATACGAACTACACAAGTTATATATACTCAAGAATGTATTTCAATGTAAAGATCACAAATATGTGTATTAAAAGAAGCATGGATCAATACTTATGAAATTCCAAAATATATAGAGAGCTCCCCCTAAATGTGTGCATACAAGTGTATATAGTGAAGACATATGCACATATTCATTTTAGACTAATTGAGGAGTTCAATCTATATTTTGGATCTAAGGAATGCATTTGTAAATGAGAAAGTGATTTCGAATGCATAACTCTTTGATTTCACCTTTTCATCCAGATGAGACTAACCAAAGATAAACTCAAATAAACATATTAGTCTCATAAATTCATTTATCATTTTCACCAAAATATTATAAAGTATATGTCATTAATATCATAATGGCATTTGTCATTAACACCAAACCAACTTAAATGGAGCTTTATCTTTCATGTGGGACCATGGGCATGGATCCTTTGAACTTCATGTCGAAGTACTTCTTCAAGGAGAGGGTAGTGCATGCGTGGTGTAGGGAGCTCAGGGGGTTCAAGGTTGTGGAGAACTTCGCCACCTTAGATATTGAGGAAGGATCTGGATTCCAGATGTTAGCATGCTAGCTAAAGGGTGGGAAGGGTTGGCAACAGAGCCGGCGTATTAGAAATGATATGGACGAAGCGCAAGCCGGAGTATCTGGTGCACGTTGCGGGCGATGCGGTCAAGAGGGGCACATAGCTAGATGATGCAAGGCATGTGCTGATCAGTAGACAGAGTGGCATGGTTTGTACGACTAGTTGTTAGAAACTACAAATAAATTTTCATTGTAAACTGTATTTTGTTAGTTGGCACTTTTGATGTGTGGAATGTTGTACTAAATGTATCATACATTTCATGGACCATTTGTACAATTGCTATGTTACTTCCCCCTTTCAGTAATGTAGTTGGTGGTGTGCTAGTAGCCTTGTATTGCTCTATTTGTTAACTTATAAGTTCTATTTACTATTACTTTATATGCGATGTTTTTTCATTCCGTATAAAATGCTAACTTGAATTCATTTTGCAGGTATGGCTCGTGATCTTCGCGGATCGAACTGGCCTTACGGCCTGTTGGACAAGCACGTTGACCAGCTACATCACGCTCCCCGTCATGTCCCGCCTACAGGGAGCGTGGAGGAGCCAGTTGACTTGAGAGTGGTCCAGACATGCACACCTCAAGTCGCCTGGAGACTAGACCCCCGCTGGACAGTTAGGTGTGCACTCTGCCAGCGATGTACTGTTGTTGTAAGTAGGTTCCATGCTGACATTTACTTGCTTTGCAGGCTGCGGGATGCTGGGCTACTCCCTCTCGCCCGGATGGTGCAGGCCACCGATGAGGACGGACCAGCCCTGCCTGTGGGCGGGGATGACGACGTGCACCATAATGTTGACCATGGGCAGCAAGAGGGGGTATCAACTAAAGGTGCTATACAACAAGACGATTTGAGCATGATGACAAAGAAAATTCGAGTTGATGATACTTCAATTCTTGTGATGGGGCAGTGAACCAATGTGTTCAAATCGGAGTGCAAAATCAGCGGTAAAGTTTGCAAGCTTGTCGTTGATGGTAGCAGCTACAGCAATATCACTAGTAAGGATTTGGTGCAACCTTTGGGATTAGAAACGTGGTGACATCCAAAACTGTATTATGCACAATGGTTGCATAATGTCGGTAAGCTGAAGATTACTCACCGTGTCAAAGTTTCTTTTTATGTGGGAGACTATCATGACAAGGTGGAGTGCGACGTCCTGTCTATGCATGCATGTCACTTGTTGTTGGGTCGTTTGTGGCAGTACGATTGTAATGCTACGCACCATGGGAGGTTCAATAAGTACTCTTTGATGCATAAAGGTAGACTATTTACATTGTGTCCTATGCCGGAGAGTGCGATCCATGCCGAATGCATCAACGTCAAGGAGAAGGTTGTGAAGAATATCCCAGAATTGAAGACGGTTTCGCTTGAAGGGGAGGGGATGATGCGGCACTAAGTATCAATATTGCTTTAAATTGTTATTCTAAGTTATAAATTGGAGTTACATCTCAGATTGGTGCCATTTTGTAACAAGAAACTACAACCAAGAGGGAGGCCGGTTGTGGGAGGAAGAAGGGAGAAATCAAATCAATTTAGCCAAGCCAGGAACATTTGAGCCAAAAGGGAAGCCAGGAATCAAATCCAAGTCGGGAGCAAAGGAGGGTGTGACTTCTCATGTTATCTCCATACAGATTGGGTCCATACCAATTCAAATCAGTATCTAGGATATAGTCCGTTGTATTTGTTTCCTTTCTTAGAGAGAGTCTAAATCTAGTTCTCTTTGAATCTGAATTAGATGCATTGTACGTGCGTTGAGACCGAGTCAGTTTTGGTGCGTGAGTTTTGTTCGTGTGTGGTCGTGCCCCTTGGGGTGCCAATATAAGGCCAGGGGCATACCCCATTTTAAGATGCAAAAATTATGTTTAGAATATAAAAGAAAACAGAAAAGCCACCTAGCATCATATTCGTGTGTTCTTGAGTTGAGTTGAGAGGTTGCTGCAAAAGAGAATGGAGAGTTCAAGATTAGGGTTCGTGATTTCAACGTTTATCATCGTGTGTGCATGTTGAGAATACTGTGTTCTCGTATTGTGCCGAATGAGTTGAACGTGCAATTCGATCCTACCCGATCAGTTTGTGATGTTTACGTGGGTGGTACCGTGAAAGATCAGGCTATTTGTGTATCAATCGGCATTCATCATTAGTTAATCTGTATCATCGAGCCTACATGACAAGCTCACTCAAGTTCGGCTCGTTTATGACCCTTTGCATAATCCCACAATAATCACCCCCCAAGATGCAGCATGGAACTCAACACACATCGTGTGGTCCACATGATGCGTAGACATCCATGCATACGAAGACTCGAGAGTAGGGATGAAAACGGAACGGAAATATCCCGTACCGAACCGCATCGTTTTCTACATTTGACCCGATCGAATTCGTATTTTCGGACAAATTCGAATTCGGTTCGAAATACGGAATACCAAATTCGAAAACGGAGCGGAAACGGTTTAGGTGTTTTCCGACCGTTTTCTACTTTTCTACATTTTATTCGGAATATACCGTATTGCAAATCCGGTTTAAACCGAATTTGGCCCAGCCCACTCCCAACGCCCCACCTACTCCTCCTCTTCCCTTCCTACGGCGCGGCGCGCACCTGCGCAGCCCGCTGCTCTGCCGCGTCCTCCACGCCCGCCTCACCTCGCGCGCCACCTCCGCCTCCGCCTCGAGGCCGACGCCGTGGCCTCTCGCTCCCGCCTCGTCCTCCGCATCCGCAGCTCCTCCTCCTCGCGCCCCGCACCACCGCCTCGCCTCGAGCACATCCGCCTCGCTCTCCACCGCCGCAGCCCCTTCTTCGCGACGCCGCGCCAATCAGCGTGCGCCGCCATCTCTTCCACCTCGCGCCACCTCTTCTTTACCCGCGCCACCTCTTCCGCCTGCGCCACCGCCGCCGCCGCTCTCGTCTTCCTTGCCTTCCCTTGCTTCTAACCCTAGCCCCATTTGCTCTCTCTCTCTTCTCGGCTCCGCCACCCTTCTCCACCTATCTCACCCCGCCGCTCCTCCATCCTCACTTCTCAAATCCACCGCGCCACCCCTCTTCTCCATCCGCACCGCCACCTCTCCTCCCGCTCTCCTCCGTCGCGCCTCCTCTTCGCCGCCTTCTTCCGTGCGCCGCCGCCCATCCATCGGTCATCGCCTCGCTCCCTCCACCAAGCGCCGAGCCGATCGACATCTCCACCGAGTCCCTTTAGCGCCGCCGCGGCCGCCACCACTTCAAGGTCGAGCAGAGTCCGGCCCACCTCCTGCGCCTTCTTCGGATACAATGGTATCTTCATCCTGCGCCTTCTACAAATCATGCGCTTTGGTGTCGATTAGCTTGAGATCGATGGTTTCGTGGATCTGTTGTGTGGAGGATACGGCGATCACCGAGGCCGGCGGTGGAAGGACAGGGACGACCGTGGAGGACATGGATTTGGCCGTCGGGCTGGCCTCGCGGACTTGGTTGATGGCTGATCAGTGATCACTCAAACCTTACCATTTTTTTATGACGGATTAGTGATTAGGAATGTGGAATGACAGTTCTTGGATTTTTCCCATCTCGATGGATTCATAATGATAATCTCATTTGTTAACGTAAAAATTTAGATCATCACAGTGAAATGCTATATCAAGATATGAGGTATTCTTTCCCAGTCGTTTATTTGTAAGAACGTTGTGGTATAGTTTTCAGTCACAATGTTGTTGCCTACTTGCTGTTGTGGTCATGGTGAGAGTAATATACTAACATGAGCCTCAACTTCTTAGTGCAACTGTCATTTGATTATGAACTATCAAATTTGTGATAAGCTCCGGATGGTTAGAGCGGGAAAATGGTGATCCATAATTGTTTTGTTTATTTGTTTTCATGTCCAGATTCTTATCTTGAAATAATGTTGCATTTTCCCCCTCTGTAGATGGAGTTGGCATAAACCCACAGCAGAGTGCAGTACAAGTAGTTATCAAACTCACACATCTTGTTTCAGATCTGTGTTTCTTTTCCAGCTTTTCATGAGATGTAATGATGTTCGTTAGCTACAAGAAGTTATCAATATGATATTTTGAAACACTATTTTGTTCCATAGAAGAATTCGCGTTAACGGACCAGGTTAGTTTTCTAGATTATAGAAGATTGATCGAACTGTTTGAGGCTACTGATTTTGTGTTCATATGATGCGCCTAATTTGCGCTGGCACTAAAGTCGGCTACTAGAATTTTCAACAAGGTGATCAGCAAGTAGTAGATGATCACCATCAAGTTTTAGTTGGTGCAAAGCAGTCGGCACTCCAAGGTTAGAACTTACTTGGTACATTGCTTTTTGACAGTTCTTGTTTCACACTCATACAGTTTGTGCATTCCCTTTCATGGAAGCTCCTGATGTGCTTTTCAGTTAAAGATGTTTTGAAACTAATATGGAGCATTGTTCTTTTCATTTCTGAAGGAATATAGGTAGTATAGTAATTTGCCTGTTCTTATTTTTCCCATGGTATCACAATCCATACATTAGGCCATCATACATATGTTTATGTAGAATATGTAAACTAGCTTGACAAAATGAGGGTCCGCCACTGACTTGATCATGCACTTGGTAATTGATATGTACTTGGTCACTTGTTAATTGTTATGCACTTGGTCCTACAGGTCGGTATTCCGTATTGAATTTTCGTATACCGACCGTGTTCGACATAATTCCGCTCGAATTGGTTCGTTTTCGAAATTCTCGATATTTCGTAAGTTCGCGTTCGTTTTCGTGTCCGGCTTTACCGCTTTCGCTTTCGTTTTCGTATTCAAATGTAGAAGAAAACAGTTGAGGAGTTTTCCGACCGTTTCCGACCGTTTTCATCCCTACTCGAGAGGGTAATTCGTTCGTTGACGTGCACACCACTTACGGTGAGCTTAGTTGATAGCGAGGCTTCGTTTAGGCTTCATCAGAATAGTATGGTCTTTATTTCTTGCTCGTTCAGTTTTAGGCTTCATCAATATCATACTTGCAAGTTGAAGAAAATAAGCAAACATTCTTATCAAGAGAACATGCTATTCTTAACATAATTAACTCGCAAAATATTAATGCTTGTTTCGCTCCTTGATCAAATTTACCAATCTTCGTTTTAAACAACGGTAGTTCTGGAAAACAACTTTCAGCTGGACCACAAAAGTTCCATAAAAAAAACTCGACTACAAAAACTTCCATTTCACAAAAAAGAAACATCGACGACAAAATCTCGTACGGTTAAGTACCTTTTCTGCGAACATTGTATAATTCCTTCACATCTTTTAATAAATAAATAAATAAACTTCCTCACAAGGAAAAAAATTAAGGCGGCGATGGAGAGCTAGGTTAACAGCTGAAGCAACCGTTTCGGCAGATGAGTTACCAGAGCATTGTTTGTAAAGGCTACATGTTGAACATGTCTCAACTCTAAAACTTTCAGAAGGCTAAAGACCTCAAACCTTGAGCTAGCAGACCAAAAGAACTGGCTCCGAAAACCTTGCTGCTGATGTTCAAACAATTTTGCTCGATTCAAGGGCTAAAATTATGCCAATTTTAGCATTTGCCAAATGTCCAGAAGAAAGTTCGGTGCAGCTTCTGTACGAACTCCAACTGTTCACACTCACTATTCTGTGCTTGAACTGTGGTAGGGTGGGTTGGTTTACTTGCTACTTGGCCCTGTGGGCTGACCGAGAAAAGGCACATCTTCTCTTCCTCCTCCCAAGCTTCTCAACCCTCGCCCTTGGGCCATGGCCAACGCCGACAGGAAGAGGGAGGGGTGCGAAGCCCCTTCGGTGGATTCGTCCCTGATTGGTAGATATATTCAGCTTCAACTTGGGTCTTCCTCTTCTGATCAACCACCGTGCTTACTGAAGCTCTTTACTTATTTTGGGCTCAAAGGGCACTACTAGTTCAGACTGCACCTTTTCACAGAAAATACCAGTATACCACACAGCCAACCCATAATAGGATAGGATAGGATATGTTGTTCCTGTCACAAACTTTGATTAATTCATGCCCCCTCCACTTTTATCTGGGCTTGGGACCGGCATCGGCAGTATTAGGCACCCCCACCCCCAACCCAACACATACCAAATAAAATAAAATAAAGAAGAAACAAAGAGAAAAGAAGGGAAAAAACAAACAAACAATGGAACTATAGTCACTATTAGTCATCACTTCGTAGCTGCTAATGAAAATACAATCATGAGAGGAAAATGGAGCACTACTATCATGTATATCAAACAGGGAACCATAAACTGCTAATGCAAATGCAACTTAACACACGAAAACAAGCTATACAATCTTGTATGCCAAACAGAGGGAACTATAAGCAGCTAATGCAACCATCAAGAGAACATGAAGTACCATCTTGTTATGTCAAGATAAAGGAAAGAACTCACATAAAAAAACGTGGATGCCATGTAATTACTAGTATTTAAGTTTGCCAGCAGGTAAATAACAATATGACTGACACCTAATGAGAATTTGGAAGAACACACTAGAATCAAAACAAGAGCAACCATTAAAGAAGCAAAAATATACCAAAAACAAAACAAAACAGTAAAGCAATTTGACAGAAGCACATTAATGCACCATCTTAATAAGTAGAGCATTCCAAACTGTTCATGCTATTCTTAAATGAAAAGGTGATAATGACAGGACTCTTACTGAAGGTCATCACGTGAAGACAAATACATGCAAGAGATTATGACAGATGACACAAATCAACAATCGCATATTCCATCCAAGCTACTGGATATAAAGCAAACAAGAACAAAGATTCTTTTAAGGCAACATTAGCATTCCTGCGTTTTCTTGTTAACACCAACTCAATCATTCCACTTCGAGATCAATTCTATAATTTGAAACCACCACCATTTTTAAAGAGAAAAATCAACCAGTTAAACTACATCTAAGCAGTTAGTAGCCTGCAAGGCTGCAACTAAGTCATAATACTTTCAATTCAACATAGGTCTACATATTTGCTCTATGATGGAGGAAAATGTAACACATAAACAGCGACATCTAATTGCAAACCAATGCTGAAATTTCAAAAGAACAAACGAAATGACTCAATGCAGTATATCTAGCAAATACCTATACCCCAACCCGACATTACCTTTTTTTATCACTTTTCTTAGCCTGCAATCATCATGGACTAAAAGTTGCAACAGTACTCAAATAGCACACATCATGTAAACGACTGTATCCCACTAAATTCACAGCACACTGCAACCAGAGCCCAAACAATAACATGAACATTCTTGAGGGCACAAAAGAGTGATAACATGGAAGGGAAAACAGCTATGCTTTGAACCAACTGAAATGCAAATGTATCTTCAAAATAAAGCCTACGGGATATACTTGACATATACAGTAGAAAAATAAAATTGTAGTCAGCTGACAAAAATAACCGCATTTCTAGCTGTGTCCATGTTCACATTAGAATTTATATTTTTTTAGAACCAGGGGAGCTTCCCTACCTAGATTTTCATTGCAATTGTTCAACATCAAGTACAGGCTGAGTACAACGAAATAACAATGTAGCCGATACCCAATGAGAATGGAAGAGCTCACAAAAATCAAAACAACAGCAACCTTTAACATGCAAAGATATACCAAAAACAAAAAAAAATCAGTAAAGCAATATGACATAAGCACATTAATGTACCATCTTAATAGTAAAAGCATTCCACTTCAACTGTTCATGTGAATCTTAAATGAAAAGGTGACAATGACAGGACTCTTCTTGAAGCTCATTTGCAATTATTTATTTACAATTATTTCACACAAGAATTTAGAATCATTCTCCCAGGTTGACACTACATCAAGTTGAAACATTAATGCAAACTACACAAACTAATATAAAAACACAAACAGTAGGGACACGTTCACCAAAACAATATATCAATAAATAAGAAAAGATAATAAAATAAAGAATGATATAATACGAGCATAACAAAAAAAACAATATTAGACAATACAAAACTGGAACAATTTTATGAGCCTTACAAGAGAAAAGAATCTGGAAAAGCATTATATGCTAGAACGTAGGTGAGGACTTTTCATTGCAGGTTCAACATAGTATTAATGAGTCTTATCAAAGCTACTCAAGAAATGATGTGCTAGTGCTAAATTGAACTGTATTTAACTATTTATTCGCAACTATGTGCGCCAAAATAATTTTGAAAAGACTTTCACTGCCAAATGCCAATTAAGAAACTAACCCTCAATTATAGCACAAAACAAACAAACAAAAACAGTTGATCTAATGAAGAACACAGAATTCAGAAGAAAGCTCTGGTTAGGACAGTTAATAGGAGATGAAAGTATACTGCATTTCCAAAAAATATTTAGTCAACCCACATAGAAGATAACACAATTTGAATGATAAAAAAAAGAATTTTTGAGTGTACTTTTGGCTTTTTTAAATATATCATAAATTCAGAAGAAAGAACTGAATAACCGAAATACCCATCCTAGGAGAACTGCATATGAAATGAAATTAAACAAAGTTCTCATGTAAGTTAAATAAAATATCTCAAGTCAAATCAATTAATTACCTAGTTCATAAAACTTGCAGATGTGAGATTTGTTGATCTACAGTGAACATTGAGACATTCATGCTAGCAACACAAAGAACATCTAGGAAATTACTAATTCAGCAATCTAATTCAACAAAGGAACAATAATATCATTGCATTACAACACTAAATGCCGTGGACTGTTGTCATAGATATGCCCCACCATTTTATTTATTTTGAACATGCAAGCATGATTAGTCAGAGATACACAAGGCATAATTCACATCAAGAGATCAAATATCAGAAAAATTACAGTACAACATGGATATGAAACATGAAATTTCTAGCCTACAAACAAGCCTATTAGAGGGAAAAGCATGGAAGCACTGCTCAACAATGAATTAGGGACGTGTAATTTTTCACGAAATATATAACAGAATAAATACCCAAGGACCCAAGGTATTATTATAAGAACAAAGCACTGAAAATACAGTACATGATAAAGGAACCATAATAGACATATGATCAAATTACATAATAAACTTCTGCTATCAATTTCCAATCAGAAAGGAAAACATGCAAGCTATGAATGTATAAATAATTAGCAAGTAGAAAGATAATTTTAGGACTTAGGATACAACCCTAGTTGGCTATTAAGCTCTATCAATGCACCTCTGCAACATAGTACAAGGATAACATAAAGCTTTGACTTAGAAAATAAAGTTACTAAAAACTAAATAATCTATAAAATATCTGACGCACTCAAGCATTTGAACAAAATATGAGATGATTTGGATTCACCTGATCACCAAGGTTGAGATATCAAGACAATCAAATAAAATTTTCACAAGCATGCAAGCAACATTTGATGTTCAACAAAAAATAACCATATTTCTATTAACCCGAGTTATAATGACTAGTATTCAAGTGACTCTTCTAAAAGATTTGTCTCAAACAATACAAGCATAAAAATCAAAACTAACACCTACTTATCTCACAGCATGAGCTTAAGTTATTATGGAACATCAAAATCTTCACATAGAGAAAGATGATAAGAGTAACATGATTAAGAAGCAAGGTTATTGTAATGAATTCCAATAAATAGAATCAAGATTCTACAAATTGAAACTCTGAATGAACAATAAACCTCCAGTTCAGACAGATTAAAAACAAAAATATTGTACAAGACTGTAAATACTCAGCACAGCAAGAAAAAATAAAACAGATATACAACAGATATAAGTACCATAATTTAATTCATCAATTACAGTATTCAAACTAAAAAAAGGAAGAAAAATCTGAAATAAGCTTACAGAGAATAAAATTAAGAAACTAACAAGTATGGTAAATTGCTAACCCTCCCACAGACAATTTCTGTGAGCCACATTGAAATGTAACAAAGTTTTGCCCATGTAAATGTAGACAAACAGGTCTAGATGAAACGTGCTCTTAATTAATTTAAATTTATCAGCCACAACTATACAAGCATAATGCCTAAGGCCCCTAACATGATAAACTTGCATACATATTCACCATAAAATTGATGGGAGCTATACAAACATAATGCAGTTCAATAAAGAAAATACTTCCTGTGTTATCTTAAACCGAATTTGGCATATAAGTGCACCCATGCAGGCAAAAAAAACCTAAAGATATACAAATTCGGTTGCTTTGGTATTACGGCCACAACTTGCGCAATAGTCACACTGCATCTGTTTTGACATTCAGGTGGTAAGCAGCAACTAACATAGGGAAATACCCTGTTGTAGTGAATGTCCTTTATTACCAAAGGGAAATAAAGCGCACACATGCACAAGTACTGCTCAACAGAGAACAAGAAAACACTCTTAGCTACAATAAGAAGCAACAATATCTAAAGTACTTATAAATTCAACTTATACAACCATATTGGACTTTAAGGCCCTCTAATTTACTGGAAAATCCTGGTACTTGAATGTGGTTGTAAAATTCAACATGGGAGACATTAAGATGAGACAAAACAATAGCAGAGGAGGTTCAGGTTTTAATTTCACTGTTCCATACAAGTCATATTTATCGGAAGTTCATAATAAGCAGGACTAAGCCAAAAACGCACAAAGGTTACAACAAATATTCAAGACTAAATCAGGACATCCATATATCATTTAATAATTACAGTTCCCAACAGCAGCAAGGATGCTTGATTAACAATACTGTACAACATAAATTACAAGGCAACACAGTGAACCAATAAGCTAAAGACTGGTTGGACAATGGAATGAGGAAGCCAAAACCACTAGTACCCATGAAGCCAAAATTTAAAACCCACAAACTACTGAAGATTATGTCATTGGAGAGGATCACGAGATTTGGACCAAAGCAGTATACCAAAATCTGACAGAAGACCTTAAGATACCACCAGAAGAAACAAAGACAGCAGCAAATGAGTAAAGCAGACAAGAATTCCTTCGCAACTCAGGATTCAGGAGAACCTTCAAACAGACCGCTTCAAAGGCACACTTCACTACCTTTAAGATTACCATCTAATAGCACCAAATTACTCCTCAGCGAAGGCAAGCAAAACCAACCCCTTCAATTTTCTATAAACAAATCTTCAAATTAAACTGACCAAAAGAAAGCATCTTTATCTCTACCATAGAAACTTTAGGGCATAGCCGCATAGGCCCGTTTAGAAACCACGCAACCACCTTCAAATAATCTGACAAATATAGCTTGCCGAAATAAAGGAAACTAACATCGAAGTGCTGTAAAATTCTGAATATACCAAAGAAAACCGCTTCCGATCATGTCCAAATCTTCTCATGTGTCTTAACTAGATCATAAAGGAACAGGATCAGAAGTAAAAAACTGCAGAATTCCAAGTAGCCGAATTGTGTCCAATAGCAAGCAACACGTACGAAGTTTCACCACAAAAAGTAGCATCCTAAGCAACACAAAAGCAGCGAATCAGACCCATGGATGGAGCAGACCAATCATCATAATAGACCAATGACCAATTCAGAGTTCCAGACCACAGCCTTCAACTTCTCTGGTTTCGATCATGTCCAAAATCTTCATGCTAATTGCTAACCACCTAAACTGACCAGAGTACCAGACCAAATCCATCTTGACGAACAGAAATCGAAGCAAAAGATCTGCAAAGTCGCACAGTCTTAGACATATTAACAGAAACAACAAATTGCCGTTAGCCCTAACCCTAAAAAAGCAGCAAGGTTCAGAACACGAACGCAACGGAGCGGGAAAACCATCCAACCTAGACCTCGAATCGAACGGATCAAGCGCCAGAGACAAGCGACCGATTTTATCTGGCTAGTTGGTGTACCTGATCAATCGAACAAATAAACAGCGAGAGAAGCGTTAGATCGGAATCAATTGCTCCTTACCTACGACTTACCAGCCGCCGGAGAGAGAGAGGAAAGGGCAAACAGCAGAGGACGGAAGGGCACAGCCATCCACTGATCTCCGGCGAGGGAAACAGCGAGGGTCGAGACGATTTATAGGGCGCCCACGGAGGCAGAAGGCGGCGTGGGGAGTCGGAGTCGGTGGCCTTTGCCGAATTATAAGCGGAGGCGAGGAACCAACGGGAAACGACGAGTGGCGCGCGCGTGGCAGCCTGCTGTCCGCCACCTTATCTCCTCGCTTTGGTGGGGACGTTCTTATCGCTTAAACAGAAACAGACAGCCATGATGTGGCATGTATAAACCGTAATCCTCTAAGCGATGTATAATGTTATTAGCAGCGTAAACGTGGTGGTACGCCGCGCTAACTACCAAAATAAAAGAGATGATAATTCACAGGAAAGTTTTTCTAAAAAAATTGAGGACACGTGCGTAATTTCAAAAAAACCGAAGGCCTTTTCCGCAAAAAACTAAGGACCTGTACGTAATTTTAGAAAAATACGGGGTGCTATCCTACAAAAGAAGAGCCTTCATGGAAATGCGAGGACCTATATGCAATTTCAGAGAAGTGGAGGAGGGTTTTTGGGGAAAAAACATAGGGGTCTTTTTGCACCCTAAACGTGATTTCGCAAAATCCAGAGGATTTTTTTCACAAAGAAGCTGAGGTGGCAGCGCTGTTCGGAGGGGCTTCCTCGTCGTAATATAGGATGATCCTTAGCTATTTGTAAGTCTACTACTAGGGGAAAGACCACGATGACTCTCCAACTCAGCAAGCACACGCTAAATTAAGCAAAAATCGTCAGTGAAAACATAGAAGCTCGGAAGTGTGAGAAAGAACCAAATGTACTGCACGAGTGGCGCGCGTCGCAGCCTACTGTCCACCACCTTATCTCCTCACTTTGGTGGGGACGTTCTTATCGCTTAAATAGAAATAGATAGCCATGATGTGGCATGCATAAACCGTAATCATCTAAGCCATGTATAATGTTACTAGCAGCGTAAGCGCGGCGGCACATCGTGCTAGCTACCATATGAACCGAAATAAAAGAGACGATAATTTGCGGGAAAGTTTTTCTAAAAAATCGAGGACACATGCATAATTTCAAAAAACCAAATGCTTTTCCACAAAAACTAAGGACTTGTACGTAATTTTGGAAACATGTGGGTTGCTATCCTGCAAAAGAAGAACCTTCATGGAAATGCGAGGACCTGCACGCAATTTCGGAGAAGTGGAGGAGGATTTTCGGGAAAAAACATGGCAGGATCTTTTTACAAGAACAAAGGATCTAAACGTGATTTCGCAAAATCCATAAAGCTTTTTTTGTAAAGAAGCTGAGGTGGAAGCGTTGCTCGAGGGCGCTTCCTCCAATGTAATATAGGATAATCCTTAGCTATTTGTAAGTCTATTACTAGGGGGAAGACCACAATCTGACTCTCTAACTTAGTAAGCCCACGCTAAATTAAGCAAAAAATCGTAAGTGAAAATATATAAGCTCGGGGGGTGTGAGAAAGAACCAAACGTACTACACAGGTGAAGCTCCTTGGGTGGGCATGTGGTTAGTGGCCTCCACGATTACTACGTCCAAATCTTTAAAAAATCACAAGCCAAAATAAATCCCAACGAGGTATAAACCACATATCCAAAGCAAGCGTGCACTTCACTGAACTCCTCGCCTCATTCAGTCGCGGGAAATCGAAAGAAATCAAACTAGCTTAGCACTGAAAAATCGGGGGAAAATAGGGGAAATTCGACGTAGACCGTGAAGTCCGAAATGAAACCAAAGCAAAGCAAATCGAACAGAACGTACAGCCTTGAGCTTCCCAATCTCCTTGCTGGTTTTTGTTGAGCTCCTGACGTATCTTGTCCAGCTCGAACTGCCCTGCAGCAAGAAGAATCTTGGGGTCAGGGACAGTGGATTTGGAAGGGGTTAGGGCGCCAGGAGGAGGAGTGGTCAGGAGAAGAGGATCTCTTACTCTGGCTGTCTGGCACCATGTCTCATTGAGGACGGTGACCTCATCGAGCACATCAAGAGACGGGAGGAAGGAGGTGCTACCGTGAAGATAGGAAAGATCTACGGGAGGCATTGAGCACAACAAGATTTCCCATGGGTGGTTCCCCACAAATCAACCGGCTGATGGAACCCTAACCTAGCATCGGGTGCCCAAATCGCGCATAGTTTGCCTAAATCAGTGGGGTGCAATGGAGTATATGAACGTGGAGGTGAAGGGGGAGGAATTGGATGACGATGGTATGGTGGGTTGGGAGGGGAGGAAGAGGAGGCTGGATGCAGCGGGGCGGCGCATGAGGAGGGGAGGGGAGGAGACCAGTCATGGTGAGGGCGATGAGTGACGCGAGTAGGGATTACACCGGCACGGATTGGGAGGGGAGAGGAGGAGACTAGTCAGGCGCAAAGGGGAGGAAGGTGCGGGATGGGATAGAGGATTCGACATGGAGGGGGGCTCTAGGTGGATTGGACACTCGCATAGGCTAGGTTCGACCTGTCAGCAATCAAGGAAAGGGTGGTAGGATGGCAGATGAACACCACCAACTTCTTCTTTTAAGTAGTAGAGATTTAGCGACAGTTTTATAAACGATTTTCTATTATATATTTATTTATTTATTTATTTATAGATAACTTATTGATTGTATAAAACCATTATAGACAACTCATTGTATGAGTTATATTTAGTCATATTTGTAAATGGCATGGAGGTGCATTACTGTTGTATATGCCTTAAGGCGCACAACTATTTACTCCTATTTTACATATTCTAATTTTGATTCTAAGCTACTCTTGCTCACAGAAGCTATTTACGTTTTTTTCCCAGTAAAAAGGCATAATCCAAAATCCTTTTGCAAGGTTTTTTCAAATTCTTTTTAACTACATTTGAACATGGATCAAAATGGAGGGACCAATCGCCAAGCCATACAAACAAGGTAGCTGACAACATCTATCAAGATCTGATCATCGACAAAGAGCATCCTCCAGCACAAAGTACGGAAATCTGGACATATTTGGACCCCTAAACACCCAAAATTCCACTTTTGGCCCCCAAATCAAAAAATTCCGTTTGGACCCTCCCACGCGCGTTCACGGCTGGTGCCACGTGTCCCGCACGCGCGGTCGGCGCGTCGCGCGGCGGCGGCGCGCGCGCGGCAGCGGCGTGGTCGCGCGCGCGCGCGGCGGGCGGACGCGCGGCGGCGCGATCGCGCGCGGCGGCAGCGGCGCGAGCGACGCGGCGCGCGCGCGCGGCGCGCGCGCGCGCTTGGCCGAAGCGCGCGGCGGCGCGCGCGCGCGGGCGGTCGCGCGATGGAGCGGCGCGATCGCGCGCCGGCCGGGACACGTGGCGCCATCTCGCAAACACGCGGTCGAAAGGGGTCCAGAAACGGAATTTTTTTGGTTTAGGGTCCAAAAACGGAATTTTTGGGTGTTTAGGGGTCCAAATATGTCCAGATTTCCAAAGTACGGAAGTAGGGTGGAACCCTAGTTTCAGCATTGGCATCACGGCATGTACTGCATGCGAGGAAGGGAACTCATTGAGGTAGAACATTTGCTAGTTTCAGCATTGGCACAACAAAAATGTGTACGTTTGACTGAGCAAAAACAGATTGACAGGCAAAGTTGAAGAGAAGATTAATTCAGAACATTTTGCTAATGTCCAGTGCTGCAAAATATAGGTCAATGATCTTTGGTGAACATTTCTTCCAAAGTTTTCAGCCTACTCACATACTGGACGCGTTCCTTCTGAATCAAGTGATGAAGTGAGCTTGCCAGTTCCAAGTTAACACCTCTTGCCAGCAGATATTTTTTGACTACAACATGTAGCTGAGGATTCACATTTCTGCACAAACAAAGCCAAACACTGTCATTGAGTGCAAACAAGTAGGAGCACCCCAAGCTTGTAAGCTTCATGCTGTTGAATGAACCAATGGCTCCTATGAGACTATGTGGATGTTACTCCATATGTGTGATGAGTATTTGACTGTGCTTACGCTTCGGTGTTGTAGTTTAATTTTGATTTTGAGTGTTTGTAGTTTACAGTGTTGTTATCAAGTTCAGACGATAGTACCAGTCTAGCATTAGTGGTAGTACTAATGTTGAGCGCGGTACTACCGCGGTGTGGTATGCTCGGCTTTTAGTTGGTGGTAGTAATTTTTCAGAGGGTCATTTTGGAAGATTTAGATTGTAACCAGGTCGAATAGTACCGGAGTCAAAACGGTATGACCGGGCTTTGTATGGCAGTACTAACCGGGCGGTAGTACCGACCTTGTGCGAGAGATCATATCGCTCCCCTGTTACCGGGAAAGAGTTTAGTCAGTTTGCAATGGTTTGATTGACCGTTGGTTAGTGGTCAAATCGACCTATACTGAGTTGAGTGAGTTGAGTTGGTTTTCGGTAATATTAGTCATGGTGGGAATCTATAAATATTGTTAATTATGACCAGGAGTGCCATATAATATTATTGATGAGAGTCAAGTGTATGTCACTTATGTCAGAGACAGTTGCTTGTTCTTTGATGTGCACGACGCATGGTAATTGTTACGGCCAACAGCAAAACCGAGGTTAGGGAAGGTGTCTTGAGGCCATGACGTATCGCGTAAGTTTGAGTAAAACACCATCTCAAGCGGAGAAGTACAAGAGAAAGACAAAAATCATGATAAGATATATATATATATATATATATATATATATATATATATATATATATATATATATATATATATATGCCATTGAACTTGAGCGTTTCAAGTGATGATGGTCCTCGGAGTAGACGTACGATCTTGATGGTGAGTCATTAAGCATCACAGACTTCATATAGAGGTTTCTTTGAGAAGAGGCATTGTGAAGACTAGTGGGTAACAATTGAGGGAACTATCCGATACCAGATGAAGAGGTGGTTTACGACACCATGGCGGTGGCCTAAGTGGTTTAGGTCACATCTTAGATGATGGAACGTCTTATCGGGCTATTAGAACCATATGAAAGTCGCACTTTAAAAAGCATATGTATGTGTAAGTATAAAACCTATTTGTTTGTGGGTTACCAGATTTTTCTATTTGTAAGTGGTTATATCCACTAAGTATATGCTAGTTGCTAGGGCTTGGTGATAGGTAAGAGTCTCTACTATTTAAGCCCTCATGTGTGACAGATATAAGCTCTCAAGGATCAAGTAGGAGAGAGGTTAAGGTTTTCTTGTGTTAAAAAATTTGTGCATATGCTTTAGGCTTAGATTTGTTCTCCATGAGGAGGGAACTATAAAAGATTTCTTTTCAAGTGAAATAAACATTCAAAGTTCGTCCAAGTGAGTTGTACCATGGATTTCTCCTTGTATTTTTTTTATTTGTTTGGGTTTCTTGGTTGGATTTTATCTCTTCTTGATCTCTCTTGGTGCTAAGAACATGTAAGAGGTGGAGATATCCGTTAGAAATCAGATCTCATCCATCTAAGCGTTTTCTATGGGAAGTTCTTGTGATTATCCGGTTTTTATCAAGAGAGAGTGATTTTGGGGTTTTGATCTTAATAAAGTTTTGGTTTGAGTTCATGATGTGATCTAGCTTGTGGCATGTGAGAACTCATCCAAGATCATTTAGATTATTAAGGACTCATGAGCAAGAGTAGATCATGGTTTCTCTCTTTTGCCTAGTTTTGGTACAACCTTCCTTATTTTGGATAAAGGTCAGAACTTTGGCATTAATCTTCATGATACATAATTAAAATAGATTTCTCACATCCTAAAGAGAATATATGTCAAGTTTCACCATATTTGGATTAGTGGTTTAAGAGTTAGCCTTTTTTGGTCTTATGCCGTGCTATTTTTCTGCCTCTGCATGGCAAGCGGTAGTATTGCCATGACCTGAACGGTCAGATCGGCCGAGTAGTACGACTACCCCTGGCCGACGGTTAGACCGGTGAGAGACAGTTGTCTCGGATGATCTTTGGTTTTTGGTTTTAGGATAGCTTGTAGGCTTTAGTCTTTCACTGTATTGAGCTGCTAATATTATTAGAAAATTTTAAGAAGTCATTTACCCCGACTCGCCATACCAATCGTAGAAGGTTTTCACGAATGGATACTAAGTCCTATTGTTACAGAAATAATTAAGGAGATATTTCCTAACAAGTCCTATCGAACAAAATCCATTCTATATGATGTCATATCTAACTCTCCGTTTCAGGGAAAATTTATTTATTTGCCACTCTTACGATTCGGGTGGTAACAGATTTGCCACCCGGACCCATTGTCAGTGACTCAGGTGGCCCCACATGTAAGTGACAGAGTTTCGGTGTCAATCTTAAGGGTGGCAAAAAATTGAATCTTCCCCGTTTCGGGGGGAAAATAACTCTTAGTTCACTACTTCAGCTCAAATAAAATATAGGCAACTCAATTCAACTCAACTTAATAAAGCCTTTTGTCCCAAATAAATTAAAGACAAACTAAAATATAGGCACAATTAAATATTAATACAAATAACACATGTAGTTACTACCGCTCTTTACAAAGCGATGACAATGATTTCCTATCAGTAAGCCTCGCCATGCTTAGGAGAAAATAGAACTCTGGCATGTTACGTTCTCTATTTACGACGCTGCAGATGCCAGATTTTGGTAGTACTCATTTGAGTTTCTATCTTAAAGTTTAATCGTTCGGCTCATTTTTGTTTGAGCTTCTAACTTCTGATTTATTTTTCACTATTTATAAATTTCGTCCTTTTCTAAACTTTTGGTTTTTTTCAGCTTTTTTGCTAGTTCTTTTTTTCGTATTCGTTTGCGTTGTCCAGGATAAGCCAACATATTTTTTCTATTTTTAGTTTTTTAAAAAATTTAATTACGCCAAATATGTCACTTTCAGTTACAGTATAATTTCAATAAGTTACTATGCAATTTCAGCCATAAACCACTATTTTTCAGCCCAACTGAGCGGGGTTAGCACTGTTTGGCACTATTTGGTACTGTTCCGAGTTTATTTTTGTATTGTAACTATGTGAGCTTTTTTGAAGTAATTAAATATAAAAAAATCAGAAAAAGAAAAAAGTTGTGTCATCACAAACAATGCAACCGAACAATGAGAAAAAAAGCTTGAAAAGGACGACACAAAGAAGCTAGAAGGTCAAGCTAAAAGCATATAGCTTCTTAATGGTATTCAGTTCTTCAATTGCATGCTGGAAAAATTTGTAAACACCATGATGATGAACAAAGCATTTTTTAACAAAGTAGGCTATAAAATATTAGAGTTTACAACACAGTGACCACAAACTTCTCGGTCTTAAAATTAGAGACAGAGGCTCTCGCGAAAAATACATTTTCAACATCTGATCCAGAATTGCTCTACTTAATGTTGCGTCCAAAATCAACACTTTGATGCTAGCTTGTTGCCTAGCATGTAGAGGTGTGCTTTATGGCATTGTTAGAACCCTATATTTTCGCATCTGTTGAAACCCATCTCATGTCACATTGTGAAGATACGAGAATACAGCAGTCACCTAGTGGGCAGTGCTGTGCTGTGATGTGCGTAACACCACAAAAACTTGCAGTCTTGCTATGGAAACCCCATTGAAGTTCTAAGGTTCCAATGATTTCCAACAGGAACCTCGATTACTTTGTGTGTTTGCATCGCATCTAGCAGTAGGCAACAGCGTGAAATTTAGTCAGGATAAGATCGGATTGCCTACAGTTGGATCGAAACCTATCCCACAAAAGAAATGGAAACAACGATCGCACTTGGGAGAGACGACGCTGGATCAGGAGGGAGGGAGGGAGGGGGGCTTACCGATCTTGCGGACGTTGGTGTCGGTGAAGAGGTGCATGAGGAGGTGGACGGTGCGGCGGCTGAAGCTCTGGTTGTAGCCCGACAGCGCGGGCTGCAGCTCCTTGCCGTCGACCATCCCGCTGCCGTCGCGGTCTGCCGCCTGGAAGCACGCCGCCACGTACGGGTCCGTCCCCGGTGGGAACGCCGACGGCATCAGCGCCGCGAACGGGCTCCCGAACCCGCCCGCTCCGTACGGTGCTGACGCGGGAGGCGGGTGTGGAGGGTAGACGGTCATGGGGATGGGGTGCTATCTCACAACGTACAAGGGTGTACCTATTTAGGGTTTGTATAGGTATCATCCAGATGTTTTTTTTCTAACAATCATCCACATTTCAGACCGTTAGATTAGAGATCCAACGGCCTCTTTTTTTGAAGGGGGGAGATTTTTTTTGGAGGGGGCGGGGAGAATTCGTAACCGTTGGATCTCTAATCCAGCGGTCACAAATCTGGATGATAGTTAGAAAGAAAACATCCGGATAATATTTATCAATACCCATTTAATAAACTAGCAGTAGTGTAACCTTGTGCTAGTTACTATGGACAAAAAATAAAAGAGTCAACAATTCGTAAAAAGTATTTTCTATAAAAAAAAGTAAAAATCCGTACATAATTTTAGAAAATTCAAGGTCTTTTCTGCTAAAAACTAAGAACCTATACATAATTTTAGAAAATTAGGGGACATTATCAAGCAAAAGAGGGCTTTTTTGTGCGTGATTTCTAAAAAATAGAGGACCTTTTTACAAAAATTGATAACATGATAGAAACTTTTTTGTAAAAACCGAGGATCCTTATACTATTTTGCAAATCCCAAGAGTCTTTTTGTAAAAAACGATGATGTGGCATAGGGAACTCTCTATCTCTAATATAGCGATGATTATCACCATTACATATATGTACTTATATGTGTATCTACTACGGATCTATTTACATTATCTTCTAAAAATTGTTTTTTAGTAATTGGTTTTTCTAGATACGTAGCTTCTATAAAATGCTAGTATGAACAGCCCTACGTATATTTATGGCTTCGTTCGCTTCTCCATCGTGTGGTGAGCGCAGCAGAAAATCAGATGCGATAAGCTTGGCTTGGCTACCACCCACAGGATTCTCCCTCCTGCCACGACCGCGCGGGACACAGGCCGGTCGCTATGGCCACCATGGTGAGAGCATGCTTGCCGCTCCCATCCCCTCCCGCCGCCGTCGCGTCGCCCGCCGCTCCCTCAACGGACGCTCCGAGGAAGCCCTCAAGCGCCCGCGTCCTTGTGTTGGGCGGCACCGGCCGCGTCGGCGGCTCCACGGCCACCGTGCTCTCTAAGCTCCGCCCCGATCTCAACATCCTCATCGGCGGCAGGAACCGGTACATCCTCCCCACCGGCCCATTGTCTCAGCAGTTCAGCTGCATTCCATCAACCGAAAAATGAAGTAAAAATATGAGCTTTTAAGTTGGTTAGCAAATTAGTACTACATTTGGACCAATGCAAACCCCACCACTAGTTTAGTTTAGTGTTCTTTTCTACAGTCATAGCATTTGGCCCTGTTCAGTACTAATACAAGTATGGCGTACATCTGAATGCCAAGAGGCCTGTAATTTTGTCTACTTCCGTCTCTACAATTGAACGACTGCGACCATGTCTGCCTAGTTAGTAGCACTATTATTTACTGCTGTTCATCAATTTTGCCAGGGAGAAAGGCAAATCTTTGGCATCTAAACTCGGGGAGCAATCTGAGTTTGTGCAAGTTGATATTCGCAATGCAAGCATGTTGGAGGAAGCGCTACAGGGTTAGTGATGCAACAACCGGCTTATGCTGTGCATTAAGTTGAAACCAATGGCAGTGGGCAATTTTGTTTGATGAGAAACATAACTGACTCAATAGCTCTGTTTCTTGACCCAGATGTGGATTTAGTTGTTCATGCTGCTGGACCTTTCCAAAGGGAGTCTAAGTGCACTGTCTTGCAGGCAGCAATATCAACTAAGGTGAAAACATGCTATCCTTAAGGCTCAATTGCATAAGTTTTGTTACATCTGTTGGAGTTAATGATATGTTACTGACCTGAAATAGCTGTTGGCTCACTTAGCTTTTTTTTCTGAACAGACAGCATATATTGATGTTTGTGATGATACGGACTATTCATGGAGAGCAAAAGGTTTCCATGAACAAGCAAAAGCTTGCGGTGTTCCAGCTATTACAACTGCCGGCATATATCCTGGAGTGAGCAATGGTCTTACTTCACATTCCTATCTTACAACACCTTGATTTGGCTTGCTATTTTTCTACTTACATTTTCCAGTAATTATTATACGTTCTTTGACTTCTTTCCATTGGTGCCCGCAAATGTCCTGGTTTATCCTTGTTCTTTTGATTAAATCCACAATTGCATCATTTTCAACAATAATAGACAAATGACATGCTAATCCACAATAGTATTCAAATGGAAATACATTATGTGAATCCAAGCTAGTATAAAGAGGGAACAACGAAGAAATTGTATGTGAAATCACCGAATTGATTAATGTCATGTACGAATATGCCAAAACTTGAAACGTACATAGAACTATAAATCTATCAGAATGTCTGTTGAGCAATGTAGTCAAGCCTTACATAACCGCGTCCCCATCGAACCGAGGAAGGAGCTAAATCACACATACCTTCTTCAATTAGACAAAGACAGAACCTATGAAATTAATTTTGCGTACTTTTTACACAGATGGCAATGCTTTAATCAAGTAACAGCTGCTGATATCTAGAAGAGTGTCATATCCTCTTCTCTTTTTTTCGAGTGCTTACTGATGTATTGTATTCTTTTCTCATAACAGTGATGGCTGCTGAGCTTGTGCATGCTGCCAGAAGTCAAAACGCTGGAGAACCTGAAAGATTAAGGTTAGGAGTTCTTTATTTTCTGGAAAAGGAAAAGGTCAAAATAGGCATGAAGTACACAAAGGGTGGTTGAATTTGGTTTTCTACCCATCTATCCATGTTTGTCACCTCATATTTGCATGTGGTAGTTAAATTGTTGTTTCTCATGATAATTTTTTTCTCCTAAGACAGGGTTTGTAATCCTGTTATCGTAAAAACACCTGCATATTCACTGTATTGTATGAACCAGCTTCGTCAGTGATTCCATAATTTATGAATTGTGAAGTTACTTACTAGTATTCCTATGTGTCCATATCTATGCCCTATGTTGATAAATTCCTTTTTCAGATTCTTCTATTATACTGCAGGTACTGGTGGTGCCGGCCCAACAATATTGACAACAAGTTTTCTGCTTCTTGGGGAGGATGTAATTGCGTATAACAAAGGTACTTTTGACTTCTTCATTAGTGTTTTTATGCTATTTGTCAGTAAAGTGGAAAAGATGAATTCATTCTCATTACCAATTCAGGAGAAGAAATCAAATTGAAGCCCTACAGTGGAGCTCTCAATATTGATTTTGGAAAAGGCGTCAGAAAGAAAGATGTTTACTTATTGTAAGTACTTTTGAGCATTACTCACCTTTTGATATCTCATGTTTTGCAAACCAGAAATCTGATGTCATCAGAGGGGAAGCTAACAAATTTCGTATTACATCAACTATGACAGGAATTTGCCTGAAGTGAAGAGTGCTTATAAGATTTTAGGTGTGCCAACTGTCAGTGCTCGTTTTGGTACTGCTCCTTTCTTCTGGAATTGGGGAATGCAGGCTTTCGCAAACTTTTTACCTGTCGTATGTCTTATTTCTCAAATTATGCATTATGAAGTTACTTCATTCGAGCCCTTTTAATTTTAGTTGCTACTAGTAAGTAGTAATAGTAATTAAAGATAATAGAAGTTGAAAATAGGATAACATTTAGGATGAAGCTGTTCTTACTTTGGAGTATACCTGACTTCAATTTGGTCCTTTCCAGGAGTTCTTGAGGGATAAAAATAAGGTTCTAAAGTTGGTTGAATTTGTTGATCCTTTTGTTCGAGCCATTGATGGCATTGCAGGAGAGCGTGTATCCATGAGAGTAAGCATTTTCTTTACCTCTGTTTTTTAAAAATGCTAGTTGTATTCAAATTAGCATACTAATTCTACCCAAGCTGGGTCCAGAGTAGTAGGTGCAGCTACTAATGACCATTGTTTGAACACATTCATTTTTTTGTGTGCAGGTAGACTTGGAATGTTCAAATGGCCGGAATACTATTGGATTATTTACTCATAGAAAGCTATCTGTGTAAGTACAGACTTCAGCATGAGCAGCTGAGCATTCTCCAGATCCATTACCTGATTGATCTTTACCCATTTTTTCGACTACTGGGACCATTTACAAATAGTCACATAGGAAGCTTCATATTCATTGTTCCAAGCAGTTTTCTATTCTAATGCTTTTAGCTCCAAAACATCTTTCTGTTGAACTATCTGTGTACGCGATTATTTGTTAGATCTAACAGAATCATTTACTTAAATCATGTTTCTTGATTTTTCCTTGATACTTGAGATGATGCAGTTTCTTATGTGATATCTGCTAGATCTCACCATGTTCTCCTTAACAGTAATTTTTGGAAAAATTACTAGTGGGAACCCTAAATCCCTGGAACTGGTACTTTAAATTTCGAGAAATACTTGGTTTATGGTGGATTTGAGTAGTTCTGAACTTCTGATATAGTTTTCACCACTAGCCAATGTTGTCTGCATTTGATCTAAGCATTTTAGATTGGATAATCAGATCGGTGGGCTACGCAGTAGCTGCATTTGTTCTAGCAGTTCTTGAGGGAAGCTCGCAACCAGGCGTTTGGTTTCCAGAAGAGGTGAGTAGTGCTCTAATGGGAGGAAAAATAGTGGAATAGTTGACACAAGGAACTCTTTTGGGTTTTCTAAAAACGTCTCAATTCTTCATTATGCAGCCAGAGGGAGTAGCAATTGAATCAAGGAATCTGCTTCTTGAGCGTGCATCTCAAGGAACAACAAACTTCGTGATGAACAAGTGATTTCCTCTCTGTCCAATTTCAACACACGGATAATTTAATTAATATTGTGTATTTTAGCTAACGCAATTCTGTCATTTGGATTTATCTTAGCTAATGTAATTCTGTCACTTGGATTGACAGGCCTTCCTGGATGGTAGAGACTGATCCAAAGGAAGTTGGCCTGGGAATATATGTGTGAGGAAAAGCTTACACTTGACTCGGATATATAGCAGTTTGCAAGTCGATCCTAATTTTGTCGGTCTAATTTGGGAGCAATTTTGCAAAGTTCTGGATCTATGATCAAGGGTACCAAATTAGCAACAAGCTGGGAGGGGCAGCCTGCAGCAATTAGAATCCTCTCCATGTTCAACCTGATGCTTCTATAATCCATACGATTAGTAGATTACCCTGTTTCGGAAATGGCTGTAAATAGCAGAATGGCTTTGTACGAGTGATTTCGGATAATACTGTAAGTTCCAACTGTTAAAAAAACAAGAAAAATGCTTCCTTTATTTCAAGGATTATGTTATCCAACAGCGATAAATCATACCTATTTCTCTCTACCGTAGCTTTTAGCATAAGAACATCACTCTCCATCACAATGTTACTCATCTCTATCTCTAAAACTCTTTCAATATCTTAAGCATAAGTTTTGGTTTCTGTCGATATTGGATTAAAATTTATGATTTATGGCTTCTTTCGAACGGATAAAACGGATGGATTGGTTTAACTGGAACATTCTGGCGTTTTGCGTCGGTCTGGTGAGGTCCATGCCAGTCGCATCCGCATCCTCTCCTCTGTTTCTTGATTTCTTCTCCCTCCCGCGACGCTGCCCTGCGCTAGGGTTTCATTTGGCGATCTCTCTCCTCTCGTTTCTGGTTCCGCCAAGGCCAAGCAGCCGGTGAGAATGGTGGAGGTGGAGGAGGCCGGGAGCAAGATGCAGGCGCAGATGCGTCTCCACCAGGGTCCGGAGGAGGACGACGCCGACCTCCCCCTCCCCGCCCTCTTCGACAAGGCGTCCCGCCTCTGCTCCCTCGCCTCCAACTCCTCCCTCGCCCAGGTTCCCTTTGGATCTCTTCCCTCCTCTCCGGATTGTCGATTGTTCCCAGGGTTGCTCCTGTCCTGTTTTCCTTGAGCTCTTACATGGTTGGTTTGGACTGCGGGCAGGAGGGCATCCGGAAGGCGGTCGACCTGCTGCGGCGCTGCGACGAGATGCTCAGCAAGCTCGGTCTCTTCTCCTCCAACGAGACCAAGGACGACGTCTCCACCGCCAACCTCAAATACCTACTCGTATGTTCCCCTTCCCCCTTTTTCTCACCGCGACATCTGCGTTTGCTCTTCATCGCATGCAAACAATCAACCATGAAGTTTTTTTTGGTCCAAATGCTACTCAACTATTTCATCTCCTTCCTATGAGTTTGCATCGTTCTAGTTAGTGTTGGGGAACTCAAAACTGGCTTACCTATGAGTTTGCATCGTTCTAGTTAGTGTTGGGGAACTCAAAACTGGCTTATGTTCCGCAACTTTAGTCCTTCCAATTGTGCAAATGTGTGGTTGCAGCTATGAATATTTGGTTGGTTTCTTCAGGTACCATACTACCTTGGGGAAATGGCCGAAAAGGTAGCGCAGGAGGATCGGATCCCAATTCTTAAGGCATCACAGGATCATTTCAAGGTTAACAATCTGCCCTGTCACGTTAGTTGATTTGGTGTATATTTATAGTGTGTTTTTAAGGGGGGATTTCTTGTATGGTACTCCATAATCGCATGTATTAACCACACCTGCTTGATTCTACAGGAGTTCATTGCTATCTGTGAAGCGTTGGAGCTTATACCAGAGGATGAGGTTGAATTATCTAGACAGAGGCAGCCTGATACTATGGCAAACCGGAGAGCACAAAAGGTGAGCCTGAATTACCTCCCCCCCCCCCCCCCCACCCCCACAAAAAAATCGTAGTGAGTCACTGAACAATTCACACCCTACAACAGAAACACGATGATCTGTGACATAATTCTCTTGTTGAGCCTGCAAAATGTTGGACATATAGGCTGCTTAACCTGTTTTAAGTCGGTTAATTTTGTGTTACTCTCTTGTCTTAATTCTTGAGCTTAGGTTGCCCGGTTCAAGCGGCAAAAAGCTGCAGAAACAAAGCTCCAAGAGATCAAAGAAAGAAAGGAAAGGCGTGGACGATCGTTGAGAGCAGCTACTTTATCAGCTCCTATTGAAACTGGGGAGGAAGATGCCTTGGAGGAGGATGGAGAGGAAGAAAGAGAGGTTAGCATCACACATCTGGAAGACATCTAGCTAGCATTGTGTGTGACTTGTTCAAAACCTTCAAATCTGATATTGCTTGCCGAATCATAACACCACATGATTTCTATATTTCAAAAGATTCCAAATTAAAAATCAGCTTTAATGTACTTGCTTTGTTCGGTTCAACAGGAGATAGTTTAATTTATTTAATCCTAATGCTTGTCTGGAGTTTGACGAATTTGATGCGTCTATCTAGGTTCTTGAACCTATAGGGGATCATTCGCATGCCCTAAGTTGTACCGTTTTAGCAAATGTCAAGACCCCGGGTATTTTTTTTCTCTTGAGTGCCAGGGTGCTACCATAAAACTTCTCCCAGTCACTATAAGGTCTACTAATTTTTAATCATCTTTGCTCTTTCTATGCTATTTAGTTTATCTCTTATTTTCACATAACTACATTAATCTTTTGGGATATTGTCGATGCAAGCTTTTTGGATCTTGTCTATGTGTGCCTCCGAAGCTTATACTGTTTCTCTCTTGTTATGTACTTTGGTTCTATAAATCTGTCAAAACTTATGCTATGTCTCTGATTTCTTGTTCTATGCTGCAGGCTTGGCTAGCTACTATCTCATTGGCTCTCTTCAAGGTTAGTTTTATGTGGCAAGAAATATTCTTCTATGATGCTTGGAGTGTTCTTTTCTGTTTTCTAAGTTGTCATGCTTGCTTTCAGAATAATATTTGATCTTCAAATGAATTTATTTCTATTTCGCTAATCGCTCTATAGGCTTTTGATCTTCTTGATATGCTAAAGAAGGAAGAAGAAATGCTTCTTGCTGTTAAAGAAAGACAAGCAAAGGTAAAACTAATGAAAACAACTTGGCAAATTCTTGTCAGTAGCATCTTTGGCTGATTCTTTTCATTGGCATATTTTTAGGAATCTTTTTTTTTCCTGATAACGTGGGAGTTTATGGAGTGTCTGCCTTGTACATTTTGGGTTGGATGTGTTTTTACCTATATAATAAGGAAACTTCAACTTGGAACCAGCTTTAGGCTTTTATGTTGTGATACAAGTTACCATAGCTCCCAAGTTGATCATGAGCTGTTGTGTACAAAGTTTTACAGTAGTTGTGCTTGGCAAACTTTTACATGGCGTTTCTTGAATATGGACATAAAATGGGTTTTATTATGATTGCAACTTCTACAGTGTACCATCGGAAGTATTTGATCTCACTGATTTTTTTGGGGTAATAATAAAATATATCACTAGAGTTTTGAACAGTTTGTGGTTATTTATGAATAATCCTTAGCTATTAGACTTTGTGAAGGCGATCCTTTCTCAGCATAGAACTTAGTAGATTTTTCTACCTGAAAAAACAGTTACATATATTGTTTTTGCTTTGGCTCTCTTGTGTTGCATGTCTGTCTCGAATAAACTCTCCATGTACATGGACTCATGGAGGTTTCCTTTGGTAAATGAAAGATTGCCTGTTTGTGATGTTTTAGGACGGGAATGCATTTGCTCGTGAAATGCTTGATGAACGCACAAAAAAGGCTGAAGCATGGCACCATAATGCTGCCAACCGTGCACCATATTCCAAACCAGCTGATCCAATCACTTGCGCAACATTTGCTCAAGACGTCATTGAAGGTAGAGCAAGTGTTTCACAAGCTCATGAGCACAAACACCAACCCCTGATATTTGGACCTGCAAGTCTTGTTGGCGGGGGACTAACCAGTGAAAGGGAAAGAATGGCAGCACAAGTTTTTCAGCCTGGTTACAGGTATGCTTTGAAGTAGTGTTACACACCAGCACATGACAGTGCATTGCCTTTTGTTTTTGTATGTTGCTGGTTGGTGGCCTTGTGTTATGGCAGATGTGGCCTTAATGCATGACACTAGTTATACATACTTTGATATGTTTGTAGGAGCTTTGGCCTATTGTTGCATTGAACATTGTACAATAAGAAGATTCATTGATAAATTACAAATTGATTTTTATGTCATGTTTGCTTCTCCACATTAGTCTAAGGACCTTATTCAATCATAGGTCCTACCTTGTTAGTTTTGTTGTTGGATTGAAAACCAATTGGTGATTTAGACTTTGTTGGAGACAATGCTTTGTTTTTATGTTAGAAAAAGTATCGCATGGTACTGTGTTAAATTTCATACACAGAAGGGTCAACAGATGAAATCGCGTCTCAAAGATGATATAGGTTCCCAAAACATACAACAGTTGTCTTTTAGCTCTCTTATGTCTAATCTCTGTTTTGATGGTAAACACTTAGAAATGCTCTGATGCTGAGATAATGATTCGGAGGTGTGCCTTAGATGCAGCCATAGTTTATGACAAAAATGTCCAAGTAAGAAGATACTATTATGTATTTACTGGTAGAAACAAATAGATCTTCTCCCCTGGAATGTTAAACTAGTAGTAGGTCTTATCCCCTAGAGTGGTCTTGCATTGTCTGGGCCTGACAGTTTGTGAAAAGCATTCACGAAGCATCAGACTATCCTTTGATTCAATTTTTATGTTGCCTTTTTGCCTGTATTGGACTATAGGCTGCCAACAATGAGCATAGAAGAAGCTGGCTTACGTGAGATGAAAATGATGGAGAAATGGCAAGAAAGAACTGCTAAGATGATTCAAGACGCAAACTCTGCTTGGTACAAGGATGGCACTAGGTCAGTCCAAGAGGACGAGGATGCTGAAGAGGAGAAAGGAAGAGCTTGGGATGACTGGAAGGATGATAATCCTCGTGGCGCAGGCAACAAGAAGCTCACTCCCTGTGGCTAAATACTGAGCTATGCACACTGCACTGAAATTCCGCATGATGACATGAAACTCGTATTCAGGTAGAATATGCATTTCTGTTATTTTTTCGTCTGATGTTTGCTGAGTAATGTTCGATGTATATTATCCAAGTGTCGAGCAAGTGCATGATTTCATATATTATTTAAATAGCCTCTGCTAGTCGCAAAATACCTGTTCGCTTTTGGTTTCTCTTAACGTTTTGTCTTGAATCGAGCGATGACCGTAATGTGTCTAGAAATGTATAAGCCCAGCCAAAGATGTCTCAGTGCTGGCTCTCTTGCTGGCACCATGCTTAACAGTGAACTGCGTATATTGTTAAACCATTTGCAGTACACGGCATGTCATAACCGTTATTTTCTTGTGGACAATTAATATTCTCCATGTTGGTCAACAAATCGAGGGTCTGTTATGGTTTATGATTTCTCTTGAATAGGTAAGCGAGATAGTTTTTTTTTGCTATCTTTTCGAAGTGGTTTATCAAGACAGGTTATTTTAAATAATTTATCAATATTTAGTTTATTCGTATAAACATTTATGTTAAGATTAAAAACTACTAGTTAAATGCCCGTGCGTTGCTACGGAATCCTAAAAAAAGAGTGATACATAAATGTATGGGATCCTAAACAACACAATAGATATCAATTTTCTATCACACCGGCATGGTTTAGGATCTGATGACAAGACAACACCTAAATGTAATGTAAATCGGAAAAGCTAGACTTAACCCTTTTTTGCATCCAATCTGAACATGGATTAAATAAATAAGAAATCATCAATTGTTGATAGACAATTAGACTAAAGTGTGACAATACAAAGGATGCCATTCTCAGAACTTGAAGGATGGTCAAGAATGTTTGCAGAAAGCTTGAAGCTTTGAAACACGGGGATGGAGGCCAGAAAGGACACATCACTTGCAAAGGCAAGGCTGTGCACAAATCCACGAGGCATCTTAGTATGCTTGTCCTTCGGTGTTTATATGCACTGCAATGGCTTGTACAACTTTGGTGGTTAATGAAAAACCTTGTCTGCTAATACAAGCAAAAATGTTAACAAAATAGATCAAGTTAATATCAAAGTTCAAATCAGAGTCGAGTACTGGGGTCTAAGCATAGCCATGCAGTGCAAGCCTCACCGCAAGCTAATAATATGAAAAACTTTGCAAGAGCCTTACCATAATGATGAACATGGTGCTCAAATATGGTTAATAGTTATATGCAAGAGGGAGTAGGAAAAAGATGGTCTCTCATAAAGAAACAGAGAGATGCTTTAGTTCTTTAAATGAATTACATTTGTTGCAAAAACTATGCTGGCAACATGGTATCATCACAGCGTCTTCAAATATTGTTTTACAAAGGAAGCATCTCAATTCTGCTGGCACATCCATGTTGGGTAAAACTTGAGAGGACTTACCAACATTCCTAAGACAAGAAATAGAGATTATATTATGTTAACGTCATAAAAGACAACTTGTAAATTACAGTGCGATAACTTGATAAGTGAATAGAACAGTTTATCTAGAAAAAGAAATAAGATATTACTGTTTCATCTTTTCGCGTTCTCTGGCCATGTAATTTGTTTTGATTTCCATTTTCCCTTCTTTCAAATCAAGTTCTTCAGTAGAGTATCCACGACAATTTTTGTCACCCAAAAATACACAAAAAAAAGTTTTCAATAATGGTTAAAGAGGTTCTAATAAAATAATGTTGCTTATTCACCTTTGGGCATGGCCTCACTAAGACCACCTCCTTCAATGTTCAGATATCTTGGACAAGACATCTCAGAGCATCTACATCAGTAAACACAATAAAATTTCACACGAAGAGAACGCCATCTTCCTAGTCTAGTATTTAGGAGGAAGATTGTCCCAATCAGCCCAATCATAATCTCCTCCAGGGTTGCGAAAGCAGTGAATAAAATTACAAGCTACTCCATGTGACATGTGAACATGTCTGTTAAACAGGAGAGATGAGACAGAGCACATAGATGGTATTAGTCATCTTGATAACCCAGAGAGCATACTCTTCTAGCAAATACCAATGCTGCAAATGTGCTTCATATATGTCAAATAAAACCAAGGGAAACTAAGTAAAGGAGACAAAGTTGTAAATTTTAGGTACCTTGAATATTATATTCAATCTCATGTATTCACCAGATATGGCAGCCTTCCATCTTGGCAAAGCAACAAACTCACATGTTATCTAAACAACAGGAGTAGAGAATCATCAGTCACTTGTAGAGCTCAGTGCATAAAGCCACCCATGGAATCGGCGTCTCCCGTGATCTCGCATTCGGCATGGAAAGCGGCTCTCACCGGCGGGTGGTCGGACAACCTGTAGTTGCACGTCTCGTATTGGATTTGCGTCAGGCCCTTGCCGCGCCAAAGAATGCGATCACACCTGTACAAAAGATGTAACAGCATGAAGGTCACACTTATCCGTCACAAAGGTCATCTCATCTAGCTAGAGCGTTAGGTTAGGCCTCAGCTGACCATGCCGGAGCACGCTTCTTCTCGCCGAGGCACCAGTAGTACTGATCGGAGTTCGGGTGGTACTTGTAGGTGGGAGAGAAGGTGATCAACCCTTCTTGCCAACCCTCAAAATGCCGACCCGTGGAGAACTCGGACAATAGCTGCGATTGCACCAGCAGAAAAGGAAATTATATCATGGTGTTTAGTAATTTTTTTCTGATTGTTCCATAAACGGATTAAGATGGCGGGTTCAAGATACCTGATCCTTCTGTAATAAGATGGACCAGTTCTTGGCTTTCACCAGCAACCTTGTCTCGGCCTCTCCCAAGTATATCCTATAATTCAAGTCACCGAGCAAAACTACTTGACTGCACAGATGAGAAAGCAAACGCATAAGAAATACCATAACCAAATTATTGGTATAAATCGCACAAAAAGGAGTGATGCACTGAGTCATGTAGAGGAGGCGCCGCCGCTGCCGTTGCCGTCGCTGGCAGTGGCCATGGCCGGGGAGGTGTACGGGGTTTGGAGAGGAGAATGGGGGGAAGGCGGCGGAGCAGAGGAGCGGGGGAGGAGGCGGCGGAGTGGAGGAGTGGGGGGGAGGAGGCGGCGGCGCGGGGTGGGAGGGAGGGGAGGAGGCGGCGGCGGCGAGGGGCGCCCCTAGAGCGGGGGGAGGAGGAGGCGGCGGAGGCGAGGGCGGAGCGGAGGAGTGGGGGGGAGGAGGAGGCGGCGGCGGAGTGGGGGGAGGAGGAGGTGGCGGCGGTGCGGAGGAGTGGGGGGAGGAGGCGGCGGCGCGGAGGAGCGGGGGAGGAGGCGGCGGCGGCGCAGGGGGAGGAGGAGAACGGGAGACGCGGAGAACGGGGGACGGGGGACGCGGAGAACGCTGACGGTTTTTTTTTTAATCGGGCTGGCGCTGGGTCTTTTTTGAGAAGGGGTGGGAGCCTGGGAGGCCATACCAACCACCAACTCCTTCTTTTATAATAGTAAAGATTAATCGCAGACCGTGATGGATCTGGCCCCTTCCCCCTCCCTTCCCCCTTCTCTGGGCTCCACGCACCAAAAGCGCCGTCTCCCCTCCCTTCCCTTCCCCCTTCGCCTTGCCGCCGCTGGAGCATGCCGCCGGGTGCGGGTGCTAGGAAGGCGGCGGCAGGGCTCTCTCGCCTGGATTTGGGCGCCGGCTCCTGGATCTGGGCGATGGGGTTGAGGCGGCCGGATTCCCGTGGAGGTCGCCGACGAGGCTTCGAGCGTGGCGCGGCGGGGCGGAGGCGGCGGCGACCCTTCCTCTCCCAGCGCTTCGCTCGGGCGGCTCGGCGCCACGGACCAGCGTCGTCACCCACACTCGCCTTGCCTCTCGTCTCGCCGTTGCTGAAGCACGCCGCCGAGGCTCGCGCGGGCGCTAGGAAGGCAGCGGCGGGGCCTAGGGCTGGGCATTCGGTCTTTTCGGTCTATTCGGTTCAGTCTATTCGGTCTTTGGAAAATTCGGGTTCTAAAAAACGAGGACCAAATTTCTCAGAAAAAAAACAAGGACCGAACCCAAATAGACCGAATTTTTTGTTCGGTCTATTCGGTCCACCGAATTGACCGAAATAAGATGGGGACCCTTGTCACCCCTCAAAATCTTTGTAAATTGTAATGAGCTAAACAAAACAAATAATATTCATGCATAAAGCAATGAGTAGCCAACCAGTAAATAGATGATAGACATATCAAATAAGTACATAAATCACATATTAAGTTCATGAATTCAAGAGACAAGAGACATATCAAATAATTCGGGTTATTTGGTCTATTCGGGTTTTGTAGGCCAAAGACCAAACCCGAACCCGAAGACCGAACTAAATCAAAATATTGACCGAACCCAAACCCCGAAACCCGAATAGACCAACAATTCGGTCTATCCGGGTTCGGTTCGGTGTTCGGTTCTCGGGTTTAAAGTGCCCACCCCTAGCGGGGTCATCTCGCTCGGTTCTGTGCGGTTGTGGTCGGATCTGGGCAGGCCAACGTCGGGCGGTCTTCGAGTTTGCCGGCATTGGCAGGGACGGCCTGTGCGGAGGCGGCGTGTTGGGGGCTTGGTTGCTGCGTGTTCAGGCCTCGGCGCGCTCCTTTGGGCTCCGTCGTCGGCGCTCTGCTGTTCGCCGGCGTCCGGGAAGGTGCCGTGACTGTGGTCGCCGGCGCTCGGGAAGGGCTGCGCGGTTCGCGGGGGGGGGGGACGGAGCCGGCGCCGGGAGGCAATAGAGGCCGTCCTCCGCCTCCTGCCGGCTTGGTCGAGCTCGCTGTTCCGGCTTTGGGCGGCACGTCAATAGGCTGGTGGTGGCGAGGAGCGAGGGCGCCGCGTGTGGTCAAGGGTCTTTGATCAGGCGGGCTCGTCGGAGTTGGCGGCGATAATGTCGCTGGGAGTGGGTTGGGTGCTAGGCGAAAGCCTTCGTCTTGCTGTTGGGCTGGCGATGAGATACCTTTGGGAGCCGTATTACTCCTTGGAGGCGTCTGTCTGTCGATGCACCCCTCCTCTCTCGGTATGGATCTTGCGGGAGAAATCCCTGTCCATGTTGGACGGGCAACGGCGGCGTGGCTACGTCGTGTTCCTTCCTGAAGGTGGTGTATATGCAGTTCCACCCGTGGTTCCCAATTTGGCGGCTTCGTTTTGACATCAAAGTTTCTAAGTAAACAAGGATGCGAAGGAATGCTACTGCACAAGATCAATTTGGAGGTCTGACATCTAGAGTTTCTAAGTAAACTAGGATACGAAGGATTGCCAGTGCATAAGGTCATAGCAAGTTTGTAGCAAGGACATAGAAGTTAGAAGTTTAGTCTTTCTACCTCCCTTAGTCTTTTTGCTCTTTGTTCTGTGCGTATCTCAGTTTTGAGGATTTGAGTAATTGAGTCTAAAGGCTCCTGTAATCTTTGGCTGTGTATATCCACGTGTGGGTATAGAGGCCAGATTTCTATCCATTATCTAAAAAAAATTAATCGCAGACCGCGCCGCGCCGGAAGAACATGCCATTCCTCAACTGCTTCTCCATCGTTTCGGTAGTTCCCCACCGGTTCATCTCCAGCCCCGTCAAGGGCGGATCCAATGAGGCCTATGGAGTACACAGGATACAATTCAATTTTATTTTTTTTCCTTGTATAGCCTGTGTAAATTTATATATGAATTCTTAGTCCAAATTGAAAGACATCTGGTCAGCTTAAAGATTGAACCTCTTGGTCTCCTGGCTACTCCACTCGGTGCCTCCGTAGCTGAGCCCAAGACGACACCAATCAAGGCTCAGGATATATAACCTAGTATACGCAAATGCAGCCCAGCTGACACAAGCATAGCCCAATGCACTTGGCTAGCCAGGCCACTCTAGAAGCGAAGATAGCAGGCAGAGGTTGAACCACACGTGCATCGCATCGCTCCAGTCACTCTCGTTTTGTTCCCTCTCTTCCTCTATCTCGCCTTATGCAAAAGCAAAATCCACCCGCCCGCTTGGTCGCAGGCTTGTAGCCACCGGTTGTCGGAGCCCAGAGGCCTAGGCTGCAGCCTGTTGGCCGCCACGTCTCCTGATCGTCATCACCCGTCGATCATCTCGCCAAGCACCTGGCGGTATGGATTAGGTTCTTAATCGACGTAGGGTATTGCTAAATTTCTCTCGATTCTTTCGATTTCTTTAAGCAAATAGACTGAATTTATGAGTTATGATTTGAATGTTACGATTGTTGGTTGAGTTTTTTTTTTTGTCAAATTGTAGGTTCGGATTTAAATTTGGGTTTTCAAATTTTGAAATACCCACCTACTTCGTTGCAAATCGGACACAAAAAATATACATGTAATTATACATGTGGTGAAACAGTGAATCCTGTTTATTTTTCTTTTGGCTCCGCCCCTGAGCCCTGCCATACTCACCATGCCGCACGGCACACGCCTCCACGATCTCCCTATCCAGCCCCGGCCTCCCGCGTGAACATATACGAGTCGTCGGGTTTCATGTGTACAGGCGGCTGATGCTGCTGAGTGCCATCGGGTAGGTGGAGATGATTTGCCGGAGTTGGTCGTAAATTCCTTTGTGGGACTACTCATGGGCTTCAGGTGTAGAGGATGATAGAGAAAGGACACCATGAAGAAGTCCTAGCTCTGTGGTGTGGCAACATATCCTATATATTCAAGTTTGGAGTGCATTTCAATTAAAAAATTTATAAAAAAAATTCAGAGAAAAGTTTCACATGTATTTTTAAACTTGCTTTAACAATACATAAAATTTCAATTTCAAATTCATTATATGTTGGTAGTAACAAAAAAAGAAAAAAAATCTGACAAATGTTAAGAGTTTAGATTTATTAGAATTTTCTCTTTTTTGCCGCTATTAACATAGAATAGATTTGAACTTGAAATTTTATAAATAAATGAGGTAGACATGTAATACATATAAAACTTTTCTCGAAAATTTTATGACTTTTTTAGTTAGAGTGCAGTGGTGCACCCCTACTTAAGTTCATATGATGTGTTGCACTACGATGCGACAAAGACCAATCGAAAGTTTGGCACTCTGTTTCTTTCTCTCTCCACGCATAACACCAAAGGAAAGCCTTCTGGGGTGTACAAGTACTAGGAGAGACATAAATCTGTTGGGCTATGGTGCTCCGCGTGGAGATGATGAGGAGCCGGTCCCGCTCATTTCGATTTGTACTTTTGACTTCTGGCTTATTTTATATTATTTATAAATTTTATCTTTTTCTATACTTTTGATTTTTTTAGCTTTTTTGTCGATTCTTTTTTTTTTCTTGTATTTGTATGCATTATACGTGATGGGCTAACATGTTTTTTCTATTTTTTTAAATTTAATTATGCTAAATAAGACTTTGTCAGCTACACTGTTTTTTCGGCCAGCTATAACGCTTTTCAGTCATAAGCCACTCAAAAAAGCTCTTTTGAGCAAAGCCTAAGGTTAGCAGTGATTTGTTTCTTGATCAACAGTTGACATATCTCTCTCACATAGAGCAAACAAAAAACCCTAACTTCTTGCCCTCGATTCAGTTGCTCTACTGGCTGCTGTGATTGACTAAGAGGGAGTAGCAAAAACACAACACACAACTAGAGAGGAGAAGACAGGAGAAGTGAAGCTTTGTCCAGCTTGGTAGCTCTGCCCGGTCTACTTTCAAGTGTATAGTCAAAGGCTCAGATGTGAGTTTGTTCTACACTCAGAGCACTTTGGTTTGATCAGTTGGTTTTATAATTGGTTGATTGGAGCACCAGATTGGAGAGAGGTTTAGCCATTCGGGTTGTAGGAAACTCAAGAGGTGCGTAATCTTGGTGGTTGATTAGTTTGAGGAGTCAAATGGTGTTGGATTGGGCTGAAATTTTGATAGCATATTAAGAACTCATTGGACTACATTACTACCAAGTTTCATGCAATTTGGGTTAGTGGCTTGCAAAATATGAACTGGAGACTGAAGTGAACACAAACAACACTACTTTGTTTTAGCTGATTTTAGCTACTTCTTGTCAAGTGTGATTGTTATTGATGATGATGCCAAGTTTGTAACTTGATGATGACGTTGTTGTTGTAGTCTCGAGAGGTTCCAAAGAATATTCCATTGTAGGTATTACTGCTAATACTGGAAGTTTAGAGTGGACTGGTTAGTCCCGTGGTTTTTTTACTCCTAATCTTGAGGTGGTTTTTTACGTAAATCGTTGTGTCAATTATGTATATTGATTTGTTAATTCCGCTGCTAACTTGTTGGTTGAAGCTATCTTCAAAATTCACTAAAAGTTGAGTGGTTGAATTGTGCAAATGTGCTGTGTCGATGAAGTTGTGATTACATGGTTGCTGTCCAGCCCCAACAAAACAGGTACGTATGTCCTGTACAGTGTTCAACTGTGACAGTGACATTATTTGATAAACTTGTTAGCAATAGTGAATAGAAGTATGCGATCTATTTTCGTCGTTTCGCTTTTCTCAGAATTAAGAAAGGTAAGTGATGTCTACACTAGCTGGGCGGTGGTCAACTGCATCATAGCTACTGCAAATTTGCAATACCGGACAGGGTAGCACTGTTATTTTTAGCGGACAAACCTAAAGTATACACGTCGATGGTTACTCTTTACGGTTTTTGCTAGCACCCAGACATCCGATCCGGACAGTAGCACTGTATGCTCGGCCAAAACATTTGAGATCATGTATGTAATATTTCTGAACCATATATGCAAAAAAAAAAAAGATGGGAGATGCAACATTCGTAGATAATGTGTGCAAAAAATTTAACCAACATATGTAACAAAATATTTTTACAACAATCTCAATGTTGCACTGATTGATACTAATTGTTGCACGGATGAAAACAAAATGTTGCATAAATAAACACCTACCTCCGAAGAAGAAGTGACAGCAGCGGCCAGATTTGGCGGCGTCGCGCCCGAAGAGGAAGACTACGGCGGCGGCCGGATCTGGCGGCGCTAGAACTCGACGGCGGCGGCCGGATTTGACGACGTTGCACCCGAATAGGAAGACTACAACGGCGGCCGGATCTAGCGGCGCCGCGTCTGAGAAGGAAGTTGATGGTGGTGGTCGGATCCGGTTGCGTCGCGCCCGCCGAGAACGGCGGTTGCTCCCTGGCAGTCTGTGCGCTCTGCCTACGGCCGCTGGCTGGCGGCCAAGCTTGATGAGTTTCGTGCCGACCCACTCGCCTGGTGCACCAACGCTGTCGGACTCGGCCGCGCCCTCCACCTCGCCATTGCCGCACAGAGACGACTCATCGCTTCTTTGTTCCAGTGGAGAACGGGGAGAAGTGCAGAGGCCTGCCGCTCGAGTGGGTGGGGGAATGGTTAAATGAGCTGATCATTGGATTGATCAATGACACGTGGATGGTGAATCAAAGTGTCCGATTCAAGCCGATAGGGCCGGCCGTCCTGCGCGTATCAATTCCCTGCTCTATATTCTTTAAGCAGACAAACCCAACAAAGCTTTGCAAAGTACAAACTACAGAAGCAGATGGGGCTTGCATCAAAACTCTCTATTTTCCTCTGCAAACCAAGACATACTTCATCGCATAGCTAAATTAGGGATGGCAATCGGACGCAGCGAGTACGAGTAGTGCTCACCTATACCCATACCGTGACCCCGATTTACGCCTACGGGCATACTCGCGAAGGACGACGGGTGAAGAACCTCGCCCATACGCATCGCCCGTGGGTACATGTCGCCCGTAGGTATGCTCGTTTACCCGCGAACTGAGAATCATCATCGAAGAGTTGAACTAATGATAGATACATAAGCAGCAGCTGTTGCTAGGAAATATAATATCTATCAAAAAAATTTATAACAATCAATAGCAGTTAGAGATATATAAAAGTTTAGAACAATCAATAGCAATTAGAGATATTGCTATGACTGCGCCACCTGTCAATCTATATCATGGGTAAACAGGCAGGGTTGGTACGGGTGGAGCTTACCCATACCCGTACCCGTTTACCCGACGGGTAGAATATTCCTCCCATTTTCATACCCGTGAGTAAAGAAAATATCCCTTACCCAGTTCTATTAGGATATTTACCTATAGGTATACAGGTAAACAGGCACAACTGCTATCCCTAAGCTAAATATCTGGAACTGAAGACCAATTGAGAAACCCAACATCTCTGTAGCCAAAACTGCTTATGCAGGTTTTTTTTACCATAGTACAGAACTGCAGATGCAAAAACTTGAAGCTTCAATTCTCTCTATCTCTAAAACCTACTGAAAAGTACCCATGAAACCTGTGAGCATGAAAACATTAAAAAGGACGGGAAGAATTTTTTTGTAACCAAGCAAGCTTCGAGCGAAACGCAAGTCATATGACCAGAACAGGATGGGGGAGAAAAGGATAAGATCGTGTAACAAAATAAAAAATGGAGACAGTGGAGGCTACTGATGTCTTCCTGACGTGTTAACAAGCACGCCTAATATTAATCTAGAGTCAATAAAAAAATATTATTTGCCTCGCTCATTTTGATTTAAACTTCTGACTTATTTTTTACTATTCATAAATTTGGTTTTTTTCTAAACTTTTGGCTTTTTTGAGTTTTTTTGCCGGTTCTTTTTTTCGTATTCGTCTGCGTTGTCCATGATAAGCTAACATATTTTTTCTATTTTTATTTTTTTAAAATTTAATTACATCAAATAAGCCACTTTCAGTTACAGTGTAATTTCAGCCAGCTACAGTGTAATTTCAATCATAAGCCACTATTTTTCAGCCCAACTGAGCACAACCTTAGCTTTTAGCAACAGTATCTTCCCAATTTTAGTGGGGACACATATGTAAACATAGTGAGAACACATGATTAGACCTAAAAATTATGAACCAAACAAGATCGGATTGTTTTTGTCATCGCAATCCACCTAAGGACCAATGAAACTGGAAGAATTAGATCTCATATTACTTTAGTAGTAAGATCAGCTTCATAGTTTGATTACACAAATAAAATTTTGCTAAAATGCACAAAGAGGCTGCTAAGAGTAAGACTAGTTCAATCAACAATTGTTGTCATAACCCTGAAAAAGAACAACTCAGAATAAAAACCATGAAGATGGCCAGAGTAACACGGCATTCTGCATAATATTAGACTTGAGCCATAGAGAGTTTTGTTCTGTCCCCTGTAACAATTGAGGTAGGCCGTAGTACTGCTCTAGTTTTTATATTCATTTTGTGATCATTTAATGGTCCAAACCAGAGAGTTCCTTGCATCCCCAAATCCCAATATGTATTCACAACAAATTGTAATCTCTGGGTATTGCGAACACATGATTATGTGGGTACTTTGATGTAATCCTCAAATGGCATTTTATGTTGCATTACGACAAATAATTAGTTTTCCAAAACTACTGTCTAAAGCGGACTTATGAAGCTGTATTTTTTTAGTTATGCAAAGTCAAAGTGGCACATAGCAGTTAGTTTGAAGTTTGAACTTGGAACTTATGAAAATAAAGCATAGTTGTCGTTGCTCACAGCTCATATAAGAAAATGCTCTCTATGATCAGCTTGTCAGCATCAACCATTATTAACCGAAGTTGTTGCAAAACCTCACATATCGCTTTGAATTGTGGATGTGGACTGGAACCCGCTCTGAAACAGTGAACTTGACCACCAACATCAATCCAGCTAGACCCTACGGCTTTATGAGCTCCTCTTGAAATCACAGCTTCCCTCAGCTCCAATGCATCATTCCATTCTTCACTTGCAACAAACATGTTTGACAGTAAAAAAACGGTTGATGCATTACCTGAATTATTCGCGAGAAACCTCTTGGCCACACGCTTGGCCATGTCGAGGTTACCATGCTTTCTGCAACCACTAAGAAAGGTGTCTAGGATAATAGCATCATGCTCAAAAGGTAAGTCTGAAATGATCCCTTCTGCTACCTCTAACCATCCAGCTCGGGCAAACAGGTCTACAAGGCAAGTGTAGTGCTCTGGAATTGGTTCAATGCAGAAGTTATTAACCATTTGAGAAAAGTAGCTGCAACCTTTTTGGACAAAACCAGCATGGCTGCATGCACTCAGAACACCCACAAAGGTTACTGAGTTTGGGGTTACAAATTCTTGATGAAGTCGCACCATGTCATCATACAGCGACAGGGCTCTTGTCGACTGGCCATTCTGAGCCAACCCACATAACATCGCATTCCAAGATACGATGTCTCTCTGTGGCATGATTTCAAATACTATTATTGCATCATCCATCTCTGCACACTTCGAGTACATGTCAAGCAAGGAGCTAGCGACTATGGGAATAACTTCCAATCCATGCTTGATAGCAAGAGCATGGCATTGCCTCCCACCTCCAAGGTCATTCGCACAGGCACATGAGCTTATGACACTGCCAAAGGTGAAGGAATTGGGCAATATCGAAGCTTTCCGCATCTGACAGAACATGTTGAAGGCATCAGCCTGGTAGCCGCTGGCTGAAAGCCCTGAGATCAAAGCAGTCCAAGATACAACATCTTTGTCCAGCATAGCATCAAACAATTTCTTAGCTAGATCAACATAACCGCATCTCCCATACACGTTCAGCAGAGAATTGCATAGAAAGAGATCCATCAGATACCCAAACTTCAAAATAACCGAGTGCATCTGGATTGCTGCTAGACCTGAAACCCGCTCGGCCAAATCATTTAGGACAGTAGCAAAGGTGAACTCATCAGGCCGAATTCCATTACCAATCATCCTAAGAAACTCTTGGAGACACGATCCTGCTTCCCCGGACTTCATGTAGCAGTCCAACAGAACATTCCACGACATCAAATCTCTCTGCGGCATACAATCAAACACCTTACGTGCATTCTCCAGCAGGCGCAACTCCGCGTACAACCTGACAAAACCAGTTCCGACACAAGCGTCCGCAAACACCCCGGCCTTCACCGCCCGCGCGTGGACCTGCCGAGCGGCGCCCAGGTCGCAGCACGGGGAGACGATGGAGTACGTGAACCCGTCCGGCGCCACAGGGCCGCGCGTCATCTGCAAGAACCGGCGCAACGCCTCACGGGGCTGGCCGGCGCGGGAGAGTCCGGATATTACGGTGTTCCAAGACCAAGCGTCCCTGTCAGGCATTGTGTCGAGCAGGTCAAGGGCGGCGTCTGCGCGGCCGGAGGAAGCGTAGCCGGAGAGGAGGGTGTTGTAGGAAACGAGAGTGGGGGACGGCATGAGGTCGACGAGAGCGCGGGCGTCGGCGAGCGCGCCGCTGCGCACGTAGGCGCGGAGGAGGAGGTTGCAGCGGTAGGCGTCCCCATGGAGGCCGGCCTTGAGGAGAGTGGCGTGGAGCTTGTGGGCATGGAGGAGTTGCAATGGTGGCATTCAAACTGCGGGCCGAGGACGCGATGGATGGGAAGGAGACGTGGCTGCAGTTGTAATTTGGATTTTTAGGCTGGGCCAAAATTGTTGGGCCGGTTCCACGTTTCATTGGGCCTTTCTTCCGCCTCGATTTCCCGCCTGTGTATCTACGGGTGAATTGTTTTAGTCTGTGGTTTATATCTTTTAGTTTGTATCTTTCGAATTCTAACTATTCATACAAAAGAGTATAAAGAGAGATTATCACATGTAATTTTATCCAGTATAACTGAAGTCAGTACAGTGTCTACTACAATAAATTTATAGCCCCCGCTTTGAAAAGATGTACCGTTTAAAAACTAGTTACTATAGCAAAGTCAAAAACCACAAACACTAAACCCAAAAGAATTCAGCCATTATACTTGACTACTTGGTTATGGGCAATTCGTACTTTTGAACCATGTGACATGTAACTAGTTAGCTACTACTTGCTTAACTAGTCTCTATGATTTACTTGCTACTTTGTTAGCTAGAATTTACTATTTGCTTAACTTGTCCCTGTCACCATGTGAAGTTTGCTTTTGCGCATTATCCGATTAAATGTTCGTGACCGAAACTAACTATATTCGGAGCGGCATGTATTCGCTCCGTATTCGTAACCGAGAATATCTGCATTTGTATTCGTATCCAGCACTATCTGTGTTCGACTCCGACAAAAAATATGGAAAAGGATACGAGATGAGCAATATCCATCTGTATCGGCTCTGTTTGCACCCCTACTTCCACACTCACGCGTGACCTAATTCCCCACCCTACAACTACGCTGCACCGCCACTCTTGCTCCCTCTCTCTCTCCGCAAGTTATTAAGCACACTAGTCTGCTCTCTCTTTCTCTCCGGCAAGCTTCGGTCTAACGAGCCACATCAACCTCCAGTGAGCTCAAGCCCTACCCAGTCTTCCGCCTCCACCTTGACCCTGCTCAACAGTTGGCCAAGTCACATCTATGTCTAGCTAGATCAGCCTTGCCCCACATCCAGCTGCACCTCGACCTTGCTCCCTGCGAGTTTGGGCATAAAAGTGGTGTTAGCGGGCAACAAGGCTCTGGACCAGTCGCCCCCCCCCCCCCCCAACAAAATCCTCATTGACATCAAGGTTGCCTCCTTCTCTGCTGAGCTTGTCTATTTGCCGATGGCCACCGCTTTCTTTTTTCTGGTAGGTTGTTGCAGGCACTTCCACATTTGTTGCAGATCCTTTCTAATTTTGTTGCACATATTATTTCACTTTATTGTAGCCTGACAAAAAAGGTTGCATTAAGTTGTTTTGTCACAGCGGGTTAAGCGATTTGTTGCACACGAGCATTTTTGTTCTTGCAATTAGCGATTGTGGTTTGTTGCTTCGTTCTGCCGTGGGTTTTTGTTGTAGTTGTATGAAATTTTGTTGCTCACTACTGTAATCTTTATTGCACTCGTGATGATTGTTTGTTACGCCATAGGGGCTTTTCGCTAGATGAAATTGGCATAGAAATAAAATGCGGGGTGTCTTGAGGATGGATGATTTAATGGTGGATACTCGATTTTTTTTTTTTTGCATAAAATGAGCCATCGGGATGGACGTCTAATAATAGTGTAACTTCTTTTTAAAAAATAAATTCAATCATTTTGAGATTTCTATATGAATTTTCAAATATATCAATATCTTATACTGTGTAAGATGTGTATCACTAGTTAAGGTTTGTTGAATCTATTGATAAAATGAGAATTTTTAAGCACTTTTTTGATATTGCCACTTATATTTTATAATATTGTATATATGTGCAAAAATTGTTACAGATGTATAGAATTATTGTATCGATCTGATGGACTGCCCGATGAGAATACCTATCGTACGTCCAAATGCTAGCAAAGGCCTTTCAATTAACAATCCGCAGCTGCAGAAATAGGATTCTGCATTCCTGCCAAGCCTCCAATCCGCAGCAGGTGTTTTTGGCCATCTACAGTGCATCAATTAGCAATAATTATATGACGATTAGAGGTAATTAAGGCGATGCTTAGCATCGATCAGACGTTGCAACCTTGGTAGGTCTATAAAGGAGGTGAAATTTAAAAAAACAAAAATTAGAGAGCGAAATTAAAAAGGTTACCATAGTACTATTTACATGAACAGTTCCCGTTTTGAAATGTCGTATTCGTTGCATTTGGTATTATTGGATTGTTTTCGGTGGAAAGTTCGAGGGAAACCCACCATGATTTGACCCCACCTCTTGACCAGTCAGCTTGATGTCCGTGTTGAGTGCAAACGCATCGATTCCATCCCATCCGGCTAACCGCTTTGGCCGTATCTACACTTTATTTTTCTCGATTTTTCAGCTAGCTTTTGATTGAGCTTCTATCTATTAGTAGTATTTATCATCGTTCTTGCTCTAACTAATTTACAGCTTAAATTTTTGGTTTATAACTACCCTAACTGGTTTATAGTTTAAATTTTTGGTTATGACTTTTGATTTATAGCTAAAATTACATTGTATCAACAGTTAGATTTTTCTGAGAAAAAGTAGAAAAAAAATAAAAAATATTATATCATCACGAACAATGCAAAAGAATAGTAAGGAAAAGGTAAAAAGCCGAAAAAACTAAAATTAGAAACTAACATATTTCAAGTAATTTTAATTTAAATAAATGAAATGTTAAAATTAATCTGAAGCTAAAGGCCTTGCTCGGTTGGGCTAAAAAGCTGTGGTTTATGGCTAAAATTACACTGTAGCGGCTGAAATTTTACTGTAGCTAAAGGTAGCTTATTTAGTGTAATTAAATTAAAAAAAATTAAAAATAGAAAAAATATGTTAGCTTATTACGGACAACACGAATAAATATGAAAAATGGTAAAAAAAGATAAAAGTTCAGAAAAAAAACGAAATTTATAAATAATAAAAAATAAATCAAAAACTGAAGCTGAAATGAATTGAGCGAAAGCCTTTTTAAGCGAGGCTAGTTCAAAAGCGGATTCCGAAGGCGAATAATAAATTGGCGAAGGTAGGCCCCCGCGCGAACTGGTTTTTCCCGCGCGAAGCTTCCCGGAAGCTCGCTTGCCTCCGTGATCAGAGCCCTTATAAGCCTCTTCTCTTCTCTTCGTCTTCCACGGTTCCACCCCTCACCGGCTCACCGCCTTCCTGATTCCTTCCTTCCTCAGGTCGTTCTCCTCGTCGATTCCATACCACATCCCTAAGACAGCCATGAAGCTGATGCATTTCTTCGGCCCTTCTTCTTCTTCTTCCAAGAAGGACAACAAGACGAGGAAGAAGAGACGCGACGGCAAGAGTTGCTCCTTCGGCTCCACCACGTCGTCGTCGTCGTCGTCCGATGGGTCCGTGACCACGCCGAGGACCGTCCTGCCGCCGTCGGCGTCCGCCCCCGGGGCCAAGAAGCCGCTGGCCGTCACGCGGGAGGAGCTGGAGGTGGCGCTGCGGAGGGTCGTGTCGAGCGAGGAGGAGCTGGCCGAGATGCTCGCCGAGGCGGAGGCCGGCCTCGTGCTGGAGGAGATCGCGGCGGACGAGGGCGAGCTCAAGGAGACGTTCGCGGTGTTCGACGCCAACGGGGACGGGAGGATCTCGGCCGAGGAGCTCCGGGCCGCGCTCGGCGACGACCGATGCTCCGTCGAGGACTGCCGCCGCATGATCGGCGACGTGGACACCGACGGCGACGGATTCGTCTGCTTGGACGAGTTTACGCGCATGATGATGCATGACCGCCAGTGATATGTAGGTGTTGACGTGTTAATTGTCATCTGTTCCATCAAAATATCTATCTGCCCACCGATCGTCGGGGCTAGTCATGTGAAAACTGAACTTCTCTAGCATTTTGCACTGTACTGTGTATGTGAAACAGAACTAAGGTTGTTATTGCCGTCACTCGTTCCGTGCAAATCTTGTTTCCATCGGTATTCTACGAAGTTGAGGTCGTATCATGTCAATCAATCTTCAGATTTTGATCTCCATTCTTTAAAAAACCGCAAAAGCCTTTCTAAACACGATGAATCATCTCTTTTTAGCTCATGCCTTATGCCTGTTACAGCCTTTACGACTGCTCCAGGATCTTTACAACCACATTCTGGCTGCTACGACCACCTCCTGTAACCGTACGACCACGTTGTAGATTATGTACACAAAGTTCAATGGTAAATACCTATTTATGAGATAATATACCAAAATCAAGAAACATATTATTAGTGAATGATCTAGATGAATTCGAGAACCTACTGTTACACGTATTTTTTTAAAGTGTTTTGTTTTACCAACGTCCTGCATGTTTTTCTTTTCTTTTCCCCTATTTATCAGCATGTTTAAGCCTTCTTTCTTTTATATAAATATAGTTCTTGGCATGTGGGTGCATTAGTTTTTGGCATCTGGGGCCACATATTGTGTAAAATTGGACTCTAAGCAACAAAAATTAAAATCGACGCAGGGGCTTGTGCCCCCACATTGGAGAATATGCATCCGCCTCTGGTTTATCGGCATTCGATTTGTGCGTATGAATATGCACTTTAAGACTAAAAGCCATCAGCAGGTGCTGAAAAAACCCATATATGAGATTCTCTACACAACACTCATTTGTTTTTCTCCCTCCTATGCCAGCATGCCTTTTCCCTCCTCCATCCCTTACCACCATTGCAGCCACCCTGCCTTTGGTGCCAACAACAACGGCAAATTCACGGGTAGCACTTCAGAAAAACTTAAATCCATAAAGAGAGAAAGGCTGATAGGTGGTATTAGTGAAGGGGAGGCATTTAGGTGCTACTCGGTTGGGCTAAAATAAGCTGACTTATGGTCAAAATTACATTGTAACTGGCTGAAATTATACTGTACCTGATAGTGGGTTATTTGGTGTAACTAAATTTAAAAAATTTTAAAATAAAAAACAGTTTAGACCATTACGAACAATGCAAACAAATACAGGAAAAAAAGAACCTGCAAAAAAGCTCAAAAAGAAACCAAAAGCTAGAAAAAGACGAAATTTAGAAATAGTGAAAAATAAACCAAAAATCAGAAGCGTAAACCGAAATGAGTGGGGCTACTAGTATTGCAAGAGGCGCCGCTAGTATGCAAATCTTGGAGCAAATGCGATGGTGAGAAATTTTGACTGAATTTCAAAATTTTCTAGTTGAGTGTCATCTAGCAAATCCGATAGCAATATCATCCCATTGGTTAATTAATCAATCTAGTATTAGAATCTTGAATATACGGGAGATACTAAGGTGGTGATCGGTTCAATTTGAAAAGCTCATGGTGAAAACATTGTAGTTGGTTGAAAAAACATTTATGGTGAGAGGCTTATTTAGCATAATTAAATTTAAAAAATTTTAAAAATATAAAAAATATATTAGCCCATTACGTACAATATAAACAAATACGGGAAAAAAGAACCGGCAAAAAAGCTCAAAAAAAGACCAAAAGTTCAGAAAAAGACGAAACTTATGAATAGTAAAAAATAAGCCAGAAGCCGAAGCCGAGTTGATCAGGGCCTTATACCAAGACATGATAAAAGAATACGGAAAATAAACTTTTTTTTTGCCATGACACCTGCTATCCTATGCGATATTCTCCAGCATAGGCGGGTCACGTTTGGTTATAAATGGAAATTGAAGGATTTATATAGCGAACTCATGGATTAGTATAGTGAATAGTCATGCATGTTATGATGTGGAACAGCTACTCGGAACCCAAAGGAGATTTGGCTCACGGTAACTTAGCCTCGAGAACTCAACGGGTGGGTTCGGTCGGCCAAAGGCTTTGATTTACTATGTTTTGTTACAGTAATTTATTTTTAAATAATACATCTTTTTAAACTAGGGTCTATAAATATAATATAGTAGACACTGTAATAAATTCAGATATATTGACCAAAATCATATATAACTGTTTCTCTTTATATACCGGCGAAAAGCCAAATAGAACCTACTTAAAACTTGTGGAGTCCATATGCTTTTCTCTACTCTTAAAAGAACGAGTTGAGGGTGATGGTGCGTCCTACGCTCTCCCACCCTCTCACGAAAAAAAAGCGCCGACATGTGGGGCCTCTCTCTGCTTCTCTCCTCCCGGGGGCGGCCACCGCTCACCGCCGCTGCATCTCCGTCCGCCGCCGCCTCTTCGGGCGGCCACCTGCTTCCGCGTCTTCCACCGCCACGGATCCGGCCACAGCCGGTCTTGCCGCCCGGATCCGGCCTCCGCTGCGCCGGATCCGCCCGACTGCGCTCGCGTGCCGCCGTCATCGCCCCCGCCGTCGTGGTCGCGCTTCGCCGCGTCGTCGCTGGGATCCGCCGCCTCCGCTCTCCGCCGGATCCGGCGACCCGCACCAGATCAGGTGCCGCCGCCGATCCGCCATCTCAACGCCTCCGCCGGATCCGGCCTCCTGCAGTGCGGCGAGGGGAGCCGAGGGGGAGGCGGCGGGGAGGCGGGGGGCCGAGGAGGAGGGCGGTGGGGATGGGGCGCGCGCAGCGGGGAGGGGAGCGGGTCCCGGGAGGGGCGGAGGAGGCGGGGAGGCGGAGCCGGGAGGCCGACCCGCACGAGATCCAGCCGCCGCCGCCGGATCAGCCATCTCAGCGCCTCCGCCGGATCAGCCATCTGTGCGGGAGGGGGCCGCAGAGGAGGGGGAGCGGCGGTAGGCGGCGGGGAGGCGGTGGGGCCGAGGAGGGAGGCGGTGGGGATGGGCGGCGCCGCAGCGGGAGGGGCGGGTCCCGGGAGGCGGAGGAGAGGCGGCGGGGGAGGCGGAGCCGGGGAGGGGTCGGAGGGGGAAGCGGCGGCGGGCGCGGCCGCGTGGGAGGAAGGAGAACCCGAGGGCGGGCGCAGCCGCGTGGGACGGTGGGAGGCATCCAGATCTGGGAGGTGGGGGAGGAGCCGGGTGAAAAAGAGAAAGGAAAGGGGAAAAAAGAAAAAGGAAAGGGGAAAAAAGAAGAAAAAAAAAGAGAAGAAAAAAAAGGAGAAATAAAATAAAATAGGCAGAAATAAAAGTTACCGGCTAAATTTTGCTAAATTTAGAAATCCTTGCTAAAAAGATGTGTATTATGCTTAAGTGATGTCCCTGAGAAAATTTAATATGCGTAGGAATTAAATTATTAGAATATCATTGGTGTAGATAATACGCTAAGGTTATTAAGGTGGTAAGGCGACCCACCCCTCTCACACCTTTTAAGCGGTAAGGCGTGAGGCGAGGCGACGCCTTACACACATCGTAAGCCGAAGAAAACAGAGTTCTGGAGGAGTAAATCGGAAGAAATCCAAAGAGGAAGAAGGACCTAATTGCAATTTTGTAGAACTCTAGAGATTAAATTGCAAAAATTCTAAACATATCCATCCCTTTTAATCTAGCATCACACACAGCAGTCAGTAAACTTACAAAATCTATGGACAAGACCTAAATGCAATTCACGCAAGCATTTTGTAAGTTTGCCCTTTTCGGTGAAATATTGTTATTTTAATTTGTTATGTGTTCAGATTTTCAGAACATCATGCCTTCAGTAACTGCTGCAATGGTACAATTCTAAACTATTGCTGCAGCAATATACAATAGTTTTTCAAATGCCAACTTTATTAGGAACTCTACAATTTTGAGGTCTATTAAGTTAAGTTTTAAAATTTAAATTTATTGGTACTTGGTAGTTATGCTAAGCAAATTGCAAGATGTATGGATGTGTTTCTGAAGAGAGTTCCTCTCTCTGTTCCTTTTATAAACACATTTTTGGTTGGAATTAATATCTGCTCATTGAACAACTCTGAAAGAGAAATTGAACAACATTATTTTGATTCCTTTTTAGTGAGACTTAATTTCCAGACTACTGGAGTGTGGTACCAGCCCCTTAGTGTGCTGGTCTATTTAGGTAACGCTGCAACGGAGATTTGCCAGCGTTCCTCAACATAACTTGGAATTCTCTAGAGGTACTGACTGCAGGGCTAAATTTTTTTAGAAAATTTTTAACAACGTTCTTCACATTTGACTATTTGACATTTTTCATGTGCCATTTACTAATTTTCTTCATATTTCCCAATGATCCACATTGTGATTACATGTAAAGGGCATACCTTACACATTTTTTTGGTTAAATTACTCCATAATCGCAATACCTGTATGGCAACAGATTTCAAAATAATTTCCAATACGCCCATGGTGGAATGAGTTTTAAATTCATTTCTCTATGTATTTACTAGCTGAATGCTCGTGCGTTGCTACAGATTTTAAAACTTTATCATACTACATGTTCTAAAACTAACGAGTGGTAAAATTTGTTGGAATATGCATACAAATATGTTCTGATTTTGTTTAAATCCGTAGCAACGCACGGGCATTCAGCTAGTGAAAAAATTTTTATAGGAACGGTTAACCCCACGAGCTGGACATGGCTCCACAACTGTAACTCTAGTGCTACAATGGGCCAATGGTGCATGGTAGCTCCGAATATGCAAGCCATCCTTTTCGATTGCAAGGTAGAAGCACGCGTATACAGACCATAACATCCATATATTACACGCACATTCACGCGACAAACTACTGGCCAGTTCTTTTTGGCTGCGGTTTGTGACTTTTGGTTGCAACTTGTGACTTTTGGGCTGTTTATGCGAGATATTACAGAGTAACAGAAACCCATGTGCGATTTTTGACGATATAAATAAAGTCAGTAAAGTATGTACTATAATTAACTTGTAGACTCTATTTTAAAAAAAATATTTTATTTAAAAATTAATTACTGTAGAAAAATTGAAAAGCAGCTTTTAAAAACTGAAAGGAACATGACCTACATCTATACAGTTGCAACGGCATGCAGTTGCGGAGGAACTTGCCGAGCAGTACCAACTGTTGACGCGCGAAAGAAGGGTCAATTTCGCTTGTTGACTGCTCAAAAGCAAACAGCTACTCGTGCACTTTTGGAGTGACAAAGACAACAGAGAGGTGCAGCCTTTTTCATCGAGTTTTCACTGCAGCTTCCGAACAATCGAACCGCTTACTGTTCTTTGTTTTAGATTTAACCCACGTTAGCTTTCTCTAAATAAATAAATAGAATATTTTTTTTATCATTTTTTAAAATAATTTATTAAGATAATTTTTTTCAATTAGAACTAAAAGTTATCAACCGTAACTATAAACCATTAGCCATATATAGTAAAAAAGAATACATCTAAAGTGATGGATGGATCACACAGCAGTACGGGGCAACAAGTTGCAACGAGCCTGTGCGTGCAGCAATTGGCCCTGTGCTGTTTTGAACGATTAATTTCTGTTAGAAATAATCTTAATTTAGAGTTTGTGTTCGTGTGTAACTCAAGTTGAGATTATATCCAACTTAAAATCCGAATACGTATGCTACTAGAAGATTATTAGCCTATATATTGAAGAGACTTGTAGCCAGTTTTGTGAGAAAAAAAGAGAAGAAAGAAAAAGGAGAGCAAATAAGATAATAGAGAAATTCAGAAAATTTTCTGTTCTCTCTCCATTTATTGTGATGTGTGTGTTTTTTCCTAGATCAAAGTTTTAACAAGTAGTATTAGAGCCTAGGCGAGAACCTGTTGCTGAAAAAAATCATCTCGACGATTCCGTTTCGCCCTCGTCTGGCACGACACTCCTGGCGCAGGGCGCTCAATCCGACGGAAAATCATGAGCAGGCGCGCGGAGGAAAAAATCCAGAACAGATCGAAGCAGCAGCGCACGGTGTCTCCTCTACTCGCGGAACGCTTTCGAGGCGAGGTAGCAACGCGGTCTCTTGTCGTCCATCTCGATCCACATGCAGTAGCACACAATGGCATCCATCGGCACCTGCGTGAAAGAAAAAGAGGAGCAACTCGTCTGTGTGGTGCATCTGTCGGTCAAGCAATCACATCATCACACAAAAGAGCTCCATAGTGTGAAGACTTTGGAGTAGAGGTGCTGCACATAAAGATATGCTTCTTTGCATGTAGGCATCCCAGGCAAGCTGTTCTTCACGCGTGATTAGGTGGATCATGTTGCTGGGTCTCACAGAGGTCACGTCACAAGCAGTAGCTGAACCGAACTACTTCCGGTTTTCCGTCTCCGAGATCAAAACAGGAACGCGAAATAAAAGCCCGAGCCAAGACCTGTTTATCTAGAAAGGTCGGCAACAGAGAGCGCAGAGACAAGGATTAAGAAGTCACCAAGAATAAAAGAGAAGAAAAACTATGTAGTTTTTCTCCGTTCCCTCGGTCCAAGAGCCGCTTCAAAGTAGCCCGAGATCTTGATCCAAGCTCAAGATCATGTCGCGTTCTCTAGGAAGTGGTGTCACCGGTGACGAGGCATCATTCAGTATGATGGCGAAGGAAAGTTCTGCTATCTCACTACATTATCCGATGCTCACGACGAGCAATTATGTAGCCTGGGCAATCAAAATGAATATGTACATGAAGACTCAAGGAGTATGGGACACGATCGAGAATGACAACGTCGATGTGCACAAGGATCAAATAGCATTGGCAGCCATCTATCAGGGCATCCCCGAGGAGACGCTCTTCCTACTAGCCAAAAAGGAGACGACCAAAGCCGCGTGGGAGACGTTGAAGACGATGCATCTTGGTGCTGATCATGTGAAGGAACCAAATGTACAAATTCTCAAGACCGAGTTCGAGGTGTTACGTATGAAGGAAACAGAGTCGATCAATGACTTCGCCGTCTAGTTGACGATCATCGTCAACAAGATTCGGGCTCTTAGCGAGAAGGTGGAAGAGTTGTACGTAGTGAAAAAAACTCCTTCGTGCTGTTCCCTCACTGTTTCTCCAAATTGCTTCGATCATAGAGAAATTTGGAGATATAAAGACAATGACCATGGAGGAGGCTATCGGTCGTCTTAAGGTATATGAGGAACACATTCATGACAATAGTAACAACGGCGACGAACAGCTCTTGCTAACCCGCGTTGAGTGGGAGATCCGATCATCGAAGCGTGAAGGCAAGAACACTTCCAGAGGTGGTGGCCAAGGACGTCAGAATCGGAAGTTTGATAAGGCAAAAGTAAGGTGTTATAATTGTAATGATTATGGACACTTTGCTTCAGAATGCTCCAAGCCGAGGATGAAGAGAGCGTTTCTTGCTAAAGCGCTCAGCGATGATAAACCAACACTACTCTGATGAAGAGTTGAGTCCGGGACGTCGAGAAGATGTGTCGTCGTCCAAACTCAAGTAAGGTGAAAAGAAATCGGAACGTTGAGGAGATGTGTTACCGTTATGTATTAAGTATGAGCTTAGTAAGTCGTAGTTGAGACGAGTGCCCTCAATGTTTTTAGAATCTTTGCATCTGGATGAGCCTGTGCCAGTTGAGTTGAGTTCCTACATGTAACTTTCATGTAAAACGCTTCATATAAAGGTGTGGCTAGTATTTCATAATGTATTGAGACTAAAACCAGAGTATGTTAAGTCAAGATTAAGAAGGAGATTGTTAGAAATAATCTTGACTTCGAGTTGAAGACGTAGTAGAGTACATCTCCGTGTGTAACTTAAGTTGAAGTTGTGTCCAACTTGAAGTCTGAATACGCATGCTAGTAGGAGATTATTAGCTTATATATTGAGAAGGCTTGTAGCCAGTTTTGTGAGAAAAAAAAAGAAGAACGAAAGAGAGAGAGAGAGCAAATAAGAGAATAGAGATATTCAGAAATTCTCTTGTGTTCTCTTCGTTTATTTGCGATGTGTGTGTTTTCTCCTGATCAAAGTTTTAACAATTTCTACAACGAAAATCTTGGAAGCAACCCATGCTTTTCAAGCTTTTCACTCCAATCCAAACTCACACACACACCCATTAGAGGTACATATACGGCACGAGACATGCTGTGAGTGCATACGGCCATGCACTCCATCATGCAGCACGAAGGTAGCAGAAACTGCAAGCGAATCGATCACGATTCACGAGCTCATCTGTGCCGGTATCCCGCCGGCCTCCAGGCGGAGACGGCGTAGAGCGGCTTCTTGTGCCAGCAGAAGAAGATGCAGCGGCCGTCGGCGTCGTGCCTGACCTCGTACCCGCCGTCCCACCCGCAGCTCTGCAGCAGTTTCCTCGCCTCCATCACGCCGCTGTAGCTCAGCCCCACGCGCTCCATCCCCGCCGCCTCCATCCGCTGCGCCCACTGCCGCGCCCGCTCGTGCCGCTCCTTCCGCTCCGCGCCCTCGCACGCCACGATGCTCCGGATCTCCTCCCCTAGCACCACCCGCTCCACCTGCGCCCGCTCCGCGGCCCCCGCGCACTTCTGCGCCGCCGCCGCCGCCGCCCGCTCCAGGCAGTCGAACAGCGACCCGTAGTAGTTCAGCGCCTCGTCGAACCGCTCGTGGAACGCAACGCTGTTGTGGTTCGCCTCCTGCTCCGTCACCACCATGATCTTCGGGGACAGCGCCTTCACAGCAGACAGGAAGCCCCCCAGCTTCGGCTTCGAATCCGCCAGCAGTGGGGACTGAGGCGAGAGGGACGAAAGCACGGACGCGTCGGGGCTCAGCTGGAGCCGCGTGTTCAGCTCCCGCTCCAGCAGCTCGCCGAAGCTGCTCGGGCTGGAGCGCGCGATGATCTGGAGCGGGGTGAGGCCGGCGTTGTGCCTCTTGGCGTCGTCGGCCGCGAGGAGGCTGTGCAGCTGCAGCACGACGCTGACGGCGAGCGCCTCGCCGGACTTGATGCGGAGGTTGTGTCGGAGGGCGTCGAAGTTCATCTCGTGGAGCTTCGCCTCCACGTCGTTGAACTGGAACGGTATGTCGAACGCCTCAGCCTCCTTGGCGAGCACGGCGGACATGTTGGCGAGGAAGTCCTTGCTGTCGTGAACGGCAGTGATGCGCAGGTGCGGCGGGCCCTCGCGGCGGCCGCGGAAGGCGTGGAAGAGCGCGATCCACTGCACCGGATTGGCGGCCGGGCCGGAGAAGTCGACGATGTGGACGAACTTCTCGCCCTCCATGGCCTCAAGAATGGCGTGGTTGGTGGTGAGGTACGCGAGCTTCAGGAAAGGCAGCATGTCGAACATGTGTCGCCGCGCGACAGGGATGAGGTGGGAATCCGCGGAGTTAGACGCGGACAGGAGCGCGCGCGAGAGGCCGGGGACGAGGTTGAGGAGCTTGCGCGCGAGCGCGTCCGCGAAGACGGCGGCGAGGCGCGGCAGCGTGTGGGGCGCGTCCAGGGACGCGAGCTGCATGATGTGCTCAAGGCAGAGGTTGGCGCGGTCGAAGGAGCCGGCGGCCACCTCGGAGGCGCACTGGTACAGCAGGCCGATGAGCCGCACGCCCTGCTGGTCCTGACTCAGCACCTGCACCCACGCGCCGCACGGCGACGGCGAGTACAGCGACGACGCCGGCGACGATGTCGCCGACGACGTCATGTCATCCTGGAACATGTCCTGGAACATGCCCTTGTGCATTGCTCAATTACCAGTTTGGGACGTAGCTGTGTGTTGCTATAGAGGATACAATTCTGACTTTCTGATCGAGGTTATCAAGTCATGCTATTGTTCCATCGCGTTGTTCTTAAATGTTGCAAGGTCTCGAGCTCATACGTTCCTAGGTGGTAGTGTTGTCATGGGATGCCAAAGGGACAAAGGAGAATTGGATGCATGGGCGGCAAGAGCTAAGTGATGCCGTCTGCATCTTGGTGGAATAACTAAGCAGCTTGGAATTATTCTCTTGGAACTTATCTTCAGCATTCGCATCAGAAGCTATCAGACAATTTTGTGATCAATTCCTTCTGCTCCACCCCAGGTTATTGCAATTGTATGCATCCGGATATTTTCTTCCTAATTATCATCCAAATTTGTGACCCTTATATTAGAGATCAAGGAGCTCCTTATTTTTAAAGGGAGGAGATTTTTTTCAAGGGAAATGAGATAGAATTCAAAAGGGAGGGGGAGAATTTATGGCCATTGGATCTCTAGTCCAATGGTCCTAAATTTGGTTGATAGTTAGGAAGAAAACATCCGGAAGATGTTTAACAAAACCCTCGAAAGAAAGATGAGTAGGCTTAGAGATTTTTCTCTCTATTTTTCCCCCCGGAAGTGGGTAGAAATATATGTCAGTTTTGTAAACGTCCTATACTTCTATCCGATTAGGTTTTGCATAACATTGCAGAGTTCTTGCTTGAAGTCAAGGAAATCTCACAATGTAGGTACTCCTTTTGAGAGCTCGATAGTTTTCTTGAACAGAAAAGGTTGACAGAAAACTCAAGCTGTTTCTATTCCATGACCAACCAGAGAGTTTCAAATGAAGCTAATATTTCTCCAAAATCTGCATTCATAGTTCAAACAAGATCTGACCAGAGGACAAGAAGCTACACTTCAGATTTGTCTGAATTTACAAACGGTAGGTGATTGCAAGGTTGCGCGTTCTTGGGGTACCAAATGGCATTTGACCCCATGCTATTGTTTTTGGCTTCCAATGCTTATTCTAGTTGTCCATCTTGCAGACAAGGTTTGATATAGAGACGACAACGAGAATCAGAGTCGGTGTATCTCTATTTGCAAGGGAAACTTGTCCGTCGTGAGAATGACATCTTGATATGCATTATACAGAAGTTCCTCAGCCTCTTGTCAGGCGCATATACTTTTGCAATTCCAAAACCAATTTTCCTCTCTTTCGTATGTTCAACTGAACAGCGCCAAGAATATAGAGAACTAAACCAAAACCAGTATCATACTTCGAAAACCAAAACATGTGTAAACTAGGAAATGATGGACATTGATCCAAGGATTGTACGATGAATTGAGCATCTGTGCCTCTTGAATTCAATTTGGTACCGATTTTTCAGGGAAAATATTACAGTTCTTTATCGGTTTTGCTATTGCACAGTCGACTAAAACTTTTTTATCTCTCAGTCACCTGAAGTTGCACTCTCAGTCACCTAAAGTTGCAGTGTACTAATTCCCCCCTCCTAAAGTTGCACTCTCAGTCACATAAAATTACAGTATAAAAAAGTGTCTGAAGATGAAGGGAAAAACAGTCATCTGTGCAATAGTCACTCCCGTATTTTATTTAAGCTTCGCATCAAAAGTTGTTGCCTAATGTCCAACATCACAAAGCTGAAGTCCAGGGCCTCAAGCCTGCCGACAACAGAATAGAAATGGAACAGCATTTTGATGGCATCAGCTTCCTTAGATATATAGCAATGCCTGCATGTCGGTCAGGAACTCATTGTCGTCATGTACAATGGTGAGGCGTAGATCGGGTGTTCCCCCAGGGCGGCCATGGAAGTCATGAAGAAGCTTGAGCCACTGCCATGGGTGTGGTAGTTGAGCAGGATAAGTCTACTATCATCGAAATTCAGAAGTTCACAAGCATGCATATAAAGTTTTCATAATATGTTTACCATAAATATCTAGACAACATCGCATAAACCCTGGAAATGTTTCTCGGGAGGCAACTCAAATTCCCAATGCGTATAGTACCTGAGCTTGTTAATAGAGCCACTATTGCTTATAAAGAGACTCAAGCTTGAATGGAAATCCCTCTTACCTTCCACGAAGTAAAATATTTAAAATATGCATAGACAGGTCGAGACGTTACTTAGGGAATTCTATAAATGTGGCTATAATTATAGCATCTATATCGGTATAAGCAACTGGTGAGATTAAAGGCACCACAATAATCCTTAAATAGTCAAAAAGAGAAAATCCTAAAAATTCTATCATTAGTCAAGAAAAAAGAGAAGGATATATACCATTTATTTGGTTGGGCCTAATTATAAACGATGTATATTAGTCAAATATCTACAAGAAATTTATTGTGTAGCCGTTACACAGATTGAGTTGTGTAATGGCCCAATCAGAGGCTGACACATGGCACATACACACAGTAGTAAGTACTGTAGCACAGAAAAGGTACTGTAGCAAAAATTGAAGTCCCCACCTGTTTTCCTTGTGCTGCAGTATTTGCTACAGTGCTCAACAGTACTTTCTATACTGTGATCTGTGCCCCGTGTCAACCTCTAATTGGACCGTTACACAACTCAATCTGTGTAAGCGGTTACTAAATAAAATTTCTCAATATCTACCGAGGTTATTTGATTTATAAAAAATACAATTTATATCTGTTCAACTATATATTCAACATAAATACTTGTATTGCAATATTGGAGCACCTAACCGCGCAATAGCTCAGGACTTAAACTAGTTTAACTGCAGAAGATAAAGTTACAAAAAGTACTAATTAACTAATTACAATATTTTACAAATTTATTGGAACATGTAATAAATGTAATAATACAATAGAGTTCATCATGTAACATTTCAGATCCGATTCCCTGTGGTTATCAATGTAAGAATCTTTCTATAAATAAATTTACCTACCAATGTTTTAAATTTGTCATCTCAAAATTTTTAAAAGGTGTTAATAAATACTGCATCTAAGTGGGTTTTTCCTTTGATATTTGTCTCTTAAAATGCCTATATGTTTCAATAGGAAGTGTTGACTACAGTACTTCTATTTGACCAGCTTTATTAGAGAGCATTAGTGTTGACAATAGCAGTCCCATAAAAAAAATACAATAATTGACAATCCAGCATCAACTCAGCATACTAGCAAGTCTTCAATAAATAGTCCAACAAAGCATTCTCTGATAAGGAAAAATAGTGCATTACCAGTTGGCCTACAACTGGCATGCTAATTCGCATGCATTAAGATTGTGATCGTTTTGACTTTAGCTTCTGACTTCCGGCTTATTTTTCACTATTCATAAATTTCATCTTTTTCTGAACTTTTGGCTTTTTGTTGAGCTTTTTTGCTGGTTCTTTTTTTCCTGTATTCGTTTGTATTATACGTAATGGGCTAACATATTTTTTATATTTTTTTAAATTTAAGTATGCTAAATAAGCCTCTGTCAGCTACAGTATTTTTTCAGTCAGCTACCGTGCTTTTCAGCCATAAGCCACCAAAAAAAAAAGCCAAAATGATCACCACCTAAAAGTGTTGATTTTGGAATTTCTAGGATCCTAAAATAAAAGGACAAAAGCCATTGCATGCTATTGTCGCGCCATCCAAGTAAGAGTAGATTCAAGTTTGCCTTTCAAAAAAAATCCAAATTAAGTCAGCAAAAACCTACTTTTTTAAGAACAACATAAAGGTACATGGTGTATATTTAAACTACTGTGTATAATGTGAATCTTGTACTTTGCAAGAAAAAAATAATGTACGGTTGACCTTGTCATCCTCCATTGCCTCGAGGATAGTCCAGTTAATAGTGAGTAGTGACAAAGCCGCTGCTCAGGTAGGGGACGAGGTTGGCGAAGTTGTAGCGGGCAGCCTGGACGGATGACTGCTCGATCCTGCGCAGATGACCCGTGCATCATTTTTCTGCTCTCCTGAGGAAGGATTGGTGTGTTCACGTAGGAACTAGTGCTTGGGTGTCTTAGCTGGAAGCCTGGAACAGCTCCTCTGGTTTTTGGCACTGCTACATTTATAGGACTGCATGTGTAAGCTGTTAGAATTTTTTTAGATTAAGGAATATAACATTCCGGCCTCCATCATTCACAAGTGAATGAGTATAGCTAATTTTAATACACCCATAGTACTTAGACTACAAACCACCACACGGGGTACAAAACACGGAACAGAGAAACGGAACTCAAGTCCCAATCCTATTCCTACCTCATTACACAACTTGCTAAACAGAACCAAATTCTCTGTTGTCTTCATTAAGCGACTGTATTCCTCTAGTGAAGACAGCATCACTTGATGCATCACATCGATGCTCAACAGGGAGGATCATCGGCAAGCACTTCATCTTTCTCAACCAAATAGTCCTCTCTTCGGCCAACACCTCTAACCTTCCTCGGACATTCTAACACAATCAACGGAACTGAAATTGCCTAGCAACGCCTTCATGAAGGTAACAACGCCCAAGGCGCTGACGCCGCCAGTCCACCATGGGAAAGGTTTTCACCTGCAATCAACAACCGGGTGGGGGGGGACCGGGGAAGAGGTACAGAGAGGACGCCTCCAAGGAGGAAGCGACGTCCGCAAACGTCGCCGTCCAAGCTTTTGCCCTGACCTCAAAAAACCCACTTGCCAAAGCTGCAGACGCCGGTGGCGAACATGGCGCCGCCATCGCGCACACCGCCGTCCTGGCCTCCAGCCTCCGCTACTGCAGCCCAAGCGAGGCCTCACCGCCGTCGCCGTGCAGCCCACCCACGCCCTCCGCGCCACCGCCGCCCATCCACGCCTCACGGAACCAACGCCGCAGCACGGACGCCCATCAGGGCGCCTACGAACTGGCCCCGGCCGCCGCTCACGTCGCGATGTCGTCGCCGGCGACCTCCTCAGGGGCCCGGCTGCCGCAACCCAACGTCCAGATCCAGATGCAGCCCAGATCTAGATGCAGCCATCCAGATCAAGGTGAGATAGCCCCGCCGCCGCCTTCCTAGCATCCGCACAGGCCTCTGTCGGCATGCTCCAGCGGCGGCAAGGCGAAGGGGAGAGGTAAGGGAGGGGTGTCGGCGCTAGTTTGCTGGGGAGAGGAAAAGTCTTTTCGGGTCGCCTCACTGGCATGACCAATTATCGTTTTTTCCATTTCAGCAGTGCAGGGTAGCAAAGCGATGTGCTCTTGTTGCTGGGCTGCACCCAATGCATTGCTGGTAGGATGGAGTAGCTGTTAGAATAGAAAACGAACTCTTTGTTTTCTTATATACTTTTATTTTTTATTTATGCATGACATATTTCTTTATAATATTCTCTTGTACTTTCTATATATATTGCCCTTTGAATCCCATAAATACATACACAATATTCATAACATGGTATCAGAACTGTAACCTAGCTCTTTCTGCTGCCATCTCATCACTGCTACTGTCGTCGGCGAAGGTCGCCGCCACACGAATCGGGCTACTGCCGCACCGACGCCGCCATCACCTGACGCCGCCCGAGGCCACTGCTCGACGTTGTCGCCTCCCCGTCCGCCGCCCAAGGCCACTGCTGTGACCCTGCCTGACACTGCCTTGCTCACAGTCAAGAGTGGACATGGAAACTTGCTCGAGATAGTATCTATTTTAAAAACTTTATGGGTGGAATGAAAACTCGTTGGATGGATGTAACCTTGAATTTGGTTTGCCCTAGGTAGATGTAACCTAGTGATGATAATAGTGAATGTAACCCTAGTAACAAAAACTAGCGTATGGTAGATGGAACTATGTTAACCTACACCATTATAACATTGCGCACTTTTACTTTATTTAATAAAAACATGGTTTAATTAAAATGCTAAGTCTCAAGATTTTCTAATAAACTGTAGCTTTTAAATAATACCTTTAGCAAATAAAAGAATATGAGTGTACCTTTGTTGAACTTTGCATGTAAACTATTGCATTCTGTGTGTTAGCTTGCGTAGCACAGTTGTTTGTGCTCACTCTCGCTCACTAAAGCCTTCAGATTGTTGATGTGCACACATAGGGGAGGTGGGGCCAGCTGATCGGGCGCCGAAGAGAGGGCAGAGAGGAGCGAAGGAAAGGGAGAAAAAGAAAGAGAGGTAAAAGCCGGGCCCATGGGCAGTGAATGGAAGGACAAAAAGGGAAATGAGAAATGGGGAAAGTGGAAAGGATTAGGTAAGATTTTAGAATTCACATTTCTAATTTTCATTTCCAATCGAAAAACTCGAAAGTAAATCCGAGTTCGAGTTCTCGGGTCAATTTGATTGAAGACAAATTTTTATTTAATTTGATTTCTGGATTTTGATTTTTAGTTTGGATTTAAGAGAACATTGACTTGGAATTTATGCTAAGATTAGAATGTGGTTCTAAATCCTTTTTAACTTTTGCAATTGGGTAATATTAGGGACTTTGTTTATTTGGATTCCATTTTGTCTTCCCATTTTGGCCCACGGCCGATTTTAATGGAGTTATTGTTTTTCAGAGTTTAAACTCACATTTGAACTATTTCGTATCTTTTATCGTCACGATTGTTATTTGTATTTGACAATTATTTTCGGTTATTATTTTGCTTAGCACAAAACTTGAAAAAATCTGAATAAGATTTTGATAAAATTTCAAATGTCAACAAGACACAAATAAAAAGTTTTAAATTCTTTATAATTCAAACATCCGAAATTTAGGATGTCACAGCTACCCAACTGAGCTTGGCGAACGCCGCCGGACGCTTAGACGCGTCATGGCGATCGCACGGCGGCGCAGTGGAGCAGGGTTCCATGTGGACTGTGGAGAAGGTTCTCTCAATCTCTCCTATTCTCCTATGGACTCAACGAACTCTGTTTTTGCGCCTGGCTGTTCGGCCCTTTTGGGCTGCGTGAGTGGTAACATCCTGGGCAAGCCCGGTAATGAGTGAAGCGTGTTTCTTTGGGGACAAGTTGATATAACACCTTAAATTTTGTTTAAAAATCTATTCAGCACATTAAACTTTAAAACCAGATATTTAACCCTAAAACTTTGCAATACGGTTTAAATAATACCCTGACCCGATTTCACATGGTGACATTGCTCATGTGAGGTGATGAGTGGACGGTTTTACACGTAGGGGTCAATGACATGTGAGACTCATAGGGTTTTTCTTCCATTGAGCTCCCGGCCATACTTCTATAAGCACCTTCTTCTCTGTTTCGAAATAGAAGTCATGCCTGCTATTCACCTAAATTTGACTAGCATATCATTCTATATGATAAAATTGCCCATTTATCATGTCCGCGTGCAATATCATCATTCAAAACTAGATCAGAGTGTTATTGAAGCTAGATTATAAAGTTCGGAGGTCAAATGTCCGATTTCACATGTTATATGAATTTTTTCCTTTTTTATATAAGTAAAAGTGAAGCGTGTTTTTTTATAAGTAAAAGTGAAGCATGTTTAAAACTCCGAATATTTTTTTTAGCAGCAGAACTCTGAAATTTTGCAGATGGGAAAAGAAAACGGGGATAGTCAAGGTGAGTTTATTGTGAATTAAGATCCTCAACAAGAAGAACATCTCAAGTCCGGAGCGTGTCTAATACACGTTGTGCATCCGTTGTTGGACCTTTAAAGCTATTTGGAGGGGGATCTTATGCTGGAATTGCTAGCTGAGCATACTGGCACGGAGAAGGGAAGGATGGTGTGGGACCGACACGTGGCTAACCTCAAGGCCGGCCGCAAATTTCTAGAAAGATGAGCCCATTTTATACGAAGTTTGACACTGACACGCTAAAGCATACAGTATCATTCTCTTAAAAAAAATGCAGCTACAACTGTGGGAAAACGTCGAGCATGAACGGAAAAGATAAATGCATATTCTTTTTAGCTTTTAAAAGTTAGTTTTAGTGTTTTATAGTAACTAGATTTTAAACGGAATATGTTTTTAAGATAAGATCTATAATTTGATTGTAGTACATATTGTAGCGTCTTCATTTATATCAGCCAAAACCGTATATAAGTTTCTGTTATTCCGTGCTTTCTCTTATAAACAGTTCGGAAGCTATAAGCCGCAGCCATAAGTTATAAGTCGTAGCAAAAAAGAACAGGTCCAAAGAAACCTGTGTTGACTGTGGTGAAAGATACCGATACCGAGTGAGATCGAAAATAATTGATTTTTTTCAGCTACAGCTAATGATTTCTTTACCATAACCGATAAAGTTGATAAATAGTTTTAACCGATAGAAATTGAAATAAAAACTAACCGAAAAACCAAAAACCAGTACTAATGTTTCGCAGCTTTAGTTTTGGTTTGGCCGTGGCGATAGTCAAGGTCCTTTGATCTTGTATGATTGTATCGTTAAGAATTAAGGTCCTTTTTCAACGCCGAGGTGGCGACCGCGATTTGGATGTTGGCTGCTGGCTTGCTTCTGCACGTCCATTTTGACAGATATAAGTTTTCACATTTTACATATACTAGTAATGTTCATAGATGTAGCACTGCTCGGCCGAGATAGCAACAGCAGTATTGCAGTACGTACTCTTCTAGTCCTTCACTTTCTTTGTGTTGAAGTAAACACTACTAACAGCTGCTGCACCAAAACTTGATGGCTGCTTCAAGTTCAGTAACGCGGCACTAGCTAGAGCGGCTGACATAAATGTAGTACGGCCAAACCCCCTAGCCAGCGTCATGTTTGCTCTTCAGAACACCCCTCGTTGTCTTCTGCACACTTGAACTACGCTCAAACTGTCAAAGCATATTCTACCAGTTGGTTATATGCTCTTTCTCTTATACTATACGATCCAAGATGGCAACAGAAAAAAAAATGGTGCATTAATTTTTTTTAAGTATTTACTTATTCTTTGCTCCGATAACTATAAATCTATAAAGATTCGGATAAGAACCCTACCCAAAATCTAAAGAAACTTAAAGCTAAGCCACTGCGCAAAATCTGCAGATACGGTACTACCGTTATTGTTTCTGCGGTACTACCGTAACCGGTCGGAAGACTGAGTGATCAGATACAACTTGAACAATTGTCGACCATTGAGTGATCAAAACCAACATGGTCGTGGTCGTAAACCAACGTGGTCGATATCCAACGTGATCAGAATTCGACTCGAGTGGTCAACGACCAGAGAATGGTCAAAAACCAATATGGTCGAAACCAACGTGGTTGAAAGTCGACGTGGACTGAATTCGACTTGAGTGGTCAACGACCAGAGAGTGGTCGAAAACCCATGCAGTCGATGACAAGAGAGCAGTCGAAAGACTGTCGTAGTCAAGGACCATTGAGTGGTCGAAACCTATATGGTCGATCACCAGTGAGCAGTTGAGAGATCAGTGTGACCGAGAACCAATATGGTCGGAACCTACCTGGTCGATGACCAATGTGTGCGGTCAAACAACCAACATGGTCGAAGACTTGAGTGCAAATCCGTGTGTTTGAAGCAAATTGAAATCCGATCGATGTGAACAACTACCATTGAGAGGTCGACTTGTAAGCGGTCGAAACCAAAGTGGTTAAACCCAGTCGAAACACGACCAGTGTGGTTAACGACTAATGAATAGTCAGAAACCAAAGTGGTCGGAGAACAGGAGTTGTTGTACTACCGTATCTCTCATACGAATAGGGTTTTTAGCTGACCATTAGAACCAAAGTCGACAAAGCTTTCAATCGACTAAACCAAAAGCCGTGAAACTTTGTACGCATGTTTCTTAATGTCTCAGGAAGCTGTTCCATTCATGGACTTATAAATCCATGACAATTTGATACCTTTTTGTAATTTAAAGCAGCGCATACCAACTAAGAACTAAAAACCAAATCGATGATCAGATCATTCTCGTGGGTAGAAGATAGCCAAGATGGCTTTGAGCACGTTCCCACATGTCACAGTAAATAAGATCACCAAAGGAATCAACCCAACAACTCTTGGAAAATCACCCGATTAGGCCAAGAACGAGCAAAAACAGGGTTTCTTTGAAATCTTGCTATTGAAGTGTCTAGATGATTGGAGATCGATTTCAAGTGGTTATCTCTATCTTGTCCATGTCCTTGGCACAAGAAGATCAAGAGAGGGGCAATAAAGAGATCAAACCAACCGAAATGAAAGCAACTCAATCAACAGGGAGAGATCAAGAAGGGGTTGAGAGAGGAGAGAAAAAAACCAACTCAAACAAAAGCAAATTCAATCAGACAAAAAGATACACAAGAGGTAGATCAAATATTGATATATTGCTCATTTGACATAATTCATTTTACAGCCACTCCACTCAGAAAGACAGAGCTCTAAATCTAGAGCATACAACAGTCTCTAACTTATCTTCTATGGAATGGATGAGTTAGCCACCAAAAGACTTAGCCAATTTTCTCCAACCCTAACTCTTACCTCCCCTTCTCTTTTATAGGCTTACAACCTAAACCAAAACCTAACGGATCCATCCATTAGGCCAAATCGGGAAAAACCCGTTAATCCCACCTAACACCGGGTTTTACCCTCTCACGCACGCTTCTCAAAGTGGCTTACAGCAATTAACACATTAGTGAATCAATACTTGATCCACTTCACATTTTTAGCGCATACAAGATCTAAACCGCTTAGACCAACGCCACTGTTTTACGCACCGTCACTTTTCCGGTATTGGGCAATTTACCAAAATGCCCCTCTATCGTCTTCCACGAAGCTTCCCGCTTTCTTTGCCACGAAGCATCGCCCATGCTTCGTCATTTTCCACGTGGCCCCAATGAATTGCCGCTAAGCCTCTTATGCGTCCGGATCCCACCAACCGTCCTCGCTTGCATATAACTTAAGTCAATTGGCGCACCACATGCCCCTTCTCGCACATGGCAGCACCCGGCTTCCTTGACCGTCTAGACCTCGACTCTTCCCTGAGCTTAGTCCCAGTCCACCTTGCCATTGTTCATCATGTCCACAACCGGTAGCTCTCGCTCCGGTTCCTCGTCGTCCTGGCTTGCAACCACCCCGCAGGCCACAGTCATCTTCAGCATCTCCCTGACCGTTCTGGACCTTAGCACCACCCTGCGCCTAGGTCCCGATCCTCCTACGCCTCATCATGAGCTAGCTCCAAAGTCTTACAACCAACATAAATAAGCAAACAGTCACGTAGCACCGCACAATACACAAAGTCTTCAATTTGCGCAGTTAATCCATACGATGAAATATGCAAAAAGTATGCAATTAAAATACTGATCCTAAGTTTAGGACCAAACATTAAACCCATGTGAACACAAGCAACAACACCCAGATCAAACCAAGACCCAAATTCCATGCATTCTAAAAAATAACCTCAGACCACCGAGAGAAGCAAGTCTAATCGCCAAGCACATGCTGGTCAAACCGTTGGCTGGTCTGACACGAATACTCGAGACATTCAGAGATCACAAAACTTGAAGTACTCGAAGCCTACGAGTACCGACCAAGAAGCCTACGACCATCACAACAAATCGCTACAATCATCGATCACAAAGGCTACAACTACCGAACGCAAGTGCTTATGACTACCGATCGCAAAGACTCACAATTACTGAACATGACTAGGCAGTAAGCTATGACCATCAACCAGCCAGAGAAGCTACGACCATCGAGTACTGAGACCTCTCGACTACTTAGTATCTTCGAACTAACTCTTCGGACTACTCAGCAGCAGGTCGTTCGGACTGCCCGACTACAAAGTTGAGGACCACGCGAGGTCTGCCAGTCAGACTGCTTACCTAAAGATTCCAGCAGACAGTCCAATTAGATTGCAGTCTTTTGCAAAACCTTCAAAAATCAAACTCGACGTCCGTAGATACTATAATCGGAAGGTCAATTACTCATCACAACCATGTGGTGACCTCCACATGGTCTCACATATATACTCTATCAAATCCAGAAAGTAGGTGTGTTTTTTCAGCTGCAGTTGATAGCTTCTAATCCTAGCATTTGTGGAAATCAAACGAATACCGATAAGCCGCTTAGAAAAGACTGTCTCAATAAGTCGTTTCGAAACAATGACGGAGAAACTATCTTAATTAATTGTTTGTTTAAGAGAAGGCATAAGCTACAATTAATATAGATTGATCGAGCTGCAGGAGCATGCAACAGCAGTCATGCATGGCACGAAAACTTTTCATACTGACGATCGACTGTCGCGACTGGACAGTAGCAGAGGTGAAGCCTAACGAGATGAGGACGGCCTAAAAATCGGGCTCCTAATGTTAGTCACGTACGGAAAGGAAGAAGAACTCGTGCACGTGCCCTGCCCTGTCAGCGTGCACCTAAGCTCGATGAATCAATGAATCAAAAGTAACTGACATACGTGTAGCTAGGGTTTGGGTTAGCTAATGTGTTTGTCTGTGGCCATGCATGCACATGCCTGTTTGGAACAAGGTCGTACCTGACATTTAGGGGCCGGGTCCGTATGTTTAGAGAAAGTTAAGAAAAGTTGGTTGCAAAAATAAAAAAAATATTTTCATTGAATATTATAACTTTCATACAATTTTTATTACAAGACAAAGGACTACGTGTTGCTAAAAACATGTTTCCAAACAGGGAGTATCTAACTTTTACTTGAAAAACGTCATTCTTCTACTATTACTTGAAAGGAAACCTTCAATTATCTTCATAAGTAATCTTCCCCAAATTAATTTCAAGTTCTACCGGAGCCAATTCTGCATCTGCAACGGTCACCGAGATAATCAACAAAATTTTTATATGTAATAACTGCATAGTAGTCTAGCCGTTTCAAAAAACTTAAGAAGATCAACATGGCCCATATTTTTCTTAGAAATGATTTTTTGGAGTGACTTTAACTCCATATAATTCATTACCATCACCGTCAGACTGCTCACCTCAACTTACAAGGAGGGGAGGAGTTAATTTCACAGGAAAATAGCGAGAGCTGTGCTTGTGCAGCTGTGCGGCAGCCAAAGAAAATGAAGAGAAAGATGTGGCGAAATGGAAGGTGGGTGTGAATAGGTGGAAGTTCTTAGCTAGAAGAGAATAAAAAGGGCCTCTTACTTAGGGTCTGTTTGGATCCTTTCATCTAAAGTTTAGTCAGTAAAGTTTAGATCTAAAGTCTCCAAACAGATGGTCTAAAGTTAGATCTAAACTTTAGCTAACCCCTAAAAAACACTTTAGACCATTAGACCACAAAACTGAGCTAAAGTGGTCTAAAGTTTTGGTTTCTCCCGGCTCCCGCACGCAAAAGACGTTTTTGCCCATGTGAAATATCTGTTCCTCCTGGCTCCCGCACGAAAAAACTTCGCGAAATCCATCGGGCGGCATCTTTCCCACCCGGACTGTCGACGCCCCCGCCGAACCAGCCATCCCACCGTCGCCGGCCTTCGCATCACCGCCCCCGCCACGACCCAGCCATCCCACCTGAGAATGCTAACAGGGCCTTAGTGTTGCTCTTACTAACTAACACTGGTAATTGAAGGTTAGACAGTAAATAGGGTCCCTTAATTTTTGGGGGCAAATATACGGGCCTAGCTAGTTTGGAACATAGGAATTATGCAGGAATTAATCAAGCCATGCTAGCTAAATCCATATGCTCTGGTTTTCCATTTATGCGCTTAAATAGCTAGCCTCTAGGTAGAGGGAGACTATTCAATTTCGTACTACCAACAATAATGGTTTTAGATGAAATTACTTTTCGTAACAACTGCACAGAAGTACAAATAGCTACAAAAAACATAAGCTAAAAAAATTGTGTGTCATATTTACTTGTGAAAGTAATTTGTGATGTTAACGTTTCGATGTTCAAAGAAAAATGGCTCTTATAATTTTGTAATATGAACCATGTGAGCTAGATGAATGTGTATTACTTTTCACTTTAGATAATCAAACATAGTAGATATTAGTATGTGTATCTTGAACCATTTGATTGAGATCTGGCCATGACTAACTCATTTTTTTTATGAATAATCTATTTTTATTCAAAATAACAAAAAAAAATCTGGGCAAATTTTTTTTTATAAAATAGGTTCCAGTCGTCGAGCCGTCGGGCGACTAGAGCCTATCACTCAACGGCCACACGACACGCAAGCAATCTGATGGCAGTTGGGAGAATTGATTGCAGTTGCCGAATCGTCGGGTGACCGCTTCTAGTCGCCCATCGGTTAGGCAACTGTGCTTCCAATCGCTGAAGGGTTAGGCGACTGGAAGCATAGATAAAAGGAGAGGAAAAGGAGAATAGACGTGACAGAAAAGAAAAGGAGAGGGATAGAAAATTGTAGATGTAGAAAAGAATAGTACAACTTTGGTATAGAAAATTTAGTCAATATAGTCTTAAAAACTAGCAATCGTAGTATCTTGTAGTTGTGGAAAAATTTTGTGAACATAATTGTAGAAAATTCAGACAACATTACGTAGAAATTAATCGTCCGTAGAAATTTGTAGTTATTCAAAATTTAGTCAATATTTTTATAAGAATTTAATAATTTACTTTGTATAAAACAATAATACATAATATTTATGATTAATTACGAATGAATGTAATGTCGTTAGTACATTGGAAAAACACGTGTACCATTGTAACTGGTATATAGCTATTTAAATCGATATGCCATGTAAATTATCGAAACCACTAGGAATTATTTGCAGTAGGGGACAGCTCGATTAGCGAGAAAAGAGCAGCGTTAGTGCGTAGTTTGTCGATAGGAATTTAATGCTACGAGGGTAGTGTAGTTGGCTACGATAGACGAACGGTCGTTGAAATGTAAATTACAGTACATCAGTACTTCCGTAATGCGTGATGCAATTTGACTAGATGCAAAATTAAAAATATATGCAGGCAGACATCAGTAATGCCAATACCCACTACATTAAAAGTGTATTACGGTGTTAGAACCGTTCATGAAGGCCTGCATGGTGTGGATTTGAGCGGTTTTGCGCAAACCACTCTGGTACACCCGAATGGTGAGAATGCTCGAATCACAAATGTGATTCACTGGCTTACCCGTAGTATTTTATTAGACCCTGAGGTGTGCAGCATCGTCATACAAGTGCTTTGGAGCCAATCTCCCATGGACATCAGATGAGAGTTGAGAGCATTGATGTGCACTATTGTGTGGAAGGGGTTTGTGCAAGAGTGTTGACATCGTGGATATGACTGCGTGATGCTTGTACAACCATGCCCAATAGAAGCTGTGCAAGGTCGTATGGACGGCCATCATCCGGGAGGTGCGAACAACTCAGGCGCTCCACATGTTGGTGAAGAGAAGAAAGTTGCTCGTGATGAGGCCAATGCGGTAAATGGATGTGAGGGAGAATGGTCACACCATGGTGAGGGTACAGGACAAGCCTATGAAGGGGAGTATATGGAGTACATACTGTATCAAATGGAGAGTGATGACTGAATGGCTTGGACTGAAGAGGAAACTGTACATGAGGACGACGAGGATAGTTCAGATGAGGACGAAGCTCCCATCCCATAGGAATGGAACCGGTTTGATGCTGATGGTATTGCCACACATGACGAGCACAAATCACTATGAGAGTATCATGGCACAGAGATTCAGTTGTATTCAATATATGCTGATAAGGCATCGCTGCAGGATGTCATCAAGCTGTGGGCCCTGTCTATGCAGCGGACTTTTTGGGTCATGAAATCTAGCCAGAAGCAGTACACCGTGAAGTGCGAGCAGGCTAGTTGTCCTTGGAGGGTGCACGCACGTAGACCCAAGTATGAGACTCACTGGATTGTGTGGAAGGTGGAGCCGCACTCTTGCATTTTCAACAGTGTTTTTGCGAGGCATCGTAACCTAATGTTCCCCTTTATTGACAATTTGATGTACAAAGAGATAGTGGAGAAGAAAGACATGGAGGCCACATATATCGTGGTAGCTAGCGAGAAGAAATTCGAGTACAAGATTAGCTACACGAAGGCATGGCGTGCCAAGTAGAAGGCGTTGGAAAAACGTTTCGGGTCTTTCGAGGCGGCGTACGACAATCTTACTCTTATGCTTCAGGTGTTGCAGGACAGGAACCCGGACACGTATATCGCTGTGAAGGACAAGCCTTCTATAAGGCTACCAGATTTTGCGGTGTTGCAGAGGGCCTTCTTAGCATTCAGTGTGTGCATCGAGGCATTCAGGCACATGCTGCCCATGATCTCAGTTGACGAGACCTTTTTGACCAGCAAACATAAGGGCCAGATCCTTACGGCCATTAGCGTTGACGGCAATAATCAAATTATGCCGCTGGCCATCACATTTTGTGAAAAGTGAGAATTACGACAGCTGGTTGTGGTTCCTTAGACATGTGAGTGTTGGAGTTATCGGCACTCATCCTGGTGCATGCGTAATCTATGATCACCACACCGGGATTGTGAAAGCCATAAGAAAACTTTAGGAAGACCTTGAGGAGCCCTTCTCTTGGCCGGATATGAGGAACAGATGGTACATTCGTCATCTAAGGGCAAACTTTCGTAAGCAGTTCCCGAAACAACCGTTGATGAAGCTGTTCAAGAGGTTGGGTATGTAGAACCAACAGAGAAAATTTAATGCTTTGTGGGCGTTGTTGGACGAGCATAGTACGAAGCATGTCGACAAGAGGAACAAGGGGCCGGTCATGCCTGGGGCGGCATAACCGGAATGCCTAACAGCACTGGATGAGCTTAACGCAACTAGTTTGAGGAGGAGAAACTCACAGAACATCAAGTGTTTCTCACAGTGGATCGAGGGAGAATCATTGGAGAAGTGGTCGTTGCTGCACGACATGAACAATGCAAGGTATGGTATTATGACGACTAACCTTGTAGAGGTGTACAACTAGGTTCTCAGGGGTTTTCGTTCTCAGCCTCTTGTCGCCATCGTGGAAGGTTTGCATAGCACAATTGGCTACTTCAGGGAGAGACATATGAATGCCGCACTTCATGCGGCCAACCCATGAACATTGTACTTGTAAAAAATTATGGTATACATGGAGACGAAGGCTATGTCTGCAATTCGACCACACTGGCTGAGCGCGCCTGTTTGGCAACAAGCGGTAGTTAGCGCCGAAGTCCTTCTTCCTTTCGAGCGAAAGGTCCCCCTTGGTGACCTATGTTCGACTTACCTCTCGGCGTCTGTCATGGTGGCTTACTCTACGACGGAGAAGATAGTTATTCCTACCATCAATGCCTCGGGCATTTATTTTATAGCGTAATTGTGGTGTCAAAGCGTGCTTTATGACACAGGGTAGGTTTGCACAACGACAAGACTACGCGAGCCAACTTTGCACAGTGAAATGATAGGACGGGCTTGCTTTGCGCAGTGAGAAGACAAGATAAGACACATTTGCACAGTGACAGGACCACATGGGCTAGCTTACGCAGTGACATGACCGCACGGGCCAGCTTTGCGTAGTAGAAGACTAGAGGAGACACTTTCGCGCGGTGACAAGACCACACACGCTAGCTTTGCGCAGCGACAGGACCGCACGTGCCAGCTTTGCACAGTGAGAAGACCAGAGAAGACACCTTCGCACAGCGACAGCACCACACATGCCAGCTTTGCACAATGACATGACCGCATAGGCCAACTTTGTGCGGTTAGAAGACTAGACGGTCTACCTTTGCATAGCGAGTACACCAGACAGGACAGGTTTGCGCAGTGACAAGATCACACATGCCAGCTTTGCGCAGCGACAAGACCAAAGGGTGTAGCTTTGTGCAGTGTGAAGACCTGACTTGCCAGTTTTGTGTACCAACAATACCACACTGGGTAGCTTTGCGCAGTAACCAGACCACACGGGCATCTTCATACAGCGAGAAGGCCACAAGGGGCCCTATAAAGGAGGTCAAAAAGATTTCTAAGAAAATACTACACAAGCAAACCAACAATACACCGGCACTTGCTTCACCACACCGGGATGGACAAGAGGTAGAAGAAGCAATGGGACAAGATGATGAAGCAATGGAAGAAGACCCACGACCTAGCAAGGTCAGCTGCTGCCCGCGATGAGAAAGCAAGGGTTGTTGAGCTAGTGTGCTACAAGGTCAGCTCCCCGCAATGACGCCACCCATAGCAACAACCCCATCCCGAACATTCCTACCGATATTTCGCTGCAACACCCACCAGAGGGGGAGACACCCACTTTGTTGGTGCTGGGACTTATGCAAGTTGTTCAAGTCTAAGCATCGTCTCAGCCTAGTTATGCGTTACTGGAGTTGCGCAAACAACTCCAGTGACTATCCCAACTGTCGTCTAGACACCGCCACCTATCGGCAGTTGGTAAGGACCAGGTGCACGGTTTTTCCCTACTTTTCCTCCTTTAAAGTGCACACTAACAACCTCTCCTATGTATCCACAGTCCCCAGAACACTTATGTGGTTACCACAAATGGGTCGGTCTTGAAATCCACCATAAGGGCCAGTGGGCATTCGACTTCGAGGAGTAGAACGTCAAAGGTCCTACGAGATCCAGGAAGAAGAGCACCGCAAGGACAAGCAAACCGAGCGTATACATCGGGAGATGAAAGCTCATATTAAGGCGTGCACGCATACGGAGTGCAAGGCTCGCGAGAGGGAGCGTAAGAAAAAGAGAAAAATTGCGAGCAAGGCAAAAGAGGTTGCTGACGAGTAAGGAAGGGAAAATGGCCCCGGTTTGCGCAGTAGGTCGTACGAGCAGTTGGGTTGGTTAGTCGCACATGATGCTTTATGTTATGTATGTAATCAATCCCTACGCGGCATGTTTCTCCAAATTATACTACGAAGTCTATTTTAATTGAGAGAAGCTTATTTCCTCGTCTTTTCGCATTCAATTATTCCCATAGCAAGTCATCCAACAACATTAACAAACCAGTTCTCCTCCGTGTACGAATTCCCGGTAACATCACAATATCACTTACCCTCGTACTTACTGATCGTTCTTATTTCAATCATTCTTAAAAAATGTTTTATGAATTTTTTTTGCAATACAACAATCACAACTCTTATTACGAATCCAACAAATTACTTACCATTCATAATCTACGAAAATCATAAATGGATTAACTGACACTGCCTCTTGTTTGCAATCACTGCACAGCCAAGTGGCTGCAATTGCAGTCGCCTAGCCACTGGGCAACAGGCTCCAGTCTCCCAAGCATCAGGCGATTGGAGGTTATCGCCCAATGGCTTACAGACAGTTTTCTTGTCACACGATCGTTGGGCGATAGGCTCTAGTCGCCCGATGGTTAGGCGACTGGAGTCTATTTCTGTAAAAAGATGTTTACGCAGGTATATTTTTGTTATTTCGAATAAAAATAAAATATTCATAAAAAATTCTGACTAACTCTACCAAACTCCACCTTTTCACTCCCTCCCATAGTTCACCACAAGAAAACGTACGTAGCTAATGTGTGTCACGGTTGCACACTTTGCATACAGCACTAGCTTGTGCCTGTCATTGGCAGATGGGTCTCCTGCATCAATACCCTACTGGTGAGTGATATATACACTGAGCACGACTATACAGCCATGACACTGCAGAAAAAACAGTGCCGGCACCACCCACAAACCACAGAAGATCGAGCAGTGAAGGGTACCATTGCTGTAGCGCAATGGGGATTGATAGGAGCACCGCATGGCCCCCTCCTCCCTCTCCTCCATTCTCTTCCGTTCACCCTAACAGTTTCCTCTCGTCTTCTCCCACACTCGGTTGCTCCCCACCTTTCCCCTTCCCCTCCAAATCCGCACCTTGTCTCGCGACTTCTGCGCCCAAAAAGCTAGGCCAAATCAAGCTGTTTGCCTCTGACTCGCACATGAGATCATGAGCTCCGAGGACTCGCTCAAATCCTTGTCCCTGGACTACCTCAACCTCCTCATCAACGGCCAGGCCTTCAGCGACGTCGCCTTCAGCGTCGAGGGCCGCCTCGTCCACGCGCACCGCTGCGTGCTCGCCGCCCGAAGCCTCTTCTTCCGGAAGCTCTTCTGCGGCCTCGACCCCAACCACCAGCCGCCGGCTTTAAACTGGCCGACGGGCTCCGGAGTTCGGGGCGCCACGCCGGAGCTGGTCATCCCCGTCAGCTCGATCCGCTACGAGGTGCTGGTGCTGGTGCTGCAGTTCCTGTACAGCGGGCAGGCGTCGGTGGAGACGCCCAAGAGCGGGCCGCTGCCGGGGTGCGGCGCCCGGGAGTGCTGGCACACCCGGTGCGGCGCCGCGGTGGACCTCGCCCTCGACACGCTCGCCGCCGCCCGCTCCTTCGGCGTCGAGCAACTCGCCCTGCTGGTTCAGGTGGGAAAGAATGATTCAATCGATGCAGCAAAAATTCCTCTCTATCTTCTTGGGATCTGCTAACTCTTGATCGATGTGACTAAAAATGATGTAGTTAAACTAGGGCTGCCACGATTGGAGCGTGTTTTGTGGCGTTAACGTGGGAGTCAGAAGAAGCCATGGATGTCTGCTCAGCAGCTCAGCCGATCGATCCTGGTTGCATGTATGCTTGCCTAGATCCGTAATTTGCCGGCCCTTTGCCTTTCGGATTCATGCACTACTGTGCCCTCTGAGCCATGCCCAGTATCAGCAGCAGCAGAATCCAGTGCTCTCTGATCTCCATTCATCGCTATTTTTTTTTAACATTTTTTCTTGTGTTGTGTGTGGGTGATAAGGGGGAGTGTACTGATAGGAGTGAGTCGTCTCTCTGTAGTATCTTTCAGTCTCGTTTGCTTTTATGCTGCTTCACCTTGGTGCTTCTGTCATCACTTGTCATGGAGCTTCTGACTTCTCTTTACTAGGAAGGGCCTTTTCACTCCCTTGTTTGTGTCGTCTGTCCCTTCCTTACATCACATCCATCCATTGTTCTTTCCTCTATCTCCACCTTGCATTGCGCTAGGGTTTCTTGGAGATCCAGTCCCTCCCCAACAACTCAATCCCCGTGCATCATTTCCAAAACTCCTTGGTGTACAACATGTCATGCATTGTGCAAGACTGCAAGTACACTCAAGCATCATGATACATGCATATCGCTAGTGGGAGAAAGTACACTAACCAGTAACTGTAAGATTAGAACGAGCCACACACGATGGCATTTCGATTGATTCAGTATATATAGCGTACAATGAACATAGGTTTCCAGCTATACAAATCAGAAGGAAGAAAACACTATTAAATGATAATCAAATCATAGTAATACATTGCCATGCATATATACATACTATACATGATAACAGTAACCACTACATTTCATGCTGCTAATTATCTGCCATTTTTGTCTGATAACTGTATCAGTTGGAATTAATTTCGATGTATTTGCCACAATGCAGAAGCAATTGGAGAGCATGGTGAAGGAGGCGTCCGTCGACGACGTGATGAAGGTCCTGATGGCGTCGCGCAAGTTCGAGATGCAGGAGCTCTGGGCCACTTGCTCCCACCTCGTCGCGCGCTCAGGCCTCTCCGCCGATCTCCTCGCCAAGCACCTCCCGATCGATGTCGTCGCCAAGATTGAGGAGATCCGCGCCAAGCCGCCGCTCACCACCGCAACCGCGCAGCGCTCGCCGTTCTTGACTCACCAGTACCTCCCCATCAACGCGATCCGGCGCATGCGGCGCGCCCTTGACGCGGCCGATATCGAGCTCGTCAAGCTCATGGTCATGGGCGAGGGCCTTGACCTCGACGAAGCGCTCGCCGTCCACTACGCCGTCCAGCATTGCAACCGCGACGTCGTCAAGGCGCTGCTTGAGCTCGGCGCGGCCGATGTCAATTCCCGCGCCGGTCCGACGGGGAAAACCCCTCTGCACCTGGCGGCCGAGATGGTCTCCCCGGACATGGTGTCCGTGCTCCTCGACCACCACGCCGACCCGAACGCCAGGACGCTCGACGGCGTCACCCCGCTGGACGTGCTCCGCAGCCTCACCTCCGAGTTCCTCTTCAAGGGCGCGGTGCCGGGGCTGACGCACATCGAGCCCAACAAGCTCAGGCTGTGCCTCGAGCTCGTGCAGTCGGCAGTGATGGTGACCACGCACGACGAGGGCGCGCCCAACGGGGGTGAGGCCGGAGGAAGCGACGGTGGGAATTTCCCGACAACTGACGCCGACGACAGCTTGGTGAGCCTGACGATGAACTCGACGCTCATGTACCAGGGCCAGGAAATGGCGGCGGTCGCGGGCCAGGCGAGGAAAGGGACTACCGGCCGAGAGAGCCCGTCCACCTCGTACTTCCCCCATGGCTTCCCATAAGCACTCCCTATCTTTCTCTAGCTCTGCTGATGATTTGTGGGATTATGGCTGAGATCAGGAGATCGATGGTGTAGCTAGCTACTATATAGCAGCTAGGGATTATATGTGCATGAGCAAGCTAGAATTTGATGGTATTTGATGTGGATTGTTCGATTTTGGCATGTATGATTTATCAATTGCGCAGCAACAGTTGCTTTGTTCAAATCCGTCAGTGTTCATCTTGTGATGGGGCTCCAATATATCCAGATCTTGATAGCTCCTGCAGTGGTTGATGGCATACATGGGGATTTTGCTGTTGGTGTGTTTTACATGCCTTTATGCAGTGCAGCTTTTGGTGACTGTAGTAGGTTCAAAGGTGGGTTCATTTGGACAATACCTTACGACTTTTGGTTTGAATGTTTGAATTCTGGTTGTTCACAAGAGAGAGTCTGGAGTGGGTGACATTCACGTGTGATTTCAACCGATATAAATAAATTTGGTAGAGACACTCACGTGTGATTTCAACCGATATAAATAAATTTGGTACAGTATCTACTACAATATAATCAATTTGTAGATCTCACTTTAAAAAGATGTATCGTTTGAAATCTAGTTACTATAGCATAAACTAAAAGGAATGTCTATACAACATTCGACTATTTTTTAGGACAAAAACAGTCAGATTAATCGGGGCGTTAGATCTCCATCCAACGGATCCACTCATACAAGCCCCCCTAAAAAAATGATCCCCTCCAAAAAAATGATCTAGGACGTTAGATCTCTATCTAACAGCTCAAAATCTGACTGTTTTTGTCCTAAAAATAGTCGAATGTTGTATAGACACTCCCTAAACTAAATGCTAAAAGTCCAAAAGAACCCGGCACTATAGGAAAGCGGGGTGCAAGTGAAGCTCATGTGAGGCAATGGGAATCGAGTGGCGTTCGACGAGGCGAATCTAAGCGTGGTATCGAATGGCACAAGGATTATTGCACATGCATTTCTCCGGTTACGGTAACAATCTTTATGGAAAATATATAAACCTCAGCACATGTATCTCTGGAGGATTGGACGGCTGGGATCTTTGCTGGATGCATATCTACAAAGATCATTCTCTAGCTCTGTTCTAAAGTGCTCTCCAGGGAAAATAATTTTGCCGAAATTTCAGTGGTTTTGGGTGGAAACTGGTCATATCGGTGAGGGCCGGCAGGCCACTGTTTAGCAGGATTTTGGCTGCGAGGCTCATATTTTAAATAAAGTTCATTTAAATATGAAAACGCATCAGATTTCAACTTCATTTTCATCTCTATTTTGTGTATATATAAATATCTATTTTATCTCTGCAAGTATCTATTGTTTTTCTCAAAAATTCAATTTTTTCATAAATTTCAAATTTGAATTTCAAATTTTTTTGATCAAAATTTTCCAAAATTTCTCTGCTACCGGCTGTACCGGTGAGGGGCACTAAAATTTTAAGGTGCCGCTCAGTTGGGCTGAAATAAGCTGACTTACTAAAATTGTACTGTAGCTGGCTGAAATTATACTGTAATTGTTAGTGGCTTATTTGGTGTAACTAAATTTCAAAATTTTAAAAATAAAAAAACAGGTTAGCCCATCACGGATAACACAAACGAATACGGGAAAATAACTGGCAAAAAAGCTCAAAAAAACTAAAAAGTCAGAAAATATAAATTTTAGAAATAGTAAAAAATAAATCATTAGTTAAAAGTTTAAGTTGAAATCAGCAGACCTAAAACTGTCAAGAGTTTTCCCTGTGCTCTCTAAGATTTACTTTTTGACAACATGGTAGTACTGTGCTCCTGTAAAATTAATACATGTGTCCAATATAAGCAGGAGCTCCTGTACTTTTTGACAGCCCGGTTAAAACACGATCTTTCATGCATGACAGGTGAGTGATGAGTCGGTTATTTTGGTCGTGGCTTGTGATGTGATTTTTAATTTAAAATTTTAAATTTTAACTGTTTGTAGAGGAGAATATTGAGAAAAATATTTATGTGTGATTTTAACTGATATAAATGAATTCAATATAGTGTTTACTATAATCAACTTATAAATTTTATCTTAAAAAAATATATTATTTAAAAGCTAATTATTATAACATAAACTAAAATGCATATGTCTAAAACCTAAAAGAACTCAGCCGAACTAGTTAAACAGGAGTAACGCCATACGATCGATGGACTATGTGGTTGTCAAACATGACAAGTGGCAACTGTTTTGCTCACTTTCACTGTTTTAGTGCTTGGACTCTCATTCCTTGCACTTAACCATATATGCCTTGACGCGCGGTCTTGCAAGAAAAATTTTTAGTAACAAGTTAACAACCATGTATAGTCTATTCATTGCTTGTGCACTGATTATTTCTTTGGGGTTGTAAGAATGCTCAGGAGGGCTGCGTATCGTTGCATTAAAGAAGAAGGAATAGTTCAAATTTTACAGCATCCTCTAATATATGTGTCATCGATTATTGGGTCTATTCTTTAGATTAAGGATATCACAGCAAATGGGTACATCCTAATGTGTATAACTGTTATATTACACAATACCTCTTGAAGGTCGCTAGCTAATCTTACTGCTGCATGCCATAATTCATACTTAAAAAATACCAAGGGAATGTTGGATATAGCAGATTTTAGAGGGAAATTTTGGGGGAAGAAGCTCTTTGTTTAATGCCTTTGTTTAGAATATTCACTCTATTATTATATATTGTTTCTAGAAATATCACACACATAATAGACGCATAAAAATCCTTACTTATATACTTTGATTTATCTCTCTTGGTTCAATTCCAGTTAATTAACTAGCTAGACTTTTCACATCTGAGTATACATGGAATGAAATTTCAAATCCTAAATGACATATTAGAATGATGAACTGTTCTGATGAATCAACATTGCCTAAATATTGCATTTTTAAACTTTCTGTAGTCTAATTTCATACATATGAAATATTGTTTGTTGCTAGAAAAATACACATATTGTTGAAACTACTTCCTCTGCTCACAAATATATTTTGGTTTGAACATTGGTATGGTCTCCAAAATTCAATTGTGGCCAAGATTTTTTTATCACGTTAACTTGGTTAAAAGCTATAAGATTATATATAGTATTAGAAAAATTAACATGAGTTTTATATTTGTGAAATAAGAGAAGTTTGGCCGCACTTTCTCCGAAAAGACATATATTTGTCAGTAGAAGGCGTAAATTTTAGGTTTTGTAAATTCAATATGCATAACATATTTCCTCAGATCCAATTTGTGATTTTATAGAGTAACAAGTGAATTTTGTGATCGAAAATTGTGATTTGAAAAATAATTTATAAATTGTTTTGATTACGATTTATATAAGTAGAACTTTGAAGGTTCGTAGGTTCCACCTATTTGATACTTCGTATTGGCTTTCATACAGTACTACATCTTTATGTGCTAGCTCAAAGAATATATAGGGATGTAGCACAGTGGAGTAGTAGCTAGTACTGTGAAATCATATATTCTCTTATATGGATGTTCCTCCCAAAAATAAAGGAAAGGTGCAAGACGTACTCCGTTATCATTCAGATATTCCCTATTATTTATTCCACACTGTTAAGTTTAAAGTAAAATGAAATGGTAACACAGTTCTATCAGAACATGGAATAAAGATGTAGAAACAGTCTCATGAAATTGTAGCTACTTAAAAATTCACGCTTACTTTTTATTTGGAATGAAATAGTATAAAAGCACATTCCCATATTTTTCGTGGTTGCAACTTCTCTATCGTCTCATGTCTCTAGACGATATGGATGCCGCGTATATCATTCTGTAGATGACATGGACTCTCTCTTTTTTTTTTTTACTTGACTTTAATCTGTGTCATAAGACTTTTTAAACTTTGACCACCAATAGATTTAATATTATCTAGATTAGCTATACAAAAATTATATCATTATATTTATCGTTAAAAATATATTCATAATACTATAGTTTTATTAGTTTATCTTACTATAAAGTTATAAAAGTGATGGTTAAAATCGCATTTCGAAGACTATAAAAATCAAGAACATCAAGTAAAAAGAACGAAAGAAGTATGTTGTACAAGTACTCATACAATTATGTCACCAAACAGGACCTATACCAGTCATGTGCACATGGAAAGCCTATATCTCTGCTTCATATATGTTCCCTCTCCTTTTTTTAAATTGTAATGCTAGGTCTCGTAGATCCTTAGGCCCTGCTCAATCTAGCTGCTGGCTTATGGCTGCAAAGCACTGTAGTGGCTACAAATGCAAAGTAGCGGCTGCAAATTGCACTATAGCAGCTGAAATGGTGCAATAGCAGCTTAAATAAGCTTAAAGAAGCCGATTTACACATAGCAGTACAGACTTCACATACGTGAGTACTACACCTACATATTACATATGTGAACCAAAGTCGTTGCCATCAACAACGCTGCTATCCAATCACAGTAGGGCATCAGTGACCTGAGGAAGCTCGGGCGTCACTGCCCCGGGCATAGGTGAAGGGCCCACGTGCTACACTGGTGGGTTTGCTGGTCCACTCTCAGGCAACTTGGAGTCCAGAATGAAGTTGTGCAATGTCATTGCCGCTACAATTATTGCCTTTTGCCAATAAGACCTGTAGCTAAGAACCTTCTCGAGTATGCACTATTTCATCTTACACATGCCACACATGCACTTGATAGCATTTCACATAGACCAGTGCAAGAAGTTGAAAAGTTCCTGCATCCCGGACGGATGCGTACCATTCTAGAACTCCAAAAGATGGTACCTATGGTTTTGATATGGTGCTAGGTATCCTAGCCTGTTCAGATACCCGGAGTTGACGAGGTAGTACTTGCCTACAAGAGGGAGAAAAGTGAAAGAAACATATCGGTTATTAGTCATTGTGCAATGCAGGGTACAATTGAAATATGTTCGAATATGTTACCTTCTGGTGGATATGGGAATAGGTCACCGTACTTGGCCATTGTCTCGTGTAGCACACGTATGTCATGCACCGATCCAGACCATCCAGCACGCACAAAGGTAAACCTACAATCCAAGTCACATATGGCGAGCATTTTATGACTGGTGTACCCATGCCTATTAAAATGTCATGCCCTCTCAACATTTGGAACTGTGACTCTTACGTGCGTGCCATCAATCGCTCTTATGCAGTTCACAACATGAGGATATAACTTTTCATGTAGGAGCCTCGGATGCAAAGTCTAATACGTAGGATCAGATGGTGCAATGACGTTACCTACAAGCCTATACATACACTCCAACACCTTGTTGAACTTTTGGAAAACTGTACTTGATATGGGGTGCTCGATCTTCACGATATAGAATCAAGGATAACTTTGGATCCGTATAACCTGACGAACCGATGGAGCCAACCATCATCTCAATATAGCAACCTGCGACAAAAAATTCGCTCAACTACACGCTTCGATCCTCATCTACTCGACCACGCAAAAGTACACAAGACGTTCTTCCTGCAAAACACGAGGAATCACAAGAATAACGGGGTAGAGAACACCCAGTTCCCTTCTAGGTTGTATCTGTGTATTAAACCCTAGAAAGAACAAGCATATAGCTCTCTCTGAAAATAATAGATTGATTTTTCTCCGTCGTCTCCCAATGTGTTCAGCAATTACAAAATAAATAGGGACCAGACTAGGCCGACTTCACCTTGGAATAAAAGTTCAAGTATTACTCGGTCCCACCTACTCATGCACGTAAGTTTGCATCTTAGGTTCGGACTCAAAACAAAAACACGATACATTGCTGAGTCGGCTAGAAAGAAAAAATACACTTAGGCTAGTGGTAATTTTCTTCCTTAACTGCAAAAGACACTTTTACGATACTTATGACAAGAGTATGTTACACAGTCAACCGTGGTGTCACAATGGAGGTGCTAGCTCACGGTGGTAGTCGGCGTCGTCAAGGAACAAGCTGGATATAGCGGATGGCGGTAGCACCACCTTTGTGGCACGACGGTGAGACTGCATAAGGCACTCTTATGACACTTACGACAAGAGTGTGTTGTGCAGTCTACTGTGGTGTCACAACGGAGGCACTAGCTCACGGTGGTAGTCGATCGGCGTCGTCGAGGAGAGGATGCAGGAAGCTATATAGTGGATGAACTCGCGCGTGACTGCCAGTGGTAGATGGGGAGTAATAAATAAGGGCCGAGCGGTGGGAAGAACCAATGCCTGCCATTCGATGTGGAGAGGATGGACGGGTGAGATTGAAATCCTAGAAGATATGCCACGGATCGATGATATGTCATTATCAGAGACGGTTTGCTATACGAACCGTCTGTGATAATCAATATCAGAGACGGTTTGTATAACAAACTTTCTCTGATAAGGCACATATTAGAGACGGTTCGTTATACGAACCGTCTGTGATATTAATATCAGAGACGTTTCGTTATACGAACCGTCTGTGATAACACTTAAATATGCGCTCACTAATCTAGATGTTCTAAACTAACCTCTCGATCATCTTCTTCACCAGATTTCTCAATAATGGCATCTAATATACTTTTGATCTCCTTCCTCTCATCTATACATAATGAGTTGTTTAGCTGCAACCTTACACAAGCGGCCAACAATTTATGTCTGGAGCAGCTCCTCCGCTCACGCCCTGCTCTCCTTCCTCGACTCGCTTCCATAATCCGTCAGCTGGACCTCATCATCCGTCGTCGACGGAGGTGTCTCGTTGCCGCTCAGCAAAGGGAAACCGCCCTCAGCCTCATTCTTCTCTGTAATGCGCACAAAGCGGAAGAAGCTCTTGTGGCAATAGAGAGACACATGGATAACATTGCCGATCAAGCAGAAGCGGCCGATTCTAAGGAAGCTTATCATGGCATCCTCTATGAGATTATGGACCATGCTAATGATTTGCCCAGTCAAGAGGAGGAAGTGCGGATGGCAAGAACAATCTTGATGGCATTCAAGAACTCAGTGGCTGATCCTCCAACTCTAAAAGTCGAAGAAGAAGCATATGAAGCCCTGAAGACTAAGATTTGGGAATAACTTTTTTGGGGAATTTTGTAAAAAAAAATTGCCTTGAATTTGTCTCTCGTCTCAGTAGCTTCTGTAGTTCATACGACAAAAAATAAAACACAGACGACGGTAAATAAAAACAGTCTGTGATAATGCGTATATCACAGACGGCTTTTAAACCTAACCGTCTGTGATAGTTTTAGAGACGGTTCTAATAAAAAACCATCTGTGATATACGCATTATCATAGACGGCTTTTAATCCTAACCGTCTGTGATAATTTCAGAGACGGTTTTAGCCATGAACCATCTGTAATAATCGAAGCACAGACGGTTCCATATGAACCGTCTGTGATGACACATCCAGTATAGCTTGTTTTGTAGTAGTGAATATGACCATGCCCCCAAAAACTTGAAGCATTGAATTTCTCTACTCTTTGTTGTAACACTAATTGAGGATATAGGGAATGGAGTAGCCTTCTTCTCACTTGGCGTAGGTGCTGATTTTGCAATTGAGGAAGAACGAGCATTAGTATTTGAATTAGTACTAACTGAAAATGTACCTTGTCCCAAATTGAATCGTGTTTTGGTGGCATTAGAGGATGATGATGGAGCTTTCAAATTGAAGGGTGTGTCCTTGGTACTAGTTTTACATCTTCTAGTAACTGCTTCTCTGTCTTTGTTGCTTGGTGCACTAAATCAACAACAGTATTGCCAGGCTGATATTGCATAATGCATTTAATATTTTTATTTAGACCAAATAGAAAACATGCAAGTGTTTGCTCTCCATCTTCATGCACATGTGCCCTAATTATAGCTTGCTCTATATCCTTCTAGTATTTCTCCACTGAGTGACCTCCCTATCTCAAATTCTGCAGTTTATCAAAAAGATCACGTTATAAATGTTAGGAATAAAGCGTGCTCTCAGCTCTTGCTTCATTTAAGCCCGTGATGCAATTGGAGGTTCCCCATCATTTTCTCTTTGGTTCAACACTTGCTCTCACCAAATCAAAGCATACCCATCAAACTCAAGTGATGACATGTGTAGCTTCTTCTCCTTCAAATAATTGTGCATCCGGAAGATCTTATCTACATTGAGCTCCCATGTGAGATATGCATCTGAATCAGAAGCACCTTCAAATTTGAGAATAGTGAATTTTACTTTCCCAAAATTCTTTTCATGTGCAGATCATCATGACGACAGCCACGACGTTGATAATTGTCATTGCGTTGTAGCCAAAAGTCGTCACTGAAGTCCTCAATGTGGGCGGCACCACCATGTCCATGGCCACGGCCACAGCCACGACCTCTCCCTTGGCCATGGTCAGCGTCGAAAACACCTCCCCCACACCTAGGAAAGGGTGTGGCTTGATCTGCTGGAGCCACGACCTCTCCCTTGGCCATGGTCATCAGTCTCATCAAGCTCAACACCTTTATGGACACCAACTGGACCCCCGCTTTTTGCGAAGCTCCTCTAATATCTCCCTCCTTAAGATGCTCATGTTGCCATTCAACTGAGTGTTGAAATCATTTATGAGCTTTTCAAGGTCAGCTTGTATAACATATGCTTGTTCTCCTTCTTTTCCTGCCATGGTTAGCGCAAATAACAAGAAAACCTATGTATGTGGGTGTAAAAAGTTTTATTTGTGGAATTCACTCAATATCACCTTCTCTTACCAACCGAAGTTCTTATGCGTTGTTAAAGAAATTGAAGAGTTGTACGTACTTTGATGATGGTAGACAACACAAGGTGATAGATTAAGCGAATTCAATTGCACAAGCACTATTATAACAATGACTTATTTGTGGAGCTTGGAGGGAAAATATTAACCTATGCAATCTGAAATTCTTGATGTTGTTAAGTTAAGTAATAATCCAAACTAGAATACTTTTCCTAGGTACTGATCCAATAGGTTTAAATAAAGTGTATGAACGCACGCACAAAGATCAATGTGACTCAATGCAAACAAAGAAATAAGCTAAATAGAGACAATTTGAAATTGAGGATTAAGTAGCTCGTTTTGCACCAAGTACTAAGAAAGACACTAGCCAATTGCAATAATATGAGTGTAAGGGTTCAAGATTGTTCAAAGAAATTAAATACATGAACTGAAATTATGAACTAGAATTAACTAACCCCAATTTGACCAACGCTCACTTTTGTTCTTTTTTCTTTACCGAGGCTTTTTTTGGTTGGCTACCTTCTTTTTTTAACTCGTGTTTGGCACTAAGATTTACCTTTCCCTTGCACAAAAAATAAAATTTTAGCAGGTGTAAATTAAGACCAAGAGCAGCCCTTAATGCAATTATCAAAGACTAGTTTCAAAGATGAAATGAAATTTATGGATATATTCGACCAAACCGACTAGTCACACACTGTAGCATACTGTAGTAGACGACGTACTGTAGACTGATACTGCAGCAGATGTACTGTAGATTGTTACTGTAGCATCGTGTGGTACTGTAGACTATTATTGTAGTAGACACACAGTACTATAGCGATCGAAATTTTTTCTGGCTGCTGATTGAGGGATTCAACTAGATAATTTTTTAGGGTTTATGTGGACACAAAGATTAAGCTACGTGAAGGGAACACAATGATCAGCACTCAAACAAAAGTTCTAATGGACAAAAACTTAACAAAACTCACGAGAAAAACAGATGCAAAACTAGGGTTTGATTTTTTTGGCTTTTGGTGTATAGGGAAAAAATAAATCTAACTATGGGTAAATTGATCCTACCGTGGCAACCGTGCTCTAATACCAAGATGATACGGGGTGCCCTATCTTCACGACGTAGAATCAAGGATAACTTTGGATATGTATAACCTGACGAACCAATTGCGCTAACCACTGTCTTAATACAGCAACCTACAACAAAAGAATTTGCCTAACTACACACTTCGATCCTTGTCTACTCGACCACCAAAAGTAGACGTGACGTTCTTCCTGCAAAATACGAGGAATCACAAGAATAACGGGGTAGAGAATGCCTAATTCCCCTCTAGGTTGTATCTGTGTGTCAAACTCTATAAAGAACAAGTGTATATCTCTCTCTGAAAATAATAGATTAATTTTCTCCATCGTCTCCCAATGTGTTCAGCAATTACAAAATAAATAGGGATCGGACTAGGCTGACTTCACCTTGGAATAAAAGTTCAAGTAGTACTCAGTCCCACCTACTCATGCACATAAGTTTGCATCCCAGGTTCGGACCCAAAATAAAAAACATGATACATGACTGACTCGCGTAGAAAGAAAAAATACACATAGGCGAATGGTGATTTTCTTCCTTAACATGCATAGCATCAGCCAAAGGATTCCCTTATTTTCGCATGCACAGTTTTGACATATAGCAATCCGTATCAATCTTTTCTTTCCTTTGTTTTTCTTCTTTCTTTACTTCGACTGGCTGCATGCATGCATCCTATAGCTCCCAACGCTTAGGCACCCGAGAGTTTCCTGCATGCTTTATGCAGCCAGCACTTGCACCATGCATTGATTTAATGATGTTTCCTTCTTGTTCCATGTGCACCTTTTTGCATTTCTTTTCTTCCTTTCTTGATGCTTCCTTGGTGCAGCTACATGCATCACCTGCTTCATCTGGCGTCACATGTAACTCCTCATGTAGAGTCCCTAGAGTCTCTTCACATATAAACCTAATAATAATTAAAATACCAGCATTAGGTAGTAACCAGTTTTCGTGTAAATTAAAACCAAAATCAACTAGGAGAAAATTCACCTGTTGATTAATATTTTTAGCTCATGTTCATATAATCGGTCCAATCGTGATGTCCTCATCAGTACTAGTAGAATGCTTGAAGCGGTTCATGGCTTGTCTTCGCAATTGCAGTGCCCCCATCATCCACAAAAATAAGGCAAGTGCTTCTTTGAACATACTTCCGAAGATGACCTCATGTCATAATTTGCCATTAGAGTATTGTGTCATGCATTGAACACACCCGACCGCATTCTGAACATGTTGCACCGCTGAACATCTGCAAGTTGCAACTACACCCATTGCCACTCAGTCAATACCAAAACTCTTATGGTAGCCTGGCTTGAGAGCTCACTTCGTCATCGTCATTGCCAAAAGCAGCAAAGGCTAAGAAGGCAATGACCTCATCACTTTACCAATGGCCAAACCCATCTCAGGCCTCCCAACTGCTCCCTGGCATCACTATGCAATATCCCAACTAAAACAACAGAACACCACAATGTCTTTCAGTACTCCCCATTGCATAATGGAAAGTCCAGAATATCATCACATTGTTTACCACATGATGCTCATGGGAGGTAAAGCACAGAACTAGACACAGCAGCAGCAAATCACAGAACAGGCTTCAATGCAACACCGATTGCAACAACAGATCACACAACTCCTCGACCCTTCCAGACACTAGTGCAACACGGGCAGAGCAATATTTTCAAGTCATCGCTGCCAACTGACAACACAAATAAGTGCAAACCCAAGTCATAGAGAAGTACACAACTGACATGATAATGCACAAAACTTTGTAATGGTAGAATAACTCAATGTATTGCACATACTGAATTAACAAATAGCAAATAAGATCATCGAACAACTTTGACACTGAACTAACATATTTAGAAACAAAACTAATAAGGTGTTTAACACAGCCTACTGACCGACAACACACAACTACTAAGATCACAAAAGAAAGAGGGTCATGGAACAAATAAGACCGTATTGTGACTCATCCCGCCACTCCACAGCTCAACATTCAACAACCACGAACACACCAACCGTGACCGTAGTAGAACAAAGATAACTACATGCACCGAAGTGGGCTCAAGGGTGGTTCTTCAATCTCTCCTATGTTAGCCGAATCCACCAAAGTCGATCCTCCCTCGTGTCCATCGACAGGAAGCTGGTGCGGAGGTACACCTTGATGAATAGCCATGACACGCAGTAGTACTCCATTGTTTCTTCACCAACACCTGACTTCTTCACCAGCTTCATCAGTCTCATGAATTTCTTCCCTCGTGGAGTCCCGCGTAGGAGAGGTGGCGCTCATGCCCGACAACTGATTGGTGGGCGTTTGAGTCCTCTCGTAGATGTCCATGAGACGTTTTAGCTCGGCATCGTGGTCAATGTGCTTCGCTGGCTGGGTGTCACTTGGCGGGGTCGGCACTGGTCGAGCCCTCTTGCCACGTGAGGAGTTTAATGTTCCACCATTGCCCGCAGTTTGTAGCGGGGTCTGCAGTGGGGGAGCGGTGTTTTCCTCCTCCTCCTCATCGTCGTCATCGGAGTTCAACGAGTCCACACCTAGCATGAATGTGTACTCACTCGTGGTGGTGGCGTCGACAAAGACAAGCTCCATGAGGTTCACGTTTGCAAGGGGTGCATCCTTGAAGTTTGACATCTCGATCTGCCCCTGCATAGGCAATAGAAATTATGAGTGCACCATTTGGAGTATGCACGCCCCACATGAATTTTATGCAAATAGGAGGTTGTTCATAACTTACCGCAGTGGCCTCTACCCACCACAAGGGATCGGTGGTGATGGAGCCCATCTCAGGGTCTACACCGAGGCTCGTTGCATGCTGCGTGAGGGACTTCTAACTGGTGTAATCGCGTTTTAGGCTCTCCCACTTATTCTTCAAGTGCTTGCGCATGTAGGCACGACTGGTGTATTTAAACAATTCACTCCTAAGGTTGGCGTAGCCCGGCCGGTTCAAGCAAGAGTATGGCTTGTTTTGGGCGACAACCTCTTCACCGTAGATTTTCAGGAAAATACGTGTAACCTCACTGCTCCATGTACCCTTGCCTTTGTCCATCTACAGGCATGGCAGCGCGAACGCATGCAATCCTGACCAACAAATGGGCAAAGAAGCATTGCGTACACATGTGGATAAAACATGGTAGCTTAAAAAACCATTGGCAAATCATGCAAAACGAACTCATCCGGCAATGGACGGAAAAACACGAGGGGAGTACTCACAAGGGAACCGGCCAGACCTTCATGCGCGCGGGGTGGTCACGGGGAAGAGCTCGTCACAACCTTCGTGGCTGACCCACCGGTGACCTCGCATGGTCGACGACTCTCAACGGACGGAGAAGGCACGGATGACGGTGTCGGCCAGTTGGAGGTCGTGGCCACCGGAACACAGGCCGCCAGAATACATCGCCAATCGGGACCAAGACCGGGGCCAACTGTGGATGGCACCCAATCTACAAAAATAGGATGGCCAAGCCCGTACAGACGGGGAGGGGATCGAGAGGCTGGTGTGGAGGGGGTGTGGGCCAAAATGCTAGTGTGGTCTGCTTATCATGGCCGTCGCCGTAAGGTAGGATGGGGGATTCGCTCAGGAGGAAGAAGTGCTACACAATTACACAAGTGGAGAAAGTGAATTGGAGCAGTTCGCGTACGAAAGAAGCCGAGACGTGACTTTATCCGATTCCCACGAAGTGGCTTCCATTAGGTGCAGCTGAAGCAGCCGGTTGGATTAGCCCCAGTTTATGCCGTTGTTAACCATAACAGCAGATGCCGGCTCCAAGCGCTATATTAGTAATAGTAGGAGTACGTACCTGCTGAGTGTACATTGTAGGGTCCATCCAGCTAGTAACTGTCCTTAATCATAAGTTACATGAACATAACACAGTTCTCTCTACATTGCTGATGTCAGTACTACCTGTATATATGAATGTAGCTCTCTTTCTATCTATCTCCCTTTGTTACTGCATATTATTACGTGCATGTGCAGTAGATTCCAAGGACCAACAGATACACATGCAGTTCGATAGCTCCTAGCGATCCTGTAGGCTGTGGCTCCGTATATGGAACTAGAATTTGATTATGTTTTAGGCTTAATAGTGAAATGATCTAAATTATTTAAGCTGGATCATGAAAATATTATCTAGACTGGACTGAATTTATCCGAACTGTACACTAGATATTTTGTTATACTCCGGACTAAAGATTACGCTGTCTAGGGTGTGGCTTCGCCCCTGCTGCGTCGACGTACTGCTCATCCCTGTACATGCGAGCCCCACGGTACTATGCTCTCGCTACTGTTAAAAACATCTCACAATAAAAGCCGTCTCCCCCGGTGGGTTCCTCTCCAACTGAACTGTTCCGCCTTGGATTTCCACTGTTTGCCTTCCCTGTCCTCTTGCTTGGTTGGTCCCGGCCCCTTCCCTCTCTCTCTCTCTCTCCTCCAATAACATCACAATGAGGCATGACTGTATGAGCTAGCTTAGCAGTGCCATCTCATGACCCTATAGCATCTTCATTTCATGCACAGTTCGTACATTGTTCAAATTAGCTAGTAAGCGGCATCCATTCATCGTATGTCGACATGACGAATCCAATGATATCTACCACATTTTGTCTCTCTCCCTTAATTTACATGCGTGTGTTGGTAGTTGGTACCAGCAGCTAGATAGCTAGATGCAATATGCAAGGCTAGTTGTTCGAATAATTAGCATGCATGAGATTTAATTTCAGAGATCAACGACTACCGAGAATTCCTTTTGTTATCGGTTTGCAAGCGTGCACACACACACACATCTCTGTTTGTTTCTTCTTTTTTTTCTCCTTTGTTTGCATCTTGCAGCAGAGCACATACCGTTTCCATGCTGAGAATCTTTACAGTGACCCAACGTCCCATCAATTGAATCCTTCAGCTTCCGGCCTACAGTCTGCTATATTTTATCTTTGGATGTACATGATATCTGGGAGCAGTGAGTGAGTTGTGAAGGAGGAGACGAGGCACAGTGTCTCTAATGCTCCTTCGTTTCCTTTCTTTATTACGTGGGGACTTTGCAAAACAGGAACGCATGCCATGGATCGATACCTTTTCTGTTCAAGCAGGAAAGGGAACAATGCATCGCTGCGTGCAATGCTGAAGTAGTGGCAGTGCTAGCTCCAAATCTTTTGGCATCTAGAATCGGCTTTGACCTGACTGCGCGAAAGCGCCTAGCAAGAAAAAAAAGGAGTAATAAAAGGTAAATTTAGTAAAACTATAACTTTTATGATAAAGCTATTGAAGAATTATATATTTAACTTTTGTATTTCATAAAACTACACATTTTAGGTTGAAAACTATCACATAATTACAACTTCGCTGGGTTGATGTAGATATGATAGTTCGGTCCCACTGTGAACCACGTAGGCTCTCTTCTAACTAGGGGTGTAGCCAACAGCCGATTTAGTGGGGTTTGAGTTCACCCTCCGCAGACACCAATAACCTTGCACGAGGTATCTTTATTGTTTTTCTTTTGGCTTTGTTTCTCACAAGTCTTGTTTGTCTCAATTTAGATTAATCCTCTTCGGTTTTTTGATTAAAAATAAGCTAGTCCTTTGAGTCTCCCCCTCTAATTTCATCCTGGTTTCATCACTGCTCCCAACCTTTATGGGATGCCACCTAGACCAGCTAGGCATACTAACGTGGCCATGAGGCCATCTGCCTATCTCCTTCTTCTCCTCCTCTTTCCTGGCCACTTCGCCTCACCCAAATGGGCAAATTCTCGATCAAAAATCCTTGCTCATGTGCGGCTGCGACAATGGTGTTCGGAGCCAGCCAGAACGCGGGACAAGGTGGGCAACGGCAGCGGCGGGGACAGCAAGGACCATCCGGATCGGTCATGGCACCCACCAGGGAAGGGAGAGGGGCGCCGGTTCTCACCAACGGAGGCGGCTCCAATGGCGGCTGCACGCTCTTACCGTGGTTGCTGCGTATCATGGCTGCGATGAAGTGATGAATTTCACATTCTAATCGAGGCCCCTTCAGTGACCACAGGGCAGTGACATGATGTCAGTCGACACGGCCACGAGCAACACCTGTCATGCCCATGGTAATGCAGATGGTGACGAACCGCTTAAGAAGCACTCCATTGTTCTCTAAGGAGAAGATGGCATGGATGCAACAGCCCAAGGTGGGCAATCAGAATCCAGGGATCCTAATTAAGGCCACCATCCGGCAACTGTGACTGGAGCAAAGGCAACCAGGAGGAGGAGAAGCGGAGAAGAAAAGAGACAACCACGTTGGTGTGCATGCGTGGCTGGCCTAGGTGGCACCATGGTTGAACATTTTGGCGAAATTTCATTGGAATTTTCATAATTTCGTTCCTTTCGAAGGGTACTGGAAGAAAAAGCATTCGGCCAAATTTTGGCTGAATTTATCCTCATTTGAAATGTATCCAAGTTTTGGTTAAATTTCATCAAAATCCAAATAATGTTTGAATATTTCATTCGAATTTTTAGCCGAAATGAACAAAAACTTGTCATTTCATCGCTTTCATTGCCCTCCAAATTTTTTTTGCAAACCGAATTATTTTTCCCTGAGTGGCACCAGTAATGGGTAGGATTAAGCATGCGTGGCTGACAGTGGGAATGACCTATCGGAACTACAGCAACACTACGGAGTTGCAGTTATGTGATAGTTTTCTTTTTAAAATACGTAGTTTTGTGAAATACAAAGTTAAATGTGTAATTCTAATTCTTCTATAGTTATGCCATAAAAATGTTATTTTTACGAAGTTTACTGAACAGTAAAACATATGCATGCATGTATGTCAAAGTATTTTCAATTTTCATGCAAATGAGAGTGTACACAAAAAAGGACCACATGCATGCACGCTGCAGTGAATGCATGATGATGTGTTCTCATTTAGAGCCATCCATCTCTTGGTTTGGCCGTCACATGCAAATTAAGGCCTCGTTTGAAACATGGATTCATGATGAATTAATACCCTCCTACTTCTTGTATTTTATTACAATTTTAGTTAAGTGAGGAATCAAATATTTAGTCAACTTTATTTGATGGTAGCTTGGAGGATTAGAAATATGACTATTGCTTTCCATAGAAATGTTATATAAAACAATTGAATTTTTACAAGAATCAGAAAAAAAAATCCGTGTTCCAAAAAGAAGTCTAAAATGTTTTTTTTCTAACTTCCGTAGAAAATAAACCGCTTCGTGTCAAAATGTAAAGGATTTGTTTTGGGATCTGCAAGTTGGGAGTGTGGAAACGCTGCTCTTTATTCAGAACGCACTGATGCGCCCGTAAAGCTGCTGAACTCGGATGCTGCTAGCTTAACGCAACGTTCATTACGGTTTAAACTTCTAGCTTTTAATTTATTTTTTATTATTTATAAATTTTGTTTTTTTTTTAACTTTTGTTTTTTTAAGTTTTTTTGCTGGTTCTTTTTTCGTATTCGTTTGTGTTATCCGTGATGAGCTAATATATTTTTCTTATTTTTAAATTTAATTACGTCAAATAAGATATCTTCAGATACAATGTAATTTCAGCCGACTACAATACAATTTTAATCATAAACCACTATTTTTTAGCCTGCACACGAGAGGAAGGAATAATGTGCGGCAGCCGTTGCCGCAGGCGCCTGACCTGCTGGTAGGCAGGCCGGCAGGAGGAGGTGTCCCATCAAGACGGGCCATGACTTTTCCGGCGGCTTGCTGCCTGTCCTTTCTTCCTTTCTGCGTCACCGCTCATGACTCACCCTTCGTCGGCCGGCCCGGCCGATGAGTCATCTGCCGGAAGCCTCTCTCTTCTAGGCTTTGTAGAAGCTGAACCGGCAGCCGCTGGCTAGCAGCCATGAGCAGAAGAACTGCATGCGGCGAGCTCCTTCCTGGGCTGGTTGAGTGGTTCAAGGGCGGACCCACAGGGTATACCGGGTGGACCACGACATATCCTGGGGCCCAGCCGGCTGCCTCCCCTCCCGCTGCGTCTGCGACTCTGCGTGCCGACGCCCGGCTGTCTCTCAGTCTCTGCCTCACGTGCCTACCGCTACCGTGGTCTCGTCCAGAACGCTGGCGACCGACCTGTCCTTCCCCCCGACCGCTGCTGCCCTTCCCTTAGCGCATCCCGGGAGGCGTGGACCTGTGGCAGGTACAGGTGAGCCACCGTTCGCGCCATGGGTGCCACGCAGTCACCACCGTCGCCGCAGACGCCGCCGGGGCAAGCCCAAGGTGCCTTCCGGTGCTTTGCCTTCTATTTTTTGGCCCCATTACTAGTAAACAACCCGTCGTGGCTAGTTTGTAGCGGTTGGATTGATTTCCCGAGACATTGAATGATTCTTGATTTCTGTTCTTTTAGTCCGTGTTTTACAAGTTGTAGGTGATGAACTGGTTAATTTGGATGGAAGAAATTGAAGTGGAGATTTCTCTGCGTTTGATGTAGTTTTTGCCGGAATTAATCCTGTCAATTGAAACAAGGCAGCAGTCAAAATTGATTTTGATTAGTTTACGCAATTAGGTGATGAACTTGTTCATTTTTGAATTAGCTTGGGACTGTGCAGCTTAATTTAACAAATGATGCCTCTTTCTTGATTTAACCTTGGATGCCAATGGGGAAGGATATCACAAAGCAAGAAACCTACTTGCTGAACATATGAACTTCCTTAGAATCGACAACATAGATCCAATCTTTGAAGTGGATGAAGATAATATAATCGAAACTTTCATATTTTTTAGAAAGGGTATGTCAAAAAAGTCAGACAATTAGTATTGTAAGTCTCTTTTATGTATATTTGAGACTATTAGTATGGTGTTTGAACTATTTATATTGTAATTTGTGCAAGTTTCCAACTTAATCCTTGAATTTAAGCTTATCATATTATTTAGTGCTTGTATACCGAATTACGGTGTAAATTTTACAATTATTTACCGAATTGGCAAATGGTTTTACCCAATTACATATGAAAATTTTGATGCGGCATATCCTTTGGTAAAATTCTAGGTCCACCACTAGAGTGGTTGCCCGGCGTTGTCGGATCAGCCCGCATTCCTTCCTTCCCTCGGGTTTGTTCCAAAGCAGCAGCAGGGCTTCCTGGGTTTGCTTTGAGTTGTTGTCCCACCGTGCCAAACCAAATCATAGACGTGTCTTAACGATCTAAGTAGCATTTAGATTGATACAAAAACATTGGTGCGCCATAAAAAGATTGGGCAGTGCGACGCAAAGTCACGAGTAGTTTTTGGACGGGCAATTTGCTGGCCATTGGTTGCATTTAATGCTTTCATTTTTTTGATTAACAAACTTTAAATAATAATATCTTCTAAATTGTGTATCTGATTTGTGATCTGTTTGAATCGGTGTATTCCTTACGATTTAATCAATAAAACATGATACATATTGACTATATTTTAGTGAAAAAAATAGATACCATATAGGACCCATACATCTGAGAAAATGTTAGCAATCTTTGTTTCTTTTGGCATGGTTGCAATTTAAGAGCCTGTTCTTTTTGGTTGAGTCTAATGGTTTTTAGCTGTGGTTTGTGATTTTTGGGCTGTTCGTGCGAGAGATTACAGAATAACAGAAACTCACGAGCGGTTTTTGTCAATATAAATGAAGTCGGTACAGTATGTACTACAATTAACCATATCTTAAAAAGACACTTTGTTTAAAAACTGGTACATCTTGGTACCTCCTGGGTGAATTGAGAATTGGGATGAATGAGCTTCAGATAATATTAATTCCCTTAACTCTTTCTTGTCAGGTATGCAATAGCGACCACGGAAGGTAAGGATCCCATGTCCGTCTATCGCATACTCTGACGAATCTCCTTCAAGGCCCTTTTTTTTCAGTTTTTGAATCTCTGCATCTTCATCTTGTGCTGCTTTAATCTGATCTGTCAGTAATGGTTGAATTTCTAACGTTGCCATACTGCCTTGTTTGGTGATCACCAAATTCAGTCGTAGGATATCTCTTTGCAACTCTGGTGGGTACTCTGTGTTGTTGGGCTTGCTTGGTCGAACCTTTCGATCGAGGCGTCGGCAACCACATTGGCTTTGTCCGGGTGATATTGGAGATCCACATCATAGTCCTTAATCAATTCCACCATCTTATTGTCTCATATTTAACTCGGTTGTGTGAACAGGTATTTCAAACTCTTATGATCTGAGAATATCTCACAACGATTCCCTAGCAGGTAGTGTCGCCAAATTTTAAGGGCATGCACCTCAGCTGCTAGCTCCAAATCGTGTGTTGGGTAGTTCTCTTCATGTGGCTTCAACTGTCTTGAGGTGTAGGCAACAACTTTTCTGTCTTACATAAGCACACATCCCAAACCTTGCCTTGAAGCATCGCAATAGATTTGGAATTCCTTTTTCTGGGTTGGGCAATCAACTTGGTTTTCAGCAATTGAAAACTTTCCCCACTGCATCTGTCCAGGTGAATGGTCTGTCTTTCTTCACAAATAAAACTGGTGCCCACCAAGGCGAAACACTTGGTCGAAAGAATTTTTTTTTTTGGCCATTTATCTAACTGTCTTTTGAGCTCTTTCAGTTCACTGGCTGACATTTTTTTTTCCACCTTCCGACCTTCAGAGGTTTACCAATGATACTGTTTTGATGTCACAATCTAACTTGCCTTTGTTCTTGGCTAGCCAGTTCATGCCCAAAATGGCATCTAACCCTTGCATATCTGGCTGCAGCAATCTGCTTTAACCTCCTCTGGATTGACTTTGACTCATTTTCACTTGTACCTGTATATCATCCTTGCGTGTGCGGTACGGATTCCTACTTGGATGAGTTATGTTGCACCAAGGCTATATATGATTGGGTCTGCTGGAATTAACTCTATTACAACATGACCATCACACCCATTTCACTTTACACCAATGGTCTGCGTACATCTTCATAATTTTGCTACAAGCCTTAGTTAAAGTAATTTACAGACATCCATTCAGTTCTAGCTTACAAAAGGATAACCAAGAGTACATCATCTCATTTCTTAGTCTACATAGCTTATATCTTCTTGACTATGTGCTTTGCTTCTCTTCTTTATGTCCTTCCTCCTAGTGGAATTGTTCCCTGCTACTGCCGGTTTTGGACTTGGAGTTTAGCTGCATCTGGTGGCAAACTCCTCCTGGGACACCGATGCCTGTAGTGTCCAATCTCTCCACAATGGAAACATGCATTTGTCTCTCGTATGCAGCTGCTAGTAAGATGCTTGGCACCGCAGGTGAGGTACTCGATAGCGAGTGGTGGGGAAGTGGCATACTGCTGAGACTGTCCGGACTGGGTCTTGGTGTCGTCACATCTTGACGGGAGGGTGGGGATCGAAATGAGGATGATCCGTGGTCTTGCTCACGAGCATTGTGTGAAGATCGAGACTTGTGCGCTGCTTCACGCTTCGTAATCCTCCATTCGGTCTTCTTAGGGTAAGGTTCATCTTCTTCCATCGGTGGCGGCGGGATGATGATGTCGCCTCTTTGCTTGCTCTTTAGCTTCTTCTTGGGTAAAGACTTGGTGGGCATTGGTCACGATAATGCCCATCCTGTTCGCATGAAAACAAGCCGTTGGTGATGGAGGCGAAGGCTTCTTCGTTTCATGACTTTCACGTAACCTGGTCTTTCTTCTATCTGCAAAGCTCGATCAACCAGGCTCAATAGGCTTGAAAACTTCATGGCCTGAAGGCGTTGTCTCATATTGGGTTGTAGACCTTTCATAAAGTACTCCAACCTTTTAACTTCATTGTTAGTTTCCTCTTGAGCATACTGGGATAACTGATGAAATTGTTCTAGATATGTTGTGATGGAGTTCTCTCCTTGTTGAAGATTAAGAAAGTCCTGATATTTTTCAGTGATAACTCTAGGAGAAATGTAGGCTTTATGGAATCTCTTCACAAATTCTTCCCATGTAATATCTTCCTCTTTAGGGTGTATCCACTGGATAGCATTCCACCAAGAAATTACGGGCTCAGACAACTGATAGGTGGCAAAAAGAACTTTCTCTTTATTGGTACACTGGATAGTATTCGTTCTTCGCTCAATATCCTGTAACCAGTTATCTGCATTCAGTGACTCTGTGGTTGAAGGGAATTTTGGGGGTTGAGTTTGCAGGAATGCCGTAAACTTCAATGCAGTTGCGCCTGATGCTGACACTGACTCTTCGGGTGTCACCTTGACAATGAACGGTGGTTGTATCTCTCCTTGGTAACGGTTCTGTTCCATCATTGCTATCGTGCTGGCAACTGTTGCTTGATCTGTGGCAGGTGCACCCTGCCCGTTGGTCTGACCACTCTGCTGTGCTGGATCCATCTGCCAATTGGGGACTTGAGATCAGTTTTTTTTTGCAGCGGCTTTGGAGAATAAGAGGGGATAAGTAAGACTTTGAATTTCAAGGTAAGTATAGGGCGAATAAGGTAAGAACGAGAGCGAAAGGGGATAGGAGAAAGCTTTGAACACGGGGGAATTACTGATAATTTAGACAAACAAATTTAAAGGAGATAGCAAACATAATTTACAAGATGCAAGTGGTACACAAACCACTTAGGGTTCATGATCACACCTGCTTTACATTACGAAAGTACAACTACTACTCAGGGTCAGTCTAGTCTAGCGAACGACGGCTACTCCTCCAGCTACCGAGAAACGAAATTTTGAAGCTAGACAAGAGAAGCAGTAAATATTTTGCAACAGTAAAACTTAAGCAGAAATAAGCTAAGATAGATAAGGTAGCAACAGGAGAGGAAAAAGACAGCAATAATACTTATGATTTTCGTAAACCCTTTTTATGGCTTAAATTAAGTTTCGCGATAAAATCGCTTCCTAATTTGCCTTAGGTCTCAACCTACGGTCAAGAGCCTGCTCTGATACCACTTCTTGTAACGCCCCCGTTTCCAGGGGCGCGTACGGACACGGCACTCCACAACTATTCACGCATGAACAGTTATGGAATGTCACGCAAGAGTATACCATTGCATGCTTACGACAAAAGTCCAGCATATATTTCACATACGGATTAACATCCATTTTTCAACAGCGGGGCGTGCAAGCCCAAAGTATACTTACATCACAAAAACTCCAGAATCCGCTCGAGCGCGGCCAAGACCTAAAGCCACGGGTCCTCGTCGAAGAAGAGACCTTCCGGGGCTTCCTCAACGGGGAGACCTTCACCTTCGTCTTGATCCTCTAAAGAAGGGCAAAAGCAAGCCATGAGCCAAACAACCGGCTCAGCAAGTCCCAAAGGGACCCTAACTTATTACATGCACGGAACATCAAAGGAAGGGAGTATACTTGGTTTATTAATTTGAGTGGATGCAGTTTTATTTGCAAACATTTTATAAAAAAAGGACCCAAAACTACTTCTCAAGATCTCAGGGGTTTTCACAAAGAATTCTTTAACCAACTAGTCAAGTTCAAACATGTACAAAACTACTTAAGCTTTGCTGCTGGAATCACCCAAGTGACACAGCTCCAATAACAGGAGCACGGCGTATTCGAATACCATTTATTTGACTCTGCGAGTTTGCTCGACTTTACCCACACGATCCCTTAACTCCCACGACGAGTTAAGAAAGCCGGTCGTTTCACCGCTCAACTCTTTATATAGGCTCTACCCAGTAGAATTCACTCAGTCTGGATCCCACACACACACACACACCCACACAAAGAGAAAAACAAAGTGTCCGCCGAGTGAACTCTACCGTTGTTAGGCACCCATAGCGCGGCTCACCTAACCTCACCGCTAAACCTCCTGTAGAGTTTCAATCGAGTTGAGCAGCTACTAGACAAGTGTTGACAAGTCAACTCCTGTGGTTGGCGATTCGTGACATTTGCTCGGCGTAAGAGTTTCATCCTTATATTTTTACATGGTCCGCAACCTCGCCGGTTCGCGACCCAACCTAAGGTAGCGGTGGGCGTAGATCGTCTCGCGATTTTCCACTCACCCTTACCCTACTCCAAACCCTAGGGTAAAGATGGGCGAAGACCGTCTCGCGGTTCCCCACTCCTTACCCTACCTTGTGCAAGCCGGCACTCTCCGCTCTAAGATACGGTGTCCCATACCACCCTACCTTAGAGTCGGGTTTTCTAAATTCTATTGGCCCACACCACAACCTTATTAGTGTAAGACTTTGCATGATAATAATAACCTACAGTTATCTAGATTAACAGATAATTATTTCTAGGGTTTCAAAGGCATGGCTACAAATTAAACAGGGCATTTGACAGTGGTAGGATTAACTACATAACATGTCATTCTAAACATTTTATTTTACTTTCGAACTAACATTTCAAATTAGCTCAATGCAAATAACATAATAGCGTAATTAGACAACATGGGTTGCAACATGATCAAGGACTTGTGACTTGCCGTGGCACCGACGAACTCGGCTAGCTCGAGCGAAGAACCTCCGGCTCCTGAAATTGCACTTGAACTTCCGGGGTCTTCGAAACTAGCGCAAACACAGAAAATAACATAAATCCGGCTTGAGCCTAATCAAGCGAGGAAAAATAATCTATTAAAAAGGAGTAAAATGCATAAATCTCCAAATGAGGAATTTTAGGAATTTATCTGGGATGAATCTGTGGAAATGGAGGTCACCAATGGGTCCAGAATATTATTTGGAGCAAAGTGGTGAAATTTGGGAATTTTCTGTGATTTTCTAGGATTTATTTGGATTTTCTGGCATTTTGGAAATTGATAAATCGGGGAAAATGCTGGAACGATGTCGGTCCAGCCCTTTGCTCTGATGCGGCCCGCCTTTGTGCGGCCCGCGAGGCCGACGCCAACGCGCCCGACAAGCGGCGCGTGGCCGCCGCAGCGCGCAGCCGGCGAAGCGGCGGCCGGCTCGGCCCACTCTCGCGCGCCCACACTGCTCGGATGAGCGACGCGCGGCCTCGTCGAATGGCCAGGATGGGCGGGGCGAAGCGGGAGGGGGATGGATCCGACGGAGGCGAGGAGGTGGGGTTATGAGGATCGGACGGCGGGGATTAGAAGGGGCCGACGAAACGGTACAAGGGATCGGACGAACGGGGAGAGACGGGATTAATGAGATCGGACGGTGGAGGGAGGGCCACGTCGCCGGGGAAGGTCGTCTTCCTCCTCTGGTCGCTACAGTGTCCCCCGCGGCGGGGATACGGCGGCGGTGGCGGCCCGGGCGCCAGGGGGCTCGCCGGGGGCAGAGGAGGGCACCTACGGGTAGCTCTTGACGCAGGCAACCCGTTTTGGGGCTTTGGAGAGGGAGAGAAACAATGGAGGGAGCGGGAGGCCGATGGGGGAGATTCGGTCCTTTGGTGGCGGAGGGGGTCACCGGCGGCGAGAGAGCTCAATCGGCCGCGGTCACACGGACAGGGGGTCAAGAGGCTCACGTTGGCGGAGGAGATGGGAGCTGGGGAGCTGCGGGGATGTCTGGCCACGGTGAGGTGCGACGGCCGGAGTGGGAGCTTTGTCGCCGGGGCGCCTCGGGGTTCCACCTGGCCAGGCGAGTATACCAACGTGATCAGTGGTGGATGAAGGTGCTTTTGCTAGACGCAATTGAGAAATGGAGGAGGAAAGGGGGAGATCGGGTTACGGGGTCGCCGGCGCAGGGAGGAGTGGCGGCAGCGATGGAGGCGACGGGGGTCCAATCGACGGCTCCTGGAGGTGCTTAGGGATGGTGGGAGATGAATGGGGGCGGTTGGGAGGCTTGGGGAGTAAAGAAGAAGGAGGGAGCCGAGGGGCGGTTTTTATACTCGGCGGGGAAAGAGGGAAGCCGTGGAGGAGAAGGCACGGCGCGCATGCTTTGGAGTCAACGAGAGTTGGTGGGAGTCCTCCGCGGGATGGGGCGATGGCCGGCGAGCGAGCCGTAATGGGGAGGCGGCGGCACGGGAGGCGGGTGAGTGGCGCGGGCGCACGCGAGCTCTGCGTGGCGGAGGGAACAGAGGCGGCCGCGTGGGGTCGGGCAGAGCGGCGACGCGTGGCGCGGTGGAGCTGCCGCCGGACCGGCCGCGTCGGCGCGGCGAGCGCGGAGGATCCGAGCACGAGGCGGTGCGGGGCGGCGCAGCAGCACGCCTGCGCGCGAGGAGGAGGCGGGAAGAGCAAAGCGCCAGCGAGGGGAGGAGGGGCGGCGCCGAGGCGGGAGAGGCGGGAGAGGCGGCGTTAGCGGGAGGAAAAAGCGCCGGGGGGCGGGCCGAGGCGCCGGGGAGAGGAGGCGAGAGAGCGCGGCGCCGGCGAGAGAAAGAGGAGGGAGGCGCCGAGGAAGAGAGAAGACGGGAAGGAGAAGGGCGCCAGCGGGAGAGGAAGGCGTCTGGCCAAAAAGGGAAAGCGGAAAGCGAGGGGAACTTTCCCAAAAGGGAAAGTTTTCAGAAATTCACCCAAAAATCAGCAGAAAGCAAATAAAATTTTTGGTTTGAAATTTTGGGGCTTTTCACTAGCCATTTAGATACGCAAACGAATGTGTCTTTTTTTTTTGGGTCTTTGTCGATTTCTGACGCTCATATCTAATCAAATGAACTTGCTATTTGTTCTCATATTCAACCGGAGATTTGTTTTTGCTAATGCATGCCATGCTTAGATGGGCAATCTTTTGATAGCTTGAGTCTAAGCCAAACCCCCAAACAGATAGCCAAACAGCGGATAAGGCTGCGTTCAGGAACATTATTCATTCACTATTACTTTTTTTTTGAGATATCATTAATTATTACTTGCATGTTGGGTTTGGTCTAGGTTGTCAGTCAAATAGCATGGGATAATTCTTATGGATAGCACGGTATAAAGTTAAATTAGTTTGAGATTATAGATGATTAACCTTTATAGATAATAATTGGGGATAGCACATTGAAGGATCATGTGAGAAGGTCTAGGTTAATAATGTGATGAATCATTGCAAATTTTGTAGAGTGGTCAAATGGTTTTGCAAAGATCGCACTTTGTCTGGGTTAACATTGGGCAAAAATTGAGAATTTTGGAATTTAAGTCCTGGATTGAGTTAGGATAATCTGAGTCATTGGATTAAGATTGCATGATAAATATCTTAGCTAATGTAAGTTAAGTTGTGAAAAATTTATGACTGAAAACTATTTCTTTGTCTTTAGATGTGCAGGATCGTTTGGAGTCAACTGTGGTCAACGACGAGGATTAGGGCTAAGCTTATGGAGGAGTTGAGGCTCAGAACGATCGAGAATGCCTAGTGAGATGGTGAGCCCAAGTATGGCACGAGAAAGGCGGAAAATGTTGAAGGCAAATTCGATTGGCAGGATGACGCCATGTAACTTGCACGGGCCAAGTGAGCCATGGTTCAGTGAAACCAAGATGGAAGAGACTTGGCGGTGCGTGGCAATCTAGTAGTGCACCTACACGTGAGAAGCATAGTGATTACTTACAGTGGTTGGTGATGACCAGGTCAAATATAGTTATTTTGGTAGTTTGACTAATATACTAGAAACCATCTTGGATCAAAATCGCGGCGCATGGACTATGCATTGGAGAGCGGTTTAGGTCAAGGTGGAGCTAGTTTGATCAAGACGGATCAAGACTAAGAACTTAGCGGATGCACACTTATATGTTTTAAAAAGCGTGCATAAGTGAACATATGAGAAGAAACCCGTGTGTGGGGTTAACGGATTTCCTCCATTGTAATAGTGGATCAGATCCATTAAATAGTGTAGGTGGCTAGTTGTCTACCTATAAAAGTGGGTTGGGATGAAGATATATGAGGTTATCCGTCCAACCCAACTCTTGTACTCTCTTCTCTAGGTTTAGGGTTAGAGTTTGAAAGTGAGTATCTTGGGAGCTCTTTGTCCTTTAAGGTGGAGTGGCTGCAAAATCTATCTTCTCAAGTAAGCAATACATCAATCTTTGTGTATCTCCATGGATTCATCTTATTTTGATTGATTTACTCTTGATTTGGTCTGTTTTGATCTCTCCTCTTCGTTTTCTTAATCTTACTGTGCTAATAACGTATAAGAGATAGAGACAACCTCTGAGTATATATCTCCACCTATCGAAGCACTTTAATAACAAGTTTATCAAGAAAACTCGGTTTTGCTCGATTTGGTCTCAATGTGTGATTTCTTGATCCAAGAGTTTTTGGCATGATTTTGTCGATGTTTTAACTTGTTGTGACATATGAAAATACATCTAGATCTATCTTGGTCATCATCCATCCACGAGCAAGTTGTATTCACCGATTTTGATTTTGACTTGGTTTTGGTGCATCCTTCCAACAAACTGAAAAATGTCTCAACTTTGGCTATAATTTTTATGATCGTTTATTTGAATAGTTTCAAAATACCCTAGAAAAGATCTCTGCAAAGTTTTATATCATTTAAATCTATGGATCAAAAGTTCCATTAATTTTGGTTTTTGAAAATGTGCTGAAAACCTTTGTTCTTCCCTTGATTTCACCCTTTTTTACCACTTGCAAGCTTTTGACCACTTTGATCTTTCGACCACTCACTGGTCGTCGATCTTACTGGCCATATTTCGACTTGATTTGACCACTCACTGGTCGTATTTCAGCTTGGCTCGACCACATTGGGTTTTCGGTCACTCACTGGTTGTTTTTCGACTTGATTTGACCACTCACTGGTCGTATTTCAGCTTGGCTCGACCACGTTGGGTTTTCGGTCACTCACTGGTTGTTTTTCGACTTGATTTGACCACTCACTGGTCGTATTTCAGCTTGGCTCGACCACGTTCGGTTTTCGGTCACTCATTGGTTGTTTTTCGACTTGATTTGACCACTCACTGGTCGTATTTCAGCTTGGCTCGACCACGTTGGGTTTTCGGTCACTTACTGGTTGTTTTTCGACTTGATTTGACCACTCACTGGTTGTATTTCAGCTTGGCTCGACCACATTGGGTTTTCGGTCACTCACTGGTTGTTTTTCGACTTGATTTGACCACGTCGGTTTTAGACCACACACTGGCTTTCAACCACGTTGGTTTTTGACCACATTGGTTTCGACCACGTTGGTTTTGACAATGTTGATTTTCGACAACGTAGCGTTTTCGACCATTCATTGGTCTTCGACCACATTGATTATTCGATCACTTAATGGTCATCGACCATGTTGGTTACAGCCACGTTGATTTTCAACCACATTGGTTTTCGACTGCTCTCTGATCGTCGACCACAGTCGAATTTCGACCAAGTTGTTTTTCTGGCTAGTTGCACTCAGCTCAGTGAGTCTCTGATTTTCAAGGTGGATTTCTATTCTAATCTTTATAAATTTGTAGTTATCGGAGTAAATTATAAGTGAATACTTGGAGGAAATTTTTTAAGACACTATTCATCCCTCTTTGTTGTCTATCCGGTTCCCGCACACATAGGGAGTAGAAAACTAAAATATCTACCTCGTGTGATATTAAAAGATCAGTTTTCCTTCATTCAAAAAGAGAGGGAAACAAAAGATCACTTCCCTTCGTTCAAAGATAAATAAACACGTCACACATCTTGATTTCTTTTATAAAATGCCACTTATCTTGATTTTTTCAAACTAGATATTCAATTATGGGAGAAGTACCTACCATGTAACTATGAATAGTGGGATTCTGTTCAGGAATGAAATTCAGATAACACACCGCCATAAATCAGGACCGGTAGACGGACCTAACAAGTACCAGTAGTAAGCACAGTGCATATAATATACTAGCTATATCTAATGAGAACTAGTCCATTTGGTGTGCTTCGTGGCGCCCCATCAAACAGTGGAAAGTCTATATAACCATAGAAATGGCACCCTATTTAACAGTGCAAAGGATAGATGATAATCACATATAGCGACATGTAAAGTCATACGGACATATATAGTTTTGCAATGAGACAGCAATTTCATAACTCGGCATCAGCAAACACCTTCATCAAGGTCCAAAAAAACGTACGTCAGTTTTACTGAACGGCATGGAAGTACCTTTCATCGCAACTGTCAATATCAGGTGCTGCTTCCTCGATGTGTACTTTCGATTTCTTCAACACTCATATGAAATTGCACTATTACACTCATACGAAATTACACCACCCTAATTTCTTTAACACTCATATGAAAGCTATGATCAGTAATAGGACTCCCTGCTTATCATGCTTCAAAGGTCAGTCTTATGCTGTTACCCGTACCATTCTACAAACCAAACCGTCCAATTAAGCCACAATTGCATTGGGTTGAAAAGCTATGGCTTATGACTAAAATTACACTATAGCGACTGAAATTTCACTGTACCTGAAGGTGACTTATTTGGTATAATTAAATCTAAAAAATTTAAAAATAGAAAAAATATGCTAGTTCAACACGGACAACGCAAATGAACACGGAAAAGGAACCGACAAAAAAAGTTCAAAAAAGTTAAAAGTTCAGAAAAGGACAAAATTTAGGCAAAGTAAAAAATAAACTAGAAATCAGAAGTTGAAGCTGAAATGAGTAGAGCCTCAAGGATATCCTCCTAAGTTGCCTAGCTACCGAGCATTAGGGGCCAAGATCCTTTTTGCTCGCTACTGATGTTATTCAGAGCAGGCTTACGTAGCTGGCAACCTCACTTGAGGCTCGGCTGCGCGCCCTGCAGTCCCCCAAATCCATCTTCTCAATCTACAGAAAGCCAAACAAAAATTAACGTAAAGAGAAGCATCTTCTGATTCCTGTGGAGGAAATGGGAGGACTGGAGAGGAAACAGAAGATAGAGCCAAAGGGAGAGCCGGCCCCTTGCTCTGAACCCAACGCTGATTGATTTCACATTTCCATAATAATAATTGGAAGAGGAGCACCCGCCAAGAAAAAACCAAAACTGAATCGAAGAGAGAACAAACGGAAAGGGAAAATCGGAAGAGAAAGGAGAACCTCAGCTATAAAGATGGAAGAGAAAGTCAGCACCTAATAATCAAGACAGAATCTTTCCTCAACCTAAAGCCATCCTAGTGTCCCGAGCCAGCAAGAATTGCTCATCCCGTCGCTGGCAAGAACGGGGCATACAACGAGATCAACCGTCCCAGCAAGAAGAAAGGGGGGAAATTTGGAGAGGAGAGCATGAACATGAGAGAACTGGAAGAGAAGGGATAATGCCCAACAGTGAGGTTCTCCCCCGTGCGTGGCGCGACGACGACCACGGCGCCCAGCGCACGGTGCTCGCCCGCGAGGACACGTGGTGCCCAAGAGGCCCCCCGCGCTCTCCCAGGCACGCGTCGACACCGCCGGCTATCCATAAAATAGTATAGATAGCTGCTACCTCTAATACATTTCTATGTCATCAAAAGGTAAGATGTAGTCAACTCATGCAATAAGCTGGCTATAAGTTGTCTTTACAAGAGCTCTCAGTCATTTAATACATACATGAGTATTGATCATTTAATACATGCATGGGTATAGCAGTTAGTTCTATTGGTACATGTATGGATAACACCTCTTTTCCTGTGCTATAGCCTGACTCTTGCATGGGAGCCGGCTTGGCTCTCTCTCTCCTTTTCTTTCCCCTCCACATAGGACTATACTGACATGGATTCCTTTATAGCTAGCACAGTCAGCCTTATTAAACTTGCTCTTACAGTCCACTTATCAGCTTATTTATATAGTAGTTTACAGTTAGCTGAAGGTTGTATGACCCACTCCTTTCTCTCACAAAGTTTCTTGGTTCTTGTGCTTCAGCTGGCTATAAACTTACAACCCACCTCTCTACTCTCTCCTCCTCTCTCTCCTCCACCTCAGCATACAGCCTACTAACAGCCTCTTATTATACTTGCTCTAAGAGCAAGTACAATAGTATAGCCAACTAGTGGCTATAACATTTGTCCATTTCATCTATAGGCTTCAAAAAAATAGTTCATACAATAAGGTAGCTATTACAATAACTATTTAGCCCCACATATAAGAGAGTGAAATGCATATTTTTACATGCTATAGCTAGCTGTAATTTAGTAGCCAGCTTCCTTCTCTCTCTTTCTTTCTCTCTCTGCCACGTAAGATTTGGTTGATATTATATTTGCTATAGCCTGCTGACTCAGCCTTATTGTACCTGCTCTAAGGGCACCTCCAATGGTCTGAGTCAGGTAGCTATATGCATGTACACATCAGCATATATCCTATGTGGAGGAAAGAGAGTATGCAAAAAAAAATCGAGCCAGCTCTTCCTTAAGCACTAGTCTATAACGCCAAATGATGCAGTCTCTATAAATTATGTGTGTGCATGTAAGCATCAAATAGCTATCCTTATAGATAGTTCTTTAGAATGCTAGATTTAGTGTGTACTATATAAATAATGTGGAAGTTTTATAGTTAGTTACTAGCTATAACCATTGGAGATGCCCTAACGCGCGAAGAAGCCTAAACTTCTGTAGAGCAGCAAAGGGCAGCTCTCTTTAATATTTCCGATTCATGTGAGACAAGTTAGTTGCAACTGTAAGACACGACACTATGCTTTCTCCCAGTAATTGTAGATAGCAGATGGCCATGCATTAATAGCCCAACATCACTTCGATACGCTAGTATAACCCAACCCTGCGCAGTTGGGGTGTGGGGAACGCTAGTGGTGGTTGTTCACCTAAGCCTGCAGCCAGAGCAATCTGCAGTGTGCAAACTCTGCTTGTTTCAAGCTCCAATGAGCACCAAAGTCTTCGTGCTCGCCGTCTCCGTCGCGGCGGCGATCCTCTCGCTGGACTCGCGTGGCGACGTGAGGCTGCTGGAGATAGGGGACGGCAACGTCGAGCTGATCCCGCTCGACGGCGCCGCGGGGCCGGAGAGCATAGTGTTCGACGAGGATGGCGAGGGGCCGTACACGGGCGTGTCGGACGGCAGGATCTTGAAGTGGCAGCCGCCGGAGCGACGGTGGGTCGAGCACTCGTGCTCTGCGCCGGAGCTGTAAGTGCTTTGATCCGCGTTGCTAGCTCTCTGTTGCACTGCTACTAGAAGTTTTGTGAGACGCAATTCAGAGCCAAGTACAGTTGTGCCGTCCGATAAATGGTGAGCGTGACATTGTTGCTGCCATTCGCACCTGTGGAAACTGACCGAAAAGTGCGTGGCACAACTCGGCTTCACATCATCACATGCTATTGTTGTTCATGTCATATTTTTCTTTGTTGCTAAAGATGCAATTAAGCTAGTTCAGGGACTTAGAAATTACTAGAATCCAAGCCCTATTTTTATCTGTTGCTAAGGATTAGTCTTTTCCTCCCCTAAAAGTACTCTTTAGCCCTTGACTGATACACTGATATGAGGCAACAAATACCGTGATTTCTTCTTAATACAATCTTTGGGTGGGTTTTTTCAGCTACGGCTGATAACTTATGGCTTTTAGCTCTAGCGTGAGCCTTTTGTATGAATGAACCGGATGCGGACAAGTCGCTTTGAAAAGATTATTCGATAAACAGTTTTAAAAAAGATAACGAAAAAATTATTCTGTTTATTTATTTAAGGGAGATATAAGCCAAAGTTAAAAAAAGGAGCTCTTTGACCAATCAGTGATGTAAACTGCAGGTTGAATAGTTGCAGAGGATCTCAGGACCCGAAACGGGAGCACGAGTGTGGGCGTCCACTGGGCCTCAAGTTCAACATCAGAACTGGGGAGTTGTATGTCGCAGATGCATACCTTGGTCTGAGAGTGGTCAGCCCAGAGGACAACGTGTCCAGGCCGCTTGTACCTGAGTGGCCAGGGAGCCCACTCAGCTTCGCCAATGGCATCGAGATCGACCACGAAACTGGAGCCATCTACTTCACCGAGACCAGTACAAGGTTTCAGAGAAGGTACTAACGAACACCATCTTTGTTTCTTACTGTCATGCATCGTATTGATGATCATGGCCTGACACTCACTCTCGTAAAGTATTTTACTAGCCTGATGAGTGAAATCCATCTTCAGGGAGTTCTTGAATATAGTCATATCCGGTGACAACACCGGAAGATTGCTCAAGTATGACCCGAAGAACAGCCAAGTTGAAGTCTTGGCTGATGGCTTGTCTTTCCCCAACGGCTTGGCAATGAGCAAGGACGCCTCTTACCTTCTCCTTGCAGAAACCACAACGGGCAAGATCCTGAGATACTGGCTCAAGACACCAAAAGCTTCGACTCTCGAAGAAGTCGCGCGGCTACCCGGGTTTCCAGACAACATCAAGATGAGCCCGAGAGGAGGGTTCTGGGCTGGTCTCCATGCCAAGAGAGGGAAGATCGCCGAGTGGTCGATTACTCACCCTTGGCTAAGGAAGTTGATCTTGAAGCTGCCAGCGCATCGTGTTCAACGCATCACATCGTTCTTGAATCGATTTGGGCGTCAGGACAGGTGATAGCGCTGAGATTGAGGGTGGGAAAATGATGGAGGCGGTGAGCGTTCATGGCGCTGCTAGGAATGCATTCAAGTCCATCAGCGAAGTGGAAGAAAGGAACGGGAGCTTGTGGATCGGATCTGTTCTTTCACCTTTTCTTGGGCTTTACCGTTTGTAGGAAAGCAATTTTACTCTTAGGTGAACATACTTCCACGCTATGTATATTCCTAACTACACAAATCTCGAGACAGATCCAACTAAGCGTAAACAGTCCATCACAACTACTGGATTCATATAAATTGAACCAAGTTAAATAAAAAAGAACTACACTGGTTTTTTACCATCAGCAAATGACACTAGCTTCGTTTGATTTGTGTAGTGACATTATGTAGGACCGAATGAGGCAACAGAGGGGGTGAATGGTGCCTTCAAACCTCTCCAAGAATTCACATAATCTTCTTCTCCGATAGGTACAAGAGCTACGAAGCAAGATGATCACTGGAAATTGAGAGATCAGAAACAGCGGAAGAAGAACAAACTCTCTGCCAGATCAGACAAGAGACAAAACATCAATAGATCAAGGTAGATGCTCACTGAAGTCCAGAGCGGTCGAAACATCATCGTGAGATGACTCAACTCTCTCAGTAGTCAAAGTGACCAAAATAGTTTGAGCGGTTGAGATCAACCGAGAGAAACCGACCGACAAGCGAAAGCAAACAGCAAGAGCAATAGACTAGGCTGATAACAGAGAAATATACGCGCGCAAGCACGAAACTTGTGAAACTCTTTACACTGCGTCAATCGACCGGAGATTCCGCCATAGACTAAAACGACCTCGGTCATGAAATTACAGACCGATCGAAGTCTCTGCTACAACCGAGAAGAACAGCAAGGTCGAACAAGAAACAGAGGAACTCAATGTGCGTGACCGAGAGACGCAAACACTCTTTGATTCAAACATTTGCTCTTAGGAGTGAATCGACCAAATGGTCTTGAGACTAATTCCCATTCGAGCAAATCAAGACCAAGCTTCCTCAAACCAAGAACAAGAAAAGAGAGCAAACAGAGAAATCGCAATCAGGACATCCAAGCAATAAACAAAGAACACAACTCGAGTTTTCATTCCAACCATCAAGGAGTACAAGGAGTCCCGACACGCCGAGAGCATAGAGAGTAGCTCACACCTCCTCTCTTTCTCTCTTTCTCGATTATTCATACATGGATTCTCCACTCATCCTCTCTCTCACAATCCCAAGAACACACTCACACAGACTCCCATGGGAGGAGAGGCGGCGCCTCAAGGCCCAGTGCCCAACTCACTCACACTCGTGCCTCCCTCTCCCTTTTATAGCCTCACACCCGAGACTAACCCAAATGGATCCATCCATTAGTCCATCTGGGCTAACCCAGTAAACCCCTCCTAACACCGGGTTTTACACACGCGCACACGCGGCAACCGTTCTGGTGACGGTACAGCGATTTCGGTGCTTTTCAGAAACCGCTTCCCTTTGCGGGCCCGAGTCAATTCTCCAAATTGCCCTCACGCACCTTCCCTAAGCTTCCGTTTCCTTGCCGATCACGCACGACCGAACCTACCTCCAACCGATCGGACCTCCGACTCCTCGAGCCTAGTCCCGTCGCGCGACGCAACCACCTTGAGTCCCAAGTCTTCTTGGCTTCACCCGGTCGTTCTGGACCTCAACATCTCCCATGTCTAGTCCCGACCACTCCGAGCCTCACCAAGACTTGTCTCCAAGGTCCTGCAACCATCTCACAAGACCAAGTCCTCTTCGGCCTCACTCGGTCGTTCTGGACCCCGACACCACCTGTGTCTCGTCCCGACCACTCCAGGCCTCACCAAGACTTGTCTCCAAGATCTGCCGCATCCGACCGCCACAGACTAGGCGTCCGACCGTTTGGACCTTAGCTCCTTCCCGAGCCTAGTCTGGTTCACCTCACCATTGCCGTCGTGTCCACCTCTGGCAGCTCCTGCTCCGGTTCCTCGTCTCCCCGGCTTGCAACCACTTCACCAGCCTCGATCATCTTCGGCGTCTCCGACCGTCTGGACCTCAACACCTCCTGTGCCTAGTCCCGGTCCTCCCACGCCTCACCATGAAATAGCTCCGAAGTCCTGCAGCCACACAGACAAGCAAACCGTCACATAGCACCGCACCAGACAACAGACAAACCATCGGTACAATCAACAAGTGTCACAGCACACAACCTGATCGTAAATCCCCTACGACCACCCGAATGCACAACTCAAGAAATGGTCGAAGCCCTGGAACACTTCCCTGCTTCCTTCGACCACACAACATGTCGTTACGACCGTCTCACAGCTCACTACGACCATGCGGACACATGCCACAACCATTGCTAGCCGCTACGATATTATCGCATAAGGACCATACCCCATACGACCACTCTGTTGCGCGAGCGAGAGAAACCCTCCACTCACAAGAGCCTTCCGCGACCTATGACCACTCACTAGGTCGCTACGACCGCCAAGACACAAGCTACGACCATTGTAAGCTTGCAACGATTACCACACGCGGCTACGACTACTTACTACCAAGACGGTCGCTAAGATCACAAAGTCGAATCAACTCCTCGACTACCAAGTCGTAGAGCCGACATCAAGTCATGAGCCTTCGACCACCAAGTCGTAAAGCTCGATCGACCACCAAGTCGATCCCACGACTACATAACCAATCACCAAGTCGAATCGGCCACCGTAGACCACCAATCGATCGCTAGGATCACCGATCACACAGCCGACTTCTGCACCTGATCGCTACAACTACCAAGATGTAAAGCAGATCACCAAGTCGTACCGAGCCTACGACCGCACACAACATTGCTACGACTTTATCGCTCAAAGTCTAGACACAATAAGAGGCACTCGAGCCCATCAGAGTCTTCCCGCACCCTCGACCTCATTCGGTGGCCCACGACCACACACACTCGGCTACGACCATCGCAAGTTTCAGCTCCAACTTGCCCAACCAAGTCGTACCAACTTACGACTGGTCGAAACCATAGATCAAGACTTGCTTAAGTCCTACGACCACATCTCAGATAAATACGACTAGCCCAGAAGACCATACGACCGATTACCGGCTAAAACGACCGCGCCAGCAGTCCACACGATCGATTCAAAGAGGCTACGACCAAAACCAGAGGTTCCATCGTGGTGAAACCCATTCGCACCACATACCCGAATATTATCGTTGTCGAAGCCCTTCCGACCACTTACGACCGCAAACGATCGAGCTACGACCACATTCGATCGCCTGCAACGTGGTCGCGATCTGCAGTAAACTTGAGCGCCGACTCGACGCGACTGCTACAACATGGTCGTAGCCGACTTACGACTTCCACCGCTTGACTCGCGACAACGTGGTCGTAAGCGGTCGCATACTTCCGACCACGACCAGCGTGCTCGTAAAGCCTTTCGACCACTCGATCAACAAGTTTACGTGTTCACCAGAACAACAAAGTCGAAAAAGGATTCCGACCTCTCCTAGATGCTACGATCGCACGAACCTACTCAACGGTGGCGTAAACTTTACGGTGGCCTTCGACTTCCAACAAGTGGTCGTAAACTTGCGGATGGCCTTCGACCACGGCTAAAATCGGTCGTCGCCTCCGGTGACTTCCGACCATGGCAAAACGGTCCGCAGGACCACTCAATAGTCACAAAGATGGTCGTAAACATTCGCGACCACCGAAGGAACTTGCGACCTCACAGAGACAACACACCGAGGTCGTAGGCAATCTATAACCACTCGATAAAGCTTGACACTCTGCTGAACACAAAGATGTAAGCTCGACTACGACTACCAAGTCGTAAAACCCCTTTTTACCACAGGGTCTCAAGCCTACCCAACAGAAAGAGCCATTCTCAAGGCTTACGACTTTGCAGAGGCAGCTCAAACCTCAAAAACCAAACTTACTCTTCCAAGAACAAGAGTCAATTACTCATCACAACCATGAGGTGACCTCCACATGGTCTCTCACATTACTTCCAGTGCAGATCAAGCTTTATCCAAGATATTTGTGTTGTGAGATTCTTAAAATTGTTTGCTGCCCGACCTAATTAAGAGCTTTGATGTCCAAGTGAAACATGTCCTAACGAACAAAACGTGGTGAATACTACTTAAAATCACTAGCAGTGAATTGAAACAATACTTTGACCCATCTCAAATGGTACTCTCCAGTCAAACGAGAGAAACAGAATGGTACCATCATCTAAGTGTTATGCGTCTTTGGTCGTTTGCATAGATGTAGGCCTCTTTTTTTTTCCAGCTTGTAAAATTTATTTTTTCTTTTCTACAGTAACTAACTTTTAAATAATTGTCTTTTCAAGATGAATTTTACAAGTTAATTATAATACACACTACAATGACTTCAAAGTCATAAGCCGAAGTCATACTCTATCGGGCAAAACCGCACGTGAGTTCATATTACTCCATACTCTATCTCACGAATAGCTCAAAAGTTATAAGCCGAAGTAAAAAAGAACATATCCGTAGCCTACCCGAAACAAGCTGGGTTTGGGCTTATCTAGGCTCCATAGATGCAATGAGAGTTCATATCACCCTGGTAGAGTACTGCATTTGGTGCACTAGTTTTGCTACTTACAAGAATGATTTGGTGAATGTTGAGTGATGCATTCTTCACTCTCTCCCACCTCCCCTCTCACATCCCTCTTCCACCTCTAAAAAATTCTCTAACAAAAAAAAATCACCCCTTAACAAGTACTAAAAAAGTTAAATACTTATCCCAACAACCCCTCCTCATCTCTTAGCTTTGCGATAGCCACCAACAAATAAGGCTACGAGCCTACGATATACATTCCCGGTGCTAGGTCATCCTGCTCATCACCGTCAAGTGAGACCACTTCTACCAACCCCAACATGGTTCAATTTGGGCTAAGTCTGCGGAGCCGAAAGCGTAGCGCAGGCTAGGCCTAGCAATATTAGCTCGATGTGTTGGATCATATGATTTTTATCCGTTGCAACACATGGGGCAATAAACTAGTGCTACAAGAAGCACAACATACTAACTCACCATCCCTTCTAAATTCCAGTACCACCACTCGCATGTCATCTACCGTAGTCCGAATTTTTGTTGCTGTGCAAGAACCCTACGACAGCGGTGCTGTGTTGCACTTCTTGCCCACTACGAAAGCTCATACCTCGTCATAGCTTAGATAAGAACAAGATCATCCGACTCAAGGGTGCGCTTTTTTCGACTACGACTGATGGCTTATGGCTGCATTGATGGATTTTGGCCTTATCACGAGTGTTTGTGTGAACGAACTAAATACTGATAAGCCACTTTGAAAGGTTATCTTGATAAACTACTTTGAAACGGTAACGAGAAAGGTACCTCATTTGTTTATTCAAATAAAACCATAATTCATAAGTCATAAGCTAAAAAGGAGGCAATATACTGTTGCCTTGTACAACTTGGTTTCCAAAACAAGACGACGAAATCAAAGGCTACGTTCGAAACTGCTTCTCACATGGCTTATGGGTTAGGCTTCAAGCGCTCGAAGCCAAAAGCTGTACTAAATGGAACAGTTGCAAAAGCCACCGACAAAGGGAATCAATTCCCCACCTGACGCAGCAAATCAATTCCCTACCCGATGAGCAACCACTCCTCCCTCACATTGCCCTCGAGAGACGCTAGGGCTCATCTCCCTCGACCATTGCGCCCACTCGTCGCACCCCTCGCTGGTCCTATATCCACTCCTATTTGTGTAATAGTTTCTATTTATGTGCCTACTGTGTGTCATGTTCGTTGAAATGCATGAAACATTGTTTTTAGTGGTGTACATATGACTCTTGTTTGTAAATATTTAGTCCCGTTTTATCACATAGACCGCTCTTTTGCCTTGTCTTCTTGTGTTAGCAAATATGCGTGCTTTTTTACACAACTACTTTTCAATATAGCATTTTAATTCTTTGCTATATTTATCAAAATTAGTAATAAGCTATTAGTACTAAAGAACGTAACAGATTCAATCAAAAAAGATATAAACCGTTAGACAAAAAGAATACATTAGTTTCATCTATAAAGCCGCAACCTCGGCTAAAATCCTTAAATCGCAATGAAAAGAACCCATCAAAAGCCACCAGAAAAGCTCGCACTCCGCCACCTCATCCCACCTCCCTAAAACCCGATCTTCCCCGGCGACCATGGCCTCCTCCCTCCTCTCCTCCGCTAAACCCTACTGCTCCTCCGTAAACCCCGCCTCCAATCCCCTCGCCAGCCGCGCGCCATCCCCGGCTCTCTCCTCCATCCCCGCCACCAAGCCCCGCTTCTTCCATGGCCTCGCCGCCGCCACTGCAAACCCTAGCATTACCCGCCGCCTCCGCTCCCTCCCCCGCCCCGTCCGTGCGTCCCTGGCGACGCGGCGGCCGGAGTACGTCCCCAACCGCATCGACGACCCCAACTACGTCCGCATCTTCGACACCACCCTCCGCGATGGCGAGCAGTCCCCGGGGGCCACCATGACAAGCGCGGAGAAGCTCGTCGTCGCGCGCCAGCTCGCTCGCCTCGGCGTCGACATCATCGAGGCGGGCTTCCCGGCCTCCTCGCCGGACGACCTCGACGCCGTGCGCTCAATCGCCATCGAGGTGGGGAACACGCCCGTCGGGGAGGACGGCCACGTGCCGGTGATTTGTGGTCTCTCGCGCTGCAACAAGCGAGACATTGACGCCGCCTGGGAGGCCGTGCGGCACGCGCGGCGACCGCGCATCCACACCTTCATCGCCACCAGCGAGATCCACATGCAGCACAAGCTGCGGAAGACGCCCGAGCAGGTGGTGGCCATTGCGAGGGAAATGGTGGCGTACGCTCGCAGCCTCGGCTGCCCCGACGTCGAATTTAGCCCTGAGGACGCCGGCAGGTATTTACTTTAAACTTTTTTTTAAAAAAAATACTAATGGCAAATTTGATTGATCTTTAGGCCCAATTATTTGAATTGTAACTGTAAGATATGTCTTAACATTTTTGTACCTAGAGAACAGAATCTGGTTTCCAATTGGCATCTCACCTATTGTGGGTTCTCAAAATTGACTAGCAGTAATCTAGGATGCATCGAAGAGGTCCAAATTTAGTGAAGCAGGGTTGATTTTAACGTGAAGTGGTGCATGCTTGATACGAAGCACTGAAGTTGCTATGGTTCAGGAAGTAGTATATCGTATCTTCAATAAATATTCAGCCTTATACTGGTTGAGAAAAAAGATGACTAGTAATATCTACATTCTGGAAGCAGTTTTATTAGCAAATAAAAAGAGGTTCTAGGTGGTAGCTACGCATGTTTTGCGGTCGTGTTCAACTTTAAGTTTGCACATGTAAGCTTATTGGTGTGTTTGAATATTATTTTTTGGCTAGGCCAACTTATTGGTGCAAAAGGAAAACCAAAGTTTTAAGCCATGCTGGGCTATCTTCTGTTTATTCAGTGTTCACAAAAATAATTGATTCTCTTTTCTAATGTGCATAAGGCTGTGGCATGATAGGTTTCACTTTGTCAATCCAGGTCAAATAGAGAGTTCCTGTATCATATTCTAGAGGAAGTCATAAAAGCTGGAGCAACAACTCTCAACATCCCAGACACTGTTGGATACACTCTTCCTTATGAATTTGGGAATTTAATTGCTGACATAAAAGCAAACACTCCTGGAATTGAAAATGCCATTATTTCTACTCATTGCCAGAATGACCTTGGTCTTGCAACTGCCAACACATTAGCGGTACTACCTTTTCCCTATTTATTTTATGATTTGTTATCATTGGTCTAATCATGTTACTAATTTGTTTTACCTTTAGGGTGCTTATGCAGGAGCACGCCAGTTAGAGGTGACTATCAACGGTATTGGTGAAAGAGCCGGAAATGCTTCTTTGGAGGAGGTAGGCTCATCTCACTATATTCATATTTTTTGTGGGCACTACTTACAAGTTCGTCTTAATGGGTTCTGAAAAGAAATATGAATGTGGCCTGATATGACATTGCTACTTGGTACATGTCTAATATTTTCTGACACCTTTTCAGGTTGTCATGGCAATTAAATGCCGTCGAGAACTCTTAGGTGGTCTATATACTGGAATTAACTCCCAACATATTACTATGTCAAGCAAAATGGTACAAATTAGTGTCTCTCGTTTTGTTTGCTTTGGTTTTTGTATCTTTTGCATTTTTCAGGTGACTGAAATTTCTTGTGTAAAATGCTCTAACTATTCTAGGTACAAGAGCACAGTGGACTTCACGTACAACCGCATAAAGCTATTGTTGGTGCCAATGCCTTTGCTCATGAAAGTGGAATTCATCAGGTAACTAAATTTGCAGTCTCTCTTATTACCATCAATGTTCCTAACTGGGTTTTTACCTTTTAGTAGTGGTGGATTGGTGGTTTCATTTTTCCTAGCTTAGCTCCATTTTGCTTCCTGGGTTCTCATTTCTCAATTACCATTTACCACTTATCAATATTTTGTGAATTGACTGATCCTGAAAGTGTTTCTGGCCGTCCATGTACATGTGAGAACCAGGAAAACATTTTACTCACTTAAGAGTATATTAATCATGGGGGAAAATCAATTTTATTTGTATGAACGTTGTGAACTCAGGAAATCATTCTCTCATTTATGATGGATTAATCATGGTTTAATGTAAGCTTTGTCTTGCATGTTCGCTCTGAGATGTGCTAATTTTTATTCACCACTAATGTTCTCATTGATATAATTTTTGCCTTTTCCGTATTAATAACCGTGTTGGTTCTAGAATGGAATGTCTCTTCTATGTTCACTTTTCTTTCCGTTTGTCTTGCAGGATGGGATGCTGAAATACAAAGGAACTTACGAAATAATATCGCCTGATGATATTGGTTTAACACGTGCAAATGAGTTTGGTATCGTTCTTGGGAAGCTCAGGTATCATGCAAACCTATCTTCCCCCCTTAAATTGGCTTTTTGTAAAATTCTTATGTCATGTCTCTCCAATAGATTTTTCTTCTCTCATGAACTTTCGACCAATTTGGTATGGTGCATGTTCCAACTAATGCACCCCAAATGCTTAAATTTTGAATGTTTATATAATATAATTATCATAGGGGTGGGCCCACCGACCTGATGAAGCCACCAAATATGAGCGCGACTCCTTTGCACAGGGCAAAGGGAGCGAGATCGTCAGTATAGCCCCTTCGCATAGGGGCATAGGGCGAAGGGTACAAGAAGGTAGGAAGGCTAGTGGCCCCCTTGCACAGAGTGCAGGGCACCCAAGAAGTCAGCACAAGGGTACCCCCAAGGCGAAGCCCGCTACCTCGCCTCGGGACCACCTCGCACGGGCCAATACGGGGGTCAGCTACCTATGGACTAGGAAGAGGACATGGTGGATGAAACTCATGGCGGTCCACCATGCACTAAAGTGGCATGAAGAAGGATGCAAAGACCATAGAGTCCTTATGGTATTAGACTTTGTAGGGGTAGTGTTGTAACTGCATGTACTCCCGATGTAATAGTATAAATAGGCCCCCTTGGAGCCTAGGAAAGAGGGATTGATTCCTTCGAAGACAAAAAGACCTTTCCTCTCGCATTTTAGGACCGCTTCCTGTTCCAAGGAGCTTTAGGGTGCTTACCCTTTGCTCGCGAGGAGGCACCCGGAGGCCCCTTTCCTCTTGTTGTTTGGTCTGTAACTACAATAGTTGGCGTCATCCGTGGGGAGCGACAAGCAAGCAAGCCACACCAACATGGCTCCTGGCAAGAAGGTGAATACATCCAGGGTCTTGGTGGCCAAGGCAGCAGTTGTGGCCGTTACGCTGAGGGCTTCGCAAGCTAAGCGCAACCGGACCTCCACAGCCGCAGTCGAGGTCATGGAGGAAGAAGCCAACAACTCCATGCATAGGGAGCTCGTCGGAAACAACACCCTACACACGGAGGCCTTGTTACCCGAGGGCCACAGGAAAAGGCCTATACCTCCCGTTGCTTTGGGAGTGGCCAGAGAGGCATATGAGGTGATGCAGAAAGAGCTAGCCGACCTCAACTAGGAACTTTAGAGCCTTTGGCAGCACCACCCAATAGCTGTGACCCTGACAACTGCGGCCCCTAGACCGGGTATGGCGGCTGGAGGAAGCCCTGGTTGGGACCTTGTCGTGATCGCCGCATCCGCCCTAGTGGCATCCCCCGCCACAACGGCACCAGTCGCAGCAACCCACCCTTCTCCGCGATCAGAGCCCATACTTCTGGGAGACTTGAGCTCTTCACTAAGCGTTTGCCTTGAGGCAGCTCGCTGGCCAGCAAATTTCAAGAAGCCCACCATCAAGATGTACGAGGGGATATTGACCCCACAGTTCCTACGGGTGTACGAGACAACTATTGTAGCTGCGGGAGAGGTGGCGACATCACCAAAGTGAAAAGCATCACCCTCAATATACGCGTGGGAACAACTGTGCGACTAGATCTGCAACAATATCCAAGGAAACTACGTTGAGCCTAAAGATGCGGGGCACCTGTTCACAAGAAAGTAGGCGCCACACGAGTCCCTGCGCAGCTTCAAGAGGTTTGCGGAGGTCAAGTGCTAGGTAAAATGTGTCAACGAGACCACCTCATCAATGCGGCAACTTGTGGCCTCCCAAAGGCCCCCTTGGTGGAGAGGCATGCCCGGAAACCCATTCGTACAGTGACGAAGCTCTTCGATAAGATGGAAGAGTATGCCTGGGCCGGAAAGGATAGCGCTCGAAGGGTAGGGTCAGACTTGGCTCCGCTCGCGCTAGCGACAGGCGAGGATGAAACCCCCGCCAAGAAAGCTATGTTGCCAAGCGAGGCAACGGGGTCATGGCATGGTGCTCAAGCGTACAACCAACACCACCTCGGTTAGCAAACTGGAATCGAAGTGGGAGGGCCCATACGTCATAGATCGGATGACTAGGGCAGGCGCATACTACATTAACACAATAGATGGAGACCTGGTGCCTCACACATGGAATGTCAAAAGTCTCCACAAGTTCTACCCGTGAAAATGCAAGGGGCTCCGCCCTAGGACGAGCCTCCTGGTGTACTCATTTATAGGGCATGAGTAGTTGTCCATTGGACAACTGGCTGCGATCGATAATGAGCCTTAGGTGCATGCTAAGGCCTGTAATCCCCCAATGAATGCTTTTGGCCCATGGACCGCATAAAAAACAGTAAGGGCCCCACCTCAGTGTATAAATAAAAGCCACTACGCATGGCCTTGTGCCCCGTGCACACCTCGACACCCCACATGAGAGCACACTGTATAAATAAAAGCCACCGCCTATGGCCTCGCGCCTGGTGCACACCTCAACGCCCCTTGCGAGAGCTCAGTGTATAAATAAAAGCCACCGCGCATGGCCTCGTGCTCTCGCGCGAGCCCTATCAAAATAGGATGGGGGACGACGCTTAGCTTCACCTCGCCCTTGTTAATCCATGCTCTCACGCGAGCCCTATCAAAAAAGGGCTTGTAGCAGGAGCGGCTTGTTCACAGAAGCGGACCACATCTACCCGCCTAATAGCTACCTTCAGTCGGTGGTGCACTGCGAACTCATCCATGGTCCCACCAAGATGCGCGAGGCACCATCTTTGCCACTTCGCGCCATGATAAAAAATGCCCTGTGGCACAACTGTAGTAGCTACACCGACCGGAGCTGATGCTTTGACATGGGATCACACGAAGGGGCTGAGACTTTTCTCATGCACCTCGAAGGGGGCGGGCCCCTTGGTCAGTGGCACACTTGTACCCGTGGTGGCCACCTTGAAAAGTGTCAAACGGAGGGAAGATAGAAATAAGTGGTAATGCAAGCACAAGTTCAAAGAAGTCAAAAACTTTATATTTCATTCCAAAAAAAGGATGTCTCTACAAAGTTGATGGCATACATACAACCCGCCCTTCGGGGCCTAGTTCCAGTAGCCCAGAGGGAAAGTAGGTGCGAGCCAGGTAGCAAGGCACGCTCCACTAGGGCTATCCCCCGAGCGAAGCACACCTAGTTTAGCCATGGTCCGTGAAGAGCGGCCAAGCATCGAGAGTGCTTGTCTCCAATGTACGGCCCCAAGAACATTGCCGCTTGCACTGCTTTGTCAATCGGCAAAGTTGCATCACTAGAAGAGTCCTGCATCAGAAATAACCTTGCCTAACCCCAGACGAGACCGTAGCAACCTCACCTTCCCCACTGCCAGCCTCGATTAGGCACAAACCGTTGAGGGTGCTGCTGAGGGGCACCTCCCAGCCCACAGACAAGGGCCAAATCCTCTAGATACAAAACTCCTCGATGAGGTCCCGCATGGACAATCGCCCGATTGCAATAGTAGCAGATGGGCCTCCTCCCTCCCGGAGAGTTGGACCTCCAGAGAGGGAATGAGGTCAATGGTCCTACCGTGAGATTGCAAGCCCTCGGGCGTGGGGGACTGGTGATAGAATCATTTTCTGGTCCACTCGGACTGCCATCGGTTCTGAGACATGGCGATCGACAGATACCTCAACTGCACCGGCTTTGCTTGGAAATTGACGCTACCAAAGTTCACAATGGTGTTAGCACCTTTCCACCGCTTGGGTTGGCACCACACGTCATGCAGGTACGCAAAAAACTTCGCGCTACTCTCCGTGGCTGACGACCGAAGCACCCACTTGAAGACTCCTAGACGCACAATTGAGTTGGTGTAAGCTGCGCCAACTCAATGTGGTACATTTGGAGGACCTCTACTACGAGGCTAACTGACGGAATCTGCAAATCCGCGTCGAAGAAGGCAGTGAACACCACGGCCTTGTCATCTTGTGGCTCAGGCGTAGATGCCGCCTGGGGGCTCGCATGACATCGAGGCGTGCAGCCTTCCCCTCGCCCACAAGGGTGCTTAGGAAGCGATCCATGGCCAACGAGAGCCCGAGCTCGCTGGTATAAGTCAATTCCGCCTCACCGACAGCCTTGCCACACTTCGGCATCTTGGAAGGTGGGCATGGCAAAGATCTTGGAGAAGTCAAGTGAAGGAGTCAAGTGCGAGGCAAGCCTTGACACAAACCAAGCAAGCAAAAACAAGGAACTAATGGAAGGTGCCTGCACAACAGGTGTCATATGGTTATTTGTAGGCCAGGGGCACAGGGTAGGCGCAGCGCTTGACACCGCATAAGCCAAAAAGACGTCGCCATGTGCCCCACTCGCAACATGAACCAGGCGATGTTTCCGCTTCCCCACGACGCACACCGATCGTGATCGCAGTAATCATGCCAATCGTAGGAACACGATAACCGCATGACGCACATTAATTGAGAAACCCCTGTCAATGGGTTTTTGAATATCGAGGAGCAAGCGGTCCCTGGGGAGGCTTCGCTAGGCCGAAGGGGACAGATGGCCAAGATCCTTCGATACAATAAGACACGGTTTCGGCTAAGACGAAGCAAGCCCTCGACCGGAGGGGCTTTGATACAATAAGATGCGGTTTTGGCCAAGACGAAGCAAGCGCTCGACCGCGAGGGGTTCCTATCATAGGGATGGCACCACCGACCTGACAAAGCCACCAAATGTGAGCGCGACCCCTTCACACAGGGCGAAGGGTGCATGATCGTCAGTACAACCCCTTCGCATAGGGCGACTGGTATAGGAAGGTAGGAAGGCCGGCATGGCCCCCTCACATAGGGCGAAGGGGACCCAAGAAGTTGGCGCAAGGGTACCCTTGAAGCAAAGCCCACTACCTCGGCATCAGTGAGGGGAGCTTCGCCTTGGGACCACCTCACACGGGCCAAAACAGGGGTCAGGTAGACAGCTAGCTACCCATGGACCAGGAAGAGGACGTGGTGGACGAAGCCCATGGCTGTCCACCGTGTACTAAAGCAGCATGAAGAGGGGTGCAAAGACCATAGAATCCCTATGGTATTAGACTTTTGTAGGGGTAGTGTTGTAACTTAATGTACTCCTGGAGGTCCCTTTCCTCTTACTGTTTAGTATGTAACCGCAACAATGTCTACCACCAAATAGGTCTAAATCCCTGGAGACGTGTACATGTAGTGTCATAGTACAATTGATAATTAAGAAAGGGTGTTATGTACACTCTTACATTCCTCTTTGGTCACAACCTAAATCCCTTACTTTTTATTCTTATGCTATGACTTACTATATTCCTGAAGAGAACCTGGATTATTTGACACGAAGGAAAACTGTACTTAAATGTTTGATTTTTTATTCATCTATTTATCACCCGTACTCTTCTAGAATAGCTGAGGTCGATGTATTTGTCATCTGTACTCTTCTAGATTAGCTGAAGCTGATATAGCAATCCTGCTCAAATACGTTTAATAGACATACAATGGTAACCCAGGTAAGATTTGAGATTCACAACCATAATTATGATTTCTGGTCTTTTTTTTTTCAGTGGAAGGCATGCTGTCAGATCTAAACTAGTGGAGGTATTTCTCAGATAATTTTATCTTTGTTTTTCACTTATAACAAGAAGCCTTCTTGTCCAGTTTATATTGTTACCAAATGACATCCTTGTGGTCCACACGTGTAGCTTGGATATGAAATCAGTGACAAGGAATTTGAGGATTTCTTTAAACGCTACAAAGAGGTTGCAGAGAAGAAAAAGGTGATACTTTTCTAGAGTACTTGTTCTATTGCTTCAGTGATATTTTCTATCATTTTATTCTTCTCTTTCTAAAAATTGCAGGCATTAATTGATAACTTCCACCTTTCTTTTTTCTTTTTTCCGTTGCACTTTTTGTTTCTATATTTTCTAACTGAACCATTACATTTTCTTGGAGGGTTACTCTTTTGAATGTTTGATTTCTACGTGCAATTTTTTGTTCTGATATGTACCTCGAACTTCAGACGTCTACTATGCATGATAGTTAACGAGTTAGTTTCACTTTTTGTAGCGTGTAACTGATGAAGACATCGAAGCATTATTGTCAGATGAGATATTTCAGCCTAAGGTTATTTGGTCCCTTGCTGATGTACAGGTATAATTGAGCTGCGATTGACTGTTCTTTGATTAATGGAAAAAGTGGCCTGTTAAACTAGCGTGGAGAGTTATCTACAGCAACTGATAGTAGGGGTGAAAACGGATCGGATAGTTTCCGACTGATCTGGATGAAAACGGATACGGATTATGTCGGATCGAATTTTCTTCGGATAATTCTCGGATCGGATACGAATACGGATTTTTTTGGTCGGATACGGATACGAATACAGTAGGCCTGATATCCGATGAATACGGTTACGAATACGGATTATCAGGATAATATGAAAATGGATATCCGGATTTCAACCAACATTGTCCAGCCCAAGTTAGCCTCTCTCATCTCTCCTGCCACTAGCCCAACCAAGCCATAAGCCTTCATTATCATTAGGCATTAGGTTTCTTAGTCATATTAAATTACAAACATCACTAGCAAATATTTATGTTTATTAAAAATAAATTTAATATTGTTGGTGGATTAAAATTTGTACCGATTAAATTGATGTACTCCCGTTTAAATCATTTTGATGCAAATTTAAATACTTAATTAATTTATTAGTCACATGTAAATGGTAGAAATCCATTAAGAATTATTTAGGACTTTAGAAAAAATTAACTGTTACTTGAAGATTTAAAATCTGTACAACGGTATGACTATTGTGGATAAAAATACTTGTTTAGATTTCATGAATGTTTTGACAAGATAAACTATTTATGTGTTTTTACAGATTTTGGATGTATAGTTTAAGGGGTTTTTCATGTTCCGATAAATATTCGTGACCGTATTCGTTTCGATTCGTATTCGCTCTGTATCTGTATTCGATATTATTCGTATTTGAGGTATCTGTATTCGTATCCGCATCCGAGAAAAATATATGAAAACAAATATAGTAGAGATATTATCCGTCCGTATTCGATCCGTTTGCATTCCTAACTGATAGTTAACAGTTAGTATCCCCTTTGCAGGCAACATGTGGAACACTTGGTTTATCTACAGCAACTGTCAAACTGATAGCTCCAGATGGAGAGGAGAAGATAGCATGTTCAGTTGGCACAGGTCCAGTTGATGCAGCTTACAAGGCTGTTGATGAAATAATACAGGTTACTTGTTGCAATGTTCTATCTTTCTTGCACTACTAGACTACTTTCTTTCTTTGATTCTTTTTTCTTTCTTTTTGACACGATAGTATACTACTTCCAATAGAATGGAATATGAGTGCAATGCTTTTTTTATGTTAATATTGTAACTAATACCTTGTGAGTTGTGACATAACTTATAGCTTATTACATCATGATAATATATGAAAGTCATTACAATAGAAGATTAGCTTGTTTATGATTATTAGCATGCAATGTATCAAATTCACAAGTAAAGTACTTTCAATATAATGGATACACTAATTTGGTCTCATAATTGAAATTACCTATATCTAGTGGCATGACTGGAGCTTATTACCATCATAATGATTTATGATTAGCAGTGTCAGTTGTGCTAGTTGTTAAGGACCATTTTAATGTAGTGGTGTTATTGTGACGTGCAATGGGCAAGAGAAAAATTTGAAAACACCTAAATTAGGCTTGAGAATTTGGGCCCCTTCAGAAATAGTGGGTTTACTTCTTGTGGTGTTCATGTTAACTGGGAAGTAACTGGTGTATCCAAAATGATGTAATCATCTAACATGTATCAAATAGTTTTCATTGCAAGCACTTATGTCAATTAGCCCGTCTTTTAATTTCACCATTGAAGTCATGTACTTTCTACATGGGAGCAAATTGCTCAGTAACAGTCCAAAGTTCACGCTAAATCCATCAGCATGACATGGCTTGTCTCCTGCCGATTTGGAGGAGAAAAATACAAATGAATTGGTAGAATTAGGGTTGAACCTAATGTCTCAAGTCCCTTATTTCTGTTTCGCGAACTATCGTTTGATCAAAATCAGAGAAATTTGGACTTATATAAGAGTAACAATCTGCAGATTCCAACTGTTCTTCGAGAATATAGTATGACTTCGGTCACAGAAGGCATTGATGCAATTGCAACTACTCGAGTGGTTGTCACTGGAGACGTCAATGACTCTAAACATGCTTTGACTGGTCACTCCTTTAATCGCAGATTCAGGTAGTAGTCCTACAAATTCTCTTTGTTTTATTTTGAGGGGTCCCTTTTCTATCTTTGTTGTTCCTACCATCTATTATTTGTTATTTTTTTCTAACTAAGTAGTCTCTATGCCTGTTGACTTCAGTGGGAGTGGTGCAGCAATGGACATTGTTGTGTCCAGTGTCCGGGCTTACCTGAGTGCCCTGAACAAGATGTCCAGTTTTGTTGGTGCTCTAAAAGCCAGCAGCGAAGTACCTGAAAGCAAAAGTGTTCAAACCACAGAATGAGTTGACGTTCCCTATGGGTTTTCATATCCGCGGAGCAATGTGAAAAGCTTGGCCAAGTGTTTAAAGCTAGACATTCCAAGTTAGTGAAGTGCTGGTCCGTGTTGTTGAAATTGGGTTTTCCATTTGTTGCATCTGAGGATTATTCTTGTTTTTTTTTGGTGGATTGCAAATGTAGCTTCAACAGGCAGCAAGTTTAGAACATATTAAGTGTATAATTTCTATTTAACATCCTTCCAATAAGGTAATGATAAACCATTTGTTCGATATGTGGGTTTAGATAAAATGATAAATAATCATGAGGACCAATTTCCTTTGGTGAAGCCAAGGCTAATGAAAAGATGCCATTGTTCAATTTCAAATTGAAAGGCTCCTCATCCGAATTGAAAGATGGTTTTTTGAAAATTTCAAGTTAGGTTGAAAATTTGTGTGGAAGGTGAACTTTTAGAGTCGGAAGTTTTAAAATTACTGAGCTGAAAGAATTTTTTTATTCGGGGCACCTACCATTTCCATCTTATTCCAAAACGGAAATAAAGTCTTAATAAGTTATGGCTGCAGCTGATGGCTTGTAGTCCTAGCCAGGGAAAAAACTGACGATTGCCGGAAAAACCGGTGGAAACCAGGAGAAAAAATGCTCAATTTTTTAAATTTAAATTTAAATTATGATTGCATAATGTATTTTCTAGGTTAGTTTAGATCTTTTTATGTTAGATTATTTACTGTATGAGCTAAATATGCTTCAATAGATATCATGCTTTTTATGTATCACTTGGAGGAGAGGGTTTCACTAGATAGTCAAGCTAGTAAGGAGAGTTTTTTTTTATGTACAACATCATGCTCCTTACAAATTTTTAATTAGATATCAAGTTTCTTATGTATCAGGTTTCTTATTTTATTAAACATTTTCTAATTAATAGTTGTATTATTTCAACTGCTAATTATCTATAACCGGTTTTCTCTAGCTTTTCTTGGTTTTGGTAGCATTTTTTTTGGTTTTTGAGCGGTAATTGTTCCGGTTAGCGATTTTAAAACATCTCAAATTCAAATTTTAATATTTGAATTTCACCTTTTTTTTCTGGTTATTTTTTGTTACCGTTACCGACTACCAGGTTGGAACTTCTCAGGTTCTGAGATTTATATCCTTGGTCCTAGTGAAGTATTTATGCGAACGAATCAAATACCGGTAAACTAATAAGCCGTTTTGTAAAGGTTGTTTTAATAAGTTGTTTTGAAAAAATGATGAAGAAGTCGTTTCGTTTGTTTGTTTGGAAGAAACTATAAGTTATAAATTTTCCTTATAAACAGAAAAGAAAGAGGCAAAAAGAGAGAATAGAGATGGCAAGAAAGGGGGAAGGGATTTTACTATAGTTCCGTCATGATATTTAGCATAGCAGACAGCAGGCATTTCTTTAACAACAAACATGCTTCCAGCTCACGCTTGCATTCATCCTTGCGCTTCTTCATTTTCCAACAACGGAGGTCGTGCCTTGCTTCATGCGCCGACGCCTGTGTTGCCGCCTGGAAGAGATGATCTACTCCCGAATCCAGGTCTTCCTTCAGTCCTGCTGCAAACCTGCCCAGTATCGAATGAAGGAACAGGCATGATACACAACATCCACAGGAGAATGGATGATCTTTTTTTTTTTTTTCAAAGCATGCCTTGTTACCACACACGCACACACAACTTTAGCAATAGGACATTAAAAAAAAAGATATGCTGAATGGATTCATGTTGATCACAGAAGTAACATGTGGGATCACCATTCCACTTCCTCCTCACCATAAACTTTAGTTTTAGCAGGGAGTTTAGCTTTCCACACACTGGGATGTGCATTACCATGACAAGTCTCTGTCAGGAAGGAGTACATTGATTTCACAGAGATCTTTTTAGATCCCCAGTTCCACTGGACATTATCTGGTTCATTGGCTAAGTGGATTGTTCTCAGCTCAGACAACAGGCCATCCCATTGCATTTGAACATCCTCAGGCAACCATCACCTGAAATTTAACTCCCAATTCCTGTCACACCCCTCTTTCACAGAAATATGCACATCTGGACAAATATCATGTAAGACTGGAAACTGCTCTTTAAAAGGTGTATTACCAGTCCACCAATCATCCCAAAACCGAACAGTTTCCCCATTCCCCATAATCACCTTTCTACCCTTCATATACATATATCTGACCTTCAGCAGATCTGGCCAACAGAGGGAGTCATCCTGATTATCGCTCCGCTCATTTTGGCTTGAGCTTCTGGTTTATTTTTCACTATTCATAAATTTCGTTTTTTTTCTGAACTTTTGGTTTTTTCTTGAGGTTTTTTGCTGATTCTTTTTTTTTCCGTATTTGTTTGCGTTGTCTGTGATGAGCTAACATATTTTTTCTATTTTTAATTTTTTTAAAATTTAGTTATGCCAAATAAGCCACCTTCAGCTACAGTGTAATTTCATCCAGCTACAGTGCAATTTCAGCCATAAGTCACTATTTTTTAGTCTAACCGAGCGGGACCTATGTTTAGCATTCATAGGATGTATATTTTCAAGATATTTCTTTCTCGCTAAAGGTTGCCACAACCCCTTCTCGTGTTCCAACTTCCACCACCACTTACAAAGGAGGCTTATATTCAATTTTCTTAAGTCTTTTATGCCCAACCCACCTCTTTTTTTTGGTCTGCAAATTTTATTCCATTTAACCAAATGATACTTCCTCTTTGTATTTCGACGTTGCCAGAAGAACATTCTTCTGGTCTTATCCAACTTTTTAATCACTGTTTTAGGCAGCAAAAACATTGACATGTGGTAAACGGGAATACTTGTAAGGCAGGAATTAATCGAAGTATTTCTTCCTTCAATCTACAGAGAGCTTCCCTGCCAATTATCGAACCTCTTCACCAATTTCTCCCCCATTTTATCCCAATCACAAACATGTAACCTGCTTCCTCCCACAACATGTCTGAATATGTTTGAGCCACATCATTGTCATCACCAATTATTATCACTTCACTTTTCAGGAAATTTATTTTTAGCCCTGACATATGTTGGAACTAACCATGTTGTAGGTCGTACTCATGTGTTTGAGTGCTGTACTCATGTGTTTGAGTAATGTGTGGTCGTATCGAGTACTTATGTGTACGAGTATTGCGTGGTTGTAGTCGAGTACTCAGTGTGTTCAAGTACTGTGGAGTCTGTGTACTCGATGAGTCCAAGCTTGTAGTATTCGGTTAGTCCGAGTGCTACAGTGGTCATAGCTGCAGTGGTTGTAACTGCAGTAGTCGTAGCAGTCATAGTTGTAGGTTGACAGTCGTAAGCTATAGTGATGGTCGGTGCTCGAAGACCTATGTGGTCGGAGTCGTAAGAAGCCAACTTGTCATAAGAAGCCAACTTGTCATAAGGACTCGAAGTCGTAAGAAGCCAACTTGTCAGGTCTGTGTGCGGTCGTAGACCTGGACCGGTCCGTGTGTGGTCGTAAGCATCTGAGTTGGTCTCAGCAGGACCGAGTCTTGCGGGTAGTGCGTGGTGCATGCCGAGTCGTAGGGAATCGTGGACAGTAAAACTGGATCACAGGTAGTCTAACTAGTGGAGTTAGTGGGTGTATGCACAAGTCAGGTAACCGTGCGTACGTGAGGCTTATTTAAGCCATGTAATTTGTTAAGCATTTTGAGGGCACTGCGAGTGAATAACAGAGAGGAAAAAAAGATGTGTGTTGCCGCAAAAGAGAAGTCTCTCCTGTGTTCATTAGACTTCCCTACTCGTGTGCGTGAGTCGTTTTAAGGAAGAAAACCATGCTTGTGTTTTCTCCCGACAAGTAGCTATCGGAGCTGATGGGTTCGATTCCAACAAGTGGTATCAGAGCCTCAAGGTCCGAGGGGCTGAGGCGAAAAGCTTCCGCAGCTGACCGTGCATTGGTTGGATGCGAGAGGCCGAGATGAAAGGCTTCTAGGCTACCATCGCTGATTGTGTGTCGGTTGGATGGTGACGTCTAACGGGCCGAGGCGAGAGGCTACCATAGCTGACTGTGTGTTGGTCGATTGGCGACGTGCATTTGGGTCTACGTGATGGCGTACGTAGTGGCATGCATCGGGCGGAGGTGCATAGGGCAACGACGATGAGCCGGTAGTAACACCAAGAACCTAGGACCATGACGACGGGGCTCTGTGCAGCCACGGTGAGACTGGTTATATACCGGCATCACATGTGGCGTGCGTAGTGGCGATGCCAATAGCGAAGGGCAATGAACAACACCGGTGCAGATATGCCATGAGGAAAGTCGACATGAGGCCGATGATGGTGGTCGTAGCCATAGTCACATGAAGGTGCGTGAGTCGCGCAAGAACGCTACTGCGTGCGGCAAGAAGAGGCTGTTACGTGCGGCAAGACGATGTGGGTCATCAGCGTCATGAGTCGACATGCCAAATGATGACAACAAGATCAGTGATTGATTGTTAGAACTAATCTTGTTGTAGGTCGTACTCATGTGTTCGAGTACTGTGTGGTAGTATCGAGTACTCATGTGTTTTAGTATTATGTGGTCGTAGTTGAGTACTCGGTGTGTTCAAGTATTGTGGAGTTTGTGTAATCGGTGAGTCCGAGTGCTACAATGGTGGTAGCTGCAGTGGTCATAGCTACAGTAGTCATAGCAGTAATAGTAATAGGTCGATAGTCGTAAGCTACAGCGACGGTCGGTGCTCGAAAACCTATGTGGTCGGAGATACAATCGAAGAACTATGGTCGACAAGCCGTGGTCGGTGAAACGGTCAAAGGAAAGCCATGGTCGTAGATACGGTCGAAGTGCCATAGTTGATAAGCCATGGTCAATGAAGTGGTCGACAAGACATGGTCGAGAAGCCGTAGTCGAAGTAACGTGGTCAAGACTCCGTGGTCGAAAAGGACTCGAAGTCATAAGAAGCCGACTTGTTAGGTTTGCATGCGGTCGTAGACATAGACAGGTCCGTGTGTGGTCATAAGCATCTGAGCTGGTCTCAGCAGGACCGAGTCTTGCGGGTAGTGCGTGGTGTGCGCCGAGTCATAGGGAATCGTGGACGGTAAAACCGGTTCACAGGTAGTCTAACTAGTGGAGTTAGTGGGTGCATGCACAGGTCAGGTAACCGTGCATGCGTGAGGCTTGTTTAAGCCATGTATTATGTTAAATATTTTGAGGGCGTTGTGAGTGAATAACAGGGAGAAAGAAAAGGTGTGTGTTGCTGTAAAAGAGAAGTCTCTCTTGTGTTCATTCGACCTCCCTACTCATGTGCGTGAGTCGTTCTAAGGAAGAAAACCATATGTGCGTTTTTCCCCGGTGAGTAGCTACTGGAGCTGATGAGTTTGGTTCCAACATCATAAGCTCATACAAATACAGTAAGAGCTTCATATTTTTGCCCCTACCACATCATTTTGTAAGCATAGAATGGTGTCATCTGCATATTGTAGAATTGCTACCCCATTTTCAATCAAATTAGGCACCAAGCCTTTTATGAGACCATTCCCTTGAGCATTCTGTATCATCTTAGATAGGCAATATTAAAACTTAAATTAGAGTTAAAAGTTGCACTAGCAACTGCATAATGTTCAGAGACGATAGTATGACAGCATCCGCACCCCGTTGCAACATTTCAGAATGCGGTGTGAGATATGACTAAGGTCGAATGAATCTGAGACGGAATCCCACACTGATCGTGCAGATTTCAATGTGTTACACTCGTATACCATTCTTATGCACAAGAGGCCCCAGATCAATTAAGAGTTTGTAAGATATATCAGAAGTGTGCACTGTATTAAGAACGAAGAAGATGAATCTCGTAGAGAGAAACAAAATAAGGACAATGAAGCAACCATGACAAGAGAGAAAATATTTGACGAAGCCAATCGCAAATTTTTTAATTCCAACCTCAAAAGAGTACAAGAGATTGTTGCTCACTCACAACCCTCCTGAATCTTTTAGCATACTCGCATCCTTGCCCTATATAAGAATCTAATGCTAAAAAATATCCTAATATCTAATCCTCTCATGCACCCTCTACTTTGGATGAGTAGATTTGATTGCTTTGTTGTTTCTTCTTAACTTGGTTATTTGATTGGTGATTCTCCATGGTCACCTCCTATGGTCTATATAGTTCCTCCTAGACTTTCTCCCAAATAAAGTAGAAATCCTAATTCAAATAGGAGTATGAGTCCTAATTTTAGTAGAATTTATCTAGAACTCTTTATAACATATATATTTTCAAATACTAAAACACTATATATAAGTCACCCTAACTCAACAATCTACACCTCGACTCGTATTCTTGAAGTCACTATGCTACTCCAAGAATTTCCTTAAGTTAATCCTACTTTTTTTGGTTTTTCATTTTTTGTTTTCCCTCTTACCTTTGGAAGTGCCCCTATCACAGGGGCTCATCCACATCACCATAATATGCATGTCAGTGTCTGAACTAATATGTCTGGACCCTCCACTTGAGAGTTCCTTTGTTGTATAGTTTGATTAACCACACCTCTTATTCCTACAGTCTTCTATGTCATAGGTTTGTACCATCTTTGAGCTTCACCTGCTCACCGATATTGCGTGGTTGGTCCCCACCATGTCTTCCTTCTTCCAACAGCCCACACCTTCACCTTTGCGTCTGCTAGATTTTTTAATCGTCTTTGTAGTTTTACTCATAATTGTAGATGAGATCTGAGTATCTACCGTTGATGACACAGTTTCCTTCTTTTGATCAGGATTTTTATCATATCTCCTATTGGTTACTTCACCTTTAAGATTACTCTTTAATTGATATCCTCTATTGCTCCAAAAACTTTTCATAATTATTTGCCCTTTGCAAGTAACTTGCATGACTATACCTTGAAATGATACCTCACAATCTTCGAGTTCAAATGACCTCACAGATATTAGATTATTCTTTAAACTGGGAACATACCGTACTTCTATCAATGTGTGGTGTGCTCCATCATATATTTTTGATGTAACCGTTCTCACCTCAGTAATTGCATACTCCTTGCAATCTGGTAAGTTAACAGTTGTATGCGCTAGGTGTAAAGATCCTTCGTTAAACATCTCCCGTGCTGAATATATATAAAAATAACAATTTGAATCTAATATCCATTCATGAAAAATATCTGATTGACTGATGACTAGTACATCTGAATCATCCTTTGCTACCACTACTGAGCAAGCACCTTTCATTTGCTTCGAAATTAGATAATTTTTATCATGTGACATTTCTCGTAACATTGATAGCATAAACGTTTGCCCTTGGTCTCGCCTTTCTTTCTTTCTTTCTGTGACTTTTGTTTCTACCTGCAATACCTACTGCATGTAACTAACTCATTCAAGTTGAGAGTGGTTTTTCCGACGAGAATATACACCCTCAATTACTCCCATGATGATGGTAGAGATGATGCCAGTATGACAACATTGTCATTTTCCTTATTTTTCTCATCCATACTAGTTAGCTGTGGCCTGTGTGATAAGCTTGTTGAAGGCATTGAGATGGTCAACAAACCGTGTATCTTTCTCAGTGCGCAGCTTGTACAGTTGTCACTTCAGCACCCACCGGTTTGTCGGCGACTTTGTCATATATAATTCTTCTAAATCCTCCCATAATTTTTCAGTGGATTTTCTTTGATTATTGTGTACTTTATCTGATCGGAGAGATATAGACTGATTGTACTGGCAATCTTCTGCTCCATTGCCTTCCAATTTTCATCGGTCATCTTTTTTAGTTTGTCTCCTTCAAGAATATCGATTAGCACCTGTTGAACAAGCACATCCTTCACCACGCATTATCACACACTGAAATTTCCTTCGCCAAAAGTTCTTGACTTGATTCCATATCGTCTATATCCTAACATCTAATCCTCTCGCACACCCTCTGCTTTGAATGAGTAGGCTCGATTGCTTTGTTGCTTGATTGCTTCTTCTTAGCTTGGTTCTTTGCTCGGTTCGTCTTGATGGTCGACTCTCATGGTTTATACAGTCTCCCTTAATCTTTCTCCAATTTACAGTAGGAATTCTAATTTAAATAGGAATATAAGTCCTAATTCTAGTAGGATTTATATAAGACTCTTTATAGCATACTTTTTCAACCCCTGAATTTCAAATTCTAAAAGATATATACGTTGTGTGTGGTCGGTTACGACCACGTTGTGTGTGGTCGGTTACGACTATGATCGGAGAGATATAGATTGATTGTACTGGCAATCTTCTGCTCCATTGCCTTCCAATTTTCATCGGTCATCTTTTTTAGTTTGTCTCCTTCAAGAATATCGACTTGATTCCATATCGTCTATATCCTAACATTTAATCCTCTCGCACACCCTCTGCTTTCAATGAGTAGGCTTGATTGCTTCTTCTTAGCTTGGTTCTTTGCTCGGTTTGTCTTGATGGTCAACTCTCATGGTTTATACAGTCTCTCTTAGTCTTTCTCCAATTTACAGTAGAAATCCTAATTTATTAAATAGGAATATAAGTCCTAATTCTAGTAGGATTTATATAAGACTCTTTATAGCATACTTTTTCAAACCCTGAATTTCAAATTCTAAAAGATATATACGAGTCTCCTGACAACACAATGCCCCAGCCGAGCGGGACTTGAGCCGGATTGCTCGACTCGATCGGTAGCCCGCCGGCCTCCTACAAATGTAGCAAGACGCGCTCGTTTTGCTCTTGACTACCACCATCAACAATTCAACACCCCGCATTCTCGGCCGATCCGTCGTCTCCGCTAGTTTCCAGGTTAATTAGAAGACGATGGCTACGACAACAACGCCTCTTGCATCCATGGAAGTCCAAACTACGGCGGAGCATGTGCTGTCTGGGTTTGGTCCAGAGGATGGTGATACGCAGTTTCCTGGCATCGACGGTGATATCGAGAGGACCAGGAAGAGCCGGAGCTCCAATTGCTGACGCTCTACTACTTTTGGCGTGAGTCCGTGCAATCCACGGCGGTCCAGAGGAGGATTTTCTGTTTGAGATTGTTCGAGCGAATGGTGATGCGCAGTTTCCCGGCATCGATGGGGATATCGGAGAGGACGACACGTACTGGAACGACGGCTTCGGCGCCGTCGCGGTGAGCCTGGAGATTTTTGAGGCGGGCCTGCTCCCACGGCTTCCATGAGAGCTGCATCTTCGACTGGCGCCGGGTCAGCCGCCTCCGCCCGCACTGCCGCTTCGCGTCGCCCGCCGGGGAGGGATCCGATACGGAAATGCAGATGGATAGTGATACAGAGATGAATGTAGAAGGAGGAGGAGTAAGTCGTATCTGCGTGAGTGTGATAGGATACACTCCTTAAGGGTTAACTTAGTTATGTATATGTAGAGAATTGTGCTATAGAAAATAATTACACTGTTCAGTTAAAAAGTAAAGGATGGTGAAAAATTAAGTGAATAGAGTGGTTGGAGGAGAATAGATGTACAACTATAAACTCGTTCTTTTATAATAGTAATGATAATGATATCTGATCGATGAGATCAATTCTGTCTTTTCAATGTAAAGGTGAAGCGATAAATAAAGCGCAGTTAGTTATGCAATAGCGATGTGTGGTCTCTTGTCCATGTATAGGTCGGGTCGAACGTGGTGTATGCTATGCTACTCGAAGTCTCTCACTGTAAAAGCCAGCAGCGAGGCCTCGTGAATGCAACAGTCGCATGATCCACCCGAAGGATGTTCTGATTCCTCGGGAGGATTATGAGCTTAGCTTGAATAGGCGGGAAGCTGCGGACATATGCAGTAATTTATATTTGATAACCTTGCTTCTGTTGGGTTAATCTCGTTATATGTATGTTGTGCTCGTGTGTGCGTGTGCGTGTACTCTGTATTTGTGGTCAATACGATCAGTTATTCTATTATCGTTACGACCAGTACTAAAGCTACACCGAGTATTATAACTCCGAATACTCCGTAGTCGTAACGTTATGGTCGATAGTCGATGGTCATGATCAATAGTCGATGGTCGTAGTCGATAGTCGTAGTCAAGAGTCGATGGTCGGTAGTCGTCAGTGCATACTCGGAGAAGTATTATGGGCGTCATACTCAGAGGAGTACTGTAGACATCATACTCGAAGGAGTACAGTGGACGCCACACTCGTATGAGTACTGAAGCACTCGGAGGACTCGAAGCCTATGCGTAATCGTGGCGCCTGTGTGTGTGGTCGGTTACGACTACGCTGTGTGTGGTCGTAACAACCAGCGTCGTAGTGTCTGTGTGTGTGGTCGGTTACGACCACGTTGTGTGTGGTCGTAACGACCAAAGTCGTAGTCATTGGTGTCGCGGTTGTAGCACCTGCGTGTCCATGGTCGAAGCTCCAGTGCAGTGGTCGAAGTCAAGCAGAGGATGAAACAGTGGTCATGGTCGTGCGTCGACCACTATAGCAGGCGTCAGCACAGGTGGTCGTGTGTGATGCAGGTCGTCCTCGGTCGGCTACCTACTCGGTATGGGCAGGCGGCTGGTACTGTAGCGGTTGTTATGGGCTGGTCGCTGAAGCAATCCTAGGGAGCTGAGCGAAGCGGCATGGGCAAGCGGTGATCACTGTAGTAGTCGTGGGCGGCTAAGCGCAGTGGAAGCGACAGGAGTCATAGTGAGTGAGTGGTCTGAGTGGCCGGCTGTGTCTATATGTACTCTGTAAGTCATCGAGAGTTTTGAGCCAGTGTGTAACAGTGAAAAACATAGTGGAAAAGGTACGTCAGTTTGCATCGCATAATCGTGCCTCCGTTTGTTATGTTCAGTCCTGTTCACTGCTCCACCTTATCATTCCCACCTCCAGCAAGTCATCCACGACCGTGTATTAGAGTCCACAGCCAAAGTGTGTGTTTGAGAAATCCATGCCACGAATATGGGTGGGCACTTGCCCGAGCTCGCTGCGTCAAGTTGCGGAGTTCCAATGAATCCTACTATCACTAGGCACAATAGAAATCGTGTCTTTTCGGACAAGCCTTATCTATTAAGCTGTCGCACGAGAGTTACAAACCCAGTGGCTAAGTGCTTTGGCTAATGGACTGTCACTTGCCTAGACTAGATTTTTTGCTTGGCTTTGTCCTTGATCGCCACGCGTCACAAAATCCATACCACGAATATAGGTGGGCACTTGTCTAAGCTCGTTGGAGTCATACTGCGGAGTTCCAATGAAGTCCCACTGTCACTAGGCACAATAGAAATCGTGTCTTTTTGGATAAGGCTTATCTGCTGAGCTGTCATACGGGAGTTACAAACTCGATGGCTAGATGCTTCGGCTAATGGACAGTCACTTTAGACTAGGTTTTTTTTTGCTTGGCTCTGTACCCTGATCGCCACGCGTCACGAAATACGCGCCACGGATATGGATGGCTGCGCAAACCGCTTCGTTGGTTCCTTTGCTTCCGAAGTGGGTAACGACCGAGAAATCGTCGGATCAGGAGGGTCTACAAGTTGGTGTGGCAGTACGATTATTGCTAGAGGAGAAGAAGAAAAAGGCAACTCCAAATCCGAGGGTTTGCAAACTGACTGTTTTTATTTATTTAGTACAGGCGATGCTTAGAATTGGCTAGCTCAGATACGAGCTTAGTAGACAGCTTTGTCTACTAAGCTGTTGTATGAGAGTTACGAACCTAGTGGCTAGATGCTTCGGCTAATGGACCGTCACTTGCCTAGGCTATTTTTTCCCTTGGCTCTGCTCTTGATCGCCACGCGTTATGAAATCCATGCCATGAATATGGGTGGGCACTTGCCCGAGCTTGCTGGCGTCAAGTTACAGAGTTCCAATGAAGTCCCACTGTCACTAGGCACGATAGAAATCGTGTCTTTTCGAACAAGCCTTGTCTACTGAGTTGTCGTATGTGTGATCGCCACGTGTCATGGAATCCACGCCACGAATATGGGTGGGCACCTACCCAAGCTCGCTGGCTTCAAGCTACGGAGTTCTAATGAAGTTCCACTGTCACTAGGCACGATAGAAATCGTGTCTTTTCGAACAAGCCTTGTCTACTGAGCTGTCGTATGAGAGTTATGAACCCAGTGGCTAGATGCTTCGGCTAATGGACCGTCACTTGCCTAGGCTATTTTTTCGCTTGGCTCCACTCTTGATCGCCACGAATATGGGTGGGCACTTGCCCGAGCTTGCTGGCGTCAAGTTGCGGAGTTTCAATGAAGTCTCACTATCATTAGGCACGATAGAAACCGTGTCTTTTCGGACAAGCCTTATCTACTGAGCTGTCGCACGAGAGTTACAAACCCAGTGGCTAAGTGCTTCGGCTAATGGACCATCACTTGCCTAGACTAGATTTTTTGCTTGGCTCCGTCGCTCCGTCCTTGATCACCACACGTCACAAAATCCATGCCACGAATATAGATGGACACTTGCCTGAGCTCGCTGGCGTCATGCTACGGAGTTCTAATAAAGTCTCACTGTCACTAAGCACGATAGAAATCGTGTCTTTTTGGATAAACCTTGTTTGCTGAGCTGTCGCACAAGAGTTACAAACTCAATGGCTAGGTGCTTTAGCTAATAAACCGTCACTTGTCTAGACTGTTTTTTTTTTTGCTTGGCTCTGCGCTCTGATCGCCACGCGTCACGAAATACGCGCCACGGATATGGATGGCTGCGCAAACCGCTTCGTCGGTTCCTTTGCTTCCAAAGTGGGTAGCTACCCAGAAATCGTCGGATCAGGAGGATCTCGAAGTTGGTGTGGCAGTACGATTACTGCTAGAGGAGAAGAAGAAAAAGGCAACTCCAAATCCGAGGGTTTGCAACCTGACTGTTTTTATTTATTTAGTACAGGAGATGCTTAGAAGTGGCTAGCGAACCAAGACGTTTGTGGTTACCGAACTGGATCAACTCTTCTATACTTGCAGTCAGTTTATGAACCAAGACGTGACTGCTGTAGCAAATACTGATGTAATAACAACAAGCTCGATGCAGCGAACTGGAAGGTCACACCTGGAGAAGAACTTTGCTTTACCAGTGAAGCGTGAAGATGGCGGTCCCAGGCCCAAAGATGGACACCTTCTCACCCACAACGAAGGGGTCAACTCACCAACCTCAGGCCGAACGAGGGGGGTGAAACCTCTTGAGAGTAGCAGAGTGATACGTGATTCTGATTTATATCGAAGATATTTTGATAGGATCGTATTATAGGATCGAATCGTAGAATCTAATATCCTTCCTGATTCTATTAAAAACATATTTATTCTAATTTATCATGTATTCTAAGAGTGATATGAGTATTTATTTGATCATATGGTATCTAATTTGATTAATAGATATATCTTATTCATGACTAGAATTATGATTTAAATTCTATATCATTGAGAGTTACGACTAAAAGGGTGATGTTATCAATATTACCATAACCTGATTATTTTACATAAAAATATAAAATAAATAGATAATTAAATTAATTTTATTATTCTAAACATCTGAATATTAATGTCTAAGCTTTTAACTACTTAGTATTTAACATACAACTTGAATTAAGTAATACGAAATAACCAAACATCTAAATCTTTTATAATCTTAGATGATACGTGATTCTACACGATTTTATCATAATTCTACTGCGATTCTACAACTAGGATTATGATTCTACCACGATTCTATCAGGTATGACTCAGGATATGATTTGAGTCAGATTTACTTTATGAGATCATAGAATGATAGAATTATAGGTAGAATCATGATTTTAACAATCAGAGACAATCGCATGATAAAACTCGCCCGTAGTAGAATGATCTAACCCCTAGGTTGCGAATGGGGCCCGCTACGCCAGAGCCTTGGCACCACGCGAGAGGTCAGCCCCACCGGAAAACTGGACAGGCATCGTTGTGAACTCGGTCCACAAGGGCCATCATGAACTAGAACCAAATACAAAGGGGGAAGGACCGTAATGTCTCTACAGTTAAGAGCATACTAGGGGTAGTATACTAATGTCCGTACTCCTCCAATATAACAGCACAGATAGATCCTCATCCTCCCGGTCACAGTGTAAGGGAGAATTTTTACACCATAATACATGTACTCTTTCATTCTTCAAACCCCTCAGGGTCTGTTCTTTTTCTCCGAAACTAACAGTTTTTGATTTTTTGCTACAGTATACAGCTTTCAAATGGAGTATTTTCTGAAGACGGAGTCTACAAGTTAAACAATCTACACGTTAAAAGCCCAACATCTGTACCAGTCAAAATCGCAAGTGAGTATATGTCTCTTCATAATCTGTACTGTAAACAGCTAAAATTCAAAAATTTCAGTCAAAAGTCATAAGCCGCAGCTGTTGCCAAACAGGCCCTGAGTACCTCGCAGCCTCTACCCCAGGCCTCTCCTTCCACTGTTTGGTTCCGTAGCTCGCTAACCAAATCGCCAAAATGATCCAAACCTTTCAGGCCAGCCAGCACGAGCGAGGACAACCCAAGAAACGAAAACCGAAGACAGACAGACAGACAGACAGACAGACAGGGGAAAGAGAGGGAACAAAAGAAAATGGTGGACCATTCGCCGGCTTGCTCCACAATACAGAGGTGCTGATGTTGCTGCTGCTGGGTGTATTCTATTCTATTCTATTGTGGAGTCAATTCCTGGCAAGATTTGGAGGAAATCTGCTCAGGATCTTGCTTTCCATGAGGAGGGATTTCCTTTAGTCACTGCACTTCTTTTTCTCCATCAGCTTTCCCTCTTTCCTCATATCTCCTGGAATCCTTTCATATGCTTATAAATACAAACTGAACCACACCTACAGCATTGAAAAGCAAACCCCTCATGCCCAGCACACACACACACACACCACTTGCCTTTTCCTCTTACCATCTTGCTTTCTCCTCATAGTCTCCTACTCCCTTATCACACACAAAACGCACAACCAGAGAAAAAAAATATACAATTGTACCCTCTTCATTTTTCCATGGGAGTGGCTACAGAGACTCAGTTCCATGTCCTGGCTGTGGATGACAGCCTCCCTGACAGGAAGCTCATCGAGAGGCTTCTCAAGACCTCTTCCTTCCAAGGTATGATCACCAGATTATTGTATACTTGCAGCTTTACTTGTTTTCCTTTGTTGCTATATCTGATGCAAGGTTTGCTTGTGCAGTTACCACCGTTGATTCTGGCAGCAAGGCTCTGGAGTTCTTGGGGCTCCATGATCATGAGGACAGCCTAGTTTCTGTTCATGCAGACCAGCTGGTAAGAGGATGGTTTACATGTGTTAAATCATGTGCACTTGTGTTCTCGTTCTCAAGAAGGATTTCTGATGGATTTGGGTTTTGGTTTTGCTCCTGCGTGGATAATCAGTATGTTGAGGTGAACCTGATCATCACAGACTACTGCATGCCTGGCATGACAGGATATGATCTGCTCAGGAAGATCAAGGTAATTTATACATTCTTGCTCTAGTAACTCCTGGTACTATCCAGTGATTTGATCTGCTGAAGACAACAGTGCCTAAATATGCCTGATTGGTTTGTTCATTCAGGAATCGTCGTCTCTCAGGGACATCCCGGTTGTGATCATGTCATCCGAAAACATTCCTTCAAGGATCAATAGGTGAGCACTCGTATGGATCTATATTATCGTTTTAGTTCATCTGTTACATTACACACGTCATGATATTTGGATGAACAAATCGAAGTTAGTTGTGCAGAAAAAAAATAGTATTTAGTAAACATCTGTCTAAAATGAACCCAAAAAGGAACACCATCGCATAAAGATTAGAAAAACTTCAGATAGTTGCATAACCCCTTATTATTTGCATGAAGATATAGAAATCAATAAGTTTAGGACTAAAACTGGACATGGAGATCTCTCCGAATCCATACTGATGTGGTGTCACATGTTGTATAATAAAAGGAACAAGCCCCACACAGCTCACGCCGTCCTAATATTCTATCTCGACAGTTTTGGTGTAAAATAAATAATAAAGATATGGAACGATACGCAGATCAATCTTGTCGATCTTTCAAGTTGATGGTATCTATATAAATTGGGCTATAGTCGCAGACAACTCACTAGCATCACCTGTCTTTGTCCCTGTATTTCTACCTGCACAAATGGAGTAAAAATAGGGGGCACTAAAAGTAAAAGTAAAGAACCTCGATAGAGAGAAAAATGTAAAGAAATAGCACAAGAAGTAAGAATAAGTTGTGTTTCCTGAATGGCATATCATGCTTTATGATCTTAAGAACAAACCTTGATTGATTTTTTGGTTTTGATATTCTGAATCAGATGCCTGGAGGAAGGAGCAGATGAGTTTTTCCTAAAACCAGTACGGCTATCAGACATGAGCAAGCTAAAGCCCCACATTCTGAAAAGCAGATGCAAGGAGCACTACCACCAGGAACAACACCTGCAAAGCAGCAGCGATAGCAACAGCAGTAACCCCACAAACAACAGCAGCAGCGATAGCAGCAACAGCCGCAAGAGAAAGGCAGCAGACGACGAAATTTTGCCCCAGACAATCAGGCCAAGGCACAGTTAGCAGCAGACTGATTATATGACTGTTAATTTTTTTTCTTGGTTCTTTTCCTTACTCGGTTTTTGGCCTACTGATTTGTAAAACAGCTATTAACCGTTAGATTGCAAAATAGAATGGAATCCGCAAATGGATCCGATGGCGCAGTTTTCTAATCTCTATGCAACACATTTCAATTTTCAAATACCTCGAGTACAGCGGGCCATTTAACACATCTTGTGCGAAATTTTCCAAGGAACATCTGAAACTGATTACCAAATAACTTATATGGGGCATAGTTTAAGTTTCCTTACTACATTCAGGTGAGTCTGGCAAAGAGCACTCACGTATTTCCTTACTACATAGTAGGCTAGTAACATCAGCCGGGAGGTTATTTTTACTAATAGCTTACTTCAGTCTTCCTCCATGGAAACACATGGATCCCTCAGAAAATACATCGGTATGTCACATGGTTCCCAGTTAAGCTCGTTGTCATATGTAACTCTAACCACGGTTCCCTTGCCAAGCCCATAGTAGCGAGCAACAGCATCTGTCTCTAGCATGCGAGGCAACTCAAAGACACAAGCACAATTTTCAGCAAAGTGGTGTAAAAATACTTTATAACAAGTTGAGGTAGCTATACTAAAATAATATTCCACACGCAAGAAAGCTAATAACAAATGGGATTTGGTATTTCAGGCACATCAAAGATTCCACCAATCAAAATAAAGAAAAATGTGGTATCCCCACAACAAAACATATAATGGGCATATTTTTAATTCAAGACCTCGTTTATGGTAATTTAGCAAATTATCAGCACGGTATGTCTATGAGACCCAGGTGGTCAGCATGGTAGCATGTTATCATTCATTTCCATCATCACATCCAAGCACACTAGAGGATTGCAGTCTCCCTGATGGCCACATTCATATTGCAAACAAAATCCAGCAGCATCATGGTGTTATAGCAAGTAACATGCAGACCAACAGGCAACAACCAGAGCCAGGCTGTGTTGTGGAGGAAATAATTGCATTCAGCAGGATGTAACAGAAGAAGGCTACATAACTCACATAGCACAATGATTTTCAATGTCGGCATGATAAAAAAAAACAAGAACAGTATTTCCAGGTGCCAGCATGACACACTTGACTACCACAAAATATTAGTTGATTAGTTCTATGGAAGTAGTGTGAGTTTCAGTATATAATTCAAAAAGATGATCATACAAGTCACCAAGTTTGAAGTTCACTCTGTTCATAATATAGATAAACCATATTAAACCAATAAGAAGATCAAGAAGCAAGGAAATAAAGTAAAGAAGAGTCCAAACAAGAATTTATCAAAAGGTTACCAACACCATTTTTCCAATCAGAAAATATTTTCTCCATAATAGATCTTGTCTTAAAGCTGGTGATCTTTCTTTGGTTCGGCCATATATCTCCCGGATAGTAGCGATTTTGACAGGCTCAGGTGGACAGAATACAATTTGCACCTGAGTTAAGGCAAAGTTAAGAGCGTATCTATTACTCCTTTACAAAAAAGGAGGAAAATTAGATACACCAAGGAATAACATTGTGCACAAAAAAATAGAGATAAAAGCACTCGTACTATATGTTATGAGCTTTGCTATACATACGATTTTTCTAGTATGATCTTGTTACGACGAAGCAAATCATGCGATGAAGTAGCTCATGCATCATGCAAACTTTGGGCCCACGCAGAAATAAAATAGGCGCTCACTCCATCGATTCAATCCATATCCAAACACAAGTCCAAATCCTCTTGGCCTAAGGAGTTAAAATTGACAAATCCGACATTGAATGTATGCAGATAAGGCTTAGGAAAAATTAGGGGTTGAGTATACCTTCTTTTGTGTGCAATCTAGATAATAACCTTTTGAATTTGTATTGGATTACATAACAACGGGGTGCATTTGGATGGATTGGGTATATTACAGCAAAGAGTGCAAGAATAATTGGATGTTCACGTTTTCGATGGGCATTGAGTTGTGGAGTATTTGCGCTTTGAGGATGACACAGCGATCACGTGAATCGTCGTATCGTGCATTGTACATGGAGTATCGTACGTGAAGCATTTATCATATGTTATATAAGCATTAAGCTTCACTATATACATAATAAATTGAGCCATCCATTTGCAGAACGATGCTAATCATAGACAATTGGAACCGCAAGAACAATAATTTTGCTAAACCATAATAGACAACCCTATTAACATCAACATACACCCAAGATGAATGAATGAAGAAATGGTAATGGTATCATGCCTATCCCCCCAGCTTTTAACTCCTTGAATTTTTTTCCTTTCAATTTTACAATGCTTCTACCATGCGTATCCCAGCCCAATCGGACTCTTAGCACGGTAATGAATCGGATGGTCCTTAATCATGAGCACAAATCAAGGGTATCACAGGGAAGGAATCTGAAAGTCACCTTCTTGGAGAGGTCGGAGGCGAGGGTGGTGGAGAAGCCGAGCCGCTCGATTTCGGGCTTCTCGGCCCACCACGCACGGAACTCCGGGAGTGTGCGGGCGAGCTCCGACTCCGGCACGCTGTAACCGCGGTCGCGAAACATCTCCAGCGCCGTGCGGCGCGCCACGTAACATGCGGTGGCTCTCCACGCTGCCGCCGCGGTCCATCATCGACGATATGCAGCCGACGACCTCGGGGACGTCGTCGACAGCGCGGTCCACCGCGGCGGCGGCACCGTTGGGCGCGCGGTAGAGGTGGCCGTGCTCTCCGCCGAGTTCATCGTGATTGACGATTGCTGGGAGGAGAAGAAATCCATTTCTCCCCTTCTCTTCCGTGCTCTACGGTATAGGAAAGGGGGTTTATCACGCGCACTACGATTCTCCTCGTTAGGGTTGCTAGGATCGAATGAGATCAATAGTCTCAACACAGATATAAGATAAAATGGATAATAAAGATACAATTAACACTCTTTAAATCTTATTTTATTGAATACAAATTGTATAGTTACTCCTCATGTCCATATCGTACACTTATACTATCAATGTCTCAAGATTATCTTATTAGAGTTTCGTCTATCGAGAGGCTAATTAGAGTTTCATCTATCGAGAGGCTAATTAGGCTTAGAACTAGAATAGACTTAACTTGCAAACTTCAGTAGCTCTCGGCAACACAAATGTAATTATCGGGCAAAAAATTGGTCATATCTTCGTTACTCCAGCTGCAGATTGAAGAATCCATTCATTTTTCTCTCTCGCACTTTATTTCAGCCTCCAAATGTTCATTACCAGTCCGTTTGGTACAAACACAGAATGGTAGTATCATAACAGGCATAGATTTCTCAACTGTAAATTAAGGAATAACAAGCCTCCAGCAACAAATGCGTCCCCTCAGTACTGACCCGGGAGGGGGAGCACCAAACCTATCTCCACCAACGAAACAAGTTCTATAACGAAATTAAATCTGCATGTCTAATCATGTAAACCACCACCAGCGCAGGATGGTAATTTTGGCTTTTGATCAAGTATCAAAGACAGAACCCAACTTGGCTGAGTATCTTGACTATCTTCCCCAAAAGAAAGAATACACATTGTGACAAGCACTGTGTCTTCAGTATTTCCATCAATCAGCATATCCTTACTTTGCATGTTGAACAGGCTCCGTTACTGGAAACAGCTTCTGCAACTTTGCATTGGAGAGAACCTTGTTAGGATCCAGCTCCATGCGTGCCTTGTTATATGCATCAACGGGGAACCGCTTCCTCAACCTGGCCTGGAGTTCCGCGAGTTCATCCTTGTCCTTTGGAACCTAGGGAGGAATGGCGAAACAACAATCAGTTGGTATGCAACTGTGCAAATAAAGCAGCTGGGTCACTGCAATGCATGCAAGAGAAGAGGTCATTCTCTATAAATTAATAAGCCCGGTGATAATTTCGACCATATCTGCAGTAAAGAACTACTAACAAACAGAAAATAATAGCTGCATAGATCTTGTAACCAGCAGTAAAAGTTGGCACCTCAATTTTGGCCCAGTGTTCATATGCAGAATAATCATCCCATAGACTCGTTTGAGCCAGATTTCTGTAACTAAAGAACTCCTCCGTGATTTCCTTCCTTTGGCGAGCATCCGATGTTGGTAAGTACATTATTATACCAACCTGCATTGCATAAATCACAGTATGTCGGTCACAAAGGTTAAGTACTGCATAAGACCTTGTGACAATTTTTTGCAACAACTGAACAGAAGGGGGAAAGGGCAACTACAGCATCTCAAGAAGTGGACCAGGTTTCACAGGAACATGGTAAAAAATCTCAAAAATAATTTTCGCAGAAGTTGCAGAACTCTCCAAAGAAGTTAAAATTCTGTCAGTGTTGTATCATGTATTCATTTCACATTGTTCCATTGTAGTTTATATCTCAGAAATGAGAGCACACACTGCGGAACATGTCCACAGATATCTACACTGAAGAAAATATTTCCCCATACATTTGTCAAAGTAGCATGAAGAGAGATCTTCCCATGACAATACTATAGCAGAGATTATCGGAAAGACCACCTATAGATTTCAAGAAATTCTGATTTCTGTAGGTAGAGTTGCTATCTATCAGTTTGTGAACTGATTATCCAACACCACAGCTTGGACCGAGTTATGCAGCACAGCAGCGAACAAATTAGTATGAGATGTTAACAAGCTTAAGGTTGATGGTGGCAACAGCAAGAGATGTTAACAAGCTTAAGGTTGATGGTGGCAACAGCAAGTCAGCAACATTGATTAATACATCAAAAAAAGGTATTGTATAAGAACAAATTACCCATGAAAATATGTCATCTTCTTCAGAGCTGGATGCTGGGCTCATGGGACTCTTGCTGCGGGCAGTCCAACGCTGCTCAATAGGTGCAGGTGCGGGAATATCTTCCTTCTCAATCAACTGCAGCAACTCGTCTATATAATCCAAATCCTTCATACTTGGATTTGCTAGGGTTCCCGCAGGGAAGCAGGTTTCAGAAACCCACTGCTGCCCACCACAATCAAAACCTAGTATTTCATCACTCCAACCCATGCGATATCCCTCTGACTTCTTCCAATACTCAGCTTCTGCTTTATTAATTCTGATCACATGATCTTTATCCAGAGGATCAAGGGCAAGCAACTGATCCCTCAATTCAGTAAAGGAAAGTTGATCTATTTCTGGGCCATTACTTTCTGCTTCGGTTCTGAAAAACATAACATCTATAAAGTGGCATGAGCTAGAAACCAATGAAATGCTATTGCTGACTAAAGTTAGAAAATTACTGCAACTAAATTCAAAATTAATTCTAGAAAATTACTACAACTAAATTCAAAATTAATTCCTTTCGGTAGATCTACAAGTGATTCCAACAGCTTTTCAGTATTCCAGTTGACTGCATACACCTACAGTTTTAACTTGCTGTGCATATTGTTTCAAGTTAGTAACTGTATACTTGAATGCTCCCTTGCTCTAAATCAATTAATCAACTAGCAGACACAAAAGTCCCAACCCAACTTTTATCACTTGTGGGGCAAAATCTCAGGGAGGAGAGGACAAACTCAGCCTAAAAAAGTGTAAAACACAAGCTGAAGTCTAAATGAACACAATGATCACCAGCGTAAAAATATTTCTACCTATCAGCCCAATTTCTAAACAAGGGCATTTTTAGTTGATTCATTTAGTAGAATGACCATATAAGTGTTTGATATCTTAGTAAAGCTTGCTAGTGGCGAAGTATGATGCAGCAACAGTACAAGTATGTATCTCTTAATGCACTTTCCCGTTTCCCAACAAGAGCTATGATGCAATTTGCATACAGCAAACCATGGCAGCCTTGCAACTTGCAGTAGCAACCATCAACCATGGCAAGTGTTCGTAGTTCGTACCTATATTTCTTAAGTGATTCACGATAAAGGTCACGAACGTGTTGTACAGCCTCGTCCTTTCCATATTTTGATGTCAACTTTGGAGTTTTCCACCTTGAAGGAGGATTGCATTGGACAACAACTATTGTATCAGTGTATGGAATCCACAGGTACTTAATATGTTTGTTTTCAGAGAGCCATTTCCTGCAAAAGGAGAAAAAGGAAGAACGTTAGAAGCTCCTCCAGTAAAGGATGCTAAAACTGCATAGACAAACCAATTTAGACATCTATGTAAAGCTTGACTTGAGATAAGATTACTTGTGGTTTTTCTTGACTTCATCTGCATTGGAAACAAAAGTATGTTCAACAAGCTCGTGTCTTTCTACACATTGAAGAGTAACTTCTGCAACGACTCCTAGGCCACCAAGTCCACAGCGAGCAAGATAAAATAAGTCAGGATCCTTCTCCCTCGATAACTCTATTGTCCCCTTGGCAGGGGTAACCAGTTTCATGCTAATAACTTGTTCGTCAATTGGAGGCAATCTTGCACCAGTGCCATGGGCACCAACCTGTGTTCAATCATGAAATTAACATTTGAAATTAGCTGTACAGAAACACATTTTGCCTGAACTGCATGTTAAGTTCCATTTGTACAAGTTGTAGAGGAATACTTAGAATATGATTACAGCCCTCAATATTAGGATGAGAAGCGTTGTGCATAGTGTTGGTTAATTCAGATAATGAAACTAGTCTAAGCACAATGGAAACAAATGGCAGTACATAGGTATTGAGTTTATGACCACAGAGCCTATATGTTAGTATGGTGTTGGTTTATGTATCTGTTATGTTCATGCCACGAGAGCTGTTCATGATGAACATCCTTATTAAATGCTGCTTTGAGTAAAAATTATCTCTCTCTCAAAATGAAAGGGGCAATACTTACAAAAAGCAGTTTTCAGTAGATACGCACAAAATGACATGTTAAAAAAAAGTAAAAAAGAATTCTGAAGACATTTCTAGTTGGTAATAATTTGAGTATAAACTTTGCGTTAGCAAATATAAATTGAAAATTATATGATCATGCATGCCTATTTTTCATATAGAAAACATGAAAAAAAATTCATCTTCCCCATACATATGTTGACATCTGAGTAAAATATCTAAAAATAGAAGATCAAATAAGATGATAAGGTCCCACAGTAGAGATAGCTGTAACTCTTTCGATTAGCCATTTTCTGCTGATTGAATAGTCTGCTAATTAGAAAGGTTCCTCTATGTCACCAATTTATTGCCGAAAGCCCTATTGTTAATACAGAAAAGGGCACACACAAAAAAATCTACTACATTACTTGTGAAACGGTTCAGTCCCTGTAACACTCATTTGTTGGTACATTAAGCCACGTTTCAACCCCCGCAACAGTCTATGTGGTGGATATTATGAGAAAATTACAGTAACAGTAGCTAATGTGGAGCATATTATTAACATCTTCAACCAATTAGCGCTAAGTGCTCTTGCCAATTCTCACTCCACTATCTTTTTTTTTCGAGAACCCACTCACTCTCTTTCTAGTATCAAAATCACCAGGACAGTTCCTTGCATGTATCAAGAGAGTGATTTTTTCCCCAACAGAACAGACCTGAATGATGCCGCCGACCTGCTGCTCCCGAATGGACGCAAAGTTCTGCAGCGTGAGCCCGTGCTCTCGGAGCGCGTCCACGAGCTCGGCAACACGTATCCCGGCCTGCACCGTGACGGTCTTCTTCTTGACGTCGACATCGAGCACCTTGTCCATGAGCGCGAGGTTGACCATGCCGGCCCGGGAGAGCGCGAGGCCATTGGGAGACAGGCCCGAGCCGAGGGGCCTGAGCTTGCGGCGCTCCTTTTGGGCGGTGGCGAGGGCATCCTGGAGGGCGGGGAGGGAGTCGGGCTGGAGGAGGACGCGGGTGTGGACCTCATGGGTGGCGCTCCAGTTGGAGACGGCGTGGAGGTCGTCGGGGAGGGGCGCGTACTTGAAAGGGACGGCCTTCTTGTGGAGCGCGTCGGGCGGGAGCGGGAAGGAGTAGTAGGTGGCGGCGCCGCAGCCGAGGATGAGGAGCGCGTAGCCGGCGTACTTGCGGATGTCGGAGTCGGAGGCCGGGAGCGGGGAGGAGGAGGAGCAGAGGGGGCGGAGGAGGTGGAGGTGGTGGTGGGATGGGGAGGAAGGGCGGCGGAGGAGGCGGGTGAGGAGGAGGTGCCGCATCGTCGGGAGTGGGAGAACGGCGAGGTCTCGTGGCCGGAGGAAACTGAAGGCGCCGGGAGCGGCCACCACAGCAGATCGCGATGGGTTTTATGAAAGGGCTCAGGGCCGACCGAGCCCAACTTACCAGTCGGCCCGGCCCACCTTCATTGCCTATCAGAGTCCAGATTGTTCGCCACTTCGAAAATCTTTCAGCATAAGTGCATAACCAAACTTGCTCAAGATTTGTCACTAACAAAAAAAAAAGCAAACACTGTTTAATACCAACAGCTTGATGGGCCAAAACAAGCAGCGTGTTTAGAATCATTCACACAACAACGGACTAATTTTGACATTTCTAGCATGCGGAAATAAACATGGCACTGTGCTTCCTGCAAGAGTAGCAACTCTTTTGGAAGTTGAAACAGACGGACCACCAACAGCTGTTGATTGCTATATATTCTTGGTGAATTGAGACATAAAGGGTCTGTTTGATATAGCTGCGGTTTATAGTTTTTGACTGAAAATTTTGAATTTTAGCTATTTGCAATAGAGGTTACGGTGAGAGAGATATTTACTTGTGATTTTGGTTGATACAGATGTTGGGCTTTTAACGTGTATTACAATTAACTTGTAGACATCATCCTAAGAAAATACTCCGTTTAAAAGTTAGGTATTATAGCAAAACCCCAAAGCCGCTTTGAGAAGCCGTTAAAAAACAGGCCCAAAGATTCTTCCCCTATTAGGCCAAGCTACTGATGTTCGCTGGGCAGTGCGTGGAGGCAAAGAGGGCAGAGGCGGCTGACCCGGAGCCAGTCAAAGATGTAGCGATGGTGGAAGGCACAGCACCATCCTGAGCTCGTCGTCTGCCTCGAAATCCTACGGGCACACGGCGCACTCCGCCTGCCTCGTGTTGGCCACCCTCGTCTCCTGCAGGCCCAGGATGGCCATGCTCGAGGCTGAGAATTAGACAGGAGAGAATGAGGAGCGATGGCGATCGATTGAGCAAGCAAGATTGGGGGGAATTGAAGGAACGAACACATATTGTTGGGGGGATTTGTAGACGAGCCAGTCACTTACCGATGGTATGGGGATTCCTGCTCCTACTTGGACTCGAACACTCCCATCTCTGATGAGAGACGGATTTCCTTTGCCTGCCTCCACCTATAAATCTTGTACATTCATTCATCTGTCTTGCGGTGACCAAAGCCATCGACTGCGACTTCGTCTTGCGGTATGAGTATAACGCGTTAAGAGTTAAAGTCGACAAATCAGTCGTGTCGTTGATGATGATCACTTTCATCTCCCAAATCCTGAGATCCAAGGCAGAAAGCATTTAACGAGCATTATCCGAGACTGAGTATATGAAACAAACAGCTCGGAGGTCACTCAAAATCTTGTGGAATCTGCCAAAGCACTCATCCAAGGACTCACACGCAAGCATCTCGAATTTATTGTATTCTCGCTTGTACTGGTCCTATCAGACAGTCTTGATTTGGGTGGTGCCCTCATGGTATGCATCGAGGGCCACCCAGATGTTGAAAGCCGACGTAAGATGAGATATGCGATCAAACTCGCTTCGGCTAAAACCATGAATGATTATG